>CM060830.1:44442500-45642500 GCA_030762175.1 Metallyticus violacea
TTTGTGAATCACTAGACAGTGTATGCCAAATCTTTGATTATCTTTCAAATTCTTTAAATAAACAACACATTCGTTGGTTACTATGTACATCTTTAGAATATCTCTCACAAACTCTTCCAGGCCTAATAAATCCTCCTTCCATCTCTTAGTATGAGAAAAATCTTCAAAAACTACAGATAGGTGTAGGTCCGTAATTTTTACCCAAGACGCAGCCTGAATACTTTGTAAAGTGAAATTTTTGTAATCAAGTTTTAATTTCTCTTGTGGGAATCCTGTTGGAGATTTCTTAACATGGCTGAATAAAATTACACTCAAATCAGCATGGCATATGTCCACGTGCACATCTGTTTTGAAGAACAATCTGCACACACAGCACTTGTTTCCGGATAGCTGAAGAAATGCGTAGCACCCTGGAGGACTGTTGAAAAGTTGTGAACAAGTTTCTGATAAATAACATTTTTGTATCATTGAAATGTTATTCCCTTGAGGAACTATTATTGCCTCTTTGCAAATTTCTTCCATTATCACAGCATTCTTCTGTTTGAAAGTGAGGTTAATTTTACTTATTTGCACGCTTAGTTTGTTTTGAAGTTACATTCACGTTTATAGCTGCAGGGCTAGAATAAAATTACACTCAAATCAGCATGGCATATGTCCACGTGCACATCTGTTTTGAAGAACAATCTGCACACACAGCACTTGTTCCCGGATAACTGAAGAAATGCGTAGCACCCTAGAGGACTGTTGAAAAGTTGTGAACAAGTTTCTGATAAATAACATTTTTGTATCATTGAAATGAGGAACTATTATTGCCTCTTTGCAAATTTCTTCCATTATCACAGCATTCTTCTGTTTGAAAGTGAGGTTAATTTTACTTATTTGCACGCTCAGTTTGTTTTGAAGTTACATTCACGTTTATAGCTGCAGAGCTAGAATTGGCGATGCTCCTTTGAAAACATCGAAAACCTTAAATATCTGTCAAAATAATTCCTATTTTTAACGAAAGATCGCGCTCTATCTGTTATTCAGCATAGGACGAAAATAAGTGCAATCAAAATAGGTTAGACATAAGGTTTTGCCTAGTTCTTTAATTGTTAGAAAGCATATATAAATGATTTGTGCCGTAATATAGCTTTAAATACTAAAAATGTATTTTAGGGACGCAGGCATAGACACTGTCACTCCAACAAACGTCGTACTTTCAGCTAAATACAAAAGGTAAAATTTTGAAAACAGCTTCATTTTAAAATTATTTTACAGAAAAGTCTATCATTGTGCACAATAAAAACATAATTTTTAAAATGTCTGCAAATTGCAGCAGCAAATCACTCAATAAGTGTGTCAAAAGTATTGTTTAAGTTGATAGCCTGGTAAATATTCTAAGTTATAATATTTTGTGAACAGACACTTTTAGTAAAATTACATATTCAGTTGCTATATCCCTGCACCAAATCCCATAAATTTCTATTCTCATAAATTACCTACCACTTTATTTAGTGAAATGTAGAATTTCCATATGACATCTCACAAGTAAAACTCTTAAACTCAAAATAGCAGGCATGCATAAATGTGATAAAAGCTATTATACCACCCACTCATATAGGGCTGCTACATTCTTAATTGGGTATTGCACACATGTTGGAAGCATATTATTAAATACAAGCAGCCCAAAATGATGCAAGACTGATAGTTAATGTCTGAAAAGTTGTGGCACTCTCTCAGCCATGATAAAAATGAATCACTAAGATTTTGTTCACCAAAATGAAAGTTTAGAGAGAGTTATTTCATGATCAACAAAAATCAAAATCATAAGTTCTATAACATTAAAACTTTAAAGCCTTCTTAACACTAATTGATGATAATGGCTTATCCCAAGTAAGGCCACATAGTAAAAATTGTCAAAAGTTTATAGTTTGACTAGATAACTTGATAGTATCCTATGAAGCCCATTATCATTGCTATAAAATGTCTTAAAGTGAAAAAATATGAGTAAAAGAATTCAGGTTTTAGTATCGTTTTATCTATAATAATAGTCTGCAACTCTTGCAATTTCTCCACATTTGACATTTCTGGATGTTATGTTAAAATAAAATAAATTAAATATTTATGCTTTAATGGCTTACAATGTATATATATGTACAATGTACATTATCCAGGTATGTAAAAAGAATGGTACTAGTGCAAATATCTTGTTCATTTGGCAATATTTTATTTTCATTTTTACTTTTATTAACAGGAGTTTTGCATATACAACAATAAAAGACAGACTTCCTGTAACACTCACAAAAGTTATTGACCATTTGGTACGTGACAAGGAAGAGATCATTAAAGATCATAGTCATGTAAGTAATAGCTGCATTTACATCACTCATGAAAATGCAGATTAACCAGACCATTTATACTGACAATATAAGTATTCACATTATTAAATGATTCAACAGGATGAATAAATATAAAAATTCATGTGCTTGTATATGTTACTACAAAAATTTCCATTTTGACAGGAGACGAGAGAAGAACTGAAATCTGTAATAGGCTGTCTTTCTAAATTGCGAAATGAACTAATGACTAATAAGCCATTTACATCATTGAGGTCTAGTGGAACAGATGTTGTTTTTTGGAACAAATATCTTCTAGAGGAAACTGAAAAGCACGGTGAAACCCCATCTTGGTACAATACTTCATGGCTGTATGCTGAGTGCTACTTTTACAGAAAAATGCATGAATTCTTTGAACTAAGGTGTGTGTCTTTTAATACATTAGATTATCAGTAGACATCAGATTTATATGCACTAAAAAGGTCTAAAACATGCAACCATTTTTGGAGCAAAAATCTCTATATGCTTTAAAAATTTAAAAAATATGCAGTAAAAATTTACTTTTAGACTTACATTGTTGATTCTTCATTTATATATCAGTTTGGTTACTGTAGTTTGTTTTACAATATGGGTATATTTGACATATTTACTGAAATGCTAAGACCAAAAATGATTACAAGAGGTCTTCACCTATTTCTTGGCCATTCTTAGGTGTTACCTTCCATAAATTTTGTATCTTACAATAAGTTTCTGTATTAAATTAAACATAATTATTCTCATTCCAATTCATGAAATAATACAAAATAAAACAATTACAACATAATTAGAATATCCCCTGTCTAATATCTATGATCCTTGCTAACCCCTGTCAGAAGTCTCCTACTGGAATTCAAATACAGAAGTTTAGCCATCACTTCAGGTATTTCTTTCAACACATCAGAGGGTTCTCTTTCCAATCTTTTCCTTCATTATTGTTCTGTTTTAAGCTCATACTCTGTTTCAGTTCTTCAGCAATTGCTGATTATTATAAACCCTAAACATATATGAGTACCAAAATTTCAAAACTATTTAACAAAGTTAACCATTTACATCTATTTATTTTTAACTTATATAAATAATCCCTTAAATTCCTCATTTGAGAAAGGCTCAGAAATTTTTCTTTATTGTCAATTCCTTTCACATATGCACCCATTACTCCTTTATTCATTTCCACCTTTACTCCTTTGTTCCCTTGTCGGTTCTGGTGGTCTTGTGGTAACCATATTTGCCTCATAGGCTCAAGATTGCAGGTTTAACCCATCTAGGGTCAATCGATTTTTTCAGTTGTAAAAATCCTAAATATGGCTTTCTTCAGAGTGGAAGTAAAGCCATAGATTTATGGCACATGAAAGAACCCCAAGCCTGAAAGAAGAGGCCTCTGAGCAAAATTTATCAGCTGTTTCATGCCCTGAATTGAATCAGATGCTGATGACCTGAGATGTTAAAGAACATTCATAAATAAAACAAATCAACTATTCCCAAGCATTCAAACAAAATATGTTCAGTACTTCCATTCCCAAACAACTATGATAAACGTTCTGTTTAAATTAATTAAAATCTGTCGTCTAACATTCTTCATGCTTCACTAATCTTAAAAATATTCGGTACCGATTTCAAAGATACGTTATCTCCATCTTCGGCCGTGGACGACTGGTGTAAAAGGCTGTTGTTACGTAGTATTAGAAGCAATGTTCTGCTCTGGTGAAACTTTTATGAACTTAAAATTTATATTTTCTTCCTTCGGAATTTCAAAATTCATCAGATGATCCTTATGTTTGTAGATGTAAATCTTTTCTCAAATATCCAATTCTACTGGTCCCTGTACCATGACAGATTTAGGTGACAGATTTAATTCATGTGAGCTTCACTGTGTTAGTTCCATATGAAAAAAAATTTTAAAGTTTTTACAATTTTTAAAAAATTTCTCCTTATACCTTTTAATCTTCAAACTCCTAACCTAAACCTTGCTAGTCCTTCCCTTTCTTTTTTATTACAATTATTAATATATCCCTCCCTCCTTTGATTCCATATAGCGCCAAAGAACTTTTCTCTCTCATTACAGCATGCATCATTTTTCTAACTGTATCCTTGAATCTCATCCTAACCGATCTCCAAAAGCATCTTGTTAACCCTTATCTCTTACTCCAGATATCTCCCACTTCATGTTGCAGCTTTTTTTCAATGATCTTGCCCAACCAGCTGGCTTCCCTGAAAATTGAATCCTGAAACTTCAGACATTCCTTGAAAATAAGACCATGCGGAAGCTGTTGGATTCTAAACCAATATTTCATAGTTCTCTCATTCACCCAAACTTGCACACTTAGCTTTCCCATTTCTAACAAAGCACATATAGGCTGCATTATGTGTAATATCAAACACAATTTTACAAAACATAGCGTATGGTCAAACCTGTATTCCATATGCCCATCTAGATTCCATAAAGCTCTATACATTCTCTGAAACCACATCACATTCATAGCTAAGCAAAGTACAAACATTTCCTTAACAATTTTATTACCAATCTGCCTTTTGTTGCTGTTATCCTTTTCTGACTTTGCCGTTGTCCTGATCTGCTTAACAGCAATCCCGGATATGTAAATTCCATAACAAACTGAATATTAATACCTCCCAGTGACCATTTTTCTGCTTCCTATTTAGTTTATTCCCCCCTCTTAAATACCAAGATAATTAGTCTTTTCCTGATTGACTTTAATATTCCATTTTGTGCAATATCTCTCAATTTATAAGATAGTATTTTTCAAACTGATCATTGAGAAGGATGCAACCATTAAATCATTAGCATATAACCCTGGAATTTCCAGATTATTTATGACTGGCATATGTATATCTTTTTTCAATTCCAATAGCACATCTTCACAAACAAAACAGGACTTAATTGTTTTACTATATACATTTATGATTTATAAGTGTATGGCATTCACTAGTTAATATGAATTTGTAAGCCAAGAAGGATATTTCAGTGTCTATGAATGCTATTAGACAGTATTTGTAAGCACTGACAAGCTCTGGAGGAATTTCCTCTGGACACAATGTTTTCACCTTGATGATATTTACCTACTTAAAAGTTAACTTTGAAATCTGGGTTTCTTTGTAAAACACAGCACAATTTTCCTCTTAGTTTTTGGCATATTTTAAAGGGGCATACTCAAGTTTACTCTGAACGTCTTTAAGAATTGACACAGATTTGCAAAGAGAAAACAACACTTTTCTCATTTTTTCATTGCTTCAGGTAAAATCTTGAAATGTGTCTTATTAAAGCCAAGTTCCTCTGCAAAGTTTCATTACAAAAAATTTCTGTGAGTGTTGAATTGACAAAGCTTCACAGCATATAGGCTGGTAATGAATGTTTTAACTGCATTGAAATTGTCTGAGAGAGAGCTTCTTACCATGTACCCCAAAATATAAGTATTTGTTCTGGGGGTAATGGGTAATGGAAAGTCTGGAAATTATTCTTGTAAGCATTAACTCTTGTTGGGGCTTTAATAAATACCATCCATCTTTAGGCTGGATATTAAAATATTTACTTCTGGAAGACTTTTCCAGACACTTCTGCTACTCTGTTAAGCCCATACAAGAAAGATGTATGAGATGTGAATAGAATACTTTAAAACTGAAGCAGCTCATAACTGTAGGCTGCAGCATCTGAAATTAAATCCCAGAATCTGTGCTCATTACCTCTTTCTGGCCTTTTCAAAGCATCATTCATAAATTGGGCAATTGTGAAATGATTTGTTGTCTCTAAGGCTCTACATGCAATTTATTATGGCTTTCCTGGCTCACCTTCACTTAGTTTGTCTACAAGAAAATTCACCATATGGCAATCGCATGCATGCGTAGTTTCATGAACTAAACCCCACATGAGGGAGTCCTTTATAATGATCCTAGATTTTTTATTGTTGAATGGTAATAGCTATATAGATAAATTTTTTCTAAGGCATATTCTGCCGGTATAGCACAATTGCACTATTTTTATAGGAAAGTATGAAACTTCTTGTTACGGAGTGAATATCATGCTATATTTGTTGTTATAAGAGCTTCGCATAGATCACATAAATGTTTTCCCCCCTCCCATTCTTCTCTGAAAGCACACAGCTATTGTCTGTAGTGAAATCTGACTCCCCACAATCCTTAATCCACTGTCTTAAAAATGAACTTTTACATATTTTGGCATTACAACACCCCTAAATTGGATGGCACACAACCTTCAATACTTCACTCAGAAAATTAGAGAACAATGAATGTACAGGATATCAGCTAGTAGATACATAGTGAAGTTTGTGAATGTGAATCTCCAGATATTTCTTCATGTGTACTCATATATGCATTGAGGGAGAAGCAGGAGGTTCACTATGAGGGATCTAGTATGTGAATTGGACTTCAAAATTAAAGATTGTAGTAATTTAAATATATGAGTAGAATTAATTAATAAAACAAGTTAAGTATGCATATTATATGAAAAAAATATAAATTATGCAATAACAATGTAATACGCATTTATATCTCTATAAAATGTTATATATGAAAACTGTGGAAAGTTGAATATACTTCATAAGTTAAATGCATATCTTAAGTAAGGCAAACTATTGCATATAAATCCAATGTCTAGTCATCAATAACTAGTAATTATATTCAACAGTATTCACTTTCTAATTTATACATCAATAACAAACGATAATGAAGCAGTACTATTATATGAACTGTTACATTTAGCACAACCATGAAAGGATTTGATCCATTCCACAAGCAAAAACAGCAAGCTCTTTATGAAGCAATGGATGCTATCGTGGTTCTGGCTGATCATGTCCTGCAGTGCTTACAAAAGAACAAAATGCCTGATACAGCTGTAAAGGAAGAGTTACTAAGGTTTATTCAGGTAACATCCCCCCTTTAAAAGGATTTGCTACACTTTTTTCAGTTATTAATTATGCTACTTGAAAGTAGAATCTTTTGGCAAGACTTCTTTATCTCATAAGTACCAGAATGTTGTTATTACAGATGTAGCAGTCTCTGGTACTTTCATAAACTTTGTCTGTTGTTATAGCATGCAGAAGTAATCTTAATTTTATTATGCATGAAAAAGGTGTACATACCTTTTTTTACATTACATTCTTGAAATCTTGACTATCCATTGCTGTACATACCTCATATCTTCAGAATGCATTCCTGGGAGCCTAATGCAGCTATTCATGTGATATGTTATGAATTTCTCTCCTGATATTTTCTTTCAGTTCAACTAGGAATGATAATATTTTGATACCCTTTTGTTTTTAAGCTTTCATGTGCATTCATATCAGAATATCTTGGAGGGCCACAAACCATGACTTATTATCTGTTCACCAAAAAATAAATGAATCACAGCCTTGAAAGATATAAGGAATGTTCATTGGCATAGTATACATAATTAATTTCTTCTTCTATCAGCTTGGCAATAAATGGTAGCAAATTAAACTTATGTGTATTTCATCAAAGAAAAATATAATTCTTGTGTATTTACTTCATGTGCCACACTCCTATTTTTAAATAACAGAGAGAGAAACTTTGAATATTTGGTGCAAATTTGCAACACTCTTTTGGCTTTTGGCTTTTGAGATGAAGCCAAACCTCATTGCTATAGTCAATCCTGGTGGTGTAGTGGTTACCATACTTGCCTCATAAATCCAAGATCGCGGATTCGAACCTGCCCAGGACCGATGGATTTTTTCGGGCGTAAAAATCCTAAGTATGGCTTCCTTCGGAAGGGAAGTAAAGCCATGGGTCCCATGTCATACATTTACGGCACGAAAAAGAACCTCAAGCCTGAAAGAGAGGCCTCTGAGCAAAATTTGTCGGCTGTTTCACGCCTTGAGTTGAATGGGACGCTGATGACCTGAGATGTTAAAGAGCGCCCATAAATAAATTAATAATAATAATAATTATTGCTATAGAAAACTAATAATGAATTGATTATTCTGTCATGAATGATAAGTTGAAACTACATACAACAATTTATTCTTAATTCCATGTCTGTAGGTGTTAGCTTTGGGAATGCACAAATTTAAAGGACTTCAATATCATGACATTAAGAGCGGAAGATTTTGACACTTCCAGGTGATGTGCTTAATGCCAATAACTTTGTTGGATTAAACTATAAATAAACACCTGTTTATTTATTTCTCCATTTATAACATGCCAATTTGTATTTAATTTTTTACCCAGTTGCTTAAATTGTTCTACAAATCTGTACACTGTTCTCGTTGAAGAAATGGAGAATCTGAGAATTTTCAATAATTATTGGAACTTTCTTCACTTAGACTTCTTAATAACAAATAAAAACCATTCTTCATCCCTTAAAGTTAAACTGCACTTATTTAGCACAGAAATGGTATGTTTCTTGAATAGGAAGTATATGAGTAACAAATTGAAACTACACTTCATCTAATTAGACAGTACACAAATTACTGTGCTTTTTTTTTTTAAATATTTTATTATATTTTTAAACCCTCACAACATAACAATTACCAGCTGTGGACTGACATATTTTAATCAAATTGTATAACTTGCATCATAAAATGGGAATGAATTCTCAGATTCCAAATTTGGTTTTAAAAAAACAATTAAAAACAATTATTTAAACTCTGCACCTGACTACTAGAAGCTTAATTGGTTGCACTTATTATCTGTAGAAATGAGAAGGAACCTAGAGGAAGGCAATAGAAAGTCAGCCGCATGAATAAGAGGGGGAAGGGGATGGGTGATTGAGATCAGAATGACACAAGCATTTGCATTGTTCGTATTGTTTTGGGTTAAACATAACTTGGATAATCACATTATTTAAATCTTTTATTTTGGCATTTTATTGTGACTTATACAAAGATTTTACAGATAATGTTATTGCAATGTGATGAACCAGTAGAAAATGTTTGTAGAAGTTGTTGTTGATGATGATGATAAAACAGCTATACCCCATGATTTGTAATTGTTAAAGAGAAACATTAATTTAAAACAAATCTTAAAAATAGCCATCATGCCACCACCAGTACCACTAGTGAATATGTGATTTATCACTCTGAAGAGTGACTTGTTTTCCACTCCTGCAATGAATATATTTACTGTTGGAGACACACAAGCATAATGTGCAATAACTTAGCTTTACTAAGCACCTTATGTAGCAGCACACACTATTGTAAATGTAATGAAAGTCACAGAAGTAAGCATCCATAAAGTGAACATTCTAATGGGGAGTGGAGGTGAAATGCTAGAATGTGCATAATCTGCAAATTGCATATGCATCCAACATGTAGCTTTTTAGGAAAGAAATGAAACCATTTACATTGTCAGCTTACTGCTAGAAGCACACTTGTGAGTGGGAGGTCTAGGGTTTGAATTTCACCAGGACTGTCCCCCGTGACAGGGTTTTTTCCCCCAGGTTTTCCTCAGTCATAAACAGCAAATGCCGGGAAAGTACTCTGAACTTAGGCCTGGAATGTTTCCTTCCTTTAAAAAAAATCCTTTACCAATAAATAATAATAAATAATAATCTACAATATAATTTCATCTCATGAATGATCAGTGTCCACCGCTTGTGGTGCCTCAGCAGTAAAAACAGGCGTTAATCACCATTCAAGAAAAAAAAAACATTGTCAGCTTTTTCTTCTCTAGATGTTGTTCAAGAATGGCTATACAGGGGTTAATCAATGAAGGCAAATTTGTCCGGTATTGTGGCAGACAATTGTGAATACAAAGAAAAAATAAGAAAATGACAGCATTACTATTCTTTATATGTGAAAAAAAGCTGAAAAAAATATTATTGTGACATATCAAAATAATTTTAAAAACTTACCACTATCTTCATAGAATCAAGTATACAGTGTGTAAAAACTATCATGGATTAGATAGGCAAGACACACTAATGTAACAACCTCTTCCATTAGAGATGGCAGAATGTGAGCATCTTCTGATCCCAAGTGCACACTCAGCATGCATAATTATTACACACATAAAACATGCAAAATTAAATGCTTATATATCCCCAGTCTTAATGTAGTTACCATATTCTGAAATCTGAAAATGCTGATATATTCCCCTCACTAATGCATTGCATGTACCTATTTCATCATTTGTATCACTTTGCAATCTCACTAGAATTTTTTAAATATTTCATTATTACTATACAAATAGTCAAACATATGTTTGCATATAAAATGTCTGAAATTAAATTTTATAAAGCAAGTCCTGTAACAAAATTGATGGTAAATCTATTTCTTTTCTTATATTAGAAAGGAAAGGGGGGGGGGGAAGTGGTCGGTTATTGCAAAGGGAAATTGAGCCGTCTTCACAATCTCTGCATATTGTTCTTCACTTTTGAAAAATATAATGTATTCACACCATTTTTCGTGGCTTGACTTTGATGAAGTTACATATTTTTTCAAGTTGGAAAACTGATCAAAATGTTAGCTATTATCAATTTGTACACCTTGCTATCACTGTTATGTCAATGTCAAAACTGAGAACATGAAAGCGTTGATTTGCTTGCTAATTCAAATGGTCTGTAGTCAATATCTGCACTCTTAATTCATTCAATGTTAATAATGTTCAACACAGAAAGAATGCTGAGCCCTTCATGCATAAAAAACAAAAATAAATAAATAAGTCTTAAATATGAAAAATGTGGACAAATTCCAGGATTTCTAAAAATGTAGATAGATAGCTATTTTTATCATCATATAGTAAACATGTTCACATAAATGCTTACATATGGTAACAATACTTTTTAATTACCTTTGCCAATGAAATAATGAAGTGATGGGTTATTCAAGAGGACAGGAAAGATCCTTCATCTCCTGCTCTTTGCTAAGCATAGATCATTATCTTCACTTGAAACGTTTGAATATGAAGCACTATAAATTTTTATTCTCACACATTGCATATGTATGCACATACACAATTTATCCTCAGAAAAATAGCAAACCTGAAAACCAAGGTGTATTTGGCCTTGAACTGAACAGAACTGAGTGCTAACCGCTAACTCCTGCAAGGATATAATGCTGCTGGCATGGTAGTATTTTAATGCGAAAATAAATATGTAATGATATTATTAACAAGGCTCTTTTGTATAAACTGTGTCATTACCATTATATATGCCTTGGTGCAATAATTCAAGGATCCTGTGTGATGAAGATAACAATTCTTGGAAAATCCTCTTCACAACTTTTAGTTCTGCCCTGTCATGAAACTAATATTCACACATTACAAATAAATTTTAACTGCACAGCTAAAAAGTAAAAATTCTCGTTGTAAGCAAGTTCTTACAGCTATTGAACTAGGCAACAGCACACATAACAGTATTGGCTGAGTTATCATTGATAAGCTTTGTCTAGCTCTGCCTCAGATTCCTTCTTGTTTCATACAAACTCTGATTATAATTAGGAAATAAGCTTCAGATATATGACAAAATAATTTAAAAAATAGCCTTTTGAGTGACTATAGCATTGCTCTCAGATAAGACTTTATTAACTTCAGTTTTCAAATAGCACTTTCAAATTTTATCTTCCTCTTTGTATTTTCTAAAATATTATTATGTCCATTGTGTAAACCAAATTTTTTGCTCATTGAATATAGCAATGATGTGGAATGTTGCAATATTTTCAAAATAGATATATAATTTCTGTGGGCTACATCAAACAAAGATTTGCTATTCCATTTTGTTCAAATTGTTCTTGGAACCTATTCATTAGCATTCACAAAATTTTTAAAGCTATATGTCAGAGAATGCCATTGTCATTTCTTGGATACTAATGAAAGTTATACTTCTGCAGGTAACACTTTGGGGTAACCAGTATGATCTTTCTCGTCCTATTGGTTCCACTGTTACCATACAAGACAACAACCCACTTTCAAATGTTATTTTGCTGCATGACTACATTTTGGTTGATGAATCAGAGAATATCTGGACTACTTTAAAGCAAGGACAGAAAGGCAACATTCTGGTTGGTAAGTGAGTTCCTAGGCTATAGTAATTTGCTTTAGTATGCTACATTAAGTCAAAAATTAAACTTGAGAAACATGTATTGAAACTGGTGAAAAGAAGCCTGATGAATTTTTTATGATCCACTACACGTTATAAATGGAAGACATTCTCATAAAATTAGCAAAGAAATCTAAGTTAAGAATACTGTAGTGTATTTGTTGTTTTGATGATTATATCTGCCAAAAATTTGAATTCTTCTCTTCTAAGAAAAAGTAGGCAGAAAGAGTGGACAACTTTACTACTCCTATTGCAGCTCCATAGGCAAGCCAAAAATCTTTTAGTCTTCAGTTTGATGACCTGACACTGTGCAACATGTTTCCGTATATTTTCCGGTGCTTTGATCTTTGTTACCTTATTCTCTGTGCAAAGTCTTTAGTTTGCTAATTTAGTTTATTTAATACTCTCCATTATATTAAGTTAGTGGTTTATCAGTTTTCTATATAAAAGTTTGTATATAACTCCATAAAGCGTTTGTGCATAAAAATGAAAAATAAATTAACTCTTGGAACAATGTAGCTAAAATAACAAGAACTAGAGAAACAGAAATTGATAAAACACACATACAATAACACAAATATCGTAATATTTCAAGCAACTTATATTCTTCTTCAAAGACAGAAGACAAGTGAAGGTGATAAAAGTAAACATTGAATCAAGAAGGTATGTTGTTACTCACTAGCATTAAAAGAAAGCTTTCAAAAGATAGGATAGCATCAATGCTTAGTCCATATTTGTGTGTTGTGGTACTTTATTATAATAGAAATTAGAAGCAGTAAAATTAACTGCAGATTCCTATATATAAAGGCCCTCTTTTATCTATAAAAATGTATTTGGTTAAATATTTATTATTTTAGAACTCATTATGACATTCCAAGAAAGAAAACTGCATCTGAATATGATAAATATAAGCTGAGTTTTGCTTATTTTTGCAGTTTTTTACTATATTTCATTGTGAAAATTCCTGTTATTTAAAACTATATTTATTAAAACATGAGTTACAGATGCTTATAGCTGTCACTTTCAGATGCGATGCCAGTTGAACATCAATCTGCAAGTAGTGCAATGCAAATATTGTTGATTATTTATGCAGCATTTTAAAACACCTGGCTTCACGCTATTAATTCCAGAGTAGCTGGATATCTGGAACAAAACCGCATCAGTTTGAACAGCAAAAATACAAAGATAACATTCAAGGTAGTAATAGGGTTGTGGGCATACGACATACTGGTTCCTCTAGCTCACCCAAATAAAGTCCTTTTAGGGGGGGGGGAAGTCAATTATGGACATTCATTGCAGTGTAAGAGATATATTTGCCCCCCCCCCCTGTCCACCCCAAACCCCAGCTATTCATATTTTATCCACAGTTGGACTTTAAGCATTTACATGATTTCTACTTTTTTGTGGTTCTAAACAATTTTTATAGCAGGAGCATTTGAAGATCTCACAATTCTATAAAAGTGACTTCTGAAAAATAAATATGAATCAAAAGAATCTGCGAACCCTTTGAAAAGTGAGTGTCCTAAATTGTAAGTGCACATTGCTGTGACAATAAGTGCACTTAGAGAATATTTTCTATTAATAATCTCCATCTTAATTTTTGTTCTTCAGTATATATCTGAAAGGATCTGGCTTCTGCTATAGGTTTCACAGAAGTTGAAAACTTTTCCACATTTAAATAACATTAATAAACACTCCTGAAAAACAATAAAGGAATCCTCTTTCACGATATCATTCTTATCAATAGAACAACGACCCCACCCTCTTTGGGGCTTATGGAATCATCCAGTGTTTCAAATGATTTGTTTTGCATTATTTACAGGGATCGTCTTCATCTTTTTCTTTGCTTTCACCTACATTTGGAATAGCATTCAATGCCAATCTTGTACTGAAACCTTATTTCTGTAGACGTAAATCCTGTGGTTGTACTTGGTTTTCTGCATCCATTGCAATTTCTTCTTTGTCAAAAATTATTTCACAAAATTGAAAAACTTTATTTGCCTGCTTTCATCAATTGTTTCTCATACTATTTTCCTTCTTAGGCATGCAGTTTGATCTTTCTCCTTTTTCATATTCAGTTTTTTCTTTATTGGAGCTCTTTAGGTATAATGAAGGGATAGCTGTTGACTTTAAAGTACATTTGGTTTTCATGTCAAGAAATCTGCTTTTATAAATGTTCAATAAATCATAGTTGTTTTCAGTAAAATGTAATGGACAAACAACTGATGTAGTACTATGAATGAAATTCTATCTATTATTCGCTTTAACCAGGCTAAATATCATGCCAGAGACTTATCCATTTTAGTAAATTCATTAAAAAAGGGTTTCCTTCATTTTTCTGTTGATGTGATTACTACAGTGGAACACTACACACAGAGGCAAGATGTAAGGAACAAAATTTCAGCTAATACTGTTTTGTAAATGTACTTATTGCTCACCAGTAGTTAAATAATTGCAATTAAAGTAAAGCTATTTACAGTTCAGTACTCTTGAGGCACCAATTAATATCCTTAGAGTAGCATAATTAATGCACAACAGTGAATAAACACTGCAGAAATTTACACTACATTGTAACAGTGCCCACTGGCTATCATTGTAATACTGCAACTGAACCACACAGCTTCTGATGATGTTGCTGGCTGTAGATAAGAAAACATAATACAAGCAAGATTGCTCAAAAACCATAGGAGATATTGCTTCCAGCCTTTTTATTTGGGGGGGGGGGGGTAAGGCATTTAAGATATTTTATTATAAGATTAAAATGGTAATGATTTTTATCCACAAAAAAAACTATAACTTTTATTAATTTCCTGGCTAAGACTAATATTTTCCTTCTCTTTTCTTGTAACTGTTACAGATTTTGTGAATGACAATGCAGGTTATGAGCTCTTCACAGACCTGTGCCTAGCTGACTTCCTCTGCACCTTCTCTCTAGCCGATAAGATCCGTTTTCATCTAAAGGCTCTGCCATGGTTCATATCAGACACTATGCAACATGATTTTTATTGGGTGCTAAATACATTAACAAACCAAGGCAACAAGACTCAAAGCCTACCAATGCTTGTGTCTCGCTGGAATAATTATCTTGAGACAGGAAAGTGGACAATTCACACAGAAAACTTCTGGACACTCCCATTTGATTATAGTGAGATGAAAACTAGGGACCCTGATCTTTATAATATGTTTTCAGAAGCAACGCTTGTGATTTTCAAAGGTGATCTTAATTATCGTAAACTAGTGTGTGAAACTAATTGGCCTCCTATTGAGAGTTTCACCAAGGCTCTTAAAGGTTTTCATCCTGCACCACTGGTGGCTCTGCGCACTTTAAAAGCAGATCTCATTTGTGGCTTGAGGCCTGGACAAGCAGAAATAGTTGCAGCTAAGTCTGAAAACTGGCTAACTGCAGGAGACTATGCTGTCATTCAGTATGATGGAAAATGGCACTCACATGAAGTATAAACATATCTGTGGTAACTTAGTTCAAATTATTTGCTCAGGAGAGAAAAATACTTAAGGTCTTTCATTTATTGTATGCATCAGTTCTCTGCACTGTTACTACTTGTTTTTTTTTTCTTTCCTTTAATGAAACTTATACTTTGTCACTTGGTTTCCTGTACTGTTTTTGCATAATAAACATGGGCATACTATGCTTTCTTTACACCACTTCACTTCATCAAAGCTCTTTTACATAAAACTGTATAGAGATTTGACAACAGTTTTCAGGCCAGATCTGTCCTGCATGCACACTCTAACATGCCAGTCCATGTCCTTTTCTTCCAGATTGCTGCAGATATTGTCTTCCCAAGTAACCTGTGATTACCTACAGAGCCTTTGAACCTAAAGCCTTGGCTTCCAAGGCTGTCCATGAAGGTTTAGTTTCATCCATTCTGATAACATGTCCATACCAATAAAGATGGTCTCCATAATCCACAACTTTTTATGGTAAGACATTAAGTGTGAACCTAATGGTCTGGTTGAGCAGTGCACACAACGTTCCTCCATGTCTTATCCTCAATTCTTGGAAATAATGCATCTCTATAGCTTGCAGTCTGCTCTTGTGCTGCCTGAATGAAGCCCATTACTTGCAGCTATATACCAATGTTAGTGCTTACATCAGTTTGTATACAGCCAACTTGATCTTCTTGAAGATCAACCGCTTTTAATCACATGACAGAGATATTCAAATGCAGCAGTCCTGATGTGCAGCTCTGCATCAACTCATCCATCTTCACTGATCAAAGTCCCAAGGTACTTTGTATTTGTTACTTTAAAGTCTGTACCTGCTGAATGGATTTAATAGTGTGGTGCACAGGTCTTTATGAGATCACTATTGTCATTCTCAGTGTTAATATCTATTTTATCCTTATCCCACACATCAAGGCTGATTGGAGACATTATTGTGATGTTACTATTAGTTGATCATAGTTTTATCTGTCTGAGGGTCTTGATTACTATTGCCAAAACTCACACACTATGCTTCATTGAGCTATCCCTCAGCTTCTCTTTTGAAAGGCATCTCTGTTATTCTTAAATAAACTTTCCCCAGTGTGCTCAGGAATGAGATTCCCCTGTAATTCTGGCATTCTTGATTATAACCTTTCTTAAAAACAGGAATGATGTTTGTTGGTCCTGGTGGTGTAGTGTTACCATACTTGCCCCCTAAACCCAAGATCGCAGGTTGGAACCCTGCCAGGATCGATGGATTTTTTCGGGCGTAAAAATCCTAAGTATGGCTTCCTTCGGAAGGGGTGGGTCCCGTGTCGTACATTTACGGCATGAAAAAGAACCTCAAGCCTGAAAGAGAGGCCTCTGAGCAAAATTTGTCGGCCGTTTCACGCCCTGAGTTGAATGGGACGCTGATGACCTGAGCTGTTAAAGAGCATCCATAAATAAATCAATCAAAAAAAAAAAGAAAGGAATGATGTTTGCACCAAAGAATCTGTTTTTATAGTTTAAACATGTTTTTCAGCTTCTCAATCAATTTATACAAATTCTATAATTGTAAACCATTGTTTCCATATTGCTCTGAAAGCCTTCAATGGATCTGGCCTCTGGCAAAACTTCTGACTGAAGAAAAAGATCACTGCTTGCTGGCACAAACAGAAAACAATCATATTGATTGTGTACCTTAATTATAAACAGCAGATTTTCATAACATGCATGCATGCATAGAAAGCCACCTCAAAATTAAAACAATAATGTGAAAATTATTGGCTCACCATCATTTTTATCTTCTTGCCTAAAGGCATCAGGAATCCTTAGCAATTTAAATAATGATGTTTTATTTTTTCTTGTTCTGTTTTTCTCCTTAATTAGTGATAAAATACTATTATCTTTCTATTCTGTGATACTATCAGTTATACTTCTCTTAAAAAAATGCAATATTCCATGACACTTATTTTCTAATTTAAAAACAAATTACTCAACACTTCTTGCCTCTCATTAATCTTGGAAGACATTTTAAGGTTTTGCCATATTTTCTAATACTTTCCTATTTGTACATGCAGACTTAATTCTTTTCAAATGATATATTTTATGATGCTTATCAGGTAATGAATAAACTATGGTTGTGCTATATATTTAAGAAAATTTAAACTTTGCAAATGATAAAATATTGTATGAGTTGTAATCTTTCTGAATTTACTCAGTTCTCCATTCATGTTAGTCACAAAACATTTATCCATAAAGATACAATCCAGAATATTAGAATGTAAGTTTTTAAATACAGTAGAACTCCTCTGAGGGGCATTCTAAAGGTCTTTGGCCTGACCAAGAAAACCAAAAATTAAAAGTTTTTTTTTTTTATTAACATAGTCCCTTGTATATCAATACATTTAATCCAATAACTTTCCAACTTTTTAATACCCTCAGTAAGTTCAATTGTGAAAAATAAGCATTTGTCTCAGCTTCAACCTCATCATTTGATGCAAATCTTTGTCCACCCAGCCATTTCTTCAGGTTTGGGAACAAAAAGTAATTGCTGGGAGCCAAATTTAGCAAGTATGATGGATGCAGAAGCACTTGGAAGCAAAGGTCATGCAGCTTTGCAGCAACAATCCCATATGTGTGTGAAGGTGCATTATCGTGATTAAAGAGTACTTTCTTTTTTACAAGGTGTGAGACATTTAACCTGAATACCATCCTTAACTTGGTTCAGTAGTGAAGCATAATACTCCCCGGTGATGATTCTGGTTTTCTGAAGATAGTCTACAAACACCACACCATGAGAATCCCAGAAAACCATAGCCATAACTTTTCCTGCTTATGGAACCGTTTTTACTTTCTTTGGTTCTTTTTCATCTCTTGTCACCCACTGTTCGGATCCTTCATCTCTGGCATGTAGTGATGAATCCATGTTTCATCTACTATTATGAAACACTGGAGAAACTAACTGAAATTGCTTTTAAACAAGTGTAAACACTCTTGCCAAATGTTCATTTGAATGCATTTTTGGTCCATTGTTAACAAACATGGCACCCATAGAGCAAAAAGCTTCCTCATATCTAAAACTTTATGTAAAATGTAGTGAACATGGCCTATCAAGGTCTTTGCAGTGTCAACCAATTCGCATACTTTCAGGTGGAAATCATTGAGTATGGCATTGTGAATTTTGTCCAGTCTCGTCTGTTATAGTAGCTTTGGGATGCCCTGAGGAAAAGAATCCTTTAATGTGAAATCTAACTCCTTTTTTATTTCTGTTGGGGTTAAACTCTTCAAAACAAAGTACTTTATCACAGCTCATATTTCAGTTTTATCCGTTTTGTAGAAAATGTTAATGTTTGTTTACACAATCATCACCAACAAGTGATTACACTTAGCAGTCAGACACTTTACAGTGCGCCATGTAAAGGGTGATATCATAGTAAAATGACATCTTCATGATATCTCTGAATCAAGCCAAGACCTTTTAGAACACCCCTCATATTTATTATTGTTACATGACATTTTTATCTAAAATGGAAGATTTGTACGTTAAATTCAGTTTTAGCAAAATGTACATGTTTTCTTTAAATCTTTGCCAGTATGAACATAAATTGTACCAAAATCTTTGTCATTATCAACATAAATGGTACCAAAATACACTATTTGCATGACAATAATAACAGAAACTGACACCTACTTCAATTAAATAATTTTTCTATGTCATAAATGCTGTAGACCAAGATTGCAATAACCTAACATTTACACTTCAAAGTCACAATATCTGCAAAACAAATATTTACTTAACTTTCAATCTGCCTCTTTTTAAAAATAATCAAAGATGTTAGTTTGCTTTTTAGCACTGTTGCATTTTAAACTCAAAATGCTTATCATAATTCATTTACTCTATAATAGAGTTATCCACTTTAAATTATGTTATATACCTATGAGCAATGTTTACACTGGCAACAGCTTCGTTGAAAATGGGTAATTTATTTCTTCATATCACCATTAACACCATCATTCTGCTTCATTTGAACTTTGCAGATATGCTACATACTATTATTGACCACCAAACATCAAAACTAACTGATGCTATGCCGCTAAAGTGCAAACATAGCCAATGTATATGGAAGTGAAACAGCATTGATTTAAGTGCTATAAATTGTCTGTCTTTGAATTTGCTTGATATGAATGTTCTTTATACCTGGCAAGTGAATTATTATTATTATTATTATTATTATTATTATTATTATTATTGTTGTTGTTAATATCCATCATTGTGCATTTTAAAAAGCATTAGACTTAAGACCTGCTTTAACACTTTCTGTTGATAGTATACACTGAAGATTGTAGAAAAAGATTAGTGTATGATTAATATACCTGGTCAGTCATCAAATTTTATCTGTGCAAAGAAGGGTATTTTCAGTTTGTATGACTCTCTATTCAGAGCAGAAACTGTCAAAATATACTTCACTTTAGTCATTAGCTTAAATCTTTCTTTATTGTAAGGAATTACGAGATCGAATGCACAACTTGCACAGTCACCAGAAAAGCTTAAAGATAAAATGTCACAGTTGTTAGCTGAGAGAGAAATTAGAGAACTTAATTTATCTCATAAGATGCTAAAGCACTAAAGAAAAAATTGAACTTAACTAGTGCTAAATATGCATGACTTTTGTAGCTGTGATATTTAATATTTTTATGCAAGCATAAAATCATTATTTATCATTTAAAGTTTGTCAATCACAATTTACTTTCCATACGATGAAAATACATCTGCAAATTTGTATTATTGTACCAACTGCGATTAATTCAGCATTATCAGTAATTTTTAGTTTTAGACCCTGATTATTGGTGCACTTCTAAAAGCAAGAGTTTTCACTGAGAAACAGTAAAGCTGTCACAGTCCATATTATTTATTTCTTAGATTTTGGTGTGAAATGTTATTATGGTTGTTACAATAATAAATTAATTTTTCCTTGAAACTATTAAGTAATATCTCTTTATATTTACACATTAAATGTATGTTGAGTATCTCAAATCAGAAAATACTTTGGACCATAAGTTTTTTGAATATAGAAATTTTGTTTGTACCTATGATGTATTGTAGAATAGGGCATAGTATAAACAAAAAACTAATAGCATATTAATTAACATAGTGATATTTTATGGCATGCTGGCAAAATAAAGTAGCTTAACATTGTAAGCTGATCTGGCAAATATATATCTTTGTGGATATTCCTTGGATATGCTGATTAAATGTTTTAGGTTGTATTGAATGAAACCCATCTCATGAGCTCAGATGTAGAATTTGCTCTTACAATATGGTGTCAGCACTGAAAAAATATTAGATTTTGGAGATTTTTGGATAACAGATGCTCCACATATAGTATTAAAAGACTTGGAAAATAACAATATGTTATGCAGAAACTACAGCACCTATAATAAATAGCTTGCTCTGGAATACTTAAGGATAGCTTTTTTGTGATTCTCTTCTATACTTCAACTACGTTTTCTGTAACATTTCTATCCAGAATGTAATATTTCTATTTAATGTTAATAAAAACAAATATTCCTCTTTGATTGCCTTTAATGTTATTTATCCTTCCGAAAAGAACCTTTGGTTATTTTTTTAATGTTGGTATTACTGTTTTTATACTATCTTGTTTCACATATCGTGTTTATAAGGTCCAAGGATAATGCAAATTACAATCTTGGTCTCTTAATATTCGCCTTTTGTACAGCAGAAACATTTTACTACTACTGGGCCCTCCATGGTTTTGTCACCTGTTTCACAGTAGCTGGCAAATCAGCATTTAGAGCAGTAACTCCTGATCAAATGGATTACAACTACAATGAAACTAAGCACATGCCTTATGACAGGAAATAGAAATGTTGTCCTGCAACCACATTTCCAACATCTCCCGTCATAAGATATATGCTTGTTTTCATTGTAATTATAATATAATTGCAAGAGCTTGAATCCGCTTTGCCAGGAGTTACTGCTCTGACCTCCCAGTTGCCATAAAGTGAGTTTTGAATGCTGATTAACACCGTTTTTACTACTAATACACCACAGGCAATGAACACTGGTGATACATGAAATTAAATATTTGGTAAAGTTTTTTTTAAGGAAGGAAACTTTCCAGCCCTAAGTTTAGGGTACCTTCCAGCACTTGCCAGTTATGAGGACTGAGGAAAACCTGGAAAATACTTCAGTACCGTCTTAGACTTCAGGACTGTCTTAGTCCTGGCAGGATTTGAACCTCAGACCTCCCACTCATGAGTCCCTTAATGACATTGGCTACCTGTGGTGGCCCATAAAATGGGTGATAAAACAATGACATAATAGAAGAATTATTTGTAATGCACTGACAAGTACTTTTGTTAGTATATTCCTTATAATAACAATGAAGTCCCTGTCATAAAATAGGTAATCGTGCCCTCCCAGGGGTACAATTCTGAAATTATTATTTTTTTATTTATTTATTACCTTCCTTTCTCTCCCCCTTCCTCTCAGTTATTTGCGATAGATAAAAATTTTGACAATAAAAGCATGGAATGAGAGAATAAAGCAGAAATTTTTATACAGAATTATAAATTAAATATCTTATAATAGTCTTAAATCCACTTGAAAATAAGAAAGAAAAGAGAGTGGAAGAAAAGGAAGAGAGACATGAGGAATTTTGCAAAATTATTGAAATAAAGGTAATATAATTATTGCATTTTCATTCCATTAAAAATTGCATCACCAGGCAAACATGAAAAATTTAGTAAAAAGTTAATTTATTTTTATATATAAAGTTTATTTCTCAAAATAATCCCCATTGAAAATTATGCACTTTGTTCAGAAGTTTCCACATTTTCTAGCCTGAATGAAAAAATAGGCTCTTCAAAATAATTGATGATGTCAACATTCTCCTTCAACAAAAATGTCTATCCACGTAGTCAAAGTTTTATGTTTAGGAGAAATTACTAGTGAATACATCTGGTAATAGAATGAATAAGTAATATTTCAAAGCCCAACTCATGTTCCTTCACCATTGCATTCAATGTTGTATGGGATGCCATGTTGTCCTGATGAAAGGGCACTTTATTGTGCATCAATCTTGGTTTTCCCTTCAATTCCTCTTTTAAACAATCCAACAATTGCTGTATAGGCTTACTACTGTTTTTCCTTTTTTCAAGTAAACTAATAGGATTGTTTAAGTTTTTTGAATGATTGAGTCGAATTTTTAACACTCACTAATAGTTTAAAAAATGGAAAACTGTCAATCTTTGTATACCTATTAATTAGTTAAATATGCTGGACTTTTGTAACAGTGATGTTTAATATAAGTTTTTTGAATGATTGAGACAAATTTGTAACACTTACATCACTAATAGTTTAAAAAAGGAAAACTAATGTCAATCTTTGTCCACAATAGTTTTCCTTTTTTAAACTATTAGTGATGTTAAGTGTTACAAATTTGACTCAATCATTCAAAAAACTTATATTAAACATCACTGTTACAAATTTAACTAATAGGATTGTGCCTCATTCAGAATCATAAAAAACAATGACCATTACTTTTCCAACTGGCAAAGGAACATTCAGCTTCTTAATGCACTTTCACCCATTATCCTCCGTTTTGACTGCTACATCGATTCAAGTGTGTAATGGTGAATCCAAGTTATCCATGCTTATAAATAAATGCAAAATGACTTGTGAGCTGTAGTATAACATTGCCAAACATGGCAATTTCATATGAAATTTTTCATGAGGATTTGCACCCCATTCAGTTGCAATACCTATAGCCTCAGCTATCTCACACACTTTCATTTGGCATTCACTCATGATGATAACGTGGATTTTTTAATAATACCCTTCAAGGTGTCTGAAATTTGGTGTTGATAGCATGCTTCAACTTTGGTGCTTATGAGGGGCATTCAGAATTTATCTATCTGAAATAAAACCTAATGATGAAACTCACCTTATGTTTCGTTGTAGTCTCTACCTGACTTCCACACTTTGTTCACTTCACCTCCAGTGCTTTAATCCCTTCAGAATTTAAGAACATGTTTTGGTCCTCTAACCAACCAATTATTCCCTCCTTCATGACATCATCATTGGAACATCTCTGTTCAAGAAGGAATTTCTTCAGATATGTAAAGAGAAAATAGTTACTGGGGGCAACCTGGACTATAGGGTGGATGGAAGCTCCAAGTATTCACAATGCTTGATAGCTACTTTTGCTTTTGGGGATTTGTGACAAGATGCATTATCATAAAGCAGTAACATGTACACTGTCAGTTTTCTACGATGTTTCTTCTTGATGGAGCTCATGTAACTACATGACTATAAGAGCACAGTTTTCTCCAATTTTTATTATTATTTTTTATTTTTAAATTATTGTATTATCATTTTAATACTATTGTCATTATTGTTCTTGTTGTTTGTAAGAGCTATGTACAGGTTATGTACCTAGTTATTGCTGATTCAATTGATACATCCCACATCTTTACATACTCAGTGATGTAAAGGGATGAATAATAAATTAAATGAAATTTGAAATGCTAATTGGAACTTGTACAGTGAAGCTAATCATATAATTAAAACCGTTGTATGATTGAGTCTAACTACACACTCTTATTGGTTCCACTTACTTGTTTAAATTTAGTACATGTTTCACAGACACTCATCTGCATCATCAGCTCCAAAACAGAACAATATCCTATGTATAGAAAACAAATGGTTGCCATAAATTTTTGACTGATGTATACAAAATTACTTGGGAATAGGGATCTTGTTTGGTTTCTGGGTCATAGTGATGAACTAATGTTTTATCTTCAGTAAAAACCTTTGAGAAAAAGTCAGGATTTTCTTGAAAGAAGTCAATTTTATACCTGAATTTCTGGCTAATGCTTTCTGTACTGTTATCAACATTTGGAGTATCTATCAAGTGCTAACCTTGACACCATCACATGAGTATGATTGAATGAATTTTATTTCAGCAATTAAATTAAATTTACACATCAGTTTTTACAAATGGTATAACTGATCTTGGAGCACTTTTTTTTATATTTTTTATTAAAGGATCTTACACAATTAACACCCTAGTGGTATACGTAATAGATTATACTTTCCACTGACTAGCCCTTTCAACATTAACTCATAAATATCCTCTTCCTTGATTAATCACTTTCTTCCACTACTTCTCTCTTACCTTCCCTACACAGTTAACCAATTTTTCTCAAAAATTCCTTACTACCATTTCCAAAAAATTTTAATACCATGTCAAAATTCCTAACAGTCTCATTTTTAATCCATACTTCTTCTCTACATGTTTTTGTTTCTGGACACTCAATTATATACTGTAAACCTTTATCTATTTTCCACATAATGGATACTTTCTTTTTCACTTTTAATACAATTAGCCCTATTTTCCTGCTCTACCCCAAGCAAATCCCTCCTTTCCTGTTTTATTTCCTAATTCTTCCACATGAAGCACTCTAATTTTACCTTTGCCCTTTTAATCCTCTTGCCTGTTCCTGATTTTTGGCACCCTCCATTTCAAAAATACTCCCAGAGGGCGATGTCACCACACTCCATCCTCCTGTGTCTTTCCAAAGACTCATGCCGCCCGCTGTCCAGCTGGAGCCCCCCTTCCCCTGCTTCCTACCAAAGCATCTTCCTCATTCAGCTGCTTCAGTGGACTCACTCAGCTCGTTCATCTTCTATGCTGACATATTCGTTGCTATGCACTCCTTCCCTCTCTACTGTATGCTTATCTCTTGGCCACAATTGTTACCCTTTTGTCTCTCCTCCTCTGGCCATAGTTCCTTGACGCTGTTGCTGGGTCATCAGAATTCCATTGATACATAGCTGCGTTCCAGGCATTAAGGCTCTTCTTCCTTCATTTCTGACTTTCCACTGTTATTTCTTGTTCTTTTTTCCCATAATCATTCTCAATAAATATTCTTATGCCTTTTAGCTTCCATATACTTAATACTTTCCATTTAAAATTCCTTGTGGCCAATTTGACTAATATTGGTCTTGGTCTCCCACTCTTTCATCCAGTTCCCCCAGGAGTCTATAATTTCCCATCCATCCAGTTGGATGCCCAGTTTTCCTTCAGTAATTTCTTCTACTTTCTCTCCTATCTTTTTCCCTCTTATTTCTTCCATTCCAAAAATCACTACATTTAGCTTCCTGCTTGCATCTGCCGATTCTTCCAATTTGACTATTATTCTCCTGCATTCCGCTATCTTTCATAATTCTTCTTCCAGTTGTTTGATCTTTTGTTTTATATCTTCTATGCTCTTCTCCATTTTGTCTTCTATTCTTGCCTCCCTGCTTTTTATTTCCTTTATATCTTCAGCTATTAACTTAAACATATCCTTCACTTCCTCCATTACTGGTCCTGTGTTTTGTTCTACTACTCCAATTACTAATAGAAATGCCAGCACAGCACCTTCCACAACATTACCATCTGTAGACCCGTTTCTTTATCTGTACTTTTGAATTTTGGACTGCTGAACAGCCCGATACGTGCTCTATATGTCTGACCTCTGCGCTCATGCAAGCAACTCCCATGTGTGTATGAATAATTGTGTAATCATGCCTGTTGAAATAAAAGTTTACAGGCTATTATATTATCCCTTGGCATGACCATCTTATATAATCATAGCTTCCACTTTTTTGACACATTTCTCATGAAGCTGTGTTTACAGGGTGCCTTGTGTGGGGGTCATTGACTTCTGGCACTCTTTACAGCTCTTACTGCAGACTGGTTGTAATTGTGTTTCAAACCAAGACACACTAACCTGCACATGCAAGCTCAGCTCTCCAGCTATAACAATACATGTACAACTTATTGAATAAGTTATATGTGGTCACATTTAAACTCATTTAATTAAAAAATGGTGAGGATTTCCCATGAAATTCATACAACTAGGTTTTTATCTGCATGTTATTCTTTAAATAACCATTTTTATCACTATATGGAGCTTTTTCTCTTATTTTTACAGCACATGTAACAAAAAGTTATTCAGTTACTGTCATATGTTAACTATTCTTTACATCTGGCTGAAACTTTGTCATAAACCGTAATTATGCTTGCTTACAATGATTTCACTGAACATATTTTCATAGTATTTCATGGAAATTTATAGGATTTTTCAAACCACCATTGTACATATAATATACATGGGTTTTAGGTTTCAATGTAGGAAGACAATGAAAGACTCTGAGAGTGCAATAAAATGATAGTGTATTATTACATATGTGCATTTACAGTTGAAGATATGCAGAAATATCAAAAATTTTTAAATACTTTTAAGAAAAAAAGGCATATAACATGCTTTTAATTTTTCTAATTCCTTAATAAGTTTCTTTCACTGAAATAAAGATGGAAGAAACAAAAATTTGGATAAACTATTACAGTTCATACAAAGATGTATAAAAAATAACCAAACTGATTTAATTGCATTTAAATAAATTGCTCTTGAGTGCAATGACTATAACGGGCAGAAATTGAACCATTCATCTAGCAGTACTGTGAGTGCCATTTATGTATCACATTTCAATAGGGAGTTAGAGACTGATCCAGATCAGTTTACTATGTGCAGATGGATCTGAAGTTGCATTGTATTTTACAAGACAAAAATCCTATGCAAACCTGGAAATGGTACAGCATGCTTATAAGCAGCATGCATTGAGTAAAACCTCGAGTCTTTGAGTGACATAAATGATTCAAGGGAAGGGATTCTCTGCATATCCTGGAAAACCCATAATTGTAAAAAATGAAATCAATGTGAACAAGTTGATATTGTGTAAGAAGACCATCGGAAACAATTGCAGAGATTGCATGCACTACCAGAACAGATGAATTTTACACAGGACAATACACCTGGTCACCAAACTGATGTAACTCAAAACATCATCAAAGAATTGGGCAATGATATAATGCCTCCAACCTTATTCTTCAAACCTCACATTTTGACACTTTCATCTCTTCCTGGAAGTGAAAAAGGAGGTACATCATCTCCATTTTGAAACCAATGTGGATCTTAACAGTGTTTTGATGGGTGTTTCATCAGAAGGGAATACTTTGAAAGTTTGTAATAGAATTACAATTAAATAAATTTTGTTATGAATGAGTTATAAAATTAGTTTGATTATTTTTTATTCCCTTCATATATGCTAATGCAGGTGCCTTAGTATAATTCAATTCATGTTCACACAAACAGATTTTAAAAAGAGAATTTTTCAAAATGATGCTTTTAAGAGAGACCTGAATGCATACACAGCATATGAGACCTATCCTATCTTGCTCTTTATGAGGTGAAATGCTAGAAAAAAAAAATTCCTGCAAATGGTACATACCAGTGAAATTAAAGTGAAGTAGCATGCCTTTTATGAAAACTTCTGTAGTAATATTTACTAGAAAGTGACTATCTAAATAATAGCTCTGTCATGAAAGGATCCAGCCATTTCTTATTAAAAACAATTTTAAGCTTGCCTGGTATAATGATAACCAAAAGAATTATGAAAAATCTAAATATATTTTATTAATTTTGTTCTTCCATTTTTCTGTTGGAAATACAAAGAAAATTTAAATTTAGGGGAGAAAAAAAAAGGTCTGAAATTTTTTCATCTCATCGATAGCATTTCTCATGGTAGCAATTCTCCAGTAGATGTATTTGGCTGTGAGCTTTTCAGGTTTGACAACAGATGTGCATGTACACATATGTCTAGATCTTGTTGCAAAAATCAGAAAAACTGGAATCTTGTGCTGTCTCTGTTGAAATTTAGGGTCTATATATACAATGCAGTTCCTTTTTCTGTCATTTAAATAACTGTGTCAAATTTCTGTAATGGCAAATTATCAAAGCAGAATAGGGTAAGTAAAGTTGTAGGGTATTAAAGTTATGTGTATTACTTTGTAGGCTGAGATGGCAACAATATCCTTCTTTACATTACTTATTCTTGTTTTGCAGTAATAATAGTGGATTGTATTATACCGCAGTTGTTACAGTTGCTCACTAAAGCATTATGATGAGAAATTGGAAATTTTGCATTTCTGGTAAACCTTGATTTGATCTAACCTCAAGTCAATTCACAGACAAAAGTCTGGAGTACACTTGGCATTTGAAATATCTCACTACAGAAAAAGTGAATGAATTGCAGGAAGTTCAAAACTAAACAAATTCTTTTGTTGGCTATGTTAATTGCTTTCAATAGAACAGTGTTAAAGTAAACTGAATAATTTACATTAAGTTTCTGCAAATAGTGTTTGTTTATATCAGCTATTAAATTTACAATTTTTTGGTTCATATCATCTTGGTTAGATTATTCATTAACCATTTTTATAGAACAGCATACCCAACTTCACATATCCACTTGTCACTGCTTAGTTCCTTTTTAGACTTTCCTTAAGATGTCATACACATATCTCAGTATTCTTATTACTTTTCAGAATAGTTTGTAAAGTTATGTTTCAAAATCACTAATAGTAATACAGTAAATTACCAACTAAGCACAGTATATACTGCATTTTAAGTTTGCTTTCATGAAAAGTTCATTTTTTGTTCTTTCTGCTCATTGTTTACATTTTTTCTTATATATGTTCTCATTTTTCAGAAAGTCTAAAGATTGATGTAATCCAAGAGTTCATTT
Organism: Metallyticus violacea; assembly: GCA_030762175.1. NCBI lineage: Eukaryota > Metazoa > Arthropoda > Insecta > Mantodea > Metallyticidae > Metallyticus > Metallyticus violacea. The sequence continues at coordinate 44,471,965 of CM060830.1, forward strand.
ATGTTCTAATAATATATTGATACACCTATAACCCCAGTGTTAGTAATGAGGGATTCCTTCATTTTTTCATCTTCACCTTCTTTGTGATTTTGTACAGTTTTCTTTATTTTTATAATCAAATAAAATGTGAGTGAAAAGCATACACAACACATGCAGACTGCAGTAATGCATTCATATTGTCACTATTTTACTGTAAACAGAGAGGTGTTTTAAACAAACCTCAAATTAAAAATGCAAGTTTGAAGAGCTTTTGTTCATAATGGTATGAATTAAAAACTGCAAATCAGATTATACGGCTTCCAATAATCAGAATTTTGCTATTGTAGCAGAGCAGCTTGTGGGTCTAAATACAGGTGAAGGACTAACAGAAAAAAATTGACTAACACCATATTTGATTATTTTTAACATTGACAGTTGCCTATTTCTTGTATATTGTATATAAACTTGTTAGTAGTGTCCTCATAAAATGGCTGCTTCCTTATGAGCTAAAGTGACAGTTTCTTCTCTATGTAAGTATTTGCCAAAGAAGAAAGTCTCTCTTGTAAAATTATATTTTGCACTACTTTATGAACTACTGTTCATAAATGACTGGATCCATTTCTCTGATAGCAACATGGTGTAAACAGAATCTGCTTCTCCAAATCGAAATGATGCAATGAAAGATTCTGTGATAGATGAGAAGACCTATAATTAACATGCGGATTTCTGAATTAATTCACTTCACAAGTGAATGGAGTGATGACCATGAAGAAGACAGTTCAAAGAAACTCTATTTGCTTGCATTAATTGTGTTAGTAAGCCACAATACTTTTAAGTGTTAGCTCTGAGCACTATATTTTCTCAAATAAGTGTACTTACGAAGCTGTTGACAATGGAGTGGTATATATATAAACAATGTATACAGTTTTTTTCACACTAACTCCATTCACTTACATAAATTTGGAACATATGTTTCGGGAGCGATCCCTCCCATCTTCAGCCTGTTGACAAACTGTTGTTAAACGTGGCGGTTGGGTCTCTTGATGTTCTTGTGGCGGCATCTGTTGGTTCTATTAGGAATTTGCTGAGTTCATCCAATGGAGGGATATCGAAATACATCAAATTATCCTTATTTTTTGTAATGAAAATGTTTTCCCAAGTGGAAAGTTCTATTGTATTATGAAGTTGTTTAAGTAGTTTTATCTCTGATTTAATTTCATGATTTTTATTCCAAAAGTGCGCTGCTATTGCTGATTTATCAATTTGTTTTAAGCGAATATTTCTGAAGTGTTCTTTTGTCCGGATTCCCAAATTTCTCTTCGTTTTTCCAATGTAAGAGACCCAACCGCCACGTTTAACAATAGTTTGTCAACAGGCTGAAGATGGGAGGGATCGCTCCCGAAACATATGTTCCAAATTTATGAAAGTGAATGGAGTTAGTGTGAAAAAAACTGTATACATTGTTTATAACTATATTTTCTATTTGTTTTAGGAATTGTCAATCTTGCTATTCTTTACTGGGATCAATGTTATTTTTATAAGTACAGCCAAAGAGTGCCTCCATTAAAATGTTATCAAATTACTTTTGTATAAATAAATTGTTCAAATGAATAAAATATGCAAATGTTTTTGCAAGAACTGCAAAATAATATGATTTAATTTTCTAAAATTTATGAGGACTTGAAATCTCCATAAAAGAACATTTTATGATGAAAACAAAAATTCACTTTCTGATATTCTCTACTTAACTGTACAAAAGTTGCAACAAAATATTTTATATACTAATAAAATGAAAGCACATGTTCATTTAAAACAGTTTTGTAATCACTATACCAATGAATCTATACTGCTGCTGTATTGTGAAGAAGATTTAACAGCATTGTGCTTGAAAGTTTATAATCTTAACAGTATTTAGTATACTTGCAGTATTCAGAAAATTTGTTGTTGATTACAGTTAAATAAAAAGTATAAAAAATATATAATTCTTTAGATCACAAGTGAAATGAGAACCCATCCTGTATCAAATGACCCACCACCTTCTGTAGTTTACCTGGTCCTTGGTCGAAAATGGCCATCCCCATAAGTTCCCATGAACTGTGGCCAGCTTTGCCATGCATAAGGTAGTACTGATGAGCATCTATCACTGCTGCTGAGGGTGTGACATCTGCATGTCAGTCGAAGTCTGTACACAGTTGCTTGACCCATATTCAAGGCAAATGGATTAACATCTAGGGGCATTCTTTGTTCTCCTAAACATTCTTTCTTTATTGCTTCTTCCATAGCATCTGCATCTAAATTATGATATTTACCTGAAAAATAGAACAATAATTATTAAAAACCTATTTAGCCTCTTTATTCATCTAATGGTTGGTAACTTAAGCTTATAGAAAGCTAGACATGGAAATAAAAATTTGAAAATGTTACATTCAAATAACCTTTTCTGCTTGTTACATCAAAGAATTGAAAAATCTGGTACTAATATTCTTGAACTTTTATTTTCTGAATTAAAGTGAAAGCCTTTATTATAATTTTAACCTATTGCTTATCTAATTAGAACATCTTTATTTCAACTTTATGTCTATTAGGTAGGGTCATAAAACACTTTCTTTTTTATTTCTTTAGGCTATGAAGAAGGTTTTACTTGATTTATATAAAACAATGAATCTCTATAAAATAGTAATTGTCTATCATTAAAATTACCTCATGGATATACAATACCACTAATTGATAATTATTATTAATGAATAGAAGCCTGCATGATTCTAAATTCTTAATATTATGAACAATTCTAATACTTTATTTTTTAAATACAGTCTCAGGCTCAGGCTTTTCAATAAAGACAGATATTTTTAAAGTAGATACCAAAAATTGTAATGAGATAATTCTTATACTAATAAATACCTTCAACTGCCACCAAGTGCAATGTTTTTCTAAACTCAAATATTCTCCTTCAGTAGTGTCTTGAACTTGGCTATAGCTTGAGATGCCTCTAAAGTTTAAAATGACATAATGGCAAGAGTAATATTATGCAATCAAGTTTTGTGTTCTAGATCTTTGCAGAGCTTATGGTGAGTCTACAAAGCCTTGTGCTGTATGTTTCCATTGGCATAAAGCCTTTAAATGGTTTGAACAATGAACGTTTTGTGCTGCAGTGCTGATTCTCTCTCTGGTGAAGTTTAATGTGGTTCACATACCTTAGAAGTGCACTGTTGCAACATTTAATTGTGCTCATGTTACATGTACTTTTGTGAACAAAAATGTGGAGATCTTGGGAAAGTGCTCAGGTAAAGTCAAGCATAAGATTCCTAAAAACAACATAGCAATACCAGGTACTGGTGGAAATAATAGGACAAATAATTAATGGTATAAATACCCTAAGCAGGCAGTCACAAAATTTTATATGTAGTTAATGATTGTTTGATCAGGGAATGTACCAATTGTAGGAAAAGTAAAAGTACTGAATTTTAGGAGACAAACATTAGTAAAATAGTGAGACATCCCCACAACTCCACAGCAATGAAGAAATAAGGGAAGCAAAGTTCATTAAGTGGATGACTTTTATGTGTGGTGGGTTTGACATGAACTTTTATAAATTCTATTCCAGGGAGGTACCCTCAAACTTTACTAATCATGTTTTTGTGCTTAAGAAAGAATTTCATTCCCCATACAAGAAAACCACATTGCATGGTTCTGAAACTAGGTTTTAGATTTCAACTTGTGAATAAGAGGCAAATAATAATAATTATGAAATATCCCAGAACTTTATGCTGCTATCACTTTTTGACAAAAATCAGTTAGTTTCAATTGTTTGGGTATCAGATGATCTATCCTGATGAAAAGTGGTTTGACACCCATGATGTGATAACAAGCGATGGGATGAAGCCTGTGAATGTGCTTTGAAGGTTCTCTTTTCCAAAGAAATTCAAATTATAGTTTTCCATGATAGAAGTTGTAAAGGATGGGTGTCAAATTGTTTCTTTCTATCTGCCAAAATTATTGATGAGCAGAGAGGTATAATGATGATATGACTGCCTAAGTGTTCAAAAACTTATTTCAGCTATCACTTTTGAGTAATCCGCCTAAAAGCAAAACTGTGTAAATGTGCCAGTTACACTCTTGCCTACAAGCTAAAATTCCTGATTTGGCTACACAAAAGAGGATATTGTTGATTTTATCTGCATCACTACATAGAAATTCCAATCCTTCTTCCAGTGAAGTCAGTTCTTCTCATGAAAATTAAGCAGGCAAACATAAAGAAGTTATTCATTGGTGAAAGTGTTAAAGCTCATGGCATCAGGTCTTATGGCTTTCCCCAAATCATTGTTTTTAATTGATATGGAAATGCTTAAAATAGGAAACAAAATAATAAAATAGCACTCCATCTTTAAGTGCATGCCTATGCCAAGTGCTTAAGAGAGTGCCATAAAAGTGATAGTGATTACTGGAAAAAGTATATTGAAATGTGGTCAAAAAAGATTTAGAATATTATAAAAAAGGTAATAATGGTAAACATTATCATCTCTCTAGTGGATAGCATGTCAACAGTGACAAAAGCAGCATTTGATGATGATAGCAACTTGTAAGATAATTATTTTGATAGATTTTAATATTGATGTAATTATATCACACTCTATGACATCCATGTTTATTAAAGCTGAAAAGTAAATCCTAATGGAAGCACATCTTTAACATTTCTTTTCCATTGGCATGTAGTTATATAAAATACAATAATATGTAATACAGTCAGTAAAGTGAGCTTAAAAGTATCAAGAAGCATTTTATATCTTTAGTAATTTTTTATAATGTAATTAATGTGGGATATACTTAAAATAATGCATCTTTATATCTTATAGAATGATGCTATCTGAGAAGTCCATGATAGCGATCTGTGCATCTTTGTGAAAGTGTTGACAAGTTAAGAAGTGTAAAAAATGACAACATAGCTGCATCTGTTACAGTAGCAGCTTTATGCAAGGTTGTTTATAAGGCAATGTGATTGTTTACATTCTCCTTACAAAGTGAGGTAGTGATTAACGATGAAAACCACTTGGCTTTATTTTATATTTGTGAAAAAATTGTAAATTAACCAATTTTTATTTCAAAGCTTTTTTATTATAAACTGTAACAGTTTCTATATGTTGTAGTAAAGGTCACTCTTATACATTGTATCCTGTAAAAATCTTCATTTCTGTAAAGAAATCCATTATGAATGAACTAAAATAACAGATCATAATACAACCACTATATTTAAAGTCTTTGTACAATACCCCTCTTTTCTGTTCCATCTCCAATTCTAACCTCCTATTATGTAACATCAAATGTATCAGTATGGTAGAACACAACAGTGAAATAGTAGCTTTATTCCACTTATTGGATAAACTGGGATCATTGAGAAATACATTCCTTACACGTATCTCAGTTCATCAGAATTATTTGTTATGTGAACTGCATTTAGCCAATGTAATTGTGAAGAGAACCTCCAAGCAAATGTTATGACTTACCTTTATTTTCCTCAGCTTCATTACGTAGTTTCTCCATGCAATCTTTATCTTTTGCAAGTATCACCTGGGCATCAGTAGATGGGTAGATCCAATATGTAGCAAAAATGAGATCAATACTATCATTGTTGGCAGAGTGCCACAGAGGAGGTGCTAATGTTCCTAGTAAATGAAAAAATCAACTTGCTAATTAAATGCATATATTTTTAAAAAAAAACTATACACATATTTAAGGCATTTCATATGACATTCAGTAACCATCATCTAAACATTATCAAGGAAATATGAAATCCTTTGAATATTTTGCAATCAATATAAAAAAATTACACATTCCTCATCATTTCAGGTATGTAATTCTTTATCCTTCTAGATTACACAGAAAATGTAGCCTATAAATTTACTTCATATAAGTTCTAGCTTCCCTAGAGACATTTTTTTTTTTTATTAATTGATATCATTGTATGTTTCAGTTGAACTACACACTTTTAAAGCTTCACTTACTTTTCATAAATGTATGGAACTGGTTTCCAGAACATTTAGTTCCCATCTTCAGCCAGGCTAAAGTTCAACTGTCGGATCATTCGTTGAGCTGTGGGAATGTATTTTTCTGCTCTGGTGGCGGTGTGATAAACTTGTAGTTTATGTTTTCATCCCCGGCAATGTCAAAGTTCATTATGCTGTCTTTGTATTTGTAGATGTAGATTTTCTCCCAGGTTGCTAATTTCGTAGGTTCTTGTACTGATTTTAATAATTTTGCTTTATTTATTATGTCGTGATTTTGTGTCCAAAAATAATATGCTACTGCTGATTTTTCTAATTGCTTGTACTTTATGTTCCTGAAATGTTCCTTTAACAGTGTGCCTATGTTTCTCTTTGTTTTTCCAATGTAGATTTTTTCATATTCTGCACAGTTTATTTTGTAACTACCTGATTTTTCTTCTTGTGGAATACTGTCATTAACATTTTCTATCAGCAAATTTTGAACATTAAATCTATTAATCGGTGCCAACCTGATATTAAAATCTTTAAGAATATTCTGAAATTTTTTGTGGCCCATGGATGATATGTGAATTTTTTAAAAATTAGTTTATCTTTTCTTGCTGAAAGTGTTGTGGTTTCTTTGATATGTTTTTGTCTCTTGAATTTCTGCACCTTTTTATGCACTAGTTCTTTTTTAAAACCATTTTTAACTGCTGTTTCTTCTATTTGTTTGTATTCATTAAAATATTCTTCTTTGCTAATTTGTAGGTTAACTAGCCAGTGTGATAAAATGTTAATTACTGCATGTTTGTGCGCGGTGGGGTTAAAACTGTCAGCTTTGATGTGATTATCTGCATGTGTATTCTTTCTGTATATTCCAAATTTAAGATTTTCTTGGCATTTCATTATTTTAATATCCAAGAATGGCAGCATGTTATCTGTTTCTATTTCGTATGTAAATGATATATTTATATCTTGTATATTCAGAAGTTTAAGGCATCCTCAATGAGTTTTTTGTTAACTATGGCAAATATATCGTCTACATATCTGTACCATACCTTAAATATGTATGGAAAAGCTGTGTTGATGTGTGTTTCAAATCTACTCATGAAGAGGTTAGCTAGAAATGGAAATAAGGGGCTGACCATTGTAAGTCCTGCTTATTCTTTATAAAATTTTCCTTCAAAAGTAAAAAAGTAAAAAAATTTTTTTACTCTTTGTGATCTATTATAATGATAAGTTATAGTAGGCTATGGAAGAAATGCAACTCCATAATATATTGTTTGATTTAATAATATAGGACGAGTGAAGTTTTTGTTTTTAAATGTAGTCATCATTTTTCATAATAAATGATATCTTAAAATTCAATCATTTTAACCTGAAAAGTTTTTGGTACCTTGAATTTGCTATATTTTCAACATACTGTTTCATAGATTAAAGCCTGTCTTGCTTTTTTGTCGCTCTCTTGATAACAGCAAAATTGGTAAGAAAGAGTAGCTCCACACCAGAAAATAATAGTGAATTACCTGGAACTCGCCAGTAATTGTGGGATACATTAGAAGTCTTACAGCAGTGTTATTACTGTTCTATCCACTACAGAAACCACTTATTCTGTTCCATCTTCAGACCATTCGTTCGTTATCTGAATCATGATGTATGAATATAGGAAAAAATAAAAGCAACTAAAAATATCCTCATATAATTTTAATTTGAAAATCAACAATGCCAGATAGTTGCAATACATCATTATCAGTAAATTAAGAAATTAACAAGAACAAGCTTGAACTGCTAATTGAAACTTGTACAGTTAGTTACATCATTATCAGTAAATTAAGAAATTAACAAGAACAAGCTTGAACTGCTAATTGAAACTTGTACAGTTAGTTGAGTCAGTCGACAGCTTAGGATACGGACGATGGTCTGCAAAACATGTTATAATTGTAAACTAGTAAGTGGAGCCAATAAGAGTCTGTAGTTTGACTCAAGTCATTCAATAATATGAAGAACAAGCTGCATTTTGCTATATTTACATAGTGACTTGAAGGAAAAGTTTACATTAGCAAATTACAGACATACAATCTATACTCAAGAAACACCTATACGGTTGCATCTGAATGGATTAATGGAATTGTTAAGAAAAGAGTGAGATTTATGATGGGTTAGGAAAGAGTATATACTCCACAAAAACAAACCCACAATAACAAATTGACAGTGAATACCAAAAAGCTTCAAGATGTATAGAAAAATCTTAAAATACATTTATTTGCTATATCAAGATTTCTATAAAGTGTTCATTTGCCCTCAAAGAATTCTGTACATTCTGAAGAAGAAGATGAGTAGAGAAATAGTAGTTAAAGATATTTTATTTAAAGCAGTTCTGTCATACTACTTTACTAGGTGATTTCCCTCAAATAAACTTTACTCACATTGCATTATAAAAACAATAAAATGTTCAATGTTTCATTCTGTCATAAATACAGCCTGGAAAGAAATTAATTGTTGGCAAAAAGTAAAAATGTCCACCAATTTCAGAATTGATTATGCTAAAGTCCATTTTGTTAATACATTAAAAGTAATCATATTACTCAAATGGTCAAATTCTAAAAGCTTCTAATGCATCACAAAATTGTACAAACAAAAGTAAGTAAAATTTTAGGTAGGTTAAAAGTAAAACTACTTAAAATCATGTCAACACATTAAAACACTCTTGACGTTCCACGTTTAAAAAAAACTGGGACATGTTTCGTGAAGACCTTGCTCACATTGTCAACCATGAAAGACTAATGGATCAATCAAAATTGGCAGTGTAAGTGACTGTGAGTGCTCTGGTGGTTTATTGATGAACTTATACAAAATGTTGTCTGCTTCTGGGATACTGAAATTCTTGAGTCTATGTTCATATTTTTTTATGAAAATTTTTTCCCATATACTGAGTTCCTTTGGGTGTTGCATTGCTTTTAATAAAGTGATATCCTTCTCAATTTCATAGTGTTCATTCCAAAGATGTGCTGCAACCACTGATTTTTCTATTTGTTTATATTTAATGTTTCTCCAGTGTTCCTTTAATCTGATACATATATTCCTTTTTGTCTTGCCTATGTACACTTTTTCACAGTCTTTGCAATTATTCATATATATACCAGAATTTTCTGCTTTGGGTCTAGGGTCTGTATTGTTTAACTTCAACAGTTTGCCAACACTGTACTTATTTTTAGGTGCTAAAGAGATGTTGTACTGTTTGAAAATTTTCTGAAATTTATTATTGAGGTATGGGTGGTAAGTGAGCTTATGGTAAGTTTTTTCTTTCAATAAAGTACTAAGTGTGGTAATTTGTTTAATTTTCTTTTTCCTTTGAATCTTTTTGTTTTTTGATCAATAATTTGTTTGTTAAATCCATTAAATTTTGCTGCCTCTTATATGTGTATGTATTCCTTTTTATACTCTTCTTTATTTATTGGTAAATTGAGCAATCTTTAAACCATGCTATTAAAGGCTGCTTCTTTATGAGGTCTAGGGTTGAAACCATGAGCTTTTATATAATTGTCCATGTGTGTATCCTTTCTATAAATGCCAAATCCCAGTTTATTATTGCTTTTTATTATCTTAAAATTCAAAAAAGGTAATGTACTGTTAATTTCAGTTTCCATAGTGAATTTAATCATGGGTTCTTGCAAATTTAATAGTTTTACTGCATTTTCTATGTATCTGTCCTTTACAATGGCAAAAATATCATCCACTTATCTATACCAGACCTTGAATATGTATGGAAAGGCTTTTGTGTTGTGTGTTTCAAAGAAAACAGTAAAATAAAAATTCAGATTTATATTTTATTCACTATCGTATATTTCAGTGTATTCCTTTATGGAGCGAGATATTCTTTTGAGACATTACACTTAAGGGTTTCAGGAGTGGGAAGGCAAATTGGTTAGCCTCCATAGTCATTTTGTTTACAATTAGTATCATGTCTGAGCAAGAGGTATGCTCATCAATCATATAATGTATTATAACATTTTTGGCATGGGAAGGTATAAAAGCTGAAATTTTGCAAAGACTAAGGAAACAGTTTGGAAATAAGACAACGTCTTTAGACACAAGTGTATGAGTGGTACAAAAGTTTCACAGAAGGATGAGAAACTGTGGAAAATGAGAGTCACCAACATCAACCTCAGACTAAAGTAACAGAAACAAATATTTGGACTATTTGAGATCTTATAAAGTGTGACTGACTTTTGACAATTTCTGAAATCACTTCTGAGATTAGTATAGGTTAGGGAAGTGTTCAATCCATCATTTCAAATGACTTGGATAATTGAAAAGTCTTGATAAGGTGGGTTCCACAAATTCTTACCAAGGATCAAAAGGCTGCAAATATGGGAGTATGTCAAGAGGCTTCTGGCTCATTACTTGGAATAAGAAGAAATATTTCTCCATTAAATCACTACCTGTAATAAAACATAGGTACACCCTGAGTAAAAGCAAGCCAATTACGGCATGGAGGAAAAGAGGGGGAATCCACTCCTATCAAAGCAAAAACTTGCATGTCAACTGGGAAGATTATTCTGACAGTTTTCTGAGACTGAGAGGCATTTTGTTCATCGATTTTCTATATAAATGTAGAACAGCCTACGTAGTTTATTACTGCCAGCTTCTTATCAAGGCAAAACATGCTTATTGGTTAAAAAGAAAACTGATTTGATAAGCTCTTCCCCTCCATCCACCTACACTTACTTTGAAAAGTATAAAACTCAAGATCTACTGGACAGTGTTAAACCCCCTTCTTATAGTTCAGACTTATTATTTGCACTAACCATATGTTTGGATCATTAAAACAGTATTGGGAGTTTCAATTAAATTAAATTAAATTAAATGTTTTTAATAAATTAAAAAAAATTCTGGTTTATTTTTGATTCACTCTGTAATTACAGCAAACTTACCAACTGAAGTTAATCTCTGCAATCCTGTGAACTTGTTAGGAGCATCCCTGCTTACTCTTTTTGAGTTCTTTGTGATTTGCCCTAATGTGCGCTCATCTCTCCTTCCAATATCATCTGGTTGAATGCCTTCACCTGGGTATCCTTGCTGGATGCCACCCAAGGGTTCAACATTTACAGGACCATAGAGCATTTCATAGTCTGAATCATGGCTGCCTTGCATTGGAGAATCATACATTTTCTCATCCATGGCACCATAACTTAAAGGGGCAATGTGCTGCTGTTGAGACCACTGATGTCCAGGCACATTAGGATGATTATTCATTAGACTGCCATGCTTCCTTACATTAGGATATTCACTATGTCCTGCAAGGAAACAACACCAACTCATTTGTTTTGAACACCTGAAGATTTTAGAATTTTTGGACGCTACAGAAAGTTTGGTGATAATTATATGAAAAACTTTGCTCACCTGGAAATTCAGCTGCTATCATCTCCTCTTGCTCACCTGCATCATTAGATGATACACGATTACGTCCTCTATTAGTTACAACATAATGTCCACTTCCAGGTCCTTTGCTTGTGCCATCACCACGGTGTCTGAAATTTGATTTTTCATCCTCACCAATACCCATAATCCCTCCTTCTTCAGGTTGGTTCAAGGTTTTTGCACCTTTGTAAATATCCCAGAAGTCTGGATGGGTCTCCATATAATGACTTGCTTCTGCAGATGTATTGACTGTATTGTTGTACTCAAGAGATTTGCGCTGGGCTGTAAATTTATATAGTTATAGTTTAGTAAAGCAAGAAGTATACTATACATTACAATGTAAAGAAAAACAAAAATAAAATAAAAATGAAGTGAAGAAATATGATGTAAAAATGGAATAATTTACCAAAAGAATTAAGAATTATGTTGAATAATTCAGAGTAAATTTGAATATTGAAAGATTAGGAAGAATATATGGACAAGTCAGAGAAAAAATGGTTAAGAAAAATAGGGTAGATAATTTAGAAAATATTTCCCACAAGTAAACCTAGATGATGAGGAGGAGGAGGAGGAGGAGGAATTTTTTAACAACTACAACAACAATTCCTTATACATCTACAGCTTTGATATAAGGGTATAATAGGGCCAGGAGAGTAAAAGCAACTGTCATAAAATAGTTATGGATAAAGAAGAAATTGTTCAATGTCTCAATTGTATGTGTGGGCTTATGAGGAAGGGTGGAGATCCTGTCTTTACAAAACTGGCAATCAGAGTTCTCATCCTTGTAAGAGCACAGTAATGCCTTTTGAAAGTCCCAAAGGCTCTGGATCCACTAATTTCTAGGGTATTACCTGGTTCACAGAATAACCCACAGATTGCAGCAGCAGTTCCAAAGCAGATTTATTATCAAAACCCACCATATTCCATAGAAACATTTGTGCAATAATACATGGATTGGTCAAGAATTGAAGTAGCTCTAGCTGTTTGTTGCAGTGCAATTTTGCATATAAAGGAAAAATGGTATTCATACAGATATGACAAACACTCTGGGGGACTTTGCACCATTATTTTTAACTATTTCATTAAAGAGAGAGTTTAAGCATGGTCTCGAAAGCTTGGAAGATGTCCCATAAAGTGGATGACTAAAACCCATCACAACATCAGATATTATTGAATTGCACAATAAAAAATTATTGGCAAAATGGGTACCATAAGTGGTGACTCAAGATAAAAGGCGAATCATAGTGCAATTAGTTAGCATAGTTTGGCCCATTTTCAGAGAGATCTCTCCAACTTTATGCATCCATTTGGGACCAATGATGAAGCATGGGTGCACTACTACACACCTGAAACAAAACAGCAGCCTAAACAATGAAAGCATCACAATTTTTCACTGTCAAAGAAACCCAAGTGTAAGAGATACACTGGGATGACATAGTGTTGGTTTCCTGGGATGTTAAAGTTGTACTGCTAATTATCTTACCACTGAAGCATCTGTCACTGGAGCATTTTATGCTAACATTTTGGACCTATTAAAGACAAAAATATGTGAGAAAAGGCCAAGTTTTTCAAAGAAGAAAGTCATCTTGCATTAAGACAATGTTGGCTTCATCAGACTTTCATCTGTTGCCTAAACCAAGAAAATTCCTCATTTTCATCCAATGAAGAACTTAAATCATCAGCTGAGGCATTTTTTGCAGGCCAGGAGATCTGATTTTCATGGTGGGTTAAAGGCTTTGGAGCATTGTTGGACAAAGGAGACTGTTGAAAAATAAAAAAAAATTTCAAAAAGCATACCATCATCTTATGCTTCATTCAAGAACTTTTCAAATGACTCTCATAGCTTATGCTTACCTGAAGAATATATAATGACTCCTGGTGGCTCTAGCTGCTGACTCAAAGCGACCATTTTTGTAGAAAGTGTAGAGTTGAATCTTAATTTGCAAAGATCTGCTCTACTTTGAGATTGTATAGAGCTTCCTATAAAGAAAACAAAAAAGGTAAAAGCTTATGAACATGCTTTTAGAAGTAAATAATGATTCATGATAAAGAGAAATTAAAAGTTACAAAAGTATTTTTCTGGTTTTAATATCCATATGAGTGCCAAAGATATATGGGACAATTACTGCAATGAATTGATGCAGGAAAAATAAAATCACAATCTCATCAAATGAGAATTTTCCTGGTATCAAAATTTGGTGTCTTAAAGTTTGTGCAAACTAAGGAAACTATATTATGACTCCAGGAAGGGAAAAATGCTTCATAACACAGAAATAAAACATAACTTATTAAACCATAACTCTAACATGACTGGTCCAAATGTAAAAGGAGGAGATTTGGACAGGGGCGAAGTGTTCATTAAGTCTGTATATATAATCTATAAGGGTTTCATGGAACCAGTTTTCTGTCAATTATATCATAAAATATATTCATATTAATTTTTATATTAATTAATTTGTCACTTATTTCTTAGGTAAAAAGAAGCAGACATCTTTCTAATTTAATTAACTGTCAAACTAACCTTAAACCCTTACTGTGTATTTAACACTTCCTGCCTTCATTCTCCTTTGCTTAACTTTCCTGATTCATTTTTCTCACTCTCTTCCTACATACATCCCTATTTTTTTACTTCTCTCTGCTCTACAGTCTGCTAGACTTTTATTGCTATTCTTCTTGCTACACATCCCATTTTTTTTTCCAAATTTCCTCTCTCTCTGTTCTGCATTGCACTAAACAATTAAACATTTTTTCTAACATGACACATAACACATTCTTCCACATTATTCCCTTTATAGCATTTAAAAACCATTGTATTTGATCTCATCCAAACAAATCCTTCTCTCCCTTGCCTATCACATTGTCTACATATTTCTCCCTAGGGTTACTTCTTGCCAATGATTTAATGGTCAATTCCTTTACAGAGGGTAGTTTATATAAGGTATTAAAGAAAACAGATGGTTACTGTAAGGAATAGGGACTTGTATAACAAAAAGTGATGGTATGTAAAAAGGTTCAAAATTAAGAAAAGAGGAGGAGTGATTCACAGCAGGTAGGAAAATTTAAATTATTGATTTCATCTATCTAGCTATAAAAATAAATGGTACAGGCAACTGAGAGAAACACAAGAAGTTGGCACTAGTAAAAGGGGGATTGATATGAAGTTAGTAAGAAAATGTTTGCATATTCCACTAGTAATAGGAGTAACATGGCTGGAAAGAATATATGTTGAATCAAGATAGGCATAGAAGTAGAAGTTTGGGATATAGAGGAAGGGTGAGGGGATATGAATGAAGATTTGGCCATGTGGTGCAAAATGGTAATAAAAGTACCAGAATATTCTGATAATGTTCATGCTATGATAGCAATGGATAAATCTGGTGTGCAAGGGATGATTATGGAGAAGGAACTAAATGTTGGTACAAGAGGTATGTATACTAAACAATTTCTGATACATTACAAGAATAGTAGAAATTATAGCCGTTGAATGATTTATATTACAGGGCTGTTACAAATAAATAAAAATCAGTGATATTTGGGCAGAAAGAATAATTTACAAAGAGGATGTTTGAAGACTATAAGATGATAATTAGAGGATATGGATAGCCAGATTATGTATACTTTGATGAAAGAAAACAGTTCACTTAACTCTCATATGGAAATTCAGATGAAATAGAGAATAGAATGTGAATAAATGTAATTTTAGAGAAAGATAAGGGATTGCATGGTTGAGATTAAAGATATGGGGATCAAAGAGACCAAGAAGAAATCTAGAGCAAGGGGGCACCCAATTTGTGGAAATGAAGAAAATGTTCAGCATTTATTATTTGAATGTATAGGAATGAAACAATGGAGAATGATTAAGATCACTGTATGATTGAGTCAAACTACACACTCTTATTGGCTCTGCTTACTTGTTTATAACATGTAGTACATGTTTCACGAACACAATATTCGCATCTTCAGCTACCCGTTGACTGCTGGATCATTTGTTATACTATGTCAATGTGTATTCTGCTCTGGTGGAGGTGTGATGAACTTATAGTTTATGTTTTCATCCCTGGAAGTAATGAAGCTCATTAAACTATTTCTGTATTTGTAAATGTAGATTTTTTCCCATGTTGCTAATTCTGTAGGTCCTTGTACTAATTTTAATAATTTTGCCTTATTCACTGCGTCATGGTTTTCTGTCCAGAAATGAGATATACTATTGCTAATTTCTCAATTGTATGTAAATTATGTTCCTGAAATGTTCTTTTAACCATGTGCCTATGTATCTCTTCTTTTTTTCAATATAAACTTTTTCGCATTCTGCACAATTATTTGGTAAATACCTGCTTTTTCTCTCTGGCAGAATACTGTCATTAACATTATCTATCAGGAGATTTTAGCATTAAATCTGTAAAAGGTTTTAATCTGATATTGAGTTTGAGCCAATAAGAGTGTGTAGTTTGACTCAATCATAGAATGATCTTAATTATATGATTAGCTTCACTGTACAAATTCCAATTAGCATTTCTAGTTAATAAGAATGAGTTTGCTGAAAAAAATGGTTCAAAATGAATAGAGAAATAGTATATAGAAACATTTTTAAAGATACTGTACAAATGAAGGCCTTGGGAGAATATTTATTCAAAGTAAAGAATAAATGGACAGGCTGAATTGATAAGAGGTAGATGTAATTAATTAATTCAAGAAGAATTAACATGGAAACAGAGAAAGAGCTTAAAACATAAAAATATCCAGGAAATTAAATAAGGAAAGGATAAGGAAAGAGAATCCTCTGTGTCATGAAAGAGCTGCCCGAAGTGATGGCTGAGCCTTTATCTTCTGGAATTCATACGACACTTCTGCTGAACCAAAGATAGAGATAGGTGTTATTTTGATTTTTTCTAAGAATTGGAATAATACTAATTATGATCAGTTTATAACTTATTAAATACATTTATTATAATTTAGTAATAGTATTTGTGGGGCATCATACCTAAGAATGACCTGGGCCAGGTAGGTGGAGGCCACTTGCAGATTTCTTAGCATTTTAATAAATATTCAATATTTCTCCCTACCCAACTTTTTATGATCCTTTACAACAACAAGATCTTTTTATCCTGTAAACTACTCCAAATTTCCTGCTTTTCTACATTTTCCATCCTTCTCACTTCCTCCCAGAATCCCATCATATTCCTTTCTACTTGCTGCCATATATTTTCCATTCCAACCTCTTCTAGCCTTTATCCTACTTTCTCCCACCAACTATCTACTCTCTTTGCTTATTTTTTGATTTCATACATTCCTTAGGTATATTAATACCCTGTAACCTCAAATTCCTAAACCAATATTTAAAAACTCTCTTCATTAATTATTCCTTTTCTCCTGTCCCGAATTTGGCCAAAGCTACACTATTTGTTCAAGCAAAATGAAATCCCACACTTCCTAACAAAACATCCTAAGAATTAAATCAATCTTCAACTCAGCCCTCTTAAGTGTCCATACTTCAAAATATAAGTTTTATATTCTGCAGCCATTTAACTGATATTTATGGAATTTTGTATAAGCATACTTTAATTGCTCTCATGGCTGATTTTATTTTTATCATCACAGTTAATAAGTGCTTCCCAACTTACATAACTGCTTAATTTTACTCAAATAATTCCTTTAGCACTTTCTTTACCACCTATTTGTCCACTTTCCTCAGTTACTGAATGCTGTTTTCAGGCGAGGGCAATTTTCCATTTTATACTTATTAGGACACATTAAGAAAAACTGCTGGTTTACCTGTTTTAAAGCTGAAAGGCTCACTGGATCCTTCATGGTGCAGGCAATCTGCAATCCAGTAGAGAATCAAGTCATTGCCCAATCCTTCTATGCTCACACTAATGCCTCCAGTTTGAGAACCAGAAGAGTCTACCACTGGCTTATCTAGAAGTGGTGCACCATTCTTTCCATCTAATACCATCGTCTGCAATATAAGAGTAACTTATGCATCATTTCTACTTATAAATGAAAATGTGGAAGCAAAAGGTCAAACAGGATAAAGGAAAAAAAGGGGCGAAAAGAAAAATAGCATCTAAAGGTGAAAAGCTGATATTGTTCTCTGATAAAAATGCAAAAATATGAAATGTGGGAAAGGCTAGAAAAATGAAAATAATAAATAGAGATCAAGAGAAACTAGCAGAAATGAAGTGCAGTACTCTATAGACTCAATACATGAGTTAACAAAACAAGTTTAAATCAAGATAAAAACAAAATAACATGGGTAATAGATCATAAATTGACTACTAAAATGAGATGCACATTGTTTCGCTTTATACTAAAATTCATCTTTTCTATAAAAGCATTAATTAATTAAATACTATTTTAATTCTGTTTTGAAGTTATTTCCTTGCTTCAGTTTTAGGGAGTTTTGTGATTAGTTATAAGGTATAAATCCTTTTACAAATGGGTGCTGTTTAATCATTTTTCTATTTACATTCACTCTATGCAATTTTTTTTTCCCCTTAGTGCTTTAGTGGTAAATATGTTGTTACTGTTGGTGAGAAAGTATTTATTTTTATATATAGAATTATATATACATATAAAGATACAACTGTTAGCAAATCATTCTCTCTGAATATATTTCTGCTGATGTTCTCATGTCAAGCTTGTAAATTACTTTAAAAACAACTTTTTGTAAAACTAGAATTCTTTTTAAATAGCTTGTACCAGTACTGCCCCAAATTTCAATTCCATACTGCAAATGAGAGTAAGCCAAACCATAGTACACTATTTTCAGAATGGAAGTGTCAAAATAGTGAGAAAGATTCATTAATAAGTACAGTTTGGAGCTTGCCTTCTTACATACTTGACCCATGATATGTAGGTTTGCTATCAATATAATACCCTAAGAAGTTAACTTGAACAATGTCCTCCTGCTACATTTATCACTAAGGTATCATTACCATTTTTCTCTTTAGTGCCGGATTCCTTAAAACGTATTACTTTAGTTTTGCTTATATTAATATATTTTAAATATTGCAATATATTCATTGAGAATGTGGATATCAATGTTCCTGCTACAATGGATCTGTGTCAGAATATGAAAGAAGTATCATCAGCACTTGAAATATTTTTGCAGTTTGTAATTTGGGGTAAATCATTAATAAATACAAGAATTAATAATGGACAAAGTATGGATCCTTGGGTTAATAGTTTTGATGAATGAATAAACAACATAAAATACAAAAATAAACCCCAAAGATGACATTTCTTGAATATGCTGCAGACTAAACCAAAAAAATTATAGAAAAACATAAAAGGAAATATTTGTGAAAAACTTAAAACAAAAGAATTAAATAATTTAATTGGAACAAACAGCAGATAAATACTAGATTAATGGAGTTTTCAGATTTACATTTACAAACACTAGAGAAAATAAATCTGAAAGTACTAGAGAGAGATGGACAGAGCAATTTGTAGGAGGAATAGTAGTTTTATGACATATGAGTGCAAGAACTACAAATGCTAAAATTCATATTTAAGATAAAAACATCACTCAAGTGGCTTGACTAAAATATGAGGATAGCTATTTAATTTTTGTAATTCAAGTAAGTAGATTGCCATAATTCATCAACTCTGCCCACTTATTCAAAGTAGCCTTTCCCATTCTCAATATAAAGTTGTATCCTCTGGAACTAATCATAAAAGGAGCCACACAATGCTACTTTACAGATGGACTTCAGTTTTTTTTCTTGACAACTGGAAAGAGAAAAAAAAAATCATTGGTGGGAGGTTCACCAGTGTCACTCCAGATTCTTGCACAAATTCCATTGTTTACAAAGTGATGTTCACAGAGGTATTTTCACACTGTACTCACAAACGCCCCAACCCAGATTTTGGTTTTCTTTCTGTTAGTTTTTTGAAAGTCCTGGGGAGACAAACTGTGGTGCACCAGTGGGCAGTGACTGTTTTTATTCCTGAAGTGCAATGGTTAGAATGTGGCTACTTGCTGAGAAGAAATTTGCAACCATCATCTTTCACACACTTCAACATTGCTCAACTTTCACTGGGGGATCGCCATTTGGAAAGACACAGACTGCCAACAGTTCCTATTTGATTGATAAATCCAGTTTTGATTTGATTGATAAATCCAGTTTTCATCGTCTGTGGAGATTTTGTGGACATGTTGAGAGCTGCCATTGTCAAAATGAAGAACCATTTCTTGGCACATTCCATTGTTGCGGCCTTTTGCTTTTTAGTGAAGTTGTGGGGTACCCAACAACATAACTTCCTCACACAAGATATTTGTTTAGGGTTTCTAATACCTGTGAAGAATAAATATTCAGAGACTCCTGTATTTTCCTGTAAGTCACTCATAGATCGTTTTTCACTTTTGCTTCCACACATTTGTGTGTTCATCTGTGGCTACTACTGATGGACATCTCATGTGCTCCTCATTTTCTAAGGCTGTTCTTTCTTGTTTAAACTCTGCAAACCAGAAATAGACTACTGTACATGAAGGAGCAAAATGTGGAAAATTTCTCTCTAATTTTTCCCAGCTTACTATTGGGTCAAGTCATACTAATAATCATAAAAAAAATCATCGCTCTCAAGTCACCTCTATCTTAGAGCTTCAGACTGTAAGCATATGACTACAATTAACATTTTGCTGCTGCAGCAACAATGCATGTATGTGCCCTTACTTCTGATATGATTACTAATCAAGATATATTCTTTCTAGAGCTGCCAATAGGAAACTTATGCCTGTCATAGCTTTTCAGATCCCCAAAAATTAACATTAAATAGCAACTAGTGCAGGATTTGAACTTTCAATCCCCTTATTACAGCAGATTTCAATTCAACACTCTAACAGAGGTTAATTAAACAGAGTATATTATATTACTGTTAAGATTGTTGATAATAACAACAATATTTTAAATCCAATAATTTCTTGTAAATATCATTATAGATCTTTAGAACTGGATGAAATGAAATTAGTAAAACAAATGATCTTTTGATTCTGTTGAGGCTCAAAGTTTCCAGTTCTTTGGTGATGAAAGGCTCTACTGGTAATTTGTCTCAAATGAGAAGTGAAATTGGGGAGATGATAAAAGCTGTCTACTACTGTCTTTATTTTATCATCATCATTATGAAAAAATTATTATCTTTTAAAAGTTAGGATCAGTTCATCAGGCAAATTTACTCCTGTATGTAGCAAAGAAAAAATTTCCAATTCACAGCAAAATTTGCAGGCTTTGTCAAAGTATCTAACCTTCTTTCAGTCCTTTAGGATACATCTCTCAAAAGAGCAATCAATTTCAAAATATGCATTAATATTATGTGCAATGTAACATGACAGTCTTCATTAGACACATTATTGATTATAAGCATGACACTGTAAGTCAAATGGGTTACATTATGTGTTTGAGTAGCAGAGTTTGTTCAATATGCAGCTCCTATTTTTTGTGTAATGACACAGTTTTTTGGTTGAAAACAGAATTTTTTTACTATATTTGTGAATTCAGTGATTAGCACACTTAAATTTGTTCAAACCTATGAGCCATATGAAATTTCTGTCAGATTTTTTTATTTAATAGTGTTTAATGCCCATTTTACTATTGAGGTATCATAGGCGGTGGACATTGATGCTATATGGGATGAAATGATAAACTGGGAAAGGATTTTTTTAAATGAAGAAAGCAATCCAGACTTAAGTTTAGGGTACCTCCCCAGCATTTGCCATTAATGAGGACTGAGGAAAACCTGGAAAAAACCTCCATATGGGAGGATGGTGCTGATGCGAATCAATATAAGGTTGAAAGATTTTCCTTCACATTCCATTGGCAAGAAAGAAGTATGGAACTCATTGGAGTATGTTGTTTAACCTTAGAACATAAACCTTATTTAATATACTTCTACAACAAATGTTCGTAATTGTTATGAATTTTAATTATTTTATAAATTCATTGAAGTATGAATGTCAATTTATATATTTTACATGCCATTCTGTTTAGTAGCTATACACTGAAGTCAACAATAATGGTATACCAAAAACAAGCTTTCTTCTCTCAGTCACAACACTGATTTTGTGCAATTTGGGCACATTGCACTAGATGTTCATTGCAGAATTGCTAAAAAGGGTTGTCATTTGCTTCTTTTTTAATGGACTTTTGTAGCAGTTGATCCTCCTTTTGTTTGTTGATGATCTAGCAGCTTCATCTTCATGACTTTCTTTTTTCCCAATAACATAATGAATGGGGTTATGGAGCTCCATAGATATCATTGGAACAACAAGCCTTTTCTTCATTCATGGCAGCATAAGCTGTGCACTGAGTGCAATGCTGAAATTATTCCTTTTCAGAGGTTTAGCTTGTTGCAAACATGAATTACCCAAGCTTTAGGCAAGCAATATTGAAAGTGTGTGCAGTCTTCTTTTTAGGAGTTAGTGAAAACCAATGATGTCCACACCTTTTAGAGATTT
This sequence comes from Metallyticus violacea, assembly GCA_030762175.1. Classification (NCBI taxonomy): domain Eukaryota; kingdom Metazoa; phylum Arthropoda; class Insecta; order Mantodea; family Metallyticidae; genus Metallyticus; species Metallyticus violacea. Next base: position 44,493,796 of record CM060830.1, read on the forward strand.
CTTCTTTGGCTGAACAATACATCGTTCATCAGGATTTCAATCAGTGAATACAAGGATGATGATGATAGGAGCCTTGGTCATTTTCTGCCCACTAATGGAATATTGCTTCCACCATTGTCCAATTGAACATTTTCGTGAAGAAATGCAATTTTGTCATTTTCACTTTCATTTAGCACAACATTGTCAATTTCAACATGGTCTGGTTCATCCTCACTAATGAATTATCAGATTCAAGATTATCAAGATATGCTTTCTTGCTCCAATTCATGAAAAAATAGTTAGTGCCTTTTTTGCAAATGCTGAATCATTTACATTTAACTTGAACACCTGAGAAAAAAGTATAATATAATAATAATCCTTACAATAATATTTTCAAAATGTAAAGAACAAAGTTTGCAGAAAATACAATAAAAATTTTGGTCATTTTAAACTTACCTCTTAACAGCCACAAGTTGAGTTGTTACAAATATTCATAAAAATTATATGATAATGATAAGGCACTCAAACAAATGAATACCTATAAATGTATAATATGTAATTATTCTCTGCAAAAAAATGCAACCACAATGTTCACAAGTGATGGCCAGGAAGATACTAACCAGCTGACAGCTGGTTTGACATTGTTGCTATGTCAGCACAATAGTGAATGCATGAGCACCGTAAAATTTATGAGCATTTGTGTTGCAGGGTTAAAAAGACAGTTTTTACTAGAGGTACAATTTATGTGCATCACATGGAGAGATAGCACCAGATATGATGGTAAGGGTCAAAGGAGGTTTTTAGGTGGGCTTTTTTAACCTAAGCACCAGAAGGAGTGCATTTAAGAGAGGAAGGAATGAGCCAGATAATTGACAGATATATCGGGCAAACAGTTTCTGGGGCAGAGATGCACAGATGTACACACAGTTAATAATGTTTTCTCAGATGGTGAGTCCCAGATGCTGGCAGACCTATGAAAGTCATGATGGTTACTGCCATGGTATCACCTAATGGAAGCCAGGGATTCCTAAAAAGAACCTGCTAGAATAGGATCTTTCTCCAGAGCACAATCAACCATCATGCTACATATCTACCCAGCTCATTTCCTGATCCTGTAACCAGTACTATGGAATGAAATGAAATAAAATGGGAGAGAGGAAATTTCATGGAAAAGAAACATCCATTCCAGCAATCACCCAGTTGTCATGGGGAAACCAGAAATAGCCCGGGCCAGTATGGCTGGCCTTATGAATTTTGAACCTAGGACCTTTTAATTGTGAGTCTTAAGCTCAAGTCACCCCTCAGTACATGTGGAGAAATTGCCTTTATTTTGAATTCTTTTTTTAAATCACATCATGTATAAATAACTTTAAAGTAAGCTAACTAAAGTCATAAAGTACATTATTTAGGTAATAAAATTTGACTTGAAACAGCCATTAACACAAATATGTTTGTAAAAAGAACCTCTATCCATAACACACAGCAAATATTTCTGCCAAACACAGAATATCTACCCATAAATGGGTTAAGTTTGGTTTTTATGCTAGTTTACACAATTTCTTGGACTATCAACTTCACTATTTACTTAGTGGCATTATTAAACTTAAGTAGGTACAGCATAAGTTCTGATATAGCAGAAGAGGATGACCATTTTTTATTTGCTTCTGTGTCTTTAATGCAATAGTGCAATGAAATTGGAAGCAATTCTGCAGAATTTGAACCAAACTGTAACTACCCTCTATCAATGTTAATGCTTGACTAAAGACAATGAAATCTATATGGGAAACAGAATCACATAGTACTCATTTTCACAGAGGCCAACATGCCCAAGTAGATCATTAGCTTCCAGAAGACAAGCAACCACTCACATTCACATTTCTTTTCTCATTATTTACCTCAGTATGTACTGCAGTTGACTTAAGTACTTATAAAATGCCAAATTACCTGGGAAGAGAAATACAGTGGATATGCAGGACCCTTCTGGTACTTCACCAGAAAATCAGGAATGTTGTCATCATTAAAATATGCTGGAATAGGAGCACTGGAAAAAAATAAAAGCCACCTATATACAGATACACATACCTTACAGACTACCAAAATGAAGAATTAAGATGTGAAATATGCATTTTATTACTGACCCATAATGTATTACAGTTTAGTTTCTAAAGTCAGAAAGTTTAAACTATATTTCATATTACCTAAACTTAGATATTCATTTTTTACACTAAACTCCATTCACTTACACAAAAGTAAGACGCGTTTCGTGAGAATCTCTCCCATCTTCAGTTGCTCACTGAACCGCCATTACTCAAAACTATGGCTGGACAAACAGATGTTCCTGTGGTGGCCTCTGTTGATTAAAGTAGGAAGTTGCTGAGCTCATCCTTAGGAGGAAACTCAAAATTCATTAGGTTTCAAGTTTCCTCTTATGGATGAGCTCAGCAACTTCCTAATTCAACCAATAGAGGCCACCACAGGAACATCCATTTGCCCAGCCATAGTTTCGAGTAACGGCGGTTCAGTGAGCAACTGAAGATGGGAGAGATTCTCCCGAAATGCGTCTTACTTTTGTGTAAGTGAATGGAGTTTAGTGCAAAAAATGAATACCTAAGTTTAGGTTATATTGCCACTCCATTGTCAACAGCTTCGTAAGTACAATATTTACATTTCATATTATTTGTCAGTTAAATCTTAGGGTTTACAATTGTTTTAGCATTACTGTAAATGTGTTTGTGCGGTAAATTTCATTTCCAATATATTGTATTGTATTTGATCATGCAATTCTGTGTCTATAAAAGAACCAAATAGTCAAACTTAAATATATAAATATTATTTATACAACTGAAGGTAAAAAATTACTTGCACTTTTGCCATAACACATCTTTAGGTTTGTCACACTGCTCTCTGAACATGCATGCTTAGAATTGGTACTATTGTGGTTATGAATTTTGACTTTGATCATGTTATTTTCCTTGCTTCTGTGACAGTGTAAACATGACCACTCTGCTAGTAGCGTACACCAAGAAAGAACAAAAAGCACTGATGTGATTTCTCTGTCAGAGGGTGTGTCAGGGACTCAAATTCATCCAAGGCTTTCAGCATAATACTGGGGCAGTGTTCTACTGCACAGAAGTGCATATGAATTGATTCAGAAGTTTAAAAGTGACTGGACAAGCATGATGCACAAAGAGGGAGTAGGACACCCATCAATCTGCATTGCTAATGAGAAAATTCAGCAAGTTCAAGAAATGGTACTGGCAAACTGGAAAATTGCCGTCATTAAGTTAGCATGTTCTCTATAAATTAGCGGACATATTAAGGTCCTATATTGGTTACTCAAATGCTACAACAACGAGTAGAATACTCACAGGGATGAAACATAAGTACATCATTATGAGTCAAAATAAAATGCCAGAGTATGGAGTGGAAACATCCAGGATCTCCAATTAAAAAGAAGTTCAAGACTCCATCTTCCATGGGAAAGATGGTGCTGACTGTTTTTGGGACTCAAAATGCCCTGCACGATAATACAGTGCTACACACAGCCAGCCTGATATTGAAACCTTAGGTTTCAAAGTGCTGGAACACCTGCTTATAGTGCATATCTCACTCTTTATGACTATCATCTGTTTGGAATGCTCAAAGATGCTTTATGAGTTTATCAATTACCTATGGATGATTAATGAATAAAATTAATCAAACAGTACCCATTCCCATGAAACATAATGAAACAAAAGTGCCAATAAAACCATTTGTTAAAAATCTGCATGTCTATTTTGACTGTAATCTTAATTGACAAATTCAAACAAAAAAAATTTGTTAAAAAATATTTTCAATATTCCATTCCTTGAAACAACTTGAGAATTTCCTCCCATTAAATATATATAAAAACCATTGTATCAACATTGGATATGCCACATTTTGATTACTGCGACATTCTGTCAACATTTTTTATCCTATGCCTGTCTCTGACCTCTCGGTCATAAGACGACAAGCAGCCCAGTACAAAGAACAATAATCACCAAAGTTATTGTCAATAACAGGCAAAGAAAAACAGTTAAGAACAGCAGGGCAGATACTAAAGCGCCCTTCAGTCATGGATACACCAGGGTTGTGAAGAGGGCATGCATCTGTTTCAGTCAGTCCAATTCTATACAGGTGATTCTGTGAGTATCATGACCAGTAGCATGTCTAAAGCAGGCTGCATCAACTGATCTAGGTAGAGAACTAGGAATTCTTTCCAACTTATTCAAAAGGGCATTACACTTTTTCCCAGAAGCTTTCTCTCTATACAGACTGAAGCAATTAGATTTGATAGAGGAAGATATATGGCACTTTATATGCTGCAGGGGCAAAGGAGGTTCTTGTTGCCCACTCATTTCCATAAATCCTGTGGTGGCTATGCAATGTGATTCTTGAAGTTCAACAACTTATTGATTTTACCCATGCAGTTCCTGGAGATATCACATTTATTGCAATTATAAGTTGTTAAGTCATAATTGCTACCTTGGAATCAACAAAAAAGACAATATTTTTCTTATCACACTGCTCTATTTTGTCTAAGGCTAAACAAATAGAGGCTAATTCGATATCAAAGTTGTCAAAGTATGTTCCAACAGCACATGACAATGAAAAGCCTGTAGAGTAAACTCCAACTCAAGGGTTTTTAATGGTTCATTCAGCCTAACCATTAGTATAGACATGGAGTCAATAATGAACCAGGAAAGATTCATGAATAGTAGCCAAGGTCAAGAGAAAACGTCTTGCTAATGCCAGAGACAAGGTCTAAATAATCTTTAGCAAGTTTAAAATTTTCCAATGGACACCAGGGATCTGGAAAGGGAAGATGAGTAGAAGCAGGAAAATGAAGAGTATCAAGTAGTTCTTCTATATAAGAAAGGTAGGTTCTTTATGTTTTCAACCTCTCCTCAGCTGGCCAGTAGTGACTCAGAAAATGATCCCCTCTTCTCAAGATTGTTTCATCAAGATTCAAAGCCATTTTCCATCTATGGCCACACAAGGGCTCCAAACCACCAGATTGGTGCTCCATAGCGGCTGTTGGCATTCATCTTGTACCACCATTAACATTCTGTTAACTGACATTAACCAATCATGGGCAAAGACTACAACATATTCACAATGCCTACGTTTGCATCAGATCATATCATTCCAGCTTTTGGATTGTTATCCTGGCATTCACTGGATGCTAGAAGAAAGTTGCACTTCCTCATTCCCCTGCATCAAGTTCTATGCATCTCAACTCCACACTATCTTCTGATCAATTGTCACTCCTTATCTTCTCATCATAATTTAACATCGAATAACAATTCCATTCTCTCTATACTCCTACACCTACACCTAGCTTTTCTTCATCCTTCACAAATGCCATTAATCGTCTCTGGAACTCTCTGTAGTCTTGTGTCAAGAACTGTCGGTTACTATGTCAATTTGAAATATTGCTTAAAGTATATTTAATATTTAAGGTGCAATTATTTGGAGCATGCAGCATTTAACAAGTACTATACTCAAATTGTAAATGCCATTAATTGCATTGTATAGGTATTGTATATATTGTAACCCTGGTGAAATAGAACAGAAATGTTGCTTTAAAACAAACAAACAAATAAATAAATAAACATTATTATTATTATTATTATTATTATTATTATTATTATTATTATTATTTAAAAGTGAGGGAATTGCTGAAAAATGATTGCATGGTCAACTGAATACCTTTTTAGGAATATGCAAACTTATGGACTGCTGGACCAAGTTCATTGAAAAGAATGGAGATTATGTAGAAAATTTGTTCAACCCCTACTTTTGTGTAATTAAATTGCAAAAATATGAGTGCATATAATTTTTTACTTTCCCTTGCTTATTTCTTTTAAAGTTAATTTTTGGAGGAAAGATTACTCTTGTTCAAACATAACCATGAACTTAGGGGTAAACTTAAATTCAGTCATTTAGTTTGAAAGTTTATGAACATGCTTAGATTCTAAATATGAAAACCAATTTTAGGTCATTCTACTGCAAGCTAATGCAGATTTATGCCTAACTGTCAATCATAAGGAAGCAGAGAACTCTTCAGAGTTGCTTATTTATTGTGAGGCTGAATATGATGTTTTCTTAATGGGAGTTGAAACATGGATTCTTTATTTCAAGTCCGAGACATGGAATGACATCACAAAATGTCTTTTCAGAAAAAAAAAAAGTTTAAGACAATACTCTCAGCAGGTAAAGCCAAGGCCACATTCTTCTGGGACTCTGAAGAAATTATTTTGATAAATATATTGCCTCATACTGAAACAATTAATTTTGAAGTATTTGACAAAAACTTTTTGGAAGTTGAAGAAGTGGTTCTAGCGCATCCCTCCCTATAAAGATATGAGAGAAAAAAATGTAAAGCACTATTTTTTAATGTCTCTCATGAGAGAAGGCAAATGGATTTCAAAGAGTTTACTGACCTTGAGGTTTCAGAAGAAGGGAAAGAATAATTCCACAAGGCTTGAAAGGACAGTCCATCAAATGCTAGTACAGTGGAATTAAACATTGCCACCACAATATCCTCAGTATTGTCCAAGTTAAGATCTGCAAGTACAGGAGGGGACATTATGCCTCGTGACATGTCCCAGTAGATACTCTGAATCTGCAATATATAATCACACAAAATTAATGATGCAAATTTATGCAAGATATCAAGTTAAATACAAACTAACTTGATAAAAAAAACAACATAATATTTTGTACTAGATTGTTGGAGGCTTAATTTAGTATTATTTATCACCTCATCTTCAAATAAATATATTCTTTTTTTGTAAAATAGCATTGAAAACAGATGCATATAAACTTCAAATGAAAGGAAGTGTAAAGCCCACTGTCAAGCAATAGTTTTAAGTCTAGGCATGAATGTTGCTATATCCACCCTGTGAAATGTAGCAAACCTTTTTTTCTATTTGGTACCATATTTAACTTTTTAAAAAGATGCTGAAATGTTTTTAATGTAATTTAATGTAATGTTTTGCTAGAGGAAAAATATAACAGGTTTTAATTAAAAAAAAAAAAGTACCAGCTTTCAGCTTTTACACCCAGCAAATGCATAGTATTCTACAGGGTCATCAAGAAGTCATGTCACATCCCTTATGTGGCTGAGATCTCACTAGTGAAACAAATTCAGGAGGCAGCACTTACTGCCAAGCTTATGGTTATTCTGTTCACTTAACAATCAAGGCAAGCACATGCTCCGACCCTTAGTAAAGGTGGCACTTTACCTACTAAAAACCGGTTTCGAAGGAAGAAAGGAATGAATGAATGAATGCAAGAAATGCAGCAGTAACAGTTTTCTCCAGTGCAGTGCACATCACCCAGATGCGAAGGAACTTGTCAATGACACTTTATTTTGATGGTACTTTGTATTCTGCTTGAATAACCTCAGCCTGAAACATGGATGTTACACAGCTTACTGAGATGTATGGCTGTCGGTTTTTATCCACTGCATCAAAAGAATGTCCATGCTTTGGCTGCAGGAAGTTTGGAGATATATAAAACTTGATGCATAACATTTTTGTATGTTACCCTGAAAAGTAAACATGGAATGGATTGCAGAAAGCATATTTCACTTTATTGAACTCAGTACAGGAAAAAAAATGCTATGGAATACAAACACCTTAAGTATTTCAACAAAATATTAAGAAATAATGCTTGGGCAAACACTCACAGAATTTTTAGGAATGCTACTTTGCTTTCCTCATTAATAGCTTGTAAATGTTTTCTAATGTCCACCAATTGTTTGAAAATCTAAGTTCAGTGAGTAAGTTCAAACTACTATTCTCATATAATTAAGATCATTAAGATCATTATATGATTAGCTTCACTGTATAAGTTTCAATTAACATTTTTAGTTACTGCCATGCTCCAGAATTGGCCTTTTTAGTAAAAGGAAAATTAAGGTTGGAGAAAATAGTTCCAATGATCAAGTGACCATGATTTGGTATGTTTTTGCATTGATGGCACCATTAGTGATCAGCTGAGTTGAATTAAATCCTAGTCCAGAAATGGAGCAGGTTGTTGGAATGTTAAAGGGGATTTCAGAAGAAATTATTGAACTGAGAAAGATGGAGAAGAGGCTAAGAAAGAGAATAAGCAGATTAACAGAAGATGTGAAGGAGATTGTTGCAAGTTATCAATATAGAGTGGAACAAGATCTTGCGAACCATGATAGAAATAAGGAGTTGGAAAAAGCTGAGCCAAGAAACAAAAAAGTAAACATTATTATTTTTGGAATACAGGAAAACAGAGAGAAGAGAACCTGAAGAGAGGTTGAAGAAATACTTAAGGAAAACCTAAGGATCCACATATATGGCTGGGAAATATTTGATTATTTAGAACAGGTAGAAAGGGAGTTTGACCGAGGCCTATATCTGTCATGTGTGCCACCATGAAATTTAAGTGGATGGTGCTGGAAAGTTAAAAAAAACTTAAGGGTATGAATATATTCATTGAGCAAGATTATGAGAAAGAAGAAAGGGAATATAGGGCTACTTTATTGAAGCAAATGAAAAAAGTCAGAGAAGAAGGAAAGATTGCCTATGTTAGGGGTTTGAATCTTTTCATAGATGGAAAGAAACAGGACATGAATGGATGAAATACAATAGCAGCATCAAAGCGAGCAGAGAGGATCAAATTCCAGAAAACCGAGGTGGCAGTGGGGAGGAAGAAATGGCAAAAGGAGAGAAGGGGAGAGAGGAGCAGCTGATGACATCATCATGGCACATTCACAGTGTCCCCAACAGTTGAGCAAAGATGTCAACAGGGAAACATTAGGAGCTGTGGCTGCCTGGATCTGTGCAGGTAGACTGAATTGAGTATAGTCTACATGTCTGGGGGAAGTATAATGCAGGTAGAAGAGCAAAGAGTTGCATCAGAAAAAGAGGCAAGACTAACAAGAAGCAAAGCAAAGTTGGAGCACTACGGGTTTAGGAGAAAGGATTCAGGATAGAGATTCTGTACCTTTTCTATAGTATGATGGAATGTGGAAGGATCAGTGGCAAAAAATGGGATGAAGGTTAAAGATAAAGGCCGGATTATTGGTGGTATATGTTTATCTGTAAGAAGAGAAGAAGTTTTAAAAATTAAGGTTGAAAAGGATTTAGGTGATAAAGTGCTATGGTGCAATACCAGTGATCTATGTGAAAGAAGTACATAAGTGAGTCTAGATATTGTTTAGAACCCATCTAGCTCTTCAAGTTTCTATGATTTAAATTTGTTTAACAAATTGAGAAAAAAATATTGAAGAGTTATAGGACAAATATACAAAGGTAGAATTAATTTTCTGGGGAGATCCAAATGCAAGGATATGGAAAGAATAGATTAGGGTAGATTCCAATGATTGGGGACTAATAGAAGCAAATTTAGAGAAGGGTTGTAGTAATGATAAAATTTTTAATAACAAGGGTAAAATTAATTGAGTTCTGTGCAGAGAATAATTTCTTATGAAAATGGGAAAATGTACCAATTGAAACGAGAGCAGAAGAATTTTAAATTTAAAAGTTAAAAGTCTTGTACTACATGTAACATTTTAAATTATAGTTACTTTTAAATATATTAATCATTCTGTTTTGTTATATTATAATGTTTCTGCAATTTAATTGAATTTCATGAGCACTTAATTATATTTAAAATTTTTAATAAGCTGCTATAATCTATTATATTTCTTGATGATTCTAATATACAAATAATAAGATGAATAAAATAAATTGTAACCCTATAATCTATAATGGATTCAAAATGTAATAAATAAATAGAACAACTAGATCAACTGATTATTTTCTCGAAGCTCTCTCTGCAATAGTGATGTAATAAATTTCAAATGATTTTGGAGACATAGCATTAAGTCTTGTGGTACAATTCACAGGGAGAACACAATTCTACAAAATACTGCTTTTTTGTAGAACAGACAAGAAGGCCACCATATAAATTTAATCTTAGCTCAGGTTGAAATTTAAATATTCTTCTACAGAATATGGTATGTAAACTAACAAGAGTTTAATGGATATCATTGTATGATTCAGTTGAACTACACACTCTTAAAGCTTCACTTACTTTTCATAAATGTATGGAACCGGTTTCGAGAACATTTTGTTCCCATCTTCAGCCATGCTAAGGTTCAACTGTCAGATCATTCGTTGAGCTGTGGGAATGTATATTCTGCTCTGGTGGCGGTGTGATAAACTTGTAGTTTATGTTTTCATCCCCGACAATGTCAAAGTTCATTATGCTGTCTTTGTATTTGTAGATGTAGATTTTCTCCCAGGTTGCTAATTCCATAGGTCCTTGTACTGATTTTAATAATTTTGTTTCATTTATTATGTTGTGATTTTGTGTCCAAAAATAATATGCTTCTGCTGATTTCTCTATTTGCTTGTACTTTATGTTCCTGAAATGTTCCTTTAACCGTGTGCCAATGTTTCTCTTTGTTTTCCCTATGTAGATTTTTTCACATTCTGCACAGTTTATTTTGTAAATACCTGATTTTTCTTCTTGTGGAATACTGTCATTAACATTATCTATCAGCAAATTTTGAACATTAAATCTATTAATCGGTGTCAACCTGATATTAAAATCTTTAAGAATATTCTGAAATTTTTTGTGGCCCATGGATGATAAGTGAATTTTTTAAAAATAAGTTTATCTTTTTTTGCTGAAAGTGTTGTGGTTTCTTTGATATGTTTTTGTCTCTTGAATTTATGCACCTTTTTATATACTAGTTCTTTTTTAAAACCATTTTTAACTGCTGTTTCTTCTATTTGTTTGTATTCTTTAAAATATTCTTCTTTGCTAATTCGTTATTAATTCACATTAATTCGTTTTACGACGATGATAAGATGGAATACACAAACAATAACCTAAATAACTTCAACTGCAATTTTAACAACTTAAAAAAGGACATTAAAGAGTATATAAAATTAAAAGAAAAAAGCCGACTCATTTCTGCAGATATTCATTTTTTAAACCGCTGCCTAAAACATAAAGTGTGTCCAAAGTTCGTCCGAAAAACCGTTAAATGTAACCACAACAGTCACGAGCAGTTAGCTGCTGAGAAAAAAGTTATTCAAATAGAAAAGTCAAAACATTATACTAAAATGGCAAATATTGATCTTAAACTATACAGAAAACACTTACAGATTTCAAACAGGTTAGTTTGCATAATATGGGATAATTTAATTGGTACAGCCTTAGAAGATATACAATTTCAAAACAAAAAAGTCAGTAATCAAAAAAGAAAATTTAGTAAGCTTTATCAAAAACCAAAGAAAACTCCAAACCCTAAGCAAACTTATGTAGAAAATCTATCTAATGAAAATTTCAAAACAGAAGAATTAGCATTTCTAAATAAAGGCTTAAAAACTTGTGTACAATACTCCACTAAAATAGAGGATTATTTGGTAGATTTGGAAGTGGCCATTGAAGGTTTGAAGAACAAAGAAAAAGAAATAGTTAGAATTAAATCAGAAAAAGTTTTTAAAGGCATTGTTAAAAAGAATACAGCAGTACACAATACTTATAAGAATACAATAAAATCCTTAAATGAAAAAGATGTTAATGAATATCATTGTATGATTCAGTTGAACTACACACTCTTAAAGCTTCACTTACTTTTCATAAATGTATGGAACCGGTTTCGAGAACATTTATGAAAAGTAAGTGAAGCTTTAAGAGTGTGTAGTTCAACTGAATCATACAATGATATTCATTAATATGATTGGCTTCACTGTGTAAAGTTCCAATTTACATTTAAGTGAAAAAGATGTTGTTTATACTAAAGCAGACAAAGGAAACAGAGTAGTAATTTTGGATAAAGAAGATTATAATAATAGAATGCAGAATTTATTAAATAAAAAAGAATATGTTCCAATCCCATCAGACCCATTGAAAAGGTGTGTTAATTCCACCAATGAGGTTCTGAAAACATGTACAGTCATTCCAAAAGAAACAATATTCAAAATAAAACACAGCAACTCTAAAATAGCTAGGTTATATGGTTTACCAAAAATTCACAAGACTGGAAATGGTATGCGCCTCATCATTAACAACATCAATACTCCCTCTTACTATTTAGCAAAACGGTTAGCTAATAGATTCAAGGCATTACCAAAATTTCAAACCAGGAGCATAAATAATTCATATCAGTTAATAGAAAAAATTAAAGACATAAAATTGTACCCCTCTGACACTCTTATATCTTTCGATGTAGAATCTCTGTTTCCTAGCATACCAAAAGAAAAACTCCTGATTTATCTACATGATTGGCTAAAAACAAGTGGAATTAATGATATACACATAAAAGAATACATCAAACTGACAGAAATTTGCATAAACCAAGCCTTTTTCACTTTTAAAGGAAAATTTTATAAACAACAAGCAGGACTTACAATGGGCAGCCCCTGATTTCCATTTCTAGCTAATCTCTTCATGAGTAGATTTGAAACACACATCAACACAGCTTTTCCATACATATTTAAGGTATGGTACAGATATGTAGACGATATATTTGCCATAGTTAACAAAAAACTCATTGAGGATGCCTTAAACTTCTGAATATACAAGATATAAATATATCATTTACATACGAAATAGAAACAGATAACATGCTGCCATTCCTGGATATTAAAATAATGAAATGCCAAGAAAAACTTAAATTTGGAATATACAGAAAGAATACACATGCAGATAATCACATCAAAGCTGACAGTTTAAACCCTACAGCACACAAACATGCAGTAATTAACAGTTTAACACACCGGCTAGTTAACCTACAAATTAGCAAAGAAGAATATTTTAATGAATACAAACAAATAGAAGAAACAGCAGTTAAAAATGGTTTTAAAAAAGAACTAGTACATAAAAAGGTGCAGAAATTCAAGAGACAAAAACATATCAAAGAAACCACAACACTTTCAGCAAAAAAAGATAAACTTATTTTTAAAAAATTCACATATCATCCATGGGCCACAAAAAAATTTCAGAATATTCTTAAATATTTTAATATGAGGTTGGCACTGATTAATAGATTTAATGTTCAAAATTTGCTGATAGATAATGTTAATGACAGTATTCCACAAGAAGAAAAATCAGGTATTTACAAAATAAACTGTGCAGAATGTGAAAAAATCTACATAGGGAAAACAAAGAGAAACGTTGGCACACGGTTAAAGGAACATTTCAGGAACATAAAGTACAAGCAAATAGAGAAATCAGCAGCAGCATATCATTTTTGGACACAAAATCACAACATAATAAATGAAACAAAATTATTAAAATCAGTACAAGGACCTACAGAATTAGCAACCTGGGAGAAAATCTACATCTACAAATACAAAGACAGCATAATGAACTTCGACATTGTCGGGGATGGAAACATAAACTACAAGTTTATCACACCGCCACCAGAGCAGAATATACATTCCCACAGCTCAACGAATGATCCGACAGTTGAACCTTAGCATGGCTGAAGATGGGAACAAAATGTTCTCGAAACCGGTTCCATACATTTATGAAAATTAAGTGAAGCTTTAAGAGTGTGTAGTTCAACTGAATCATACAATGATATCCATTAATATGATTGGCTTCACTGTGTAAGTTCCAATTTACATTTAAGTAACAAGAGTTTCTTTAATTTTCATTTTAAGTATTGTTTATTTTGAAATTTTAATTGATTAGGCAGTTTATTACACATACAAAGTCCTGTATGGGTAATGTTGTTAAGGCTTTCTTAGATGTCGTGAGAGTGCAGACATAAATTATTTGCTGCTCTAGTTAAGCTCACATTAATCTGAAAGGTTTAGAAATTATTCTAGGTTTAGGTGAACAAAGCATATCTGGAGAATGTAAATTGAAAGAACAACTAATGTGTTTAATTCTTTAAACATATTTTTGCCAGATAAATGGGCAGGAAATCTTTCCATTATTCTCAAACAATTTTTATTGCATTTTAAACAAATGAAAAAGTTATGGTGATTAATCTCATTATGGTATGGCATAGGAAATTTGGAATTGCACATATCCAAGATTTACTTATTTTAAAATCCTCAGGGGTAACTAATAACTAAGAACTCTGAACCCAAAGCACAATGACTAAGTTTATTCACTTGTTTTTCAACATAAGTGCTACAAGAAAGATGTGAGTTGTTCAAACCACAAGAAATCTTGTTATTTTGGCTTCTTGGATAGTATAGTCTTTCATCAAAATTGTCAAAGGCGTTATGTGTTACCTGATGATTAAAATGTATGTAAACTATCTTATTAGCATTTAAATGAGGTATATTATTATACACAGGATTTGCTTACAATCCCTATAAAAACCAAAAATTAATTCCTACTATCACTGATGGATAATACGATATGTCATTATTGTGACTCTATTATATATATATATATATATATATATATATATATATATGATAAATAGCATTTTTAAAGAAAATCTCTTTGTTTTAAACCATATGTTTTCTGCACAACACTTCATGATTGCTTATACACTAATTTGTATTATATAGTGGACAATATGTATAATGTCTTTAAAATTTTTAAAAACTGATAAGCAAGAATACAATATAATCTCTTATGTAAAACAAAAGCATACCTGAGCAGTATTTCCCTTCACCAAGTCAAACAATGGAATGGCATATAGGCCTCCAGCACTTGCTTGACTCCCTGTACCAAATAGAACAATGTTCTCGCCATCAGGATGAACCAACAACTGTGGAGCATAATAACTCTCTTCTCTATTTGGTGTCTCAAGCTTTTGTAAAACAGTACCAGTCTTGCCACTCAATAGAATCAAATAACCACATAATGATGTATCAGCTGAAATAAATAAATTTTAATAAATTTAACAATTTATTTTTTTATTTCACTGGAAGTTACACTGAAGAAATGTTAGAGAATGTAATAAACCTCATGCTTCCTAACATCTTGCTGTTTGTGTAGATTTAGCGAGTGTTTTATATATAACCACACATTTCCTTTTGTCACAAAGACTGCAGTATGAGTCTTGCGCAATTATAATGTGGTGAAGGTGTTCAGCCATTACGTTATGACCTGTAATGAGGCAAGAAAATTGTAACTGCTTCACTTCTTGTGCTGCCAAGTATGGTTAAAACTTCATCTTTCCACTGTTTGTCTTGCATGTGTTGGATACATTCTTGTATGTAGTATTCTTTGCAGAACTTTTAATTCTTTGCTTAATCAATTTCACAAAGTTAGCTTTATTGAATATTACAGCTCTTTGTATATTTAATTTTCTAAAGTAAATGAATGTGAATGTAATATTTCATGTAGATCCATGATCATTATTTTAACAAAAACAAAAAAGCTAAGATAATATCAAATTTTTGAATTAGGTTATTTTAATGTCTTTTCCATAAGCTTTTACATTTATAATAGTCAAGCATTATTGGAAGGTCATCAATTACCAAAGAGACACCATATGAATGAAACTGTAAAATGCTCTATATTTGTTTAACATAAGATAGCATTGTTAATATGTTAATTTTCCCCAAATGAATATTTAACGTACAAAACTGCTTAAAATATTTGTAAATTACTGAGAAACAAGCCTTACTATTATGAAAATTTGAGAAGCCTATAGTGCAACTGGAATATATGGGTGACAGAAAATAGTCACAAAGCATAAAAAGTTTATACATATATTTTGTGAAATAAATAAAATAAAACTAATAAAGAATCTTTTAAAGGTCAACAGATTGGGCATAACCTACATTTAGGCCAAAAATAAAATTAATAAATCTAAAACAGATATTACAATAAACACAGCTTTTTTATAAAAAAATTTCCATACTAAATGCATATTTTTATGCCACTGGTGATAAACAGTTCATAACAAAATTATGTACAATTATACCAACAAATCAACTGCATGCGCTTCATATTTGGTAATGTTTTGGCACTCATTCTCATCTTCCAGAGACTCCTTGCTGTTGGTGTCTATGGCAGAGTGACGTTCACACAGCAACCATTACTTTACATATTTGTTTGGGTCAAACTTGGAGAGAGAAGGTCTAAAAATTTTCAGGTGCCGCATAGTTGGGCTCATTTTTCTGATATACAGTATCTTATATGACTGGATACATGTAATTCAGGTATCTGTCCAAAGGCAATCTTGAAAATTGACAAATTGGCTATTTATAACGACACACTCATACACAAAAGCATGCTTCACACACACTCATACAATAGACTCTGGAACCTTCTTGATTAAAGAAAATATCTTGCATTTAGCTGAGAATCAAATCCAGTACCCTCAGCACAAAAGACAGGCCAACAATTTTTTTTACAAATATGAAGAAAGTGGTTCAAGTTAGCTAAGATTTTGATGATGATCAACAAAACCTATTTAAATTGAAGACTGCAACCATACTGCAACTCCAAGGTCCGACCTGCATGCTCTTCGTCTTCAATGCTTTCTCGACCCATTCGAAAAAGTTTGGCCCATTATTTTATGGTACAATATGAGGGGGATGTTTACAATTCTGTACCAAGGTTGAGAGTTATAAATTAGAGCTGCTACATCTTTCAAGATAACTTCTTGTACATCTATAAAACAGGAAAGTTATATATGATTCACGGGTGCAGTAAGTGGTCTTTTCCAACATATTCAATGTATCTCAAAATTGCTATAATTGGAAAAATCAAGCCAATTTACAGTTATTAATAAATTTTATTCAACACATCTCAGTCTATATTCTACATCAAACATTTACTAATCAAGATTTAAATAGTGGGAATTTTCACAGAAAAATATAGTATAATATAATAAATTATTTATGAGGAATTCATTCAAATTTCACTAATTTTGTTCCACTTACTTGGACATCATAGCGTTTCTGGCACAAAAAAAAAAAAAAAAAAAAAAAAAACACGATTTCCAAATTGAGCCTAAACTCTTAAAATCTCTTCATAAACCCACAGAATTATCAGCATGGGAAAATTTGTTCATAAATGAAAACAAGGAAAATTTGTTGTAATCTTAAAAGAAGCTAGGAACAGTGAAGTTGTTAAATATACAAATGAGTCAGTATTAGGTAACATTAAAACTTCACTAACTGGTTAATCCTTCAGGAACATGTTTCAAGAGCATATGCTCTCATCCTCAGCTGGGTACCGACTAATGCTGGCAGGTGATGTAGTGACCTCTGGTGGTTCCATTAGATAACGGAACAGGAATTCCATTGGTGGAATGTCAAAGTTCATAACTCTATGTTTATTTTTTAAAATATAAATCTTTTCCCATAGTGCCAATTCCTTGGGATTGGTGGTAGCTTTTAACAGTTTGGCTTCTCCTGCAATGTCATGATCATAAGTTCAAAAATGATCTGCAACCGCCGATTTATCCACTTGTTTATATCTTATATTTCTGAAATGTTCTTTGGTCCTTATCTCTAAATTTCTTATTGTTTTGCCTATATATATATGATCACACTCCAAACAATCTATCGGATACATATCATCCATGGGCAAACAGGACATTCATAAAGATTTTTAAAAATTATGATATTCGTTTGGCAGCACAAAATAGATTTAGTATTGAAAAACTTCTGAACAGTGCCATAAAAGAGTTATTCTACCCAGCAAAAGGGCAGGAGTGTATCAGATAGATTGTTTGGAGTATGATCAGATATATATAGGCAAAACAATATGAAATTTGGAGATAAGGAAATGTAAGATATAAACAAGTGGATAAATCGGCGGTTGCAGATCATTTTTGGACTTACGATCATGACATTGCTGGAGAAGCCAAACTGTTAAAAGCTACCACCAATCCCAAGGAATTGGCAATATGGGAAAAGATTTATATTTTAAAAAATAAACAGAGATTTATGAATTTTGACATTCCACCAATGGAATTGCTGTTCTGTTATCTAATGGAACCACCAGAGGTCACTACATCACCTGCCAGGTTTAGTTGGTCTCCAGATGAAGATGAGAGCGAATGCTCTTGAAACATGTTCTGAAGAATTAACCAGTTAGTGAAGTTTTAGTGTTATCTAATACTGACTCATTTGATAAGGAAAATTTAATTGATATCATTGTATGATTCAGTTGAACTACACACTCTTAATGCTTCACTTACTTGTCATAATGTATGGAGTCGGTTTCATACATTTATGACAAGTAAGTGAAGCATTAAGAGTGTGTAGTTCAACTGAATCATACAATGATATCAATTATATGATTAGCTTCACTGTGCAAGTTCCAATTTACATTTTAATTTTAACAAGGAAAATTTACTTAAATGTAAATTGGAACTTGCACAGTGAAGCTAATCATATTAATTGATATCATTGTATGGTTGAACTTTAGCCTGGCTGAAGATGGGAACTAAATGTTCTTGAAACCAGTTCCATACATTTATGAAAAGTAAGTGAAGCTTTAAGAGCATGTAGTTCAACTGAATCATACAATGATATCAATTAAGGAAAATTTAGTTAATTTTGATCTTCCAAACAACAGTAATTTCACCACAAAGCTTATAAACTCCACAGCATGACACCTTAATGCCATGCTGGGAAGCTGACAGTGGAACTAACTCATGATGAAGGCAACAGCCTTCAAAACATGCCCAAATAAATGGGACAAACTAGTGAAATTTGAGTGAATTCCTCATAAATAATTTGTAATATTTACTAATCTATTTTAAATTAATGAGTTTCATAATGAATGCATGGAATGCATATCTAAATACCTATCAAGTCTCTTGTTCTTGTAGTTAGCACATCTGGAAGCCCATCACCATCCATGTCTTCAATAAAACGGGCAGAGAAAACATCAATTTGGAGCTCCTCATCACGCTGGCTAGAAACTGGTTCACTATATTGCCACAAGCTGCTACCATCATGTCCATTAATTAATTCAAGCAACTGCATGAAAGACAGACATTGCAGTTTTCACATTAATGCTTATTTGGTCTATTTTACTCAAGTGCAATGTAACTAATCTTGATGAACAATAATTGTAACTATGATTATTCACCCAACTGCCTTGCTTTCCTATTACTATCTAGAGAAAATCACTATTTTTTTAAATTTTTTGTCATCTTTGTGTCTAAACTATAATTAATGTTATATACAAAGGAGGTAAATGAAACATGAAGAAAAAAATTGTTTTTTGACTTTAAAATTTAATTTTCAATACTAACTTGAATGTCACAAGATTTAAAATTTAGAACATGTTTTTTCAAGAGCCTTTATTCGCATCTTCATCAGTTTACTAACTGCTTAGTAAGTTTAGAGCTGTCTGGTTGTGGATGGATCTGAATTGCTTCTCTGTCAACATCATTAGAATAGGAATAGAAATTTACTGAATTTGTCCAAAAGTGGAATGCTTAAATTCATTAATTTAACTCTATTTTTTAATATGAAAATTTTTTCTCATATGAATAATTCTACCAGAGTATACATTGCTTTTAAAAAATTACTTCTTACTTAATTTTGTGGTTGTATTCCAAAAAATGATTCTTTTCCAATTGCTTAAGCCAGAAATATTACAAATTCTTCCTAGTTTCCAAATTTCTCTTCACTTCTCTTTTTCTTCTCTTTTCCTGTACACTTTAAATTATAGTCTGAGCATTCTGAAGTATTGAGTTTTTTTTTTTTTTTTTTTGATTGATTTATTTATGGACGCTCTTTAACATCTCAGGTCATCAGCATCCCATTCAACTCAGGGCATGAAACAGCCGACAAATTTTGCTCAGAGGCCTCTCTTTCAGACTTGCGGTTCTTTTTCGTGCCGTAAATGTACAACACTGGACGGCTTTACTTTCCCTTCTGAAGGAAACCATATTAGGATTTTTAGGCCCGAAAAAATCCATCGCTCCTGGCCGGGGTTCGAACCCGCGATCTTGGGTTTAGAAGGCAAGTATGGTAACCACTACACCAACAGAAGTATTGAATACCATAGTAGAACTATATATATATATATATATATATATATATATATATATATATATGGGAAAACATTTTCATTTAAAAAAATACAGATAAGTTCATGAATGTGAACATTCCAACTTCAGACAAATTCAGTTAATTCCTATCCCAGCCAATAGATATAGACACAGAAGCAATTCAGATTCAGCCATGACCACACCAGACAGTCCTAAACTTACAAAGGCTAAGAAAGGTACCTGAAACATGTCATAAATTTAAAAATTTGTAAGTGAAGTTTGTGTCACATTTGAACACATTTAGTTTTGAAAAGATCATTGCTTAACTGTCAAAAGCTTCTAAACACATACTTGACGTCTTATTCAGTAATGGAGAAGCTTACACTTTTAAAGTACATCTATGTAAAAAGGACTTATAATTCTTTAATAAATATTAGAACTCATTACGTATGGAAAAAAATATGTTCAAAGAACCAATAGTTCAAGGCAACAACTCCAAAGCTGCAAATTTATTTATGGGTGATTAAGAGCATTGAAAACACAATAAATTACCTTAAAAATAATTTATTCTATAAAATAAAATGACATAAAATTAATTAATTGCAGTTCAAATAAGGTAATTATTTAAAAAAAATATCTACTATAGTTCTCAAAATTCTCATCACTTTCATGAAGACCTGTACACTGAGTGATAGTGCATAACTTGTGGTTAGATTGAGATGCAGCCTCCACCAATGACATTGGTTTACATTTGATTAACTACGAACACACCTGACATTGCAATTGCAGCTATAACATTAATCCATGTTGATCTATAGCTTGATATTGAAGCATCTGAAACCATTCATTCCCACTCTCAAAATACTTAGTGTCAAGCCCTCCTACTAGTAAATTATTTTCACACTTTTTTTAACCGTGTATAAATTATTCAGTGCCTTTATAATTATCACAATCAGTGTTATATAACAAAAATATAAATAAATAAATAAATAAATAAAGTAGTTTAAAACTAACATCTTAAGACTGCACTATGTTTTGATATTTGGTTGGATATTTTTAACCCTTTTAGTGAAGTTCTAGTGTTAAAATATCAGTCAAATAAACATATTATATATGTTATTTAAATGCTTAAAGAGCAATATATTCACTTGTGCATTGACAATTCCATTATATCTGTTGGGCCTTGCATGATCCCAGTATTCACCTACTGACCAAATGCTCCATTGATACTACTCAAGGCTGGTCTCTGCACTATTAGTTGTTGGCAAAACAGCATAGATTAACACATATTGTTATAAATGTGAACAGGTGAGATAAATGATATGATGAATGGATGAAATGACTGCTGATTTACTAAAATAAATTCTAAAATTTGAAAATTGTTAATATTACTTTTCAATGGTGATTCTGAAAAAGTTCACTGTTTGCTGTAACATATGTACTATAGAATCTAAACAAATTGATTAAGAATAAATAGTTATGACCTGCTCAATATTCAAATCTAATGCCCTACAGCTTTTATTGGTGAGGCAGTTTTAAAGATAGAGAGATATTTTCAATATCTTCTGATTATTAAACTGCAAAAATAGTCTATTAATTTAGCCCTGTTTGTTCACCCATAAATGCTATAATTTATCTTGCACGTTGTTGATTTATAAGAATGTGTGTATATTATTTTGTTTTGATCACTGATAGCACCAGAACTAATGGTCTTGAGCAATCCTGTACAACACATCTTTGGCTGCTGACTGCCAGGATCACTCTGCTGTATAAAGTGAGGTCTAAACAAATTGATGGTATGATACACACTAAATGCTGATTGCAACCACTTAATTGGTCTATCCTTAGCATGGAGTACAGCTCGGACAAGGATTTCATCAGGTGTTGTTATGTATCCACATGGATTTGACATCATATATCAAAGATGACAAGTTCTTGTACGATATTATGGCTGGAAGGACCCATTCCACAAATGTCCATAGATTCTCAGGTAATTAGATGAATTAAAGGACCAATCCATATGGTACATATAGTTGGAAGTTTGTCCATTCAGTCAAGAACTTTCCTTAGTGATACTGTGCATTGTCATCCTGGAAGATGCCATTCCCACGTGGGTAGAAGTGTTGCATCATGGAGATATGTGATCCCTTAACACTTCATGATACACAGCAAGTGTCACTAGTAACTCTAGTAAATGGCAACAAAAGCATCTCCACCACTCCATCATGCAGGAAATGTCCATAGGACTTATGCTGCTGGTGTCAACCACATACACCCATTTGCTTGGTGCAGCAAAGTTAACTCATCAGATTAATCCCCCTCTTCCAATCCTTAATAATCCACTCAGCATGCTTTCAATTACAAGAAGATGAAGTCATTACAGATGCTTCATTAGGCATGAATGACTTGTGGATTATCTGTAATGGTCATCTTATTGTTGAACAAGATATGGGTGTTGTGCAACTATCACTGTATAGGTCCCATGATTTTTGGTAGTGATGATATGTTAAGCAAGTATGTATGGTATGCTATTTTATTCAGTGCTTATCCCACAGTGTCATTTTCTGTAGACCCTTGCATTTCTACCTCTTGGTAATCATTGTCCCACTTTCTTGTCACCCCTTGTATACCTTCATTACACAAATGATTAGTGTTGCACTCTAGGTAATTGATGCACTAGATGCTTGGGCATCCATAATCATGACTTTTTGAAAGGACATTAAATTCTTACTACTTCCAATTTTTTGTTGCATCACTAAAATATAGTTTCATATTTATGCTCCCATGTTGCCTGTAATGAGCTAGCCCCATATATGGCAAGGTGAGCTGCAAATTAGAGGGGTTGTTGCAATTCAGTGAGCAGTAAATATTAAAAAATTCAAATAAGCTTTTCTCAATCAATCAACTATACCATTCCTATAATGGGCAAACATTTAAAGAAACACAGAAAGCATTCTAATACCACCTTACCCCTCCTCTCCCGGAAATCAGACAATCATTTGTTGAATCTTTCGTCATATCCACACTGCAGTCCAGAAAATAAACTGTGTGAGATGACCAGTGCTGCCAAATGACTGCTCCTGTCTGACCATCTAGAGCCATCACACCACCAAGACAAGGGATCATTCCATCAAAGTATAGGGTGCACACAAAATCTGGTACATCCCTGCCATCAGCTCCTATTATTGTACAGAGGTATACAACACAGATATACTAAAATATAGTGCTAAAATGTAACTGATTTATTTTTTAGAACTGTAAAGAAATTAAGTTAATTTTCATATTATTTACTTTCATTCTTGTCATATTTGCTCTGAAATTGTACAATACTGCATTAAAAATGCCAGTAGTTACTTATAGCACAATTAAAGCCCATTTATAAATTCACAAATGAAAGAAAAAACATGACACCAATTACAGCTTCCAAAAATATCTAATGTAGTATACTGAAAATATTCTCTGCCAAAGACAATGCACAATATAACTTATGTTGGCCACAAAATCATTTTTAAAAAGTAAATGATATTCATTAAATTAGTTAAATAAATATATAAAGCTGTTTAAAAAACTTAACAAAAAACAAAATGAATACTTACATTGCACAAATAAAGAACATTTATTCTGCTCATCAAAGACAAAAAGCACAGTGAAGCTTTAAACAAAGGTCTGAAAATAAAATAAAAGTGCATGTGAAAAATTTGTGGAATTTGAAGCATACTAACATGCAGATAGACCTACTAAGGTGAGTTTTTTTTTTTTTTTTTTCCCAGCATACACAAGGGTGTTTTTGCAAAGAACTTTAATTTCTGTAATAATGTTTACATGAATTTTCTATTTGTTTATGTTCAAGGATACTATTTCAGCAATCTAGTTTTGAGGCAGCATGAATAAAAAAACGGTTGTTCACTTTTGCGGGAGAAATTTATTCTGTATTAATAAATGAGCTCTAGGCTCAAATGCAATTAAATAGAGAATTAAAATCTAAAGTGAACAGAAAAGGGTACAAATGTATACCAAAAACATAGCAGTGAAAAGAAAAAAATATTGCTGATAGACATACCAGGAGAGCCATATGACTTTTGATTGCACACAAAGGCTTTTCATATGTAATAAATGTGCTACTAAACTATTTCCTAAACAATTATTTATGAAATAAAATCACTTAAACTAGTGCATAATTATTTATTCATAGAAACATTAAGAAAGTACAGCTTGCTTGAAAGGCAACACAGCATTTTTTTAGGAAGGAAATATGCAGACTGTAAGGGAATTTGGTATAGCAGATAGCAATGCTCCTTTTGGTGCCAACATACAATGGTGATATTTGCTTTTAAAGTAACAAGGGGAAAATTTACCAAGTCTGAAAAAGGAAGGCAACCTCATGTAGTGTAACACGTTTTGGAATTAGTAGGAGAAAGTAAGAAGAAAGTATCTGTCTGTGACTAGTGACACATAAACAGATAAAGCTAAAGAAGTGAACATATTAAGCCAAATGTTCAAGGCCATCAGTATAAATTAAAGGATTGTTGTATGAACCACATGGACTTATCCTTATAACAATGCACAACAAAATGCCAGAAGCCTCCTACAGACTTTGAAGAAAAGCTTAAAAAATTCCAACATTAGTTATTGCCCTTTGGAAGAGGAAGAGGGGGGGGGGGTACTTACTACTGGAGCAAATAGGCAATGCAGATGAGATGCCAACTTAGTTAGATGTGGCAAGTAATAAATACACCTTGCAGAGAAACCATAAAACTTCAGGGTACAAAAATCAGCAAATAACAGTAAAGTAGCAGATGGGTGCAAGATTCCTCCTTTCAAGTGATAGATATCTCTCTGAATCAATGCCAATGAAAAGGTTTTTGTTAATTGATATTAGCATGAACAAATCCTTTGTAAGAGTGGTATTCAGGAGCATATGACGAACAGCTGTATGAGCCAAACAGAGAACCGACACTTAAAGGAAAAAATCAAGTGATATGAGCCCCATCCTGTTGCATATTGGGCTTTTGCTGCATGTAAAAGCATTCGATTATGGCTATAGTGCTTAATGATATTCTAAATTATAATTTAGTGTTGTATTTTTATTTATATACCAAGGAATGTGTGTAATTATATTAAATTAATTTCCTTAATAAAGCTATTGTTTTTGTAATATAAATACATCTAGTCTTGTACTTATGGTATACTGTATTAAAATTAAATTTAAGGCAATAAACTCTTGCCATTTATTGCCTTAACAGGATACTTTTCTCTCCCAGAAAACATTTTTGAAAAAATTCAGTTTTAAATTTGGTATACACATTAGATGTGTATAAATATGGTTCATATAATCTGGCAAGTAATCTATGGGATCACAGGAATGTCCTATGCCATATTCTGTTCAGCACCTAACAGAAAAGAAAAGAGTAAATGTATTCAAAGTACATTTCAAAATATGCAAATTTTTAATCATGTGTTATTTTTTATTACAAACTCTTGTTATCTCATACAAGTCATTCCCTTACTGTAATAGTTGCAATTTGGGTAAGTGTATAAATCTGTTTGGCATTGTAACAGAAAATTACCATTTAATCAAACTTTACAAATACTGTGCAGATTAAAAAAGAACATTAAAATTAATGAGAAATAGAGAGATCTGAGAAATACACTGATAAACGTGCAAGCATGCAACAAATGCTTGGAATACACAATTAAGATACAATAATATTACCTATATATGTGAACTACTAAATGCATATAAAGTGACATATTTATATAATAATCTAATTACTTCAAACTCATGAGCTGTTTATAACTGTATATTGAACCAACATGAAACTGAACAACCTAATGCTGACCTAGTCTATGTAATTATAAGAGCCATGTGCCATTATGCCCTAGTTTAGTTAATAACTGAGCTTACTATAAACTGTCAGCAAATGAGTAATTGATTCCAGATTACTAATAAGAGAATGGTTGAGCAATAAGATTTGCTTTTCACCTTAAATGGCTTAAAATACTATAATTCTTCTTTTCACATCCTTTAATTAATAAGTATTAGGTAAATTAGTGGGATTTCATTTGGGGAGATGCACAATGGATAATACAAATATTCATTAAAGAACATTAATGGACAAATATTTAAAAGATAAGAGAGGCATTTGTTGACTTAGAGAAAGGGTACGATTGCATAGAGTTACAATTGTTATGTGATAAATTACTGAGTAATTTTTCATATGGTGAATATCCTTAAAGCATTATACAAGAGAAATACATTTTGTGTGAAGGCAGGGGAAGGAATAGTAACAAGAGAAATAATTCAAGAGAAGGGGTTAAGGTACAGGTGTAAGTTTAGCCCAGCGCTATTTAATTTGTTTACTGATGGCATTTTAATAAGAGAGGAAAGAGTAACAATTCATTGCCAGTTATCAACAATGACAATTTTGGGGTTATTATTTGCAGATGACTTAGTTGGTGCATCCACCTCAACAATTGGCTTAAAGCAATCCTTGCAGCAAATACTGTAATGATTGGAGATTGAAGGTAAATCAGGAGAAGACTCAAACAGTAGTATTCAAAAAAAAGAGCAAAATTGAATAAATGTGTAAAGTGGAGGAAAGGAGATAAAGAATATAAGGTAGTCAGTGAATGCATTTATCTAGCAGTTAAAATAGATGAGGGTGGCAAATGGGAAAAGTAGAAAAAATGAGCTTTGGTGAAAGGTAATGGAGCAATGGCAATTATTAGAGAGGTTTTAAATGTAAAATTTCATTTATAAATGTTAAGTGGCTAGAAAAAATAAATAGTATGGTGGTTGAGGCAAAAATGTTGTATTGTATTGAAATATGGGGTCTGGAAGGAGAATGGGAAATTGTGGCTTTTGTGCATAGGGTGTTTGTAGAGAAATTTTAGGTGTACCAAGTAGAACAGCAAAGGAAGTTGCACGAAATGAAATGGGAAGAGTGACAAGAAAAGCTGTGATTATGGAAAGAGTTCTCAAATAGTGGCTCAGAATCCTAAACTTAGATGAAAAAAAGTTGTAAAGGAAATGCTTAGAATTTCAAGAAAAAAGTCTAAGGAGCAATGGGTGGAGTAATAGTCTTAGGATAATTTTGGAGAACAATGGAATGGGGGACATGTGAGAAGAAAGGAGAACAATGTAAAGGGTTTTTGGAAAGTTGCAAGAAAGAGATTGGAAGATATAGAAATACAAAAACTGTTTAGCCAGATAGCAGATAAAGATCTTTAGTATTTTATACACTGATAAAAAATAAATGGGCAAGAGAGAAGTATACTGTTAAATCAAGTAAAGAACAAAGAGAGGACACTGTATGGTTAAGAACAGGCATGTGGAAATTAAAAGGAATAAGGAAAGGGTTTCCTCAGAATAAGTGTCCAATATGTGGGGGAAAGGAAGATATGGAACATATAGTGTTTGAGTGCAAAGGGATGGGACTCTAGAGGAAAGAGTTTATAAACCAGAAATAGTTTAAATTAGATAGAGAAATAGCCTTAATGAAAATCTTTAGTAAAGATAGCAGAAATGTAAGGGAGTTTCTGAATGAAGTTAAAAATAAATGGAATTGGGTACTAAGAAAGGAAGTAAATCAAATAACTTAAAGGCTTGTATTTGTTTAATTATATTAGGATTTTGATAAAGGTGATTATAGTTGGAGTAGATTAAATTTTTATTAAATCTGATTAAATTATTGAGCTTGGGACTGGAAAGTGTTTTTTTTAGAAGGTGAATAAATGTAGCATTTAGTATGCATTTGAGAAATAAAGGCAGTAGTAGTTTGTAGAGGCTGTAGCTAGCTAATAAAATAATGGTAATGGGAGAGTAAGGGAAGTTTTTATTTAGGACCTTGGATAGGGTCGAAACCTGGCTCCTGGAATTCCTGTAGGCTGTTGCTGATGGACTGGGGATTGATGCATGGACATGTTGTATTTGTTTAATTATATTAGAAATTAGATAAAGATGATAGTATAAAACCAATTATTGCATTTATATTTTTTGTAATTATGAGGGGGCATTACCCAGGCATGGCCTGGGCCCCCTGATAGTTTGTATTTGTTTTTAGCACATTAATAAATTTAATTCATTTAAGTAAATTAGTTCTCAAAGTACTATCCAATATAATTTCATATTTGAATAAGCGCTCTTGTAGGAGATATGCAGATTCAAGATACCAAATGTTTTGAATATCTATGCTAATAATAAGAAACATTATCATTTAGTTCATTACAGTATTCCTAACAGAATGACTATTATTAAGTGCTTCACTTGCTCTCAGATCCAGACTTTCCCTTATAGCTTTCAAACAAATGTATATAATTAAGTAAAATTTGACAAAAAATCTACCTTGATGTATGAGAAGATTTGTTATGCATTAATTTCTAACCCACATGTCACTCTTGTCCATGAATGCTGATTGTGTATTTGCAATGTTCAGCAATAGAATAGTGCATCACTGTGCTGCTGTTATGGGATCACAGTCCCCATGTGTTTTGTAACAAACAATATGGTACTCAGTAATGGAAAACCTTGTTGATTAAGGAAAGCCAAAGATAATTTATTGTGCAATATGTAATTTGGAAACCATAAGCAAAATCCCCCATTCAGTATCTAAAGTGAAAACTGGAAATCACAGGAGCATTGTTGGATGTTCATGAAGGATTTGCTTGAAACTGTCACAGGAAATAAAACAAAAAGTGAAAAAAAACACACATATTGCAAGCTTCCTTAAAAAAGTCATCAAATAAACTACCACAGGAGATGGGGGTTGCCACAAGCACAAGTCAATAAGTTGCAAAAAAGCTAAAGATGTATGCATATCGTGTTACTGTTGTGCAAAAATTTATGCCTCCTGATAAACAGAAGGGACTCAATGTTATATTTTAAGCAATTTGTAAGTTTTACATTGATTGACATTTGATTCTTGGTTCATTATGTACCCAAGTTTCATCCCTTAGAAAAGTTACATCTTCCTTCCTATAAATGAAAGCATTATAGGGCTTGTCCATCTTAGCAGAAGTGTATTCAGTTACTTGGTAACAGTTGTCAGATGACAAGTGTAAACATTTATTAAGGTATGCATTCTAAGAATTATGTCCAAATTTCATTTATTAAATATTCCCATTCAATCACAAATAACACACCTAGAGACATTACTTTTCATTCAGTTCCCATGATATTGCTACTTATTGAATTTATAAGGTAGATGGATTAAACTACATAACATGAGAGTATTCCTATAGAACCCAAAATTTAGCAGATAATAATTATGTTGTAGCATGTAAATTGTATC
The DNA here is from genome assembly GCA_030762175.1 of Metallyticus violacea. Lineage (NCBI taxonomy): Eukaryota > Metazoa > Arthropoda > Insecta > Mantodea > Metallyticidae > Metallyticus > Metallyticus violacea. Next base: position 44,523,025 of record CM060830.1, read on the forward strand.
AGCTCTGACAGAAAGAAAGAAAAAAAAGAAGAAAAAAAATATTGTTGGTAATCAACATGGCTAACGATAGTTTGAGAATAAAAAAAAAAAAAAAAAAACAAATGGGAATACACTGTATCCTATAAATGCTTTTATTAATTATATAAATTATGTGCAAGTATTATTTTTTGATGAAGTGCTATAGTTATATAAAAATGAAGCATTTTCTACATATAATTAATTATACATGGTCATTAAAATATATGGCTGCCACATATACAATATTTACATCCTGGAGGAATGGCACTACATTGACCAGTACTCTTATTACATGTTCTTTCTTACTCCCCTTGAACATTGATCTTAGAATCATCCCATAATACCACTCATGCAGCATGAGATGGAAATGAATGCAAAGCTAGTAGAATTATTCTAGTGATGAAACACAAGCTTAAAATGATGCAACATTTGACTGAAAGAACAATTTTTCTTTGTAAAAGTTACTTTAAAAACAGTTCTGCTTGTTGTGCTCAAAGAAGGTTTATTGAAACTTTTCCCAATACAGTGTTCCCTTCAAGAAGTGCTATGCAAAGACTAATAAATATTTTAATGAGACAAATGCAGATCAATATCAAACACTAATCTTAACACTGTTTCTCAGCAGTTGACAGAAATGGAAAAATTGAATGATTGCTTCAAACAGGACTCTGCAACTGCACATACAGCTCAAGAATCTTAAACACAATATGTGATGTGCTCAATGAGAATAATTAATAGGGCCTGGATCCTTATGACATGTCATTCCCCCCCCCTTTTTGTTATATCTATCAAAAACTTAAAATGAGCATGATTTCACCTAATATGATTAAAATAATGTGCATTTCATATATTGGCTATTTTTAGTTTTTTGACATTTTTCCATCATTTTTCATAAATTGATAATATTTTAACAAATTTTATTCCCTTTTCATTTATTTGCTTACAGTGATTTGGATTTTGTCCACTCATAAATTGTTCCTTATAATTTGTAAGAATTTTCTTTTCTAAAAAAAATTTCACAAAATATCTCTTTCGGCGAATTAGGAGGGTAAGCTGGTGTATAGAAATAGATACAGCAACATTCAATGAAGGTGAGCCTGAACTGAACAGTAATGATTTATTTATTTCAAATATGCACCAACAACATTCTGTGGTTTTGAGCTGAGTTTTTCTGGATACAAGTCAATGCTGAGTGACAATAAAATATCTTTTTTTTTTAAAAAAAAACTTTAAAATTCATACAATTTATCCTAACTTAGGTATTCATTTATTCATTTATTACACTAAACTCCACTTACATGTAAGTAAGTGGAGTTTAGTGTAATAAATGAATACCTAAGTTTAGGATATATTACCACTCCATTGTCTACAGCTTTGTAAGTACAATATTTGTATACAATTTGTTACTGTAATTCTCTGTGACCATCCATCATTTTGTTTTATTTCTTTCATTGTGTTTAATGTTGAATGTTATCTCTTTATTGATTAAACACATTCAAAATTTAATAACAAAGATGAATATCTTTAATGTGCTAGGTTTTTAAAGTATTCAGTAAGATTTTGAAAATGTGTCAGAAAATTTTGTTTTTAAGTCATATTGTAATTTTTTCACAGCTTTTTAAGTCGTATATGCTTGCATATTTGTAACATTTTTAGGTCATAAATGTTATTAGTGTTGGCTTGTGGGTCTTGTGCTCTCCTTATTTAATTAGTTGTCATTTTAATTTATAGGTAGTTTTGAAGACAAAATGTTTTGCACGAAACCAGATGTACACATTATGAAAACTCCAGGATAATAATGAACATGAAATAAGCTGAATTCCAGCTAATGAGCCAAGACAAGTAAACATTTCTCACAGTATAGAGCTTATATACGAGAAAAGGAGGACACTTTCAACATCTACTTTAATGAAAGGTTCATAATTCATTTGTGCTTCCAACATTGTAGGGAGCATTTTACTGGCTGATGTTCGATCTGACTTCTGGGAGCCAGACCCCATACTACAGCTGCCATATATATTAATGACCCTTATTACACTTAAGTCAAATATTTCAGTATTTGTAATCTAACCTGTGCCAAAGCCCACAATAATATCCATTATTCCATCTCCATTAACATCATTTAACCTCAGTGCAGATTCAAAAGTTAACTTAGGAACATTTTTGGTCCAGACATCTGTAACCACTATATCATTGCATGAGACCAAAGTTCCATCTATTTGACTTCCTTGCCCAAACCTCCAGAACTTACTCATGTGATCCAGTGGGAATGGAAACCATACAACCAGTGAAACCACAAGCATGATTAGACCTAAAAATATAAATAAAAAACAGCAATAATGTATGTAATTTACATGCAAAAATTACCATCTTGATATTATATACAAAACCATGGAGTAATACAGTATTGCTCCATTCTTTGTAATTGTTACATATTGCTGCGTGAAGGTGAAACTGCAAGCTATTTTCAGATCATTGTCTAATTGTTTTGAATTAAAAGGCAGCAATTTTTTTAAGAAAATTCAGTATCATCTATGAATCTATTACATATTGTATTACATGTTCACTCATATAAGTATAGTGGTGGCTTGATAAAACATTTAATTACTCATGTGGTTCTTGCTATATATAATGGGCTGAAGCAGCTTGCTTCCATTATCTCTTGTTCTCCTCTCCTTACCGACATATCTATCAAGTAAGTAAACTTCCTATCGCACACTCACTTCAAAATGACAATGTTTCATAAATGGGCGATTAAAACAATCTCTCTCTCTTGCACTTCACACAAGTGTATCTTACACATTTAAGAGAACATTTGGAATTTTATTTTCAAAGGATTTAAAAGCTCTACGAATGCTATGTGGTAAAACTCTACATCAATATATATAACATCAGTAGATGTCAGAAGGATGTGTGCTCAGTTGATCACCTCAAGTGCCATCTATTACAATCCTGAGATATTGCTTGAATATGAAATGATTGATAGTTTTGTTCAGGGATTTTCCCAGGTACTGACTTCTTTAATGTTACATAAATCTGATACAGGATCCACAGCTTAAAGTCCCTACATGTGGAATAAAAATTTATTTACCTCAGACCAGTTTGAAGTCACAAACTTGGGTCCAAAAGAGGGCCTTTCCCTTTGGCCATATATGCTATAACTAACTATACATGTAGCTTATAGTTAAAGCTTTAAGTTAATTCAACATTACATGACTTTAATATTAGGCATAGAACAGATTTATTGAACAACAAACTCACAAAATCTTTTCCATTAAAACAGTTGCTATTCCAGAATGCTGTATATAACAGTTATCCAATTTCTTTAAAATTGGTAGATGACTTTAACAAATGTGTAATCTTTAAAACAAAAACTTAAAAGGGAATTCTCAATATTAATGCTTTTTACAATAAAAAAAAAATACTTGAACAGGTAAGGTTTGAAAACAGGTCATCCTAATCATTTCCCCCCTTTTTTTTTCTTTTTTCCAGAACTGCCAGAAGAGGGATGCAGATTGCATGTAGAGAATCAAAACATACAACTTATTATCAATATATAACAATACTAAGTGAGCACCATGGTGCAAACACATAACCATTAGTGTTACAATTGTGGTGGATAGCTGCAAACCTTTATAAAAACACACAAAACATATGCACTAATTTTGCAAAATCATAGGTGCCACCAATTAAGTATTAATGGCATTTATTATACAATGAACATAAAACCCAATTAAATATTTTAAATTTGATAACATTAACACCTCATTTAGTGCTTACCTATAGCTGCATGAAAGTTTATCAGTAATATTATTGTTCAGATAGTCCAGGAACAGTATTTTCAAGCCTATTTTATCTTCTTAACAAACATAAACTGTGATTTGATGCCAGCAGTTTCACTCCTACAAACCCTCATGCCTTCTGGGTATTAAAAAAAAGAAAAGAAGTGATCTATTCTCAAACTAACGCTTAACAATAATACAAGATACATTTTGTTCATGAAATATTTACTCAGACTTTAGCTCAATATAGGATCAATGCCACAAAATAATCTACAGTCTATAATAATTATTATATTAAATACTGCATATTCAACTAATTTTTATGTGAAGTGTCACTTCAATTTTTTCTTCTTTCTAGCATCTATTAAAGCAATTTTATAAAAATTAATTTTCAAATTGTTATTGTCTTAAAACCTGCCTTAAATACAAAATGCTTTCCTCAATCATTGTGATAATTAACTGAATGATGCAAAGATCATTTCTCACCAATAAATTAAAAAGAAAAAACAACCTTTTATACGACCTTCATTTGGCTTCAAGCATAGGTCATCATTATTATACCATATATGGTATAAAATTGTTGCTGTATTTACAGAGGAGCATTGTTTCAAAATACAATAAGTCCATCTGTGGGCAAAATTCACATTGATGTGATGTTTACACTTAGTGATGCCTTGCACAGTACTACAATATTGCTTCAAAACAAGTTTTTCAATGTAAAATATACACCTCAAATTGCATGATAGGTGCAAATATATTTAGTTCATTCATGTTGGACAAAATGCAGTATTTCCAAGAAATGATTTTATCATGCCATCTTTTAGTACAAATCAGATGTTAGAGAATGCAACAATGTAAAATAAATTATTACTCAGTATAAACAAAACTCTTAAATTCTCATACATGTGGTGTAAGTTCTGTGCAACATAAGATGATGGAGATGGTATTCTTGTTGCAGAGAAGGCTTCTCATGTTACTGATTTTCTTTTTACCTTCCAATTTGGTCCTTCTACTACAAGTCTGAGACTTCTTGGATGGGTGTAGTAGACAAAATCGGAATTGTCGTGTTGTATGCTAGTTTCTAAAACACTCTCCTAATATGATAATTATATTAATAACGACACCCAAATATATTGAAATTTATAGAAAAGTAGGATCAATCCATGTCTTGGGTAATGGTTGGATCATTCAGGATTTTAAAATTTTAAACCAATTCACTAAAGAAGGTAGATTATATTCTGGATATTTATTTATTCCCCTTTGAATCCATTACAGATTATAGGTTCACTATATGTTTTGCCTATCTAATCATCTACACGACATGAGAGATTACAGCAAATTAATACAAATCTTATTTATAATCAAGTGTACATAAAGATCAATTAAGGACAAAAGCATTAAGCACAATTAGATACAATAATAATAAAAGAATAGAATGATTAATATATGCAAAAACCAATGTTATATGTAGTACAACACTTAATGAAGGATTAATGTTGAAGAAATCAGAAAAGGCAGCAAAGATATCATTGTAAAAAGGGGATACTGTGCGAAAAATGTTCCTAATCAATATAATTTGCTATTGATAGCCAGAGAAAGGACATAGATAACATGCATTGATGCATATTCCTTCAAACCTTGTCCATATGGTGCAAAAAGCAACTTGCCCAAAAGGATTTTAGGATGGTGATTGGGTTTTACAATAATCAATTTGTTTTCAATGCTAGCCTTATAAGGACTTGATCTGTACAATTACCTTTCCCATTTTTCTTGTTCTTCTTTAGTTTGGTTGCTGTGCATTTTTTCATTTTCGTGAAAAGTTATTATTTTTGGACAAACTGGTTTTTGAAACAATGCTTCTCAAAAGCTTCAATAGGCCACAGTGCAAGATATTTCTGTAATAATGATGGGGACCATGATCACACAGTCTATTGCCTTCAGTGCAAAAGGGCTTTAAAAGCATCTTAGATTGACAGTTCCACATTCTTTAGCCATTGTGACCATAAATGAATCTACCAGATGCAAAACAAAATAAAAGAGATATGTTATATTGAAATGCAAACCAAAACAGATAGTTATTATATTGAGTCATATTTCTTCCACACTTACGGAAAAATTGGCCGTATATTCCTCCTTGCTTACTATTTCTTTCCTGGCCGACAAAATGGGATTTTTTTTCCTACTTTCAGATATTAATTGCTGGCACATACTTACCTAACAGGGCAGAAAGTGCCACTAATCCATAGCAACATGGTGCACAAAATGCTCTACATGGAGGTCTTCGCCCTATTTCATTATGAAGCTGATTAGACTTGCTCTTTCTTCGCGGTGCCATAAGGGGTCTTTTAACCCCTCTCTCTTCATCAACTTTGAAACCATTTCGTCCATCTCGAATGAAAACTTCGTCTTCAACATCATCACTAATATCCTCATCGTCAAAACTATCTCTGACAGCCAATTTTGGTGCAGAATAAGACATGATAAAATAAGTTCGCGTTTAGTTAAATGCACACTTATTGATTAGTTTAACGTGCAGTTATTGCTGCTAGAGCACCGAAAACAGCAACATGTTTAGTTAAAATATGTAAAATTTTTCTGTTTTCACTCGCAGTGCTTGAAATCACAGGTTACTACTCCGCTTACTAGCTCTCTACAACGAAGGTAATATGTGGATTGTCTTTAAACTTAATAACACTTGTTTATTCTTTTATTATTTCCTTTTCTTTTTGATGGTCTACAGAACTAGAAAGTGTTAGGTTATCCCAGCTGATGTTTGACAGATGGAACAGTAGCGCTAATAAGGCTGCAACCAGCTGTTACGTCAGTGTAGAGTACTTTGCACATTGTGCGCATTTATCCCTATTATTAGATCAGTGGCGAGGCTAATAAAGTCCTTCTGCGCAAGGCAAAGGAGTTCAAGTAGAGCCGCAAAGCCGGATAAGTTAGCCAAACCTGAGGCTAAACGTATTTTCTGACTCTTCTCCTCTGTGTATTTTATCTCAGGCAACACAGGGTTTATAATTTATTAAGTATAACTGCTCATTCTTCTTGTATTTAAACGCTTTGATACTTCTTTTGACTAATAGAATATGTTTGCGCTTATATGTACGCACGGTTGCGTAAATGTAAACTATAATGTATTGCGAGGGCACGCATATCATTGATATGTATTAGTTTAGTTTCTATATCAATTCGTGAATTCGCGAAACAGTAATATAGATTTACAAACATAGAATTTGACGTTTATAATGATTGCATAAAAATGTAGACATGTATCAAACAATAATTTACAGAAAGAAATTACACTGTTGATGTACTCTTTCCGTTATGCAAGTATTTATACGCAACTGGAATTACAGTACTTTGTAATAATATATACTTCGAAATCAGAATTGCATAAGCTTTAAGTCACTGTGTACGTTTATATCAACCTTTTTGGCAATAGTACCATTATGGGCTTTTGAAATACAAAAGCATATTGTGTATAATGAATATATTTTTACATACACCTCACACTATACCGTTAAATTCGGCCATCAACAAATAGCAACAAATTAATGTTGATGTACCCTTTTCATTATGCAAGTATTTATACGCCAATGGAATTGTAGTTCTTTGTAAATGCATATATACTTGGAAATCAGAATTGAATAGTGTTTATGCTATTATGTACGCTAATATCGCAGTAGTACCATTATAGGGCTTTTGAAATATAAAAGTATATTGTGTGTAATGAATATATTTTTATATACACCTCACACTACACCGTTAAATTTGGCCATCAACAATTGTTAATAATAGAAAATCTGCGATCGGCATTATGTAACACAGGCGAGATTAGAATGTAAATTTGCTTTCAGATAAGAGATAGGAATTATTGCGTCATCTTCTGTAGGTTTTTAAAATGTGTGAGGAACATTTTGTGCATTTTTTCAATGGTCAGAAGATGCCCATTATAGGATTGGGCACCTGGATGGTAAAGATGGATGTTTTATTATTATTTTGATAAAGAAATTGCATTGTAAAAGAGGTTATGTGTACCTGTTTCCAATATTTTCTTATGGATATATTTTTAGTTCCAAAATTTAAATGGTTGCTATTCCACCCATAGAACTAACAAGGGCTACTTTTTGAAACTCTAAGTCTAATGTTTACTGATCTTATATGCTGCTGCAAGACACATGCACTATGTACTATATATATATATATATTAAAAATCAAGAAGTGTAGAAAGCAATCTTCTTTTGCAGTCATCTCCAAATGAAGTAGAAAAAGCAGTTGATATAGCATTGGAAGTTGGGTACAGACATATAGATACTGCCTTAATGTATCAAAATGAGGAAGCTATTGGCAATACTTTGAAGAAATGGTTTGACTCTGGTAAAATCAAGAGGGAAGATGTGTTTGTTGTCACAAAGGTACTCTGCATGACTCATTTTTTGAGAAGATTTTTTAAAAAATTAAAAGTATTAAGATTGCATAAAAATGTGAATATGCACTTATCTGTTTTGTATTATAATAATATGAGAAGTGCACGCAAATGTGCATTTGATCAATATGAATTATCTATTTCTCACTGGTGTATTCCGCAATGATCTTGTTATGCTCATACATTTACTGTTCCATATTATTCTTATTGTTTTATACATAAGAATAGTTTAGAGGAGCAAAAAAATTTAAGAAGAAAATATGAAATTTTGTAGAACAAAATTAGAGTGCAAGAAAAGTAAATTAAAATTTGTACTTATCTGTTTTATGAAAATAAAGCATAAGCAAGTTAAAATATATTTAATTTATTTGATTTCAGCTGCCTCCTAAAGGTAACCGAGCTGAAGCTGTTGAAAAGTACCTGAAGAAATCACTTAATGCATTACAGCTTGATTATGTAGATCTATATCTAATCCATGCACCATTTGGTTTGCAAGATATTGGAGAGGATCTCTGGCCCAAGGACCCAAGTGGAGCACTTGCAATTGACCATAATACCAACCTCATTTCATTATGGAAGGTATGTGACTAAACATATGCTTACTGCATTTATTTGCTTGCCCTGTTTCCAACGAAAAGGGAACTGATTTGCACTTTCATTTCCTTAATCTAATGCAATGGAGTTACGTGGAGTGTCAGAGATAGTGCTTGTGTTTTAACTATGTAGTTTTAGTGGATATAGATGTGATAAAATTATTTCATTCATTATCTTTTCATCTTCAACACCGTAATATTATAAATTGTTTTATATGCATACCTATGTAACACACATAAAAATAAAAGATTGCAATGTTACAGAAACTATCTAAACTTTAGCATGCCATAATAAACAAGGAGATACTGATGTATAACATAAAATTTCATAAACGTCACTCATAGACAAAATTTTAAGCAAATTGAGAAAGTTCTTTGAGTCTATCATTAGCTTAAATAATTTAAAAAAAATAATATAAGTGTAATTAGAAAGCACCTTTCAGCAAAGAAATTAAATTAAATAAAAGGTACTCTATTTAGAACAATTAAGTGTATATAAATATTTTTAATGTTTGAGCTTAGAGTATTGTGGGTGTACCAAGGGGTGTAGAAATCATAATAAATTTGTGAATCCTTCCACATTCCCCAAGCAACTACCCCTTCTGTCTACTCTTAAGGAACATATAGAGTACTTCCAATCTTTTCACTTTTTGTGCTTGCTGACAGAATCCAAGAGTCAGCTGCAGATGGCTGACACGTCAAGATATTCCAAAGTTCTTTTTGTTTGCTTTTAGGAGGATTTTCTAATTTATACAATAGCAGCACTAAATAAAAAATATTTTGCATTAAGAATTTTCTGTCATTTAGCCAAGGCTTTTGACACAATTAACCATAAATTTCTTCAAAAAAGTATCCTTTTATGACCTAGAAATTTCATCAATAGCTTGGTGACATCACATTTAACAAACAGAACACTAATGACTCTCATTAACCAGTGTATGTCAGAAATAAGTATCATTAAGCATAATATTCCACAAGGATCAGTGTTGGGAGAGAGAGAGGAAGAGAGAGAGGTGCATCATATTTCACAAACAGAACAATAATGACTCTCATTAACCAGTGTATGTCAGAAATGGGTATCATTAAGCATGATATTCCACAAGGATCAGTGTTGGGTCCCTTTCTTTTTCTTATATATATGTAAGAAATATGTGTCACATGATAGTTACCTGTTGCATTTGTTGTGTATTATTGTTATATATGACTGTTGTTCTTGTAATGTTTTTCATTTATCATGCTTTATGGTATTTAATTACAGCACAAGCTAAGTATTTTTTTATTTGTTGTATGTATGAATTATGTACCTCATTCATCTGTAATATAGAGCATTGCAATTGACATTTCCATATTCTATGAGCTTCTGCTCACTGTGAGATCTATGGAGCAACAACTAAATAACTAACAAACATAGGTTTTCCAAATCTCACCTTATTTAAATGTAATAAGATGTATGATTTTTTTATGTGATAATATTTATAATGCATCCTTTAGGTGCTAAGGACTCGGTTCACTTGGACAATCATTAGCTCATTGCATTTAGCCATAGAATCAAGAACTGCCCCTTGGTACATCATAATTATATAACCTTCACTGTCATCTTCATTGGAACAACTTAGCAGAACCTTATGGGCATCCCAGCTTCATAAGTCCACTACAATATTGTCTTACCAAGGGGGAATGCCTAAGCCCACAAGTTTATGATACAATGGTCTGGCATTGGAACAAAAAAAAAACATAATTATGCAAATAAAAATACATTTTAAATATTTCCAAGCCATTGTTTGGTATTCCCCTTGCATGAAAAATATATTGAAAAGATAAGGCAGATTTCGAACTGGCAGATACTATTTATTAAGCTGAAACCAATAGCAATGATAAGTACTTAGTTTAAATTTACTTTGATCAAATAACCTCTAGCTCTTTATTAACAGTTTTTGTCCATCTTAAACACAAAATGTATCAGCTAGAGTTGATGCTTTAGTTCATGGTCATTTGATGTAAAAAAGTTTAGGAGACATTCCTGGCTTTTTTTACGAATATACTGTTGTAAGAAATAGTCCCTCATTGAGGCTCCTTATATCATCATTTCTCTGGTATAAAAGATGCCACAGAATGAAGGGCTAACAGCTTTGAGAAAGTACAGCTTAGCTACTGCAAAACATCAGCATGAATTAAATTATATAAAAATATGGTATTACCAGGTAAGCACGCAGAACATTAAGAGTTAAAGTTTGTCCCTTAAAAAATTTGAAACGTTAAATGAATTCTAAATCAATTAAAAACAGTCTTATTCACACTAATTCAGCATGTTAGGAAACTGGTTCAATATTCAACTGTGTCTGGATCTACTTTACTATTGTATTTTTTAAAACCATCAAACAACCTGTTGTGTTTTAAGCTTCTTGTTGCAAGTGCTTAATAGGGACTTGTATCAAAGGAAGTAATTGTTTTAAACCATATGTGCAGGCCATGGAAATCCAAGTGGATGCAGGAAGAGCTCATTCTATAGGATTGTCAAACTGCAACTCTAATCAGATTAGTCGAATTTTGAAGGAAGCAAGAGTCCATCCAGCCAATCTGCAAGTGGAGCTTCATGTTCTCTTTCAGCAGAAAAAATTGGTAGAATTTTGCAAGTCTAAGAATATCACTGTCTGTGCATATGCTCCGCTGGGCTCTCCAGGCTATAGAAGGTGAAAAATAGCATAAAATATGAAAGAGAGCAAAAAATAAAATCAAAACTTTTGTATTGTACATCCTTCATCAGCTTTTATTTTTTGATGCAGTATATAGAATCATCAGCAGACACAGTTAGGCATGCTACTATAAAAAAAAAAATAAAGAAGTATTTGGGTACCATTTAATAGCTAAAGCTTTAACATGTTTGTTTTCATTTATCATGCTAAAACTTCCCTTTTAAAAATATATATAAAGGGTGTTAATGAACTACACAGAAATGATTTCTGAAAGTGTATAAAATGTATATAAGCAATTTGGAATAGTGAACAAATGACAAATTTTGAAGCCATGGCTATAAGTTTCTAAAGTGCCAGTACAACACTGGCTAATGAAGATGCCCCTCAAAAGCATAACACACGATAATGATGGGAGGTTTCTGAACATATCACTCAGGTGCCATAGTTATGATATTAGCTTTCTAGTAAGAGATGGTCATTTGTTTTCCATTTTGACTCTCATTCATCATATATTTTTATTTTGTTTGTTTTCTGACTGTCCTAATAATAAAGCTTTTAGTCTACACATTTTAAGTTGATGTTTCAATGGAAAATCAATATTTCTATTCTCACAAGTCAGTTTTAAAGACATTGTAAACTAATTTTTCATGCAGCTTGGCTTTAACATTGAGTAGTCAGCATCTGATGCCAAAATGTTTAACACCATATAACTGCATTATATTTAGTTGTGGAGCATACATCTACTATCTGAAGCAGCTTATCTATGACATCTCTACACTCTCTGAAAATATTTTGGTGTAGTTCATTAAGGAAAAACAGTGCTGCTAAGAAGCAGTACACTCAGTTTTTAATCAGTAACATGGCACGATAACTCATTTCTAATTTGGAATGCAAATAAATATTATCCATATTTTATATATTAATATTGCTAAATTAATTTTGTGTTCATTTATAAGATTTATAATAAACTTTTAATTATAATTTGATAGCTCAAGAATGAAACTAAATAATAATATTTGCAAACCTATTTTAAAGCGGTAATATGTTTTAAAAAGAAATATCATTTGGCTTAGGTGTTATGTTTAATTAAGGGATTGGAAATATCATAATTTTATTACAATTAATAAATGTCCTTGCAAGAATCTTTAATATACAATGCCATTTTCATTACCTAATGCATATAATGTATCATCAGCTGTTGTTACTCAAAATGGAGCTGGATACCATGATGCTCCTATAGCTCATGGTTCTAGTAGGGACTTGCTAAGTTCATCCGTAGGAGGAAAATCAAAATTCATTAAGCTATTCTTATTTTTTAATATGAAAAAAATTTCCCAAGTGGATAACTCCATTGAATTATGAAGTTGTTTAGCAGCTTAGCCTCTGGTTTAATTTCATGATTTTTAGTGCAAAAATGAGCTGCTACAGCAGACTTATCAATCTGCTTAAACCAAATATTCCTAAAGTGTTCTTTTCTCCAAATTTCCAAATTTCTCTTCCTGGTATCCAGTCAACATTTCAAGCAGCAGTAGTCAGTCAACAGCTGATGATGGGAGTGATTGTTCCCAAAACATGTCCTAGTTTTATGTAAATGAAATTAGTGCGAATATGTTAATACATTAGTGTAGGATATATTACCACTCCATTGTTACAGCTTCGTAAGTACAATTTATTTAACATATTTTTTTTTTAATTTTTTCACATCACAGTAAAATTACTAGGCTGTCCTTGATGTATTTCAGCACTAAGCAGTGGATTTCTGTTAAATACATTTTAATCCATAATAAGAATGATAGCCCAAATTTCAAGGGTATTAAGCCTCCGGTTTCTTTTATTAGTTAACATTATTGACTGATCTTCTGTTAAAAATTCATGCTCTTCCACTTAAATTTTTATCAAGATTTGATCCAGATTTCCGGAATCTGTGGATCTTGTAACTAACAGAAGACCATGCAATTTTCATTTTTTGAAATTTCATGAATACTGTAGCCTTCTGCACACAGTATGTATTGATTGCTCTACATTGTTCTAGGCTCAGAGATTTCTTGCAGCCATTTCCTGCAACAATTTACCAAAACATTAAAAACAATAAAAGGTGCAAGTTTAATAAACATTTAAGAAACAAACCAACAAATCATGTAAAAATAAAAAAGTATTAAAAATAGTAATTAAATATGTAATATCATTCATAAATGGTATGCCAAGAATTTTGCCAGCACTGCACTTGCTATGCCTTTGCAACGATTTTCTCAAGAAATTGCACTGCAGAAGCAACATGACCCCACTAGAAGTCAGCAGTCAACTAAGGCATTTCACTATCATACTTACCTTATCAAAAATATGGTTCCATAAATAGTAAGGAACCCCAGCTCAGTGTTTATGTACACAAGATTAGTGCTTAAACAGGCTATACTGATACGATAGTGTTTGGTTTCTTCCTCTTGCCACATACACAGTGTGTCAACAAATGTAATAAAATATAGCAGATATCCAAATACTTTTAACCAGCAGTATCTATGTACTGAAATGTAAAATAAAGTAGCTCAAAAAGGATAATACTATATGACCAAATAAATTCTAACTCTACCTTGAGTCAGTTATGACTAGCTGATGACTATGAAGTGGCAATGGCATTTCTCATTTTCTCTTTCCCTCCCCAAGGTGCATTTCCATTCAGCAAATTCTCAGAACCAGATCAACTAGTTCAACTAATTATTCAGTTAGAAATTTGCTCCACAAAAATGATAACATTTATTTCAAATGAATCGTGACAAACTCCAAATATATTTGATCATAGCTATCTAAAGTAATAAGAACTAGAGAAGCAGAAATCCTGGATTGAAGAAATAGGGAGTAAAATGGTAAAGTTGATGAGTGGGATGGGAATCCTTGCCAGGAGGAGATGGAAGGATTTTGCAGAAGACCCCCAATGCTGTTACAGAACATAAGAAAACGAGAAAGTAGAAGAAGCAAAGCAGAATGAATAAAACACTAAAATCATCATACAGATTTATATATACATACATGCACAACATTATTTTCATTTCTCTTTTGCAGCCACTAAGGAATTTTCTTTCCATAACCCAGATCCTAAGCTAAGTATTCATTGTCAGCATTGCAGCTTATTTGAACCCATATTGTTAGTGTCGTGGAGCATACTATTATTATTTCCTGAGTAGGTTATTATTATACAGCAAGTGTTTTAATTTTAGTCCACCTGGCTTCTGTTTTTATTGTGCTGCTGTATGCTAATGAAATTCTATCTTCTTCAGGTGTTGACAGGCATATTTAAAATAAACATGGAGTCTAGCAACAGCATGAATTGGAGAAGAATTTTACTTGCCAATGATTACCTAATGCAGTATGATATGACATACACATGCCTTGTGCTAAGCGCATGTGGGGTAATTTTGTGATGTGTATTTAGCTATACCATACAGGGAGATTTTTAGATATTATTATATTATTTTACAAGTGAAAAGATTTTCAAGTTCAATATTTTGCTAAAATTTAGAATACCTAATAGCTGTATTTTGGCGTAATTGCATTGATATAAAATCTATGAAAGTTTATTGATATTGCTCAGTTAAGGTGATGATAACTTAATGCTATGCCTACAAATTTTCTATAGTTGTTTATAATACTTGCATATTTTGCCTGCCTGTTTATTTGATTTTAATATCTAATCATCTATATCATATGAGGCATTTAGAATACAAATGACAAATGTGCCAACTATATAATTTTCCGATTTTTCTTTCATTATGTTTCTTAAACCTTCCTTTATCATTACAACAGTATCATTGGCTTTTATGTTTTCTAAGTGAGTGATTTTAAACCCAAGGTCGCGGGTTCGAGCCCGGCCAGGATCGATGGATTTTTTCGGACGTAAAAATCGTAAATATGGCTTCCTTCGGAAGGGAAGTAAAGCCGTGGGTCCCATGTCGTACATTTACGGCACAAAAAAGAACCTCAAGCCTGAAAGAAGAGGCCTCTGAGCAAAATTTGTTGGCCATTTCACAACCTAAATGGAATGAATAGAATTCTATTCACATGCATGATGTGTTTGTCCTTATCACCTTCTACTTGAATTGGAAAGCAATGGCATATGCTCCAGAGTGTCCTTTTAAATCCACTGTTCCCTTTACATTTGCAGCTCTATAAGAGTGCAAAAGTATTTTAAAAATTTGCTCGTCGTTCACTTACCAGTAATTACCACATAATTTCATATATTTTGTAAATTTAAACAAATAATTCAATATACCATCTCCATCTTTTAATCTTTACTACAGATAATTATGAGAAATGTCTATGTGTTTAACCTTTGACAGTGGTTTACTATAATCAGTAACAGTATTATTTTATGTTGTCCCTTATTCAGCAGACGAATGCTTATTTAAAATAGTGTCTGTTATCTTGCATATGGCAGTACAACATTGTGATTAAGGGAATGACTATAAAAGTAGATCAATACTTTTTATCCTCTAAAACTCTATAAAATTGAAAAGTATAATATGTGTAATAAATTATTTTTTGGCTAAGAATAGAGTGTTGTAAATTTGTATATATTTTAAACCTTAATCTATATATTATAAAATAGAACTTCTTTTGAAATGAGCTGATCTACATGGAAAGCATTTTTTTTTTCTTTTTGTAGACTAGAAATAACAAAAGTTATAGATTTAGGAATGACAAATAAATTACCTAATTTTATGATGCTATTGCCTCTCAATGTGTTCAAAACAAAACTATATGAATGTTGTGACAATAAATTTTACTAGAAAACATAAGATTGGAAGATATTGAACAACAAGAAATATTTGTTAGTTTGGGTTAAAAGAGTTATTGAGACTTTATATGGGAATAAAAATATTATGGGTTAGGGAAAAATGATATGGAACAGTGTGATAAGGCAGGTCCGGAAGGGTTTGCTTGCGCTAGAAGTGGAGTTATTTAAAAGGATTTGAATATGATAAAGAGGTAGGAAAATGTTTAATGTGTGGAGAAACCAGTAGATTTTCATTGTTAATTATACTGTAGGCAAACAAAGCTATGGAGAGAAAAGTTTGGCAAAATATTAATTAGCAAGATTTTAACTGTAAAAGGAGAGAAGAATATAAAAATGATAGGGAACTATTTGGACAAAGTTAGAGAGAAATGGATAAGAATGATGAAGAGGAAGTTAGAAGGCAATTAACCTTAGAAGATAATAGGTTAGAAAAGCAAAAGTTGAGGACCAGAATGTTAACACAAAAACACAAAATATTGTTTGGCAAAATATGGGCAATTTAAAATAGCTGCTTGTATTCAGTTGTTATTTAATTAGGAATACATATAATGTTGGTTACCATGGTAGCCAGATTATTAGATATCCCAGTAAGGCTACTAATGAAGAACTGGGGACTAGGGTTCAAAGTTAATGAATTAATAATTGTATTTGATTATTGTGAAATAATGGAAATATGTCAATTTTATTGTAATGTCATTTGTGTTTGTTGGAAACAAATCAAATATTCAGAAGATGAATGTTTTGGAACTAAGATTTAAACATTTTTTAATTTGAATGTCTTTAATTTCATGTATATTTTTTATAACTTACAACAATTTATATGAGGTAGTCCTTTGTTTCACCTTTTTTACTTAATGATCAGAATGGAAATTTATGAACAAGCTAAATCAAAGTTACTGTATAAATAGTTATAGTAATTAATAAAAATTCTAGTTTTAAGTGCTTGAAAAGAAAACTTATCCTGTACGTTACATGCTGCAGTGATCCAGAAATTGAGCCATTAAACCATCCTCTGGTGTGCCGCATTGCTCTACAATACAACAAAACTCCAGCTCAAATTCTACTGCGTCACATCATTCAGAAGGGCATTGTGGTAATTCCTAAAAGTGTTACTGCTTCTCGCATCAAGGAAAATTTTGAGGTAAAAGGCATTCATCTGTTGTATACAGCCAGTGATTTGTGAAATAATGTTAACTATTTTTTGCTCATTTGCTTTTCAAAAACAAAGTTCTACCAAAAAAAAAAAAAAAAAAAACTAATTCTTGTTATCTTTAATTAAATTGTTCCAAGAGTTATTTTATTTCCCATTTTTATTATATGTGTTTTACTGGCCTTAAGGCCATATAGAAATTTGTACCAGCTAGCTCAGAAGTCAAAATATGAATCCTTTCTAGACTATGTACCGTACTATGCCTGTGATACATTTGTAATTCATTTGATTAGGCCAGTGTGGGATGCCAGGCCAATTCCAAGTTATATTGTAAAGCACTGTAGCAAAGTGTTCTAGTGCTTTATAGTTTGATGACATATGTTGCGATGACTCTTGAGTTGTTCTCCACCACTAAAAATTAAGCAATGCAGGTAGCAACCTCTTGTTTGGCCTGAGGTTATGTTTTTCTGTGCTTTTTTGACATTGAAGCCCCTTCCATTTAGTCATTAATATGTGTTGGTGCATTACCAGGATACTATTCTTGTTCTTATAATTTCTTTCAGGTATTTGATTTTGAGCTAAGCAAGGATGAAATGGATCAGCTGAATGCATTGGACAAAGGAAGTGATGGCCGTAAATTTACTATGTCATCTTTTCAAGGGTGAGATAAGTACAGTAATTATAATCACTGCAGTCATAAGATGCTTCCAGTAAATATTGATCATCAAAGAGCTCTTTTCATTTTTATCTTATCTCATGTTTTTCATCAAGAAATATTTTCATCCACTTGTCTCACTACATCTCACACTTTTTTTTAATTACATTGTGCTATCATAGATAACATCATAGGGGTTTTCATTTTGTCAGTAAATTCATTTATGCTTCAATCTCATGAATAAAGAAATGAAAACTTTGTATGATATTTCATACCTGTATTTAGGCAAAGGTTTATTTTAATATGTTAGGTCATCAGCATCCCATTCAGTTCAGGTCTTGAAACAACCAATAAATTTTGCTCAGAGACCTCTTCTTTTAGACTTGAGATTCTTTCACATGCCATAAATCTATGACATGGACCCACAGCTTTACTTTCCAAAGGAAACCATACTTAGGACTTTATGCCCAAAAAAATCCATTGATCCTGGCTGAAATTGAACTCGCAATCTTGGGTTTAGGAGGCAAGTATGGTTACCACTACACTATCAGGACCAATTTTAGGAAAAGAAATAATAACTAAGTAGGCAAACAAATGAAGATAACATTATATCTGCTTACATGATCATGTTTGTAATTACTAATCCAGAGGCCCTAGGTTCGAATCCTGGTCAGGTCAAACTTTTTTTTAAGTGGGGATTTTTCAATGCCAGATAGCTTTAAGGCACCAAGGACTCAAAGCCCATTTGCATCATCATTAATTCATTTCATTTCATTCATCCCTACAGACTTACACCCATAGTATTCAGTTCCACAATTTACAGACGTTACAAAATGACCAGTTCAATCAAAGCAACAATAAATAAAACAGCTCATACCTTTTTTGAACAAGATATTTCATTTACTTACAAGGGCTGCCATTTAATTTAAGAAACTATGAGAGATTTTTATCGTGCACTCACATCTTATATTCTAAGATGAACTTGACTGATAGAATTTTTGTAGGATAATTTTTTATAATTATAGGTATGGTCGAGCAAACAAGAAGGCTGGAACAAAATTATATATCTTTTCCAAATTCTGTGCCTTCGTGTACAAAGGGTCAATAATTATTTTCAGAATTTAGATGAGGAAGAACGTGAAAGATGAGGAGCACACAAGACATTCAACTGAAAACATTGCTCATGTAGAAGCCATAGTGAAGAACAATCTGAGAGTGACTTACAGAGAGATAGAGGAGTCTCTAAACAATCATTAGCTATAGCTGTCAGAAATCCTTTGCACATATCTTAGTGTGAGGAAGCTTAGTTATCTTTGGGTACCCACAACCTCACAGAAGAGCAAAAGAAGACAGCAAAAGTGGAATGGCATCAGAAATAGTTTGTTCCCAATATGTACATAATATCTTCACAGATGACAAAAGCTGTCTTTACAAATGAACTGGAATCAAAGAGGCTGTTGTTGATTTATATCTTCCCAAATGACAACCCCTTTCCTCCCAGTGAAGGTTAAGTGATGTCAAAGTATAGGCTGAAAGATGGTTGCCAGTTTATTCTCAGCAAGTGGCCATATGCTACCATTGCACTCCAGGAATAAAATATAGTTGCTGACAAATGGTACACCACAGTTGGCCTTCAGAACAGAAAGAAAGGTTGAAGTCTGCATTACAAGTATTGCTGCTTCATCAAGACAATGCCTCTGCACATACTATTTTGAAAACAATGGTATCTTTGCCAGGAGAGACAATGGTGAACCATCCACTGTACAGTCCAGTTCTCATTCCCATTGACTTTTTCTGGTTTCCAACAATCAAGGAAAAATTTAAGGGCAATCAATTTGGGAGTCTGAAAGAAATTATTGTATCTTATGAAGTGGATGTTGCTGCCATCTCTAAACAAGCATGGCTAGCTGCTTCTATGATTGGTTCCAGAGGATGCACCAATGTATATTCTTCTTAGTAGAATCCTGAAAACTAAATAGCTATCCTGTACCACATTTCATATATTGGATTCGCCTACTATATTTTTAAACAAGCAACTTTAATATTTATTTTCAAATGACAAATGTCATTAATGCTAATAATTAAAAATGAATGGGAGAACAATGATATAATGGAAATACTCATTTTATTATAAATACAGTATAAATTAAATACTTAAAAATGTAATTATTTGTACAAATATGGAATTTAAATTCTGTAAAAGTATGCTTATTGACCGAGGAAATTGATTTTGATTATTATTTCTGAGTTTGTTGACAATTAACTACTGATTTGCCTCATTAATTTGTGTATGTGCATTTTCAAATATTTTGCTAAACTGGACAGTTAATTGCCATTGCCTTCCAAATAGCCTACAAAGCAGGAAGTAGTTGTGGTTTAGTGACATTTTTACAATAATAGTGCCTCTGATTTATTGAAATTCAGTGCATTTTTATATTGCATAATTTTGTGATATATGAATTAAAAGGGGGGGGGGGAGTAGAGGAAAGAGTGAGATAAACCCAAATGGTAATCATAGATTATGCATGCTCAGTGACAGCCTAAGTTTATTCCAAAGTTAAAATGTTGCCATTATGCAGGAGCAAATCTAAAATATTCGTTCATAACTTTAATGTAGCTTTTCACTAAAAACTTAACTCTTATGTTCAGCTGTAATTGAATGTATTTCTATTTTTCAGTTTATCTTCACACCCAGAGTTCCCATACAACATTCCATATTGAAGAAATTTAAAATATTGTAATAATAACGATCCATCTAAGATGTATAATCCATTTTCATTCATGCTAAAATATATACTTGCAAAAAAGCAAGAAAATTGTGTGCAGCATTATTGTAGCCAATGTATATTTTATAAACTGTTAAAAATATTGAGCTACTGATTCTGTTTTAAATGTATTTTTTTATTTTGGCTGTGGGAATAAAGCAATTAACAGTAAATGAATTAGTTTTAATTGAATAAATAAATTTAAAATAGAATGTGTTGTACTGTTTTGTCTTAATTTAATTCTGAATCAAAGTAGTAAAATAAAAAACCTAAGGCTGTTCTGATGTACATAGAAGATATTACTGTGTGTATAGCATGTATATTAAAGAAAAAAGGCATACTATCAATATTCACACCAACTGTTAAATTAGGGTAAATGCTTAATAATGCAAAAGACCCTAGGCAACCTCTTGACACTGCGGGAATTTATAAAATACCATGTGAATGTGACAAAGTTTACATAGGCATGACTGGAAGATCAATTAAAAAACGATTGGAGGAACATCAGCGACATCTGTGCTTAATCATCCTGAATGATTGGCAGTAGCAGAACATGCAATAAATGAATGCCATAGTATATACTTTTAATAAAACAGAAGTGGTTGCAAAAACACGAGGCTTTTTCAATCTAGCCAGGAGGGAAGCATTGGAAATACAACAGCATCCAAACAACTTTAATAAGGATGACATATATCATCTAAGAAGTACATGGAAACTGGATCTTAAAAACAAACAACTACCACTCTCCATCCTCCCCCCTCCTCTTCAGCTGCACACATAATATCAATCATCCTCTAAAGCCAGACAGAGACGGATTAATACTGTTGTCTTTTTAACAGTTAGGTATTGTTCATCGTCAACTGAAGTAGCTGATGAAAGCTATGGTACTAGCTTTTTAGGTAATTTAAACCTTGGACATGGCAAAACAGCCCGGAAGATTTTAACTGTTTTAATAGAAAAGATTTTATGCTTGTTTCATTGTGTGTCATTCCTGAATGTATTAAAAACTGGAATTGGTAGGTATTTTTGAAAAAATCCATTTAGCTATATGTGAAGTCTATATAGTTGACCAAAAAATTATGTTGCTTTGTTTAAAATACTCAAATTTCAAACATTGACAACAATTAAATGCACATTTATAAAATTAAGGTGGAAATGAAAGTTATTCTGTTAAGCTGATAGTTTCAATTTTTCCTAGTGTTGGTCAGTATCCCAAGAAGAGCAGTCAAATATGAGTGCTATGCTGTATGAATTTAAATGAGAAACAGTGCTACTGCAGCAGCATGGAAAATATGCCTTGTCTTCATTGAGCCACAGAAAGGAAGATCAACAATAATAGATAACATGTTTATCTTAGTGACCGTGAGGTAAACAGCAGTCAAATTCGTGAGGGTGTGGCCCAGCAATTCAAATCATTGTAGAAATGATATGACTAGAAAAAATATCTGGGTTCCACACGAGTTGTCAATGGCTTAGAAGGTGGCAGAAACTAACGTTTGTTTTGCATTGTTGTTGCATCAAGAAAAGTTACTTTATAACAATAAAGGGCATCAGTATTAAATAACACAAGACTTGACTTATTTATTTAATTTCAGAACCTCAAACTGAGTCGGTTGCCAGCTGAGGATGAGTGCAAAGAGCTACTGAAACATGTTCTGAAATTAAATAAATAAGTGAAGTATCGTGTTATCTGATGTCACTGCCTAAATTATTCTACATCACTGTTACTAATTTTTAATAAAATTGCCAAAAAAGATCCCTTTCTTGATAGGCTACTGACAAATGATGAGAAGTGAATCCTCTATGACACTTCAGCATCTTGAAGCTGAGTATGAATCTATCCCCAAACAACCCAAACCATCACTACACCAAAAGGTTATGCTTTGTATTTGGTAGACTGTACATCATAAACTGCTGCCAGTCGGCTAAACAGTTAATGCCTCATGTACTCTAACCACTTGGAACATGTCCATGAAAAGTTAAAATATTAACTGCACTTATGAACCACAAAGGTATTATTCTTTTGCATAATAATGCAAAACCAGATACAACTAAGGTGGCTCATATAAATGTTATTCATATTAGCTGAACTCTAGTGCACTCACCATAATCTGCAGACATGGCACCATCAAATAATAATCTTTTATCTTTTTGGATAAACATTACTGAGAAAGTGTAAAGGTTTCATGTATTATATTAAACCATATTAATTCTTAAGTGTTAAAACATGTCATTGATTACTGTGAAATTTAAATTAGAGCACAGAAAATAATATACTATGTGATTCCTATGCCACCCTTAATGCATTTCTAATCGATCTAAATGTTTATTGTTATTACTTTTCTCAGCATACTGTCCCTGAAAACCAATGCACTTCTCTCAGTGATGCCTTAATATTTTCACAGTTTCCTAAAAGAAGGGTTGTCCTGGTTTACAACTTCCATCACCGCATAATCTGATGAAAATTTCCTTCAGTTTTGGAAAAAGCCTGAGATTGCTGGAAGTTAAATATGCAGTGTAAGAGGATGTTCCATCAGAACAAATCTACTTTATCAATTGCAACACAAAATTTATGGCTTGAAGCATTGACCTGAAGAAAGAGCACATCTTACGAGGGTAGGTCCATAAGTTTCCAGCTTCAGCGATAAGGATTATCGCCTTCACAAAAACCTTATCTGGTGTCATACCTTATCTGTTAAGTAAATAATTGAAGCTGTAATGTACATTCTGCTGTGTTCAGTTGTTCAGATATAATTGCATAAAGAAGGCTATGTGAAGAAGATTGTAACATGTTCAAAATGCAGTATTGAGCTGTTATTAAGTTCTTCACAAAATAAGGGCTTATGCAAAATGAAATTCAACAGTGATTAGACGGTATATATCGGGGAGCATCCCCCTCATATTCTACCATAAAAGAATGGGTCAAGAAAGTACTGATGGAGGTGCTCACTCCTGAAAACATCACTCTTATGGAAGGAGAAATTATGGAAGACCAGTAGCTCTAAGTTGCAGAAATAGCAGCAAGATTGGGCCTTTCTAAAACAACAGTCCTTCGAATTATTCATGAATATTTAAACATGAATAAGGTTAGTGCAAGATGGGCACCTAGACTTTTTTCTTCAGTCCAAAAGCAGCAACAAGTCATCTGTTCAGGCATTTTTGGAGCTTTGCCTTGGCAACAAGAGAGAAGTTCTGATAACCATTGTTATAGGAGATGAAACTATGGTCCTCTACTATGATCCCTTGTCCAAAAGAGAATCAATGGAGTGGCTTAAATCTGGCGAAGCACCGTCTCTAAAGGCCAAAGTCACTCAATCAACCAAGATCATGGCCACAATCTTTTGGGACTGTGAATACGCTTCATTGACTTCAAGGAGAGGAACATCATAGTAAATGGGGAGTATAATGCTGGCCTGCTACAAAGACTACATGCTTCCATCAAAGAGAAAAGGCAAGGAAAGCTGAATAGCATTGTGTGCCTTCTTCATGACAATGCTCCTGTGCACACTGCTCTCATTGCAAAGGAAACTGTGAAGAAATTTGGCTTCAAGCAAATGGACCATCCACCATATAGCCCAGATCATCTAGCTCCCAGTGACTATTTTCTCTTCTCAAAACTCAAGAAGGACCATCAAAGAAGTGATGATTATTTGGGGGGGGGGGTATTGAAATGTTAATCAAAGAGAGAAGTGTATTGCAATAAAGGGTAACTATATTTAAAGATGAAATATGGTTTTTGTCGTTATACCTAGAAAATGTTTAGGCTGGAAACTTATAAACCTTCCGTCATATATTTTAAGTTAAATTTGTATGGGATTGACCTATTATTATATTGTCTCTTTCAGTTAATAATCAACCAGAATAACACCACTGTGCATTCCAAAAAAACAAACCACATAATCTTGCCTGCTGATGATATCAGTACCCTGAATTTTTAGCAGATGGAAACTCCTTAGGTTTCCTTTCTTTAGTTAGCATTTTGGTTTAGCATTATAATGATGAACCCATGATTTATCTTTAATGACAAATCTATAAAGGAATTTCTTTTTGTCTGCTCAAACATTTTGTCTCTTGCATGTTGACCTTCAACCATTTTTTAATAAGTGTCATCATATGTGGAACCTATCTTGCAACTTTTTAACTTTAATTCTTCTCCTTTCTTTCTTTGCTGTATTTACCCTTCTGCGTTTGTAGGACTAACCTGGCTTCTGTCCTTTCTTAAAATAAACTCGGGGAAACCCAGAGAAAATTGCAGTCAGAAAGTTGGTAACAGGATTTCAGCCAAGTATCTCCCAAATGCAAGTATTAACAATCATGTACTTCAAGTTTTCTTCTGTTGTGACAAGTTTCCAAGAACCACTGTCATATAGATTACATCATAGTGTGTTGAAATGATCAGAATTACTAGCTCACTTAAGAAAATGAAATGTATTGAGCAAGGAGCTATGATTAAATGTCTGCAAATGAAGATAATGTCTCCTGAACAGTGAGCAAATATGGGGGAATGTGCTCTGTCTTATGATACAATAAAAATATAATATGTTTAAACATTGTAGAACATCCTATGAAGATCTATATGACAGTGGCTCTTGGCAAATTGTCTGAACATAAGAAACCTTATGTTGCAAAGTCACTAACAAGTAGTAGAGGGAACAAGCATCATATCAAAGTATTGTATACAAAATTTTAACTAAAGAATTAGAAATGAATCAAATAAATTGACTTTGGTGGTAACACTTAATACTTGCATTTGGGAGGTCCTTGATTAAAATCCTGTGACTGACTTCTTCACTAAGATTTTCCATGGGTTTCCTGAGTCATATTTTAAGAAAGAAAAAATGCCAGGATAGTATGTTTCTGGTATGGAATTACCTTCCATTTCATCATTTATCTTCTTTCCATCTGTCTGTATATGTTTATGATGTCATTGAGATAGCCCTGACTTAGGATTGATTATCCATCCAGGGAGCCTCTCAATGTGTATATGTATTTTTTGTGCATTCAGAGTAAATTGCTCCCCAGAAGACTAACCAGGACATTGGTGTGTATGTCTGAGGGGTATAAGTCCTACAAATGCAGAAGGGTAAATACAGCAAAGAAATAAGGAGAAGAAGAAGAATTAAAGATGAAAAGTTGCAAGTACATCAACGAGCTGGAGTTATGATGTATTGGGACTGGAAATAAGGTAATTTTTGATGATGTAAGATGCAGGGTATGTTATTTTGTAATATAATTGGTGCTAAAATAGTGTTGGTTGGTAATATAATAAGAATTTAGTAATAGTATATGATCAATTGTGAAATAATGGAAATATATTAATTATAATGTTGTTTTGTGTTTGTTGGAAATAAATTCATATTCACACATTCCAGTAATCTACACACAAAATTGATGATAGGCTCTTTATCATAAAATTACACTCTGTCATCTACAACTAATTACCTGCAGATGTGAACAGACCAATGCTTCATTACATATGGCACACAGCTGATGGTGATGAACTTGTGGATAAATTAAAAAATGTCATCAGTGTGGCATTAAGCACTAACATTATAAAATGTGTGATTATGATATGTGTCTTATAATTTTTTTTTTTTTTTTTTATGTTTGCAGTCAGTACACAAAACAGATAGCAGGATCGGTCATTTTATTTGAGCCCAAGTCTTGATTTTATGTTGGATGGGAAATATCTGTGTCCTTGTGTTTATAATGTATTCAGTTTCATTATATTTTTAGCACACATTGATGGCTATCATGAGAAGATGGTGATTATCAGATCATTTCGCAGAAATCTCAGAAAAGAAAGTGCAATGTAATATTTGTTCCCAGTGCATATATTAGTTTTAAAAACAAAAATATATGGTATTTGAAGAGCCATGAGTAATGTCAAGGCAGTCAAGCATCGGTAATTGGAAATTGATATGTTTTATTCTATTTCATTCCATTTTGAAAATAAGCAGTTATGTTAATATTTACAAAAATGTAATGTCAGGGAGGATCATATATGCTACTCTGAAGGAAAGGACTTCTAAAAGTGGTTCCACACATAGAGGAAATTGCAATCCTGTAAAATAGCCCAAGTCTTGCACTTCAAGAGAGCAATGTTTACAGTACATTGTAATTCACACAGAGAGCACAGCACTTCACTTTTGCTCAAGAAGGGTTGTGAAATTTCTCAGATTTTGGCTGCTGGCCTTGAAACTCTCAAGTAGGACAGACTAGGACATGATCTCTATGTGGCCATGGCCTAGTTAGTTTAGGTATCCATAGGGTTAAAAACCCCTGGTGCACCACAGTCATATCATTTTCACTATCACATTCATGGGAACAGACATTTCAGCTTCAGAAGTTTGCTACAATACTGCAGTGCTAGGAAATGTTCATAAGCTCATGAAAGAACATGGGGTTCTCATTGAGAGAATAATTACAAAAAGAAAAAGAGGAAATAAGGTGCAATTATCTGGTAACAAAAAGTAAAATACCCACAGTTTCTTCAAATTTATAATTTAATATATTCATATTAAACCTTCCTTCCAGTGAATAATTTCCTTAAATTTTTTCTATGTGTATATCAGTACATAAGATGTCAAAATGTCTATTGTTACTCAACATAAATAAAACTTGCAAAACTTGAATCAAATGTAATGAAATATTAATTGTACTGCTAACATAAAATAATTACTAATGCAGTAACATATCATCCTGTTGTATATGAGAACTGAAATGCATTGCATGTCTGACATAATTGCTAATTGCAAAAGCAGCAAAGAATGTGTCCAAAGAATTTCAAGTATTGATAGAGGATACAAACCAAGTTTTCATTTTCATTTCCTTTCTAATTAATTATGGCTCAGGAAGTTTAAATATTTGGATCTCTGGCACTGTCCTTTTTAAATTTTGGTACATGCAAAATATATAAATAATTTGCTACCATTATAGATTTAACTATTAAAGCAGAGCACACAACTCTGTATTTTTCAGTTTTATCTTTACATAAAAACTGCTTTTTAAGAATTTTCCAGTAGGCATGCATAAAGATATATGTGGATTTATAAATGGTAGACCTAGTATGAAAAAGAGTTGCACTTTGTGAATCTGTTATATGCTTAAGGAATCATTTGTTTTAAATTCTTTCTGGCAGTCTAAAATGTCTTTCTATGAAGTTTGAAGTAGTGTATAAGATAGTATTTAATGTAATTAAAAGCTACACTGTCTGTTAATATTTTCAAATATCTAAATGCAACTAAGAAAATAAGAAATCCTGTGCAAAAGTCTTTATAACAGAAACTACCAACTATAACTCAGTTTAATGAGATGGCTGATATACATTTCAGAGCCAAATATCTTCCTCTCAAAATGCATGGCTTTTCCTATACTTATGTTTAATGTTTTTCACAGTAATTTTTCATTTTCTTTATTTTTTCACAGTAAAATCCTCTTGCTTAACTCCTTTAAAAGTGCATACTCTGGTTCAATAAACTTATTCAAAATAAAATGTGTACCATTTATATAAAAACAATGCATTCTTTTCATGTACTAAGAACACTTTCACTTTAACTGCAACTAATAGCATTAGTTACTGCTGATACAGTTCAGATGAATGCCACCAGTTTTTTTTCCTGATAAAGTTATTTTGTATGATACTGAAGTCATAACTATTCTATATTAACATATTTAATTTCATATAATTAATTTTCTGTTCTTTATTCTTTTTATTTCCCTGTATTTGTACAATGCAGGCCATAGAGCATCGATTTCTTCTTTTGCAAAGATGGAAAAATGATCCTTCAAAAGGCTTTCTAATAATATAACACCAAACACAATACTAACAAACTATACATTTACGTTTTTTATTTCCAAACTGAAATATTATTTGAATAGTAACCCTGAAACCTATAGACATTTAGTATTACTAATATAAAAATCATTCATGAGTGCTGTTTTTATCTGTCACAAACATAAAAGTTTAAGTTAGCTTCAATTATTTCATACAGTTTTTAACCCTCCATTAGGCACAAAACTTATTGTTACATGATTGGACACATCTGAGAAATGCCAGCGATATATATGGTTGTGTGCTATCTAAAATCCTTCTATGTATAGTATTTTATTTTTATTATTATGTTTTTTTTATTGTATTCTTCATTTTATTTCTAAAAAACAATTTAGTATAGTTATAAGTGCTTATATTACAGAAAATAAATTATTATTACTGTCATACTAAAACAAGGAAAATAAAAGTAACTTTATATTGCACAATATAGGCATAAACAATAAATACCATCAAGTATTTTAAAATTTTAATCAAATTGGTGAATTCCCCCGAGATTTTCCACAGTAAATAGATACAAATTTTAAGAGATGTTCCTTGGAATCTAACAAGAAGCAACTTTTATGATACTGCTGCAAGAAATCTGAAGTTTACTATTGTTTAGAGTATGCAGGACAGATTTGCAACAAGCTCCCTTAAAATTATACAAATTTGCAAATTGTTAAAAACTAAATTAAAGACTTTTTACAAGAACATTGCTTTTATTTAGTACTTTATATATATATATATAACTTTCTGTAAGTCTTTGGGGTCATTTAGACTCATTTCTGTGAAATTATACACATGAAAATATGGCTAATAGCCATGAAGAATACAAAAACAATGAGGTACATGAGCAGGCACAATGTATCTCACAGACACTTTGGCTTGATAATGAAATAAAAGTAACAGGCAGCTGATCATTAATGAGCAAGGAAGTGCTATAATGGATTTTACAAAGCTCTTTTGGTTTGAAGCCTTTTTGCTTTAATAGTTATTCAGTACATTAAATACAGTGGGAAAGGTATCTCTCAGATTCATTGAGCCCAATGGAGGATTAAATAACAATACTTTATTTTTTTGGTATGCACTCTGTGATGGTATAATAAATGTTATATCCTTTAACAAAGAAGAGATAGGAAAGTATTAATTCCTCATCTTGGCTTCCAAATTTCATGATGACCTAGCAATAAAACTTCTTGCTAATATTTTCACACCTATATTGCTCTTCCTCAGAGTTTATACTAATTTTAATTAATTATTAGAGAAGGCCTAAAAATGCAAATTGAATTACTAACTTGAAGCTAGAAGGAATGCACAAATCAAAATACTATCTAGGAAGCTCACATGAGGTAACAAGACTATTCAAGTGTCCTTTTGCTTTTTCATTTTCTATACACAATGCTACTAATCTCATACAAACTGCTTAAGCATTCCTTTGATAATTTCAGTTTCCATTTCAATACTTCTCGAGATCTTTTTCATTATTGGAGAATGTATATGTCTGTGATTTCTTAAACAAGTCCATGTTTAGAAAATTCCTATCTAAAATAGCTAAGAGGATTTTACTGTAATTCACATATTTTAAACATTTACATACTACTATTATACCACATGTAAAGCACAGATGTGATACAAAGGTAACAATGTAGTCAGACATACAACGATGCCGTTCCGACATTTCTAAATTTATTATAGTAATATATGCCTCACTGTTTTGATTCCTTAGAAATTACATTTTTATATTATTCAAGCCATACATCATATTTTATACTGCAATATATAGAGAAGAAAGACTTCTTACTTTTTTTCAGCTGAACACATAACACAGCATTATTATCAAATGCTTAAGATATGAATGTACATAAGAATGAGACAGGCAAGGGACAACATCTTTGACTTGCACCTAATTGGTGTCAATTCCACAAAAATGCATTTATTATTTTTATTTTTCAAGACACAATGTAATACTTTGTTCACGTTTTTCTTATTATTTATCACTTTTAAATGCACAATTGTCTTATTTTCACCATTATGTGTATTATAAAATTATCTAACTTTGCCAACTAAGATTTGTGCTATTATAAGACTCAGCAACTATGTTCTATGAAAATTTCTATTACCTCAAAATGTCTACATCTAAGGAATGAAATTAAGCATTATTCTTTTATGTGAGTACATGAAATGCTAATTAAAAAAGGAAATAGATATATGCATCTTATCTACAATGCAGTTATGAAAGCACATATGTAAAGCAAATTTAAAACTATCATCTGAAAGAAAAATTGTGAACAAGGTATTTTAAAGCATACTTCAACAGAGCAGCAACATGCCAATACAGATAAGCTTTCTGGTCTTCACTGCTAACAAACACTTAACTACCAAAGAGTCTTAACTAAAAGCTGTATATAGTTTTCAAAGCATTGTATGAGACTCTAATAGCTCAAAAGTTAGAAATATACAGAAAAAGTTAGCACTGGTTTTATGATAACATTTTTGCATAATACCATCGCCATTCACTGTTATCACTGATTTTTGGCAACAATAATAATTATAAAAATCTTCAAGTGCAGCATTGAAATGATGTTAATCTGTCATTCTAAAGATTGTAAAAACACTATACTCTTTATTTTTTATTCCTTTATCTCATAAGTATGTAATTTATATATATATATCTGCTCATTAGAAGGTGTGTTTACCTTAGTCTTAAGAAAAGCTGCTGGTGATACAAAGGTTATAGGAAGCCCTTTGCTTTCTTTTAACATGTGATGTTTTCATGAGTAATGGACATTGACCAAATTTTTTTCTTTAAAATTTTTTATTGTAAATGGTTGCTAAATTGAGGCAATAAGAATGTAGTTAGTGAAGTATGCGTGTCTTTGAATTTGTTTCATCCTTTATCCACTGTCTTATAAAAAATTTAAAGAGTTTTTTTGAAAGAAGCATTTTATAATATTTTAGTGAATAGAAAAAATTAAAAATATTTTTATTCATAAAAAATACAGTAAATTAAAATGGAGAATGGAGAATTCTTTTCTAAATTAAATACTTTAGTTAATAAGTTAATTATATATGCTTATTTCTCTATTTACCAATGTTTTTTGCAGAACATGTTTCATGGATCCATGTCCAGAACCTTGGCTGCTAGTTGACAAAGATCCACAAAATGTGTTATGCAGGGGAGAAATAAGAGTAAATAAGAGTATATAATCAACTCATTAACTAAAGCATTTATGTTCACCGAGGAAGTGCTATAAAGTTACATTTATATAATTTCTTTACTGATAATCTGCATATTATGTAAATCTATTAAGATTTTGTAATTGGGATAAAATTATTCTATAGGAATACCTGGTACTTAATCCATAATTAGTATTTTGAAAAATAACTTTGTACAGATTGAAAGGTAATTGATGATGTTTCAGAGATCTATTATCACTAGAAGTAGCTCTTGGACAAAAACAATGAACTCTTTAAAAACTATAAAAGAAAAAATGTTTTTATGGAATATGAATGTCAGTGAAAATTATTGCAGATTTCATTCCAATTTTAAACTAGCTATTCATATTAAACTATAAAGGAAAAAATGTTTTTATGGAATATGAATGTCAGTGAAAATTATTGCAGATTTCATTCCAATTTTAAACTAGCTATTCATATTAAACTATAAAGGAAATAATGTTTTTATGGAATATGAATGTCAGTGAAAATTATTGCAGATTTCATTCCAATTTTAAACTAGCTATTCATATTAAACTATAAAGGAAAAAATGTTTTTATGGAATATGAATGTCAGTGAAAATTATTGCAGATTTCATTCCAATTTTAAACTAGCTATTCATATTAAACTATAAAGGAAAAAATGTTTTTATGGAATATGAATGTCAGTGAAAATTATTGCAGATTTCATTCCAATGTTAAACTAGCTATTCATATTCCATTGTTAGATGCAAAATGATAAAAGCTATCATCCTTTTTAATTTGAGGAGGAATGCAGTTATCTTCCACCTACCATAAAGCATTCTGTACAAAGTGAAATAATGACCTATATTCACTAAGAACTGAACCGCATAGTAAAATAGTGGTTACATCCAATGGGTAGGTTCCATAATTACTAAGGCAGAGTAAGAATGAAGCTCATGATAGAAAAATTATTATGTTGTCTCATAAGAAATGTCAGTTTTTAGATTTGGTATTTCATGAAATTTAAATGGTTTTCCTTTGTTTTGCAATGTTATTTTTAGGATGCCAAGGCTATTACTGAAGCATGTGTCAGTCTTCAGTTGTTAATTCACAAGCAAAAAATGGAAGTAACAAAGTTTGAGATAAGAGTACTTCAAAGCACTACTGGAGACAAGATTATAAACTGCTGCCGTGGCTTGAAGAATTTGTGAAGTGGAAGAAGTGTCATTAGTGAGCATGTAGCACAATGATGGTCCCAGCATTTCAATAATGGAGAAGAAAACACTAAAGATTTACCAAATCCTATAGAACCTAAGGTATAGAACACTGAATATACATAGAGTTTTAGGAGAAAACCCACAAAAAAGCATTCTGTCAGAAGAATTTGCTGTATCAAAAGACACTATACATTGCCATTAAGACACTTAAAAATCATACAGAAGCTGTACATCTGTACCCCATGAACTGATACCTGAAAAGGCTCAACACAGATGGATATCTGTCACCAGCTTATCACAAATCTCATGGATGCTAGATTTATCATTGTCATGAATGATGAAAAATGGGTATATTACCGTAACCCTGACACCTTGAAACAGTGGCTTGATCCCAGTCAACCTGCCAAAGTCATTGATAAAAAAAGTCGGTTTCACCCCAAAGTAATGTTATAGATCTGGTAGAATTTTGAAATTGTAATTCACTGGTAGTTTGTTCCATGGGTATGCAGTCAATATGAATCTTTATTTTCAACAACTGGAATGTGTATGCGAAGTTTTGATACAGAGATACCCACATTAGTTAATAGAGTCATTTTGCACTTGAATGACCATAGAAAAAATCTATGAATTAGGGGGGATCAAACTGCTATCAAGCCCTGCATTAGCCCTGATCTTGTGTCTTCAGATTATCATCTATTTTTATCTGTCTGGAAATTTAAAACAATAAAGTTATGGAAGTGGGTATCACCGAATTCTTCACATCAAAATCCAGAAATGGTACCATCTTTGGATAACAAACCTTGCTAAAAGGTGGTTCAAGACTACTGCATCTAATGGTCTTTGAAGATTAGTTAATTTCTTGTCAGAACACATTTCAAATAAAGTTTTGCTTAAAAACCGACATTACCTATGAATAATTAATAATAACAGAACTAAAGATTGAATTCAGTCAACATCTTTTATCTCTTATTGTTACATTTTTAATGTCATGAAAGAATAATATCTATGTGCATGCATGCAAAAAAAAATCTCAATTTTCCTCCTGTTCCAGCAGTAAAATTAACAAAATGAATAAACTGTTTGATGTTAAGCACATTATTTAGTACTGGGTGCCATTTGGTATGAAGATTGGAGAAGAAAAGAAATCATTAATTCATTTTTAAATCCAGCATGTATTTTGAAAAATTTGCTCAAGGAAATAAAATAAAGATTATAAATATTTTTTCAAGAAACTATATACCACAAACCAAGTATGATGAGAGTACACTGGGAAAAAGTTAATTTAGTTTATGCAACTCATAGGGGATAGGAAAATACTTATTATGATGGTTAAATATACAAAACTCCTTCAGCAAGATATTATTCTTTAGCAAGCATGTAACAACATATTCATTCAAGACATTATGTTTCCCCATAACAAAATAACATCACCTCCCTGGTCCAGTGGTTAGCATTGCTGACTGTTCACTGGAAGACCCAGATTCGATTCTTGATATCTGCTTAGGAATTTTTCTAAGTTAGGGAGGTCTGGAATGGGGCCCACCCAGCCTCATTAGGATAATTGGGAAGCTGCCTGATGGAGATGTGGCATTTTTCAATTTAGGGACCTATGTGATAGGCAACCAGCAGGTGTCAGCATGCTGATCACCTCCTCTCTGCAATACTGCCCTCTATCAATGAAGTTGTAAAGACAAAGGTAGAGGAAGCAGAGATCACTGCGGCAGGCCTAGACTTATCTCAGGTCATAGAGCCAATTAGAAGAAGAATATAAGCCTGTTGACTTCCTTACATTACTTTTACACTACATTGGATTTATTTTTTACCCTGCAATAATGACTTCCATCCCATTCAAACATACATTACATTTTATATGTATTTAATAAAATGACTGAAGATGATGCTTTTATATATAACAAAAATGTCTATCAAGCCATTAATGCTTCAGTTTGCTCTTTTTCTTATTGACAGTTAAGCAATCATAGTTATTTCTGATTCAACAGTCCATTATCCTGGCTCTTATTAACAAAGGCACATGTGTGAAGCAAATGTTTGCAGCTTATTTACTGTTGAGCAGCTGTGTTTGAATTAAAATTTCATCAGTTGTGCATGAGTGAGAATTTAATTTGATGGATAATGTTTTAAAAACCATGAACAGAATAATATTGAAACACTCATCTGTAACATTTAATGAAAAGTAATGGTGTGTACTTAGAAGATTTTCTTGCTTATACAGCCTTATACAGAAAGATTGTCATTTCACAAATGTTGCAGCTTACAGAAAGAGGTCAAATGTAGTTTAGCCAATTTGTTTTTCTTAAAACATAGGCATAATTAATATTTTAATAATTTTTTTTTTTAATTTTTATTCTTAATATTCATGCTCAAAGTTTTCATTGCTTTCACACCAACAAGTAGCAGCTATGACAGTGTTTTAAAAGAGGAGCCCTTTTAAAAAATGTCATTATAATGCTATGTTTCCTTATTAGGAAGATTACTTTGTACCCTACAGCATTTAAATGGGTATTCTTCACCAAAAAATTGCATAGAATACAAAGGGTTTTAAAAATATTGGCATTTAAAATAAATCTAATGTTCACATGTCCTTTCCTTGGTGATAATAGCACAACCCAGTGCAAACTTCTGTATAAATACAATGTATTTCCCAAATATGTACATAAAAGCGAGTTGCTGCCCTGTCCTGTTAGTAGCACAGTTCATCACACCTGATTAAGCGTAGTACAGTTATGTGTTACAGACACATACAGCTTGTCACTCAATTCTGTGACTAAAACGTGAATATAGTAGGTAAAAAAGTACAATATATTTACAGTGCCCAAATTTTTTGAAAAGGGCATGAAACAATTATTACGGATTAACATTTAGTGTGAGAAAAATATAGCCTACTTATTATTTATCCCTCTCTTATGTTTTCTTTTCCTAACATAATACTGTAATATTTTTAAGTTGTTGTTCTTAGGTAGGTAGTCTTATCTTTAAAAAAATTTGCTAATATCTGTATAACTTCTTTTTTGGTACTATCAAAATGCTAAAATATATAGTAAGAATTAAATAAATACACTGCTATGCTATTAAACTATATGTTAAAAGAGGTCTGCCTGGGCACACTAATTGGCTCTGCCTTTATCCAGAGCAATATTTAATAATGTTTTCCACGTTATTCAATATGTAAATTTAATTTTCTGTGGGTATTTATAAAAAAAGAGCAATATTTTACTGACCGTTCATTGTTTCAATCTTCACTACTTATTTTCAAAAGCTAAATGATTCTGTATTGCATATTTTTACTTTTATTTCACAGGCTTAAATGAAAGGTGGTTATTATTTAAGATAATTTATGAACTCTTAATGTGCAACAGAATTTCTCTAATTGGTTAACTTGTATTAGATATTCCTGTATTGAAATGATGGTTAGAAACTTACAACAGATAACAAAGCAGAGAAACTGTACATCTTTTAACCATTAATTCTGCTATAATTTAAATGCTGATGCTTGCAATTTGTAAATGTTGAACAGATTTTGATTAAAAATTTTTAACCTTAGCCCTTGCAGACCTCTAATGCACCTGCTGTTGAAATTAAAATAACCAAATTCAACAAAGCTTTAAAATTGTGACAAGTTTTCTTTAAAAAAATGCAATCAAGTATACTTTAAAAATTATTTTATAACAATATCAGTACAAAACATTTTAACAAATTTTTGTACTAAAAACAATACATTTAAAAATAAGAAACATATTTTAAGATTACATATAAAATAATGTTTTTAAAATATTATCTTAAATGCATGCAAATGGTATATCAACAATAGTTCATAAAGGTAACTGTTTTGAGACTCTAAATAAGAAAATATTTTATAATAATAGTAGCATAATTATGTATATAGCTTGAGAATATCATTAAAGTACAAAAGTTGTTACAATTTTTGTGCAAACAAACTTCTTTTCAAGTCTTAACTCACTAATCTTCTGCTCTCATCATCAAAAAGTTCATGTTCAAGAGTTAACAGAGATACCTGATATACATTAAGTATAATTTGTTCAAAACAACTTGGCAGTATTTTTCATGTAGGTACCCTAAAAGATGTTTAATTTATTAAAAGATTCTTTAATTTAATTTTTTTAATGCTTTCTACTTTGCAATGACTATGCTTCTTCTCTTTGAGAGAACCAATAGAAATAAAAAGTGCAATATATTCTGCATTCCATATTTTTTAATATAGCAACAGTTCTATTTTTTTTTTTTTTTTTTTTTTTACTTACAAACCTAAATTTGAAACATATATCACAAACTTAAAAAAAACTATTTCAGGAAAAAAAAATATTATAGGGAATATTCCTTCAATAGCAAATTTTCATTTAAAGTAAAAAAGGATACTTTAATTTAAAACTACTGAAAATACAATGCAATAAACTATGGAATGAGTTGTTTTTTTAATTACTATTAAAATATTATAATGCTAATACTTGCTTCTCTTAACTTTGCCACTAGCAAAATATCAAAAACTTTCCTACAATAAAGCCTTGAGCAAATAAAATTCTTCATTAAATAATATGTAGATGCATAAAATAGCCTCTACTTTGAATGAATCAATGGAGACAATACCTTAACTTAGTGAAGTATTTTATGCTAAGCTAAGGGAATAGAGGAAAACTATTTATTGCTTTAATAAACATTAAATGTAAAAATTACTTCGGAGAATTTGCAATTAGACTCCATCAGAACCTTATCAGAACAACAATGAATTCTTTGAATTTATTTTAAATTTATTTAACTAGTCAATGAAAGAAACTCAAACCAAAAATGGCATATAGTGTTTGTTTTTAATTATGAAAATATTAAACAAAAGTTAGAACAAAATTATAATACGAGAGTTTAATTTCACACTATATCTTTGAATAATAACAGCTTTGTATATGTATAACTTGCAGCATGGCATATACCAAGCTAAAACTGCAAAATGCAGCAGAGTGAAAGGGGAGTTAAAATGGCAGTTTCACTGAACAAAAGCAGGTAATATTAATGGTGCTTATTCTTGCAAACAAATATGAAATTCAATGATAGTAGTTTACAAACCTCTATATTTAAAACAGAGCTAACTATGCTATTTTTACCATAGCACTAGAAAACAATATATAAATTCTCTTTTATTTACAAAATGGCTGCTGATATACTGTTTATGTTCAGCTTTACTATAATACAAAGCACAAAAAAATAGGGCAAACTATAACAATTGACACAGTTTTCAGTTTTGTAAACCTTAGTTCCTCAAAGGACAATATGTAAATAATTTCATTACATGATCAAATAATATTGAACAACAGAGCTTTAATTGGGCCTGGTACCCACTGGTGTACAGTATCTATAGTTATAGAATTGTCTAAAATACTGGAATTCTAAAACATGCAAATCCATGGTGGTACACACTAGCTCTTACAAGACCAATGCTGTTCCACTTATTGGAGAAAATTCTATAAATTTATTGAATAGAAAATAATATCATACACCTAACAATGGGGAGATGATAGTATTAAAGAGAGAGATTTTGGTTTTGCAGCATGCTACGAAAGAATATAAAGAAAAATGTGTTTCCACAATGGGTTAGTTCCAGCCACCTGACATTAACAATTGTCAATTGCTTGCACCTAACCAAGTTAAATGTTAAATGTAGTGTCAGTAATAGTACAATACTTTATGCTTAGCACTGCAATAAAAGAAGATTTAATCTTTGTTTTATAGTTAACCAAACTCCTTGTATCTAAAGTTAGGAAACTATAATTTTCAAAACAAAATTAAACTTCTAAATGCATTTTTGACTTCTTCCATATAAGTTACACAACACAACACAACAACGTTAAAATAACTCTGTTCACATTTGAAACAAAATATTGATTGTAGTTGGTAATGAGATTTGTTAGAAATTAGTTCATATAAATGTTGTTGTGTTTCATGAGATAACAAACAAAATGAGTTCAGTGAAGTAGGTAAAACAAAAACAGTGTGATGAAAGTAATAGCATGCAAGTTTCATGTAAAGATAGTGATACAGCTAAGAGAAGTGAAAATATCTGAATATGAAGAAACAATTGCATCAGTGGAAAGCGCAGTAGGTACCTCTGAAAATTGCAATAAATTTGCGTAATGCCTTCATCTAATGAGACTGTTCTTTGCCTCCTTGTTGGACCTCAGATCAGTGGAATTATTTTCATACTGAGAATCCATGATTCATTAATGAAGGTAACTTAAGATGGAAGATGGGTTCAGAAGCAAATTTTATTCCTAACAAGCCTCAAGGACTTCACATTTTGCAGGAATGGGTGCAGGGAAAAATAAACTTATGGAAATTATAAGAAAATTCAACAACAAAGATTGAGGAAAAATATTTTTAAACATAAAATAAGGATATACCACCTAGCTGCATCAGAAATATTGGATTTGAGCAAAGAGAAACTCTTAGAATATGGAATTATAACAATACAACAAACAAGAAGAAGCTGAAACCTCTGCTCATATTTTTAAAACAACTTACAATATTGCTAAATATCAGAGAATTTATACTGAATGCCAGTTGATATAGACCTCCAATCTCTTAATGGAAATATGGGAAGAACCCTCCATACAAATTTCTATTGTAATAACATTACATCTTATATTGCTAAAAGTATGTATGAAAGAACAGCGAAACACATTGTAGAAAACAAACAGAAAATAAATATATAAATAGATGAATCTCCATATTAAGTAAAAAGCGGACACCGATTGGGAATTTAAAATGTTCTATGCAGAACACTGACAACTGTCAAACTATGCTTTTAGATCTGTTGAACTTGAGAGAGAGGAACACTTCCAGTATTGATAAAATTATTAAATATGTCATCTACACACTCTTAATGCTTTACTTACTTTTTGAAGTATGGAACCAGTTTCGAAGACATTCTTGGCCAACATGACAACTCACATGAGTCGAGGATGTTGGCGGAGGATGAAGATGACGTTTCTTCAAAACCGGTTCCATACTTCAAAAAGTAAGTGAAGCATTAAGAGTGTGTAGATAACATAGTTAATGATTTTATCATTTAATAAGATTCACTGTGTTAGTTCCATATTGAATTTTTTATAATTCAATAATTACTTCCAGTATCACTACTGTCCTTTAAAAACTCAGTTTATTTTCAATGAGCGGAGAATATTTACAAAATGTCTCATATGTTTTTCATGCAATGGTGCCTCAATAATGATAGACAGAAATAAGATTTAGGGATGAAACTTAAAAATTTATTCTCCTCTATTATAATTTGGCATTGCAGCAACAATAGACTGGTGCTAGCTATTAATGATCCCATTAGAGAAGCCCATGGAATTAATTTCTTTCAGATGTTTTTAAAAAAAACCTATATGCTCTTTATAATCAATCTCCTAAGAAACAGAGAACTAAACACTTGAGCAAGAAGTTTGGGGCTACTAATTTTGTATAGTCATAAAATTTTCAGAATTTGGTGGGTATTACAAACTATATGAACTGTGCAGCTGTGTGGGAAAACTTGAGAGTTAATTCCCATTTTGAAAAGGCTGAGAATGATGTTACAAGGGATCACAAAGAAATGGCTAATATTCTGGTTTACAAAAATATTTGACAAGGGCAGAGTTTGTAGTAAATTTAGGAATATTTCATGATACACTGATAGAATTAGCTGATTTTTCATGTGATCTTCAAAACAGAAATGTCCAATACAAATAAACTGATAAAAAGAACAATTAAAGTATTTCAGTCATTGCAGCAATCCAGACCATCACACCAAAGGTAGCTAATAGTATGAATAATTAAGTAAATATAAATCTTTACCTCTATCAAGATGCAATAAAATACATTCCAGCGATACAAGATATTTGTATAGGAAGAAGTCTTGCTGTCAATTTTGAATCAAGATTATTACTCATCTTACAGGGGAATGAATGAAGATTAGCAAAATAATAATAACTATAATGATCACCTTCACCACTTAACACATTAAGTCCATTTGAATGGGCTGAGGAGCTAGACACAATGTATGGAGAATAAATTATAATACACCTGTGTAATCAATTTAGAATCTCAGATAATACGAAAATTATTAGAGCTTTCAGGGAGAATAAAGAATATAGAAATTACGAAAGAAAGCCAGATGATTGATTGCCATTTCTTTGCACTTCAGACACTATTGCTATATCAACAGCTGAGTGTGAACAATTTTTTAGTTGAATGAGATTGTAACCCCAATCAGAAATGCTCTTTTGGTGGAAGATGCTCATCAATTTAACTGGATGTCCTCTTTCTAAATTCAACCTACTGCCATATGTGAAAATCTGACTGACAACTGGGAGGTGGTTAGCAGAAGAGCTCTCCTGTCATAAAAGAAAAATTACTGCAGAACAGCATGCTTCAAGTCAGTCTGGAAAATTCTAAAGAGTTAGATGAGTACCGGTAGTTCATATTTTCTAACTAGAGCCCTGCTGAACAACAAAATGATGAGAGGGACAATATTATGCATTTGTTAGGAGGATAACATTTCGAGCCTTGCATTATCTGTGTACCCCGAATGCAGTAATTTTTATTGAAATTGTAAGAGTTCTTTAATAGATCACAAGTATGCTAGAACATTAAATACAGAATATGTGCTGATGTACTTACATATATATTTAATTAAAATGTAAATGATTACTGTTTTTAATGAGCCTAAAATATTTCATTGTTTTATTACAGGCTATTCATGCACCAGTGTTATTAATAACAGTGTGTTAGTGAAGTAAATTTTAATGCAGCGTATTGTATTGAAATGTTACCATTAGAACAGAAAAAAGTTTACAGGAATAACCTTCCTATAATACATTATTTAATGAATTTAATTAATACCGAATATAACAGATATAAATTTGAAAAACAGAATACAAAATCGCAAAGTTTAAAATAGCCTACAAACTAAAAACTAATAGAAAACAATTTTCCAAGTAACTGGCATGTTCCTATAATCATCAATATAGGCTAATTCTAGGTTGTTATTTGTATTGATGAAGTTATCATACCCTTAACTTTAATTCACACTCTCCTGAATCATACAATCCAGTAACTCCCAATCCTGCTTTGTTATTTTTACTCATAATTAGTAAATTCTTCAAATTTATAATATTTTGCCTATCTTATCCATTTGTTATCTTTCCAAATATTTTCCTATTATTATTATTATTATTATTATTAAATATTATTTTATTCTCCTATATTTAATATCTTTTTCCATAATATGTAATCCAAAATATTATATCAATTCCTGCCATATCTTTTGTCTCCATCTCTTAATCTTCACGGTATAACAAATAATGAAAGAAGTTATCTATTTCTCTAGACACAGGAAAAATATATAGATTTCTACTATCTCTCAGACCCCTTAAATTAACTACTCTTTTTCTTGCCCATAAAATTCCTTCTCTACCCATTATCACACAAATCTATACAATTTTCTCTTCTTCATTCATGTTTCATAACTTGATGTGAATTTAACAATCTTATCACTCATGCTACCAAATATCTTTTGCCTGTCAATATCTTCGATTCTAGCTCTCCCCTCTTTCCAAAACCCCTCATATTATATTTTTTGTTTCCAGTATCATCAACTATTCCAATTTTTTGTAAAATTCCCATCACTTGGACATCCATATTCTTCCATATGAATTCCTTCTATATATTAAAACATTCTTTTAACACAGGTTAATATTCATTATGAAATAAAACTAATATTGTATTCATGCTATTATTCAGTAGAATGTGACTTCTTGTCTTGTGGGTCATGGTCTAGTGAATGAAACCAACTCACTAATCCAGTCAGAAACATCCTCTGATGATGCCTGATGAAGCAGCAGCCAAAACTTTAGGTGAAATGGTTTCATTGACTAGACCTGCCAAATAATATCATACTGGATCAAAGTAAAGCATTCCATTATAGATCAAAGTTGTATTGGTGTGACCTATGCCCTGAGCAGTTTGTGCTCAGCTGTACACACACAGGCCAAAAATAACTCTCTGTATCACTTAATTTATCATAAAACATTTTAATGTCATTTTCTTAATTTATATACTTTGCTGTGAGTGTATATAAAAATGAAAAATAAATTAACTTGTAAAGAATAATATAGCTTAAAATAATAAGAACTATAGAA
Organism: Metallyticus violacea; assembly: GCA_030762175.1. Lineage (NCBI taxonomy): Eukaryota > Metazoa > Arthropoda > Insecta > Mantodea > Metallyticidae > Metallyticus > Metallyticus violacea. The sequence goes on from CM060830.1 coordinate 44,566,314, forward strand.
GCAGAAATAAATAAGACAATGAAAAAGTTACAAAGATAGCAAATATTTTGAACAGCTTTTGTCTTTTAAAAATGAATCAGCTGTTTTCAAAGAAGAGTATGAGCTATTTCAATATTGCATTATATATAATCGTCATTGGAAGAAATTACTCTATGACCAAAATTGTGTTTTAAAATTGACAATGTTAGTAAATTCTCCTTGATTAAAAGATATGAAATCTGGACTTAACAAGAATACAAGGATATCTGTTACTATGGAACATCACTTCATGAGTTCTGCCAGATTATATAAAGCTTCATTAATACAATAGTGTTAATATCTCAAAACAGTCACTTTTGGATTTAGTGGCTTCTATCAGAACAACATTGATATATGAATTACTTTTTTTATGATAATTTGTTATAACAATTAGCAGAAATATACTATTAAGTACCCCTAAAATAAAAAATAACTGCTTATTATATGAATGATAATTTTTGTAAATTTAAATAAAATAATTTTGGAAATGAAGCCTATAAAGAACTAATTAACATAAAATAAGAAAGTGTGAATTATAAAATCTCTTCTAATTAAAATATTTTAAATATTTTAACTAGAAGAGATTTTATACTTATTTCACTGTGTGTAATTCCCGAATGTATTAAATACTGGAAGTGTAAATTATGTTTTAAGCATACTTATCATAATTACAATGCAGCACAAAAGCATTCTCAGAGATTCTCTTTCTTATACTTTTTATTTATTCTGGTTGATTAGGGTTGAGCAGAATATAAACTTTTTAATTGTATTTAATTGTTCTTTTTATTTTTTGGGAAGTTTTATTTCCTTCACTTTCTCACTATTGTACTTCATTGTGGCTGTTTTTTTTTTCTTCTTCTTTTTTGACCCTCCATCACCTGCCTGAACTGATAGCTTCCATCAAAGATATATTGCTTCAATTTCATCACTGTATTAAAAAGCTTAAAAAGGAAAGGAAATATATAAAAGCAAAGTAAGTGGAGTTTAGTGTAAAAAAATGAATACCTAAGTTTAGGATATATTACCACTCCATTACGAACAGCTTTATAAGCACAATATTTATATAAAAGCAAGTTTCTTTCATTTGGTATGTTTTGACAATTATTCTGTAAATTAAGAGTACTTAAGCCTTCAGATTTAAAAATATTGGCTAACTTATCTACATTATGTGTAATGAAAGATTGAATCACATAATAAAAATTAAAAGCCATGGATGAGAAGCAAACTGTGTTTGAGCTCTAACTCTGAGCTACCATGTCCTTCCCAGATGTGACATGAAATATTCCTATCTGGTTCTACATATTTTCAAAACTCAATTTCTTTGATGAGAGAGATGTAAACTCGGAAAAAGCAATTCAACACATATGTGTACTTAGGCCAAGAATTTTTTTAACCCAGCAATAAACTGAAGAATGATTGCTGGCTATGATTTCATATTAGTGATCCAATCTTCCACAAATTTGTCAAAGAATAATTTCTAACAATGTGCCACAATGATTATATTCATACCATGTGTAACCAAACTATTAAGAACAATAGCTAAATAAGCAATTTTCTCATTCATCTTACATATCTTTGCTAATAGCAAATATCACTTCATAATGTTCTGAAATCAGGAACCACCATATTTTTTAACATTGCATAGAATAATACAAAACTACTTAATTATTCTGTCCCACATTAAATATCGTTGCCAATTATCAATGAACAATATCTATTTCTACTGTTGTAAAAATCAGTCTATGTATCACTATATACTAAGTAAAATGCTTAAATATGGATTATTAAGCATTCTGTAACTATTATGAATGAAATGTTTGTCCAGTTCACTATCTGCTAGGACTTAAAAAAAATTATGGATAGTTTTTTCATTTAAAGTAAATCATCTTAAAATTCACTGTCACTACTGTTCAAAAACTTGTCCATATCATCATACTGCCAAGCTGTTTTGAATGAATGAATGAATATTAGTGAAAAACAGCTATGTAAATATTATTTGAAACAAAATGCTTATTGTATAAATATGTACATTTAAAATATGGAACACCTTAAATATTTTGGTGTTCATGTGTTTTTCCTTACTCTGATATAACATTACATCTGCAAGAAAATTACATGCTCATTATTATCACATGAAGGGTTTTCCTTAGTATAGAGTCTTGAGACCTTTTTCCTGCACAGAACATGAAACACCTACACGAATTAACCTAAAATATATATTGTATATATTTATATGATTAGCACACTGCCTTATGTAATACAGTGCAAAGGTACAATTAACAGCTGTCTCTTAATAATTTCTGCTATATTCAGACTTCTGTTTGGATTAATTCTTATAAATGGCATGCCCAGTTGTTTTTAATGTAAACACATAAGGTTGAAAATAACACTACTGAGAGCAACAACAAGAATTTACAGTTGTTTATAATAAACAATAATAACTCAAAGGTGTCACAGCTAACATGAATTTAAATTACTCAGATATTCGCATCTTGAGTTTCCTTATATGCATTTCTTTCAAACTATACAAGACAATGAGTAATTATAGGCAAATTTTATGAACTACAAGTTAGCTAAGCAAATATACATGCTTGCAAATTTATTTTTTTAAAGTTCAAAGATGGGTAAAAATAATTTTATAAGTGTCAAATGCATTTTTATAAAGTAAGGAATATGCAGTACTCATAAACTCATTTTCATTAATGCTAAGATACAATACAATACTTACAGTTGCTGCACACATTTGACTTACAAAGACCTAGCAAATCAAATTAAAGACAATGCTGTCATTTAATTTGCAGTTATATACACCAGACAGATTTTGTTAATGTACAAATGTGCATAGAAATGCTAGTATCACCTTATACAGGCAGTAAAAAATTGCTTGTGAAATACTGAAAAATGTATTTAGTTCATTCTTCTGCTAAGTTTGATTATAGAACTCCAAAAAAGTCAGATAGCATTATTTTGTATTATAAGAACATTACAAGAACATATCATATCATTCAACCATTTGCTGAGAACTGAAAATAATGAATAAACTATGAATAACTTCTGGCAGCCAATTGCATTAATAAAGAAAACAAAGGAGCATCAATTACATAAATTTGTAGCATGGTAATGCTTTAATTTGTGCCACATTAGAAGCAATGATTGTTATGCAATGAACTATCATAGAACTGCAACTATCAAATAGTTCTGACGTAGTTGTATGGAAGACCACTAACAGTCAGAACTCAAATAGCATCAGCTACGCAATAATTGATCAAGTTCCAGCTTACTTTGGACATTACTCTCTGGCACCAGCAAACACATGACTGCAAAGTGGGCTATTGGAACTGTAACAACATCCCCCCTCTCCCCAAAAGAATTGTTCTATTAAGATATAATAAGCACATTCCAAACAGTTAACATTAACCAATGAACATTATATTGTATTTTCATTCATATATCAAACTTCTAGCATACCAAAAGCTTAAAAATAGAAAAGCATCTGTGTACTGGGCATGCCAAATGTATGGGGGAAGAATGTCAGTATTTAAATGGACATATTCAACAACACAAACCTCATTCACCATGAATTAAAACACTTTACCCGTCTCATTCAATTAAAATTGACTATTTTGTGCATCATTTGATTTTTAATGACTTTTTTACAATTTAAAAGTCAATATAACAAAATATAAGTGCTAAACATGTCTAATGCAGAGAGCAATAAATAAATTGATTAAGAATATGGGCAGTACAGCTAGTAATATGCCTATGAAGCAGCAACTTTTAATAGATTAACTCCATTACTCTGAGTTAATACACTTTTTCACCAAGGCCTTTCCACCAAAGCTTGGCGAGATACTGCTCAGAACTGCATAGACAAATTCTAGACTGGTGCATGCATAATTAAGCAAAAATTAAGAGAATTAGCATATACATATTTTGCAATAACTACAAGCAAATGTTCTGATAGCATGTAGTTATATTTTCCCCAAAACTGAAGTACTTTCAAACTTCTGTATAACAAAGCACAAATATATTTGTTATATGAACTTTTAATTCATTTTATTTGACTCAATTAACATTTTTATTATATATTAATTTAATCTCTTATTTTAAATACTATTATCTAATATGTTATTTGTGCTTTTGGTTACAGAAATTTTCAGCAGATGACCTTTGTTATAGTTATTCAAACTTAGTACTACGTGCAACTAGATACAGAGTGTGCTTCAAGTGCGAGTTTACTGACAAGTGCTATCAAACAAAAGAAATGCTTCTAATATTTATTTATAATTAAAGATTAATCTGCATAGCTATAACTAGAAGTTTACAAACAGTGTAAAACTATTGAAGATGTGCTGGAATGTTCAGTTTGGGAACTTATATTGCTGTGCAAAAGGGAAACCAAAGAAAGGAGCATCTGCATGCTAACAACTTTAGCAAAAATCGAGAATAAGGTGGACAAAACTATAGAAATTGTCTAACCAATGGAGGGGGGAAAAATATAAATGAATTATTTGCTGTAATATTTATGCACACAACTGAAAAACAAGAATAAAGTCATAGAATGGTGTTGAAGTGCAAGTCAGGTGGAAAAATAACCTCCTAGTGCAAAAACAGAATAAAAAATGGTCTTCTGTTTACAAAATAATATAGAATGCTTTTTATACAGCACATTAGAGTTTATTCAGAAGGTTAAGCAATTATGACCAACAGGAAAAATATGTGTATATACAAGTGGGATTAATTTCCCGTTAATGTGTAGACAGAAATATTTTTGTGTGCCTCCATACAATGTTGTGTGGAGTGCAACAACAGTCTTCAAAGTGTGACAAATACCAAGACTAGATATTATTTTGTCTGTATGAAAAGGCAAGAGATTCAAAAAGAGTTCATTGCTCTGATATGCTTGTAAGTCTCTATCTTACAATGAGCCAAGAGTAAGATGGTGGCTTGGTATCAGAAATACAAGCAGCATTATCTTTGCTCCACTGTGAAGCAGAATGGTACCCACCACTAAAGTCATCTCCACTTAGGAACTTTCAGGTACTTCACGTACAATCTGGAGTGTGTGACGCAGCTGTTTATTCAAACTCATTTCAGGGAAAGAAAAATACCCTAATCAGCTGTCTTATTCAAGATGTTTTCTAAACAATACTCCAGCTTTTCCATCAAAAGCCACTCAGAAATGGTGATAACAGCTCAGAGCAGAGGATTGGCTATTCTGCCAATATAAAGGAGCAACAGAAGGATACAAATCCAGCTCTATGACTCAACCAAAACATGCCATCGGCAAATCTGCTCGCCTCTTACATCTCGCATGTCATTCCAGTGGGCTAGTTCTTCTTCCCCTGAACTGTTCAGTCCCAAAGAAAACCAGCCAATCATTTCTTTACGCTTCATGCTTCTCTTGTTGTAAACTGATACCATCAGAGTGACATCTGGTAACTGGAACAGAGCCACCTGCAATAAAAGTTGAAAATTAAAAAAGTACTTTTATTAAATGCATTTAAAAGAAAATTAAAATACAGCATAGTAAAGTGACAAAGTAATAAAAGGTTATCTTTGTTTAAAACAAAATATTTTCTCTATAACAAGAAATGCTATTAAGAACATCTCCTAATAAGTTGTTCTGTATGCAATTTTCATATTGAAATGGTTTTTAACTATATATTAGGAGTTGCATGTGCAGGCAGAGGAAATATGTTTTACATGCACTCATATTGTGAAGGAAGATGGGAATATACATGAATGGAAATATATTAGGCTAGAATTAGCCTATAACATAACAGTGCAGCCTTGGGAGCAAACAGTTAACTATCTTACTATGGTATTCATTATGTTGGCACATTGTTAGTGATTGGAGGAGTGCAAGTAATTCCCACACCAGACACAGAGCATATGAAGGGACATATCACTGAAGACTAGATGCCTATAAGAGGAATGGAAAAGAGAATTGACGAGAATGGAAAATATGATGAAATAAAGGTAATGATGGAAAAAATCAAAGGAAAATTGAAGAAAAGAAATATTGAGTCTAAAGAGGGTATAAGAACAGAGAAGAAAAATGGATCTAATAGTTTTTGGAGTCTAAGAAATAAAAAAAAAGGTATGGCAAAAAATTTAAGAAATTTTACAGGATAAATTAAGTCTACAATTGGTTGGTTAAGAAATAGTTTTAGAGTGAGAAGAAAAGAATCAAATACAAGACCAGTAATATTTAAGCTTGCTATGACAAAATAAAATGGACAATCCTGTCATATATCAGAAATTTATTAATCAAAAAAAATTATAGGAGAAAGGAAAGCAAAATAAAAATGTTGCTATTAATGAAAAAAGTAGGAGCTGAAGGTAAAAAGCCTTTGTTCTAGAATTAGACATATGGATAAAAGGCAGGAAATAGGAAATTCGTAAGCAAAATTAAAGGTACACATTTAAAGAATGTATTTGAGATGACTGAAAGAAGAGAGAATAAGAAGGCAGCAGAGGGCAAGAAGTTGGAGCAGAAGAGGAGATGAGGGAAGATAGATGATGGAAACAATATGAAGGGATAGGGAATTATTAAAAAATGATTTTTGAAAAGAAATTAAAGCTGTAGTTGAAAATACTGAACTACTGTAAACATTTTCTAGTTTTATGTAGAGAATTGAAAGTGAAGTGGTGTGAGGAAAATTGCATTGAAAGATGCCACAAAGTAGCAAGAGAAAGATTTGCATGGGCCAGAATTAGGACTATAAAACTGAAAGGTTTAAGAGGAAAACGGAATATAGAAAAATATCAGGTGTGGATTAAGAGATGATAATTTTTATAATGAAAAGAAATTAAGATCCTTAGGGAGAGATTAGGATGGGAGAAATGGACCAGTTTACCAAGGGAAATAGTGGACAAAAAGATGCTGAATATGAAGTTAGTGAAAATATGAAGGGTAAAGGAAACTATTTATGAAAAGTTAGAAATAAATGGTTAAAGAAATTCAGTAAACATGAGGAAAAGAGAATCAGTTATCTCTAGGTGGTAGGTTAGATATGTGGAAGTTCCAATAGCTCAACAACCACAGTGTTTGAGATTACTGGGAATTAAATAACTCAACAACTTAATGTGGTATAGCATAGTGATTAGGTATACGTTACTTAAAAAGTTGAATAATTAAGGTTGTTTAGAAGTTAGAGAAAGACTTTAAGATTTCTGAAGACAGAAATCTCACTTTAGTCAAAAGTGGAGATAAGTTCTTCTGGATTTGCCAAGACTCCGGCCCCATAAGCAGTAATAGAAAATATTAAAGTATAAACTGTTAATTTTGCTTTTAATATGTTTACTTGTTTATTCAAAGTGTATGAACTGAGTTCTACTTATGTATTTAAAACATTAGAGCTGCATATAATTTTGGAATGGGGATAAAAAAAATAGGTAATTTATTCCTTCATTCAACTATATATTAGTATTTCATAGTTTAAACACTTAAATGTAAACTGCCAAAGTACAATTACAAAGGAGTGGGTGGGTAAGTGGGTGGGTGGGCGTGCGGGTGGGCGGGCAAGCGAGCGAGCGAGTGAGCAAGTGAGTGAGTGAGTGAGGTCTAAAGCCAACTCACATGTTAGCCTGGCACTGTAGTTCCACACATGGGCAGCAGGGGCAGTAGTGCAGTCCATTGTAATGCCCATATTGATAATCAGTGGAATACATTATGCTAAATGATGATGAAGATGCGGATGGGATGATGATGGAGTGGCAGGGGTAACCGGAGTACCTATAGAAAACTAGCCCAGGCGCCACTTTTTCCACCAAACATCCCACTTATGGCTGCTGTAATCAAACCCATCTAATCACTTGGCCATGGTGCCATCATGATAGACATCTTATCAGTTAAAAGCTAACCTGGAACATAAACGTTTCCTTAAACAGAGGATTGGGTTGTCCACGGCGTATTGAAGTTTTACTGCGTGACATCTCTTGTCCACTGCTGCTCACCAGGCACAACTTCACATAAGTATCAGGAGGCCTTGTCATTGCAAGGTTTCTGTAAAGCAATAAGGAACTTATGTGCTAATTACAGAATACAACATATATATAAATGTGCAAGTCATCTTGTAATAATATGTATTATATAACATAATTATAAAAGATATGTACACTTTCTTTTCTTTTACTAACATGAATATAAAATTAATATAAACTGTTAATGAAATTATAGATGAAACCTAGAAGCTTTTTGTTTTCATATTGCTAGAAGTAAAATTATTTCTTAATTCTGATAACTTCATAATAACAATTTTATTATTTATTGGATTTTTTTAATAGTGTTTAATGCCCTTTTTTATTGTTAAGGCATCACAGGCAATGGATACTGATGATACATAAAATGAAATAATAATATGGGAAAGGATATTTTTAAGGGAGAAAAAGTTCCAGATATAAGTTATGGTATCTTCCCAGCATTTGCCATTTATGAGGATTGAAGCAAACCTGGAAGAAAACCTCAGTGAGGGAAAAGCTTAATAACGTTTTCCACATGTGGCGCATTAGATTCCACTGAATTTCACAAAGGCAATATTGATTATAATATGTGCTGATTTAAACAGAAAGGTTATATACAGAAGGAACAGCACAGATCAGCTCATTATTTTTTTTATAAAACTTATTCAAGAACATTTCAGTAAAATTCTCAGAAATTGAAAAGTAAACCAATCATATGTTAGGTGTGCCTTCATCCACGATCTGAGGATTCTCCAAACAAACTTATTTTTCACAGCTATTGTGGATCTTAGAGGATAAACAAATTAAAAATACATAGTATATAATAAATTTTCAAGAAATTGCATAAACCTTCTTTTTTTGAATGATGATACTATGAGGGCTATTTTTTTTTCAACCTCCAGTCGCTCTGCTACATGACCAGACAAGCATAAGAAGGTAGATCTGTGTTACTGTTTTACTACCTCACTGCCAAGGCCAAATTCAAAACATCAATTGGAACTGAGCTACAGGCACTTCAACATGGCTGGCATGGTTAATTTTCCTGTAAGTACAATTTGCAAAGCATCATTCATCTTCCATAGGCAGAAGGGAATAGTGCAGCAGAAATTCATCGCAAAATGAACTGTGTTTATAGTGCAAACTATATGAGTGAGGGTGATACACATGAATGGTGTAGGAAATTTAAAGAAGGCTGAACTGATGTTTATGATGGATCTGTTGCTAGTGAAGACCTTGTTCAGTCAGTTGATCAAGCAGTTTGAGAGAGGAAGAAGTTTACCTTCAGTGAGTTGTCTGTGGAATTTCCAGATATTTTAAGGTCAGCTCTGTATACAATTGTTACAGAACACCTAGGCTATCGAAAGCTTTGTGCGTGCTGGGTTCCCCAAAAAAGGACTTATCTCCAGATGATGGCTGCAACCTTTTAAGAAGAGGGTATTGGAAAGCTTGTCTATCGATATGACAATGCCTTAATCTTCATGGTGACTATGTGGAAAAGTAACTGTGACTGTACTTGACTCCTGGTAACAAAACCATTCTGTGATTCACATTTGTCTTTTTGTTATGCCCCACCAGAGGTTGAAAAAAATAGCCCTGATATACAAAGAAATAGAAAGTTGATCTGCATTTTCAAGGCCAATAAAACTTCTCAAGGTATTCTAAAAAATGAACGGTCTCTTCGAAGGTGAATTGGTTTTGGTTTTTCAAAAAGAAACATTTAGGCCTACTCTTTTTCAATAGAAAGCAATACTGATAATCAATCACTAGGAAAATAATAATAGCCCATCAGGAGAATAAAGACATTTCTCATTTCTATTGTAGAGCTGATAGGAGCCTGCTAAGCATTGATTTGCACAGAATTATTTTTTTGTGGCTATGAAGATCTTCAAATCTCATGATATTTTTGTAATATGTGAATGTGGGAGAGCAGTGTATGTAAAAGTATTGTTGCTCAAAATATTGAGAAACAATGTTAAGGAATGAATGAAATACATTTCAGAAAAAATTGAATGCTTTCAACTACAGCATGAAAATGCTGTATAACACAATTTAAAAATAATAACAAAATAAAAAAGTTAATTATATTCATTTCTTTTATGTTCAAGCTGTATTATGCAGCAAATGTTACCAGCTGACTCTGCAAGTATTTCTTTGTTTTCAATAATTTGGGTTTGTTAATTTTTCCCTTACCCAACAGAAATGAAGTGCTTTGTCTCTGGAAGAGCAAGATGATATGACAACTGTCCAATATTACTTAATTTCATCTATTTTAAAATCCATTGTTATCTAAACATTTATTTGCAGTAGCACTATATAATAAATTATAAATAAATTTAACCTAAACTTAATTATTCATTTATTACACTAAACTCCATTCACTTACACAAAAGTAAGATGTGTTTTGGGAGAATCTCTCCCGAAATGCGTCTTACTTTTGTGTAAGTGAATGGAGTTTAGTGTAAAAAATGAATACCTAAGTTTAGGTTATATTGCCACTCCATTGTCAACAGCTTCGTAAGTACAATATTTATATAATAAATTGTTTAGTTATTGTTGCTTGTTGTACTACAATCTGAAAATACTATGCTTATTATAGTTTAACTCTTTGTTACAAACAGATTTTTCTTTTCTTACAGTGGTGCAGCCATTCAATTATGCTGTGCATTTGTGCTTGAAAAAAGAAAGTGTAATGTCTACATCTATTCTAAAAATGATGACCATTTGCCACTTCACATGCTTGGATACCCAATGCGGCTTCTAGAGTAAGATGATTCAAGTTTCTCTATGACATTTTCTTTCAGTTTGCTCAGAGTATAGAGGTTATTTTGATACATTTTGAATTTAAGCTTTCTCCTTAAATGACAGTTACAAGGATTCATCAGGAGGCCACAAGCCAAGATTCACTATTAGATTGGCAAAGAATCACAATAATTTAAATATTCTATGTATTCACAATAATCTTGTCTAGCATAAAGCTAGCATAATTAGTTTTTCTTTAGCTAGTTATATAAAAAGAGAGACAATATTAATCTGATGCATCTTTTTGAGTTTATTATATTCAATATTATATAGGTAAATCATCAGTAGTTTAATGTGCATTGATTATATATAATAATCCTGTTTTTAAGCCACGGAGAGGGACTTTGAGTTGAATATTTAGTGCAGATTTTTGGCAAGCTAATAATGACTATTTTGACTGTTAATATGCTCACTGAAATGAGTCCAAGCATTGTTGCTACAGAAAATTAGAAAGAAATTAACATTTCTGTCAGGAATAGACTGTTGAAACCAATTACAAAATTAATTTAGTTCCACACTTGGTCGAATCAGTTTCAGGACTAAATGAATTTTATAAGGACTCAATTTAAAAAGTTTTTTATATTATGAGCAGAAGATTTTGACATTCCCATTAATGACTTTTTAGACTACCCTCTGAACCTGCACCAACTTCATCTGATTTTTCCTACATTAAAACATGCAATTTTCTCCCATATTTTTAATTTTTTTATCTAAAACAATTGCTTTGAATTTTTCCTTTAATTCTGTATTATTCTCTCAGAAATTATCTACAGAAGAATCTGACAGAATATTCTATTAAATAATCAATGCCATCTCCTTTGGCTTTTTAATAAATGTATAAGAAATATCTCATTGTTAAACTGCACTTATTCAATATAAAAACACAAAAATAGCAAATTTACACTATACTGCACCTAATTAATCAATACAAAAATACTCTGATTTCTTTCTTTAACTTTCATACCTATAACACAAGAAGCACACTAGCCTTGAAATGAAATTTGTGATTGAGAAATGTTAATAATCACTTCTGAGTAGGATATATAAAACACTCTATGTGGTTTCACTTACTGAGTGAAATAACTGAGAAATGTTACTTTATACATAAGCCATGCAGTACAGCAAAGACCACCAATGCTAAGATGCAACTCATGCCACATTAAAATAACTCTCATTATATTTGTTATAATTTATGGAGAGCATTGTGTGTTTGGAAAAATGTACCTGAAATGACTCCCTTTAACAACTTCAACAGAAAGGCGACCTGTTGTTCCATTATATGCAAGTCCAAGAAGCAGTTCTGGTACTCCTCCATGCTGCATTGAGTGAGTCGAGCCTGTTGAGTCACTTCGAGTCAGACTCAGAAGATCTGAGGCTGATGAGTTCAGCTAAATAAGCACAAACAGAAAAGTTAGAGCATTCATGAATGTGTACCTCTATAAATGGCGAAGAAATTATTAGTACTTAACACTTTTAGCATAGTTGTTTTTTCCAATGAAATAGCAATCAGTTCATGTATATTTACAAAGTGTTTTTTTTCCAACATGGTTTAATGCTCATTTTTGCTACTGAGGCATCATAGGGGGTGAACATGACAAATGTGAGGTGAAATGATAAATAAGGAAAGGAATTTTGGGAAGGAAGTATCCCATGCCTAAGTTTAGGGTATCTTCCCAGCATTTGCCATAGATAAGAACTGAGAAAAACATGGAAAAAGCTCAGTTAGGGCGGGTGGTTCTTGTGAGATTCAAACCACAGACCTCCCATTCACAATTTTGGATGAAGGATGAGAAATCAAACCTGTAATTTACCATAGGAAGCACAAATGCTACCACTAGACTATGCAGTGGTCTTAAGTTGTTAGGATTTCATAAAGTATCTTAAAAGCACATTTTAAATTCCTCAGAAGAGAATAGCAAATAGGATAATTATACACATAATCCACAGGCATCACAGAATCAAAGCAGCTATCTACAGGAATGTAACAGTAGGCTTTGCTTTCAGAAGAAAGATCAATTAGCTTGAGAAAGAGAGAAATGGACACAGTTATCAAATGGGCAGTAAAATAGAAATGTGGTGAAAGCTGTTGTTATTTTGAAGTTTTGATGATAATGAAACTCAACAGTACCCATATGTTACATATATTCATTATTCTCTGGGTAATTCATTAATAATTACGGTGATAATGCTATAGCTTTAAGATATTCACTTACAAGAATAGTAACAACACCAAATGGGTAAATCAAACTATGAATGATCAGTATACTTTCCCATTTATTTGAATTTATAGGACTCTTATACAGCCAAATGACTCTTGACTATTTATCTTAAGTCTGACAAACAGTATATCTCCATGATAATGATAGCCATAAATATTTTCATTTTCCACACAAGAATTTATTGGGTTACAAGTTAATTATTATATGCAAGATTCACAGAAAGTAAGCACTTATCTCAATGAACAATTATAATCTTAGAAACAACTGTAGCAGTGTTTCTATTAATTGTAATTTTAAATGCACTTCTAATGTAATATTTCCTAATATAAGAGCCTAAATGCAATATACTCTAGTCAATGAGAAATATAAATAAAAACCATTACCTAAAGGTTCTGGTTTTGCTTCAATGAGGTATATTTCTACTCGTGTTAAGGATATTTCTGTAATATACTCACATTAAATAAAAATTATTTTTTTATAAGATAAGGGTTAAATGAATGGAATAAATTTTCCTTTTCTATTAAGAACACTTACCGCAAGATTGGCTCTTGGTTCTAGAGCCACCCACATAGTAGTCTCCAGCTCCAAGTTGATGGAGGTGAAGCTGACAACACATTCACCTATCATGCGTTCTCGCCGCATTCTCTCACAACCATACAATCGAAATCTCACTCCCATGCTGTTCACATCCTCTATAACAATATCAGTATATGGGTATGTAGCTATTCTCAGACTTTTTAATTATCAGGGCTTAGATATTGATGGCCCAAAAATTAATAAAATGACAACATAAATCCTGTAAAATAACCTAAAAATTTTTAAAATGATCCACACACATATACAAAACTACATATTTATGTTGTTTACATAAATTATGGCATACTATGAATTGCAAAATAATTTAAAAACGCTACCATTTGTACTAATATGCACTAATATGTAACATTTATAATTATTAACTATTAAAAGAGGTATAATAATCTGATTATTTATTATTAATCAACATTTCAATCTGTCTACTTTTCCATTCTTCTTACAGGCCAAATCTGGAAAGAAAAAAATTAATTTCTCTTAGAAATTCTAATGTTTCATTAGGCATGCTTATTTAAAGTTCGATAATATTCAATAAGTGCACATACATGAAAACCACTAAATAATGCTGAAAACATAAGAAACCAACCTAAAAAGAATAATAAAAGCTACAAATAAAGTCCTAAAAATATAAAAAGTGGTAAAAATGACATAAAACTGACCTAATAAATTAATGTTTTTATAATCTGAGGGACATACTCAGGATTTGTGTACAAAAACTACCTATGTCTGTGATGCACCACTTAAAATATGGCCTATCATCAAAATCCAGACTCTGGTAATTATCTATTTTACTGTTACTAGCTCGCACAAAAAGTTGCAACATTCCCTTATTAAAATAAGGATATAAAAATACATACAACTCATATAAGCTTCTCTAGAATTTTCCACAAATTTAATAGATAATTAAAATATATATAAATATCCATGCATTTACCTCTAACACATTTTTCTTTTTGGAATAGGTCTTTCCATTACTAATTTGCTGGTCATTCATTGAAGCAATTTATATAACTGTATTTCGGTTTTGTGAAATGGAAGTTATTTCCTTATTGTTTTACACTGCATAGGTGTACAACATTAATCTTTGTGCATGAAATATGTACAAAGTGAAAATAAAATAACTAGAAATAAATTGAACTTAAATGCAAAGTGCATTTAGCAGACTAGCTATTTCATAAATAAGTGATATTTAATGTCATTAGCTTTTGTTTCACTTATTTATATTATTTATTTGTTAATTTTTTGTATGTGCAATTAGTACTAAGTATTGAAGTATGGTGTTTCTAAACTTAAAAAAGGTACTATATGTTACCAATGTGTAGTTATTCATACCTGGATTAACTCTGTGTAGTAGAAAGCTTTCCATATACTGTGGGTTACTGCCTTGCCTCACTTTAGTCTTATGTTTCTGTCTCTTACTTGGCAGCATCACTAGTCGAACCTGTCAAATAGAAGGACTTACATTATCTGTTTTATATGAAATATAATATTTACGGTTAGTCAGCTGTAAAGTGTTTGTTTCTTAAAGTTTCTTTGATCAAAGATGTTAGATTTAATTTTTTTTTTATGTAAAAAGGTCTACAGATAACATTTGTGCTTGTTCCTTGAATATTTTGGTAAATAGAATTACAATTAGGTAGAAAAAATTAGAGATCATGACCAGAACTCAAATAGCAGATCTTTGTACGATGTACAATTAGCATTTCAACAGATCTTTGGTTAACCATGCTAATACTTTTCCAGAGCTACTTTGCCCTGACCAACTACAATCACGCATCTTCTTCATCTGAGTTTATTATATCCTGGAGACCTCTGAGGTTATTTCATTACAGAAATTTTATTCTCGAGAGGGAACTTGAAGCCATTCTGCTTAATAGTTAACCATGCTGTTAAGGTTAATTGAGATAACTGAATTATTCTATCTGACTCTGATACCAGACCTTAGCCTAACCCACAGTTTATGTGAAAAAAAACAACATAGTTACTCTATTTTGTGTAAGGGTTTTATTTATAATAAATGGCAATAAATACAGAGAAAGAATGTTACAGTGTTGTTAAATTTATTTTAATTCATCTCTCTTTATTTATAAAATCAAATGGAATGCATAATACCTAGCTCTCATACACACAGTACAATGATACAATCAAATATTTCACATCACAAAGCATAGGTTGACTTATTTAAAATTGTATCTTATTCTCAGCATGGTGTCCTTTGACATTAATGCATTTTGTTCACCAATGTTCTAAATCCCTTATCTTGTCATGAAAGTCAGATTTCTCCAGGCATGCAAATTTCCTTAACTGTTTTAAATTTTTCATCAAATAAAATTTTCTTTCCATCAAGGAATTTTCTCAGCTTTGAAAAGAGATGGAAGTGTTATAAGGATACATCTGGGGAAAAAAGTGCATGTGGTAGCTAATCATTCCCAGTTCACTGATTTTTGCCACTGCAATGATGCATAGGTGATGTTCCACTAGGATGATATAGTTTTAGCAACCTAGGAAACTAATGCCATGACCTTTCAAACTGACTTTTTACATTTTGCCTTCTTTAATGGTGGAAGCTTGATGCTTCCATTATTTAAATTGCTGCTTTGTTTTTGGTGTATAGTTGTGCACCCATGTTTCATCATTGAATTTACAGACAAAATAAGCTGGATCTCTCTGAAAACACACCAGACTTTGTATTCTGATTCTCTTTTTGTCTGATATCAACAATCATGGCACTTACTTGCAGATATTTTTTAAGCATTGTTTATCCATCAAAATGTAAATACCTGATCACCAGAAGTATCTATAGACTGACATCTTTAGTTGGCAATCCACCAGTACCTATAGATCAGTTTTTCAACAATTTGTGGCATGATGATAGATTTGACTCTCTGCCACATGGGTCATCTTCTAAGCTTTGATAACTGCATTTGAACTCAGTGGTTCACTTGGAAACAGTTAATTGAAAATGAGCCACACAGTCCTGTAGAATATTGGTCATATTTCTATGAATTTCTGTTGTTGTCAAACCATTTTTTACAAATTTTTTAACTACTGCAAGCTGTTTGGCATCTGCCATTTTTCAACGTGTATACACCTACAATACCTACTACAGTTTTTCACCAAGGGAAGCATTATACCACAACTGTTTCTCTGAAAGATGAGGGGGAGGGGGGGATTTGATATGGGAATTGGTTTGAAATTTGCTGTAATCTGTGGGTCATTCTTACAATTTTTCAAAGGACCGTTGTACATCCTTTAAAAGAAATGTAATTTGTTTATACTGTATATGTTGTTGCAGCTTTAGATCAATGCTAAGTACCACAAACACATCTTAACAGTTTGAGTTTCTGCTAAAAATTGAATAGATCCATGCTAACATAACCAAGGTTAGTTTTTTTACACTCCAGGGTATATTTATTTAAATTATGTTATATCAAAAAAGTTCTTTTTTATATTTTTTTCTTGGGGAAATTTAGCTACATTTAATTAAATGTAAAATAACCTTAGAGATCTCTAAATAGACTCTGCTGAGTTTTGAATATATGAAACTAATTTAAATTTTATCTATATCTATAAAGATTATTAAATTCCATAAATAGCCATTTATAAGGTCTGTACCTGAGTATGTGTTGCACCACCTCTATCTCGGGAAGGTATATCTCTTGCCTGAAGTACTCTTACAGTCATTTTTCTCATAGGGGCATCATAAGCAAATGCAACCTCAAGATGTCCGCACTTCGACACTAGATGGCTTTCTTGGTCTCCAAATGCACTTTGCAAATCTGTTACATCAAAGAGCTGCTCCTGGGGCAACACAACAATACACTACACTCACCAGTGGTACCTGTTCTCTGACATACTTGTAATATGACAAAATGTTTTAAGGGAAGCAAAATAAATGGATAATTGTACTTAAAATTTTTAAAATATTAAACAAAAATAAATAAATAAAACATAAGACAAACGAAAAAAAATAAATAAAAATTTTAAATTTCCAATTTTTCAGAAAAAAAATTGTTCTCCTTAATACCATGATGAATTAATGAGTATTTGCCATTGATTTAGATAGAATTATATGAAATGTATAAAATGGCCTAAGTTTTAACAGAAATCTAATAGGACACACTCTTTTGATCCCTGACCTTAACTCAAGAGTATGCTTATAACAAAATCTTTGAATCCGTTAATTCTATCTCTTAAAAGTGATTTTGGATCATTTTGATGTTTTATTAACGGAAAAATTTTGGAAAAAATGAGAAGAAATATTTCAATTTGTAGAAAATCTAAGCTATAAACTCAATAATAAACTAACAGCTAAGAGCTCACTCGATTTATGACCAGCTTTCCTTATGCTGATATAAGAATGATGAGATATGTATAAAATACAGAAAAAATGTACTATTCATGCTCTGAACTTAAAATATGTACAGTTAAAGTATACATTTTTATCGCACAATAAGCTGGGGAAAGAAAAATTGAGTCATAAGTTCAAAAATTTTATTTGAGATATTTAAAGCAAGAATGAATTTTGTTTGTGGTTGGGTGGTAGATAAGATCCCAAATAATGTAAGTCTAAGGCAAGTATGCAAACTATGTCCAGTCCTCTTTAATCCTTTTATTGATGATATTCTAGAAGGGGTTAGTAAACATAATATAGATGCTCCAATAATAAACAATAGAGAAATTCCAGCTCCTCATTTTGCAAATAACCAAAATTAAGAGTGAATGAAAGAAATTAACTCCAGCACTGAAGATAAAAAAGCAAAATTAAACTTTAACAAACATAAATGATAATACTATTAAACAGTTGACTAATAATAATAGTAATTGGCATGCATCTCATTCAATCATCTGCCAGTAAATCAATAATATTGGTATTAATTAATGATGAATGTAGGAATCGACATAGTGAAACGATCTTAAAATCATAGGTAGATTAAAAGTAAAACTACTTAAAATTATGTCAGCACATTAAAACACTCTTGACATTCTACTCTTTAAGACTCAAGAGTGTTTTAATATGTTGACATGATTTTTAATTAGTTTTACTTTTAATCTACCTAAGAAAATATTGGTATTGTTTGGTTGGCAGCTGGGTTGAGGGGAATGCATAGTGGTACTGAAATTCATTACTAACCGCTGTTGACAAAAATTACATTTTTATAGATATGAGGCACTGAACTAACAATCTGCACCTTTTTGGAGAGGGAAAGCTTTCACTTTCTATGCTAATGGCCATAGATTTTTGAGACAATGAATGGAATAATTTAATGATGGCACCAGTGAGCCCAGAGTTTGTTAGCACTTGAATTATTTAACATTTACCTTTTCATTTTGAAGGGAAACAAATTATTCCCACAAAGAATTGAATTTGAGCCCACCAGTTTACAAGCAGACACTTGTAGTTGACCTATAGCAGTATATAAACTGATATCATTTTTTTTATTTGATTTATTTATGGACGCTCTTTAACATCTCAGGTCATCAGCATCCCATTCAATTCAGGGCATGAAACAGCAACAAATTTTGCTCAGAGGCCTCTTCTTTCAGGCTTGAGATTCTTTTTTATGCTGTAAGTGTACAACACGAGACCCATGGCTTTATTTCCCTTCCGAAGGAAAAAATACTTAGGATTTTTACATCCAAAAAAATCCATCGATCCTGGTGGGGTTTGAACCCGCGATCTTGGGTTTAGAAGGCAAGTATGGTTATCACTACTCCACCAGGACTGACAAACTGATATCAATAATATACTTAAAGGAATTTTAATTTTATGCAAATTAAAGAATAAAATTTTAAAACCATTTAACTTATATTCCTAATAAATATCCACTTTCATCCTTCTTCTTTTAGAATAATGGTATACTAATTTTCCATTAATCTGGCTCAGCTATTTTTAGCCCCATAGATGCAAAGTATGATTATTTGGGATAATAATTTCAGAAATGCAAAGTACATACATCCTGGCTGTTGGCATTTTCTGCAGTGTTGGGGCTGAAATGCTGAGATGCAGTACTAGGAGCTGGAGTTGGTTGCTCCTTCTTAGGGGCAAGCGGTGTGGCCTCCTCATCCATTGTATCAATGCTGCATTGCAAAGGTAGCTTGCGATAGCCTCCACCCCTTCCATCACGATGACGCAGTGCCTTCTCCTTATGCGACTCCTCTTCACCACTTGTAGTGGAGCAACTAGAAGAGGCACTGGACCCTGCTCCGACCTTTCCCTTTTCTGCCAGAGATATGAGATCTTGAGGTGATGATCTGGACTCTGTAAAACATCATGCAATGTTATAATATTTTTGTTCACTCATTCATTGAGTTGTAATCGTTAAATTTAATAATTTTAAGTTAAAGTTAACAGAAAATTACAACAACAAATACCCTATAAGTTATCAATATGAAATGTTTTCATGCATTTAGTATAAAGCCATTTATGAGGAAATAGGATAAAATTGTAAAAATAGTGATGTGGGCAGGCAGAAGATGGCTTGACAGGGATGCAAATGAAATAAATGTGAAAAATAAAAATTAAAGTGCAATATTTACCAAGCAATGAAAGCCAACAGTTTGAGAAACTTAGTGCAGGAGTCTATTGTTGGAAGATAAGATTCTGTAATAATTCTGTTATAGAAAATACTGCCAGTTATTCTGTATCTGCAGTTATAATTATAAAGTTTCTGTATCATTCTAAAGTGTTAATTTTATTAATATAAATTTGCTATATATTTTAAGAGCAATTATTGATCTCATAAGCAAAAATGCAAGGAAGACTTAATAGGATTAAAGTTTTATCTGAAATTTCAGTAGAATATTATAACTTCCCAAACTATATTAAAGTTGTAATCTATTTTTCCTATAATAGTGATGATAGAGATATGTAATAAACCCTAAATGATGTGTTCATCTTTTAGTCTCAGAATTTCTTTAAAACAAGAAATAGGAATAGGGATAGGAATAGGTTATTTTTTCCTCTACTAGCATCTAAACTGATCTTTATTTCATTGTCCTTGGCAACCTAAACAAAGTATTATTTTATTTTATGTTAATATTTTACTTCAATCCTTGAAATACATTTTTAATTAAAGAGAATTGGAGGAGAATAAGTACACTTTTGGGGTAACATTACATATTAAGAGCTAAAACAAAATTAAATAAGCAATAATTAGTTTACACAGCAATCAAATTAACACTTCTTTTAAACATCTAATTTTTCCCCTTTAACAGAACAAATTATGTTCCTTTTCATATAATAAAGCAGTCTTCTTCGAAACTAGTGGAAATAAAGTAACTTTAGTAACATCTTTCAGTATATGTAAGATTTTCTTTGTGCATTTTCATTCAGCAGGCTTATATACTCACAAAAATTCCAGAATATTTCAAGTTATTTATTCTGTATATCCATGCCATTGATAATAGTTCACTCTGATCATATCAGCAATTGCAAATGCACATCATGTGTAATTGAAATTAAATATTACTTTCATGCCATTAGTGGAAAAAAATATCCTATGTAACATGACAGTAAACATGTTATTCACTTGTGATACTGACACCTTGGGAGATATGTTTCCACTCATGAATAAAATCCTACTTTACTCTATTACATTAATAACTATTAATTAAAAAAAAGAAAACAAGGTACACACAATCCATTTTAGCTGCCAATTTTTAAATGTGTGTATACAGATCTTTACATCCATCTTTACAGATTTATTTACTCAGATTCTTTTTTTTTTTTTTTTTGACTCGTTTTATTTAAGGACACTCTTTAACAGCTCAGGTCATCAGCGTCCCATTCAATTCCGGGCGTGAAACGGCCGACAAATTTTGCTCAGAGGCCTCTTCTTTCAGGCTTGAGGTTCTTTTTCGTGCCGTAAATGTACGACACGAGACCCACGGCTTTACTTCCCTTCCGAAGGAGGCCATACTTAGGATTATACGCCCGAAAAAATCCATCGGTTCTGGCCGGGTTCGAACCCGCGACCTTGCGTTTAGAAGGCAAGTATGGTTACCACTACGCCACCAGGACCGACTTAACACTCGTTTTTACTACTGAGGCACCACAGGCGATGAACATTGATGATACATGAGATGAAATGATATATTGGGGAAGGATTTTTTTTTAGGTAGGAAACGTTCCAGGCCTAAGTTTATGGTACCTCCCCGTTATTTGCCATTTATGAGGACTGAGGAAAACCTGGAAAAAATCTCAGTCAGGGAGAACGGTTCTGGCGGGATTCGAACCCCAGACCTCCCGCTTACGAGTCCTCGGCCACCCGTGGCGGTACCCAGATTCTGACAAGTTACATACATGACAGGTAATGCATTGTATGTGTAGTATATTTGTTGATTGTTAGTTGAAAATGACTATAGTTGAAGATAATCAATGTTAATGTTAGGTATAATTTTTGCATAATAATAAGATTAAAGTTATCAGAAATAAATTATTTCTGTTATAATGGACATTCAAAAAGTTTTGTAACTAGCAAATCCATTGTTGGACAATAATGTCTACAAAATGTAACTATGCAGCTGGCAACAATGGACCTTAATCTATCAAAATATGCATAGTTGCAAGTTCAAATGGCATAGTCACTTTCATACATTATGTTGAGTTCAATCCTATGTCAATAGCTGGTGGGAAACCATGAATATTTTTAGAGAAAACTTCAGATTTTACTTTTTAATACACTATAAACTGTAAGGCTTTTGACAAGCGGTTGCACCATTACAACTCTGTGTGTGTGTGGTGTGTGTGTGGAGAGATGGAGAGTAATTTGATGGATAAGTTTTTGAATTCAGTCCTTAGCTTGGACTTTAAGGTGACACTTGCAAAATGTTTTGAATACCCCTAGTAAAATGGTGAGTTGCTATTATAATAATAGAATCTTCAATACACAATACCTAGAAATTTGGCCAGGGCCAGAATTAGGTAGATGCCATTTTGTTATATTTCCAAGCACATTAACCAAATATAATATAATACAATTTTGCTTTTTACTAATTTCTGACCAATTTAAACTAAAATTTATATAACATTTTTCATTTTATTTGAACAATTTTGTTGAATATTGATTGTTATTGCTTCTCTTCTGTTACAACTATTTATTGTTAAAACAACTTAATTATTCACAATACGTTTTGTACTTCATTTAAGAATCTTAAGAATGGCTGCTCATGATCTCTGGAAATGATATGCAACAATGATATTAATGCAGCTAAGCATGTGCCAAAGATATTGTTTAGTGTGAGAGACAAACCAGATTATATTAAACATGCATACATGACACAATTATCAAGCTGCAACAATGCCTAAGGAAACTGAACCATTTTAGAAAGATTATACAACAGAGTTTTCTGATACATACTAGTTTTTCTGCTATTACAGAAGCATGCAAGAATCAGAAATTTTACTGATTCAAAGCATAGAATCATTTGTGTGTTGAATAAAAAGAAAGGCCAGCATAAAATTAATTCCAAAAAAATCAAGCTAGAAAACATCACAAAAGCACTTCAAAAAATTGTTAGTCTTGTCGCATTTCAGAATGTCACATAAACAGTAGGAACATGTATAGAATCACCTGACAGGAGAAAAATAGAAATTTGTAGTCACATTAGATGTAGCATAAGTCTACCTTAATAAATTCAACACAATAAATCCACTTTACTACCATCCAAGAAATAAATAATATCTATTTAAAAAAAAGTACTGTAAATACTGGAAAACTATTTCCAATGGATGCATGATTATTGCAGGATACAGTTATTATGGGAGGTTAACTATGCACCATGTTGCTAAAAATGCAAAAGTCAGCTTCCCATACTATCAAACTGCAGTTCTGACTGCAATTTATTGCATTGACACCTCAGCTCTGTACAGAACAGCTATAAAGTTTGGATACTTCCAGTCATTAAGCATATCTCAAATTCCTTGAGGAAATGGAACATCACACAGGAATCCTGTGAAATCACCTGTTGCTTCTTTGGTGAACTTTGAACTTCTGAAAAGGGGACTGGGAAAGAGGCATACTTGTACTATAGCTGGCCAATTGAAAGCCTGTAAGGAACAGTGAGGAAAGATGGGCTTAGCTATATTATATAAGGCTTTCTTCAGTGAAATTTGAGATACAGAGCTACATGAAAGGACATCAAATAGAGCTTGATATGACTTTCTGGCAAGACACAATTGAAATTCTATCTCAGAGACTGCAACCATACATATTATCTTTTCCTTTTATAACAATGCCTATAATTGGCAAAAAGGAGCTAATTATGCATTATAGATGCATGTGTATGAAATTATTTATATCAAACTCATGTCAGTGTATATCTCAGCTATAAAACTCTCCATAGACTTGTATTTAGGAGCATAGTTTTCTAACATGCTTCTTTTAGGCCACATGTCTGCTAGAGAGGCACACTTAGCCATATAAACATAGTTTGAGAATTACAAACAATATACTTTAGTGTTTGTATTTTTAGGAAAGGTTAGTGAATTAAAAGAGCACTTTGGAGTGAGAAGATTTTAGTAACAATTGATTATCTAACCTAAACTTAGGTATTCATTTTTTACACTAAACTATGGCTGGAGTTTCGAGTAATGGCGGCTTAGTGAGCAACTGAAGATGGGAGAGATTCTCCTGAAACACGTCTTACTTTTGTGTAAGTGAATGGAGGTTAGTGTGAAAAATGAATACTTAAGTTTAGGTTATATTGCCACTCCATTGTCAACAGCTTTGTAAGTACAATATTTATAATTGATTATCTGTATGTGAAATGACAGGTATCCACTGTAATGCATTTAGAATATGTGTAAAACATCTACCAGATAAAAATTTTACTCCTTGTACATACTGCACTTATTTCCAACCTAAAATATGGCACCCTGCCAGTTATTTGGGATGATAACAAACATCAGCCTTTTCCATAAGTCTGGTAGAATTACTTGGAGAGGTGGTATGCTTCAATTTAATTCAAGAGCGGCCAAAAAGGATGCATGGCAGATGTGACAA
This sequence comes from Metallyticus violacea, assembly GCA_030762175.1. Classification (NCBI taxonomy): domain Eukaryota; kingdom Metazoa; phylum Arthropoda; class Insecta; order Mantodea; family Metallyticidae; genus Metallyticus; species Metallyticus violacea. The sequence continues at coordinate 44,590,918 of CM060830.1, forward strand.
AAGTGGTAAAAAAACCTGCCATGTTTGTGAAAGTTCATGGATACAAAGTGAATGAAAGACACAGATTGTTGGTGCATAGCTACAGACTGTATAGAGGATATATAACATTGAATTGGCATCAAAATGTGGAAATAACAATGTTTCACACAGGACCAATGCCATGTTACTTATTAAGTTGATGAAAATCAGTTCCAAACCTAGCAGGAATCACTTCAGGCAGTGATTGAAGGTCCATTTCAATCAAATTCATAATAAACATTAAGAAAGAATCCAGTGCTATGAACATCCGGAGAAAAATATTTCAGAAAAGACATCCACTAATGGCAGTTCACAAAGCAGCATGTTTGATATGGGGTCAATGGCATCAAAACGTCACTCTGGAGGACTGGAAGCATTCATAATAAATCTGTTTGTTTGTGTTCTAATGATGTTAGGTAATACAGTGCATTGTAGATTCAATAACTTTTCATCCAGACTACACTGCAGATATTGTTCAACCTAGGAGAGGTTTGTATGGTCTGGGGATGCTTTTAATACCATGAACTAAGTTTGCTCATAGCATTGATTGAAACTAAACCAAAATAAATATCTTGCCATTCTGAATAACCAAGTGTTGCCCTTTAAATTCAGTTCTTCATTTTACACACCACTTGTGTGCTCCATCTTTTCGGACAGTTGCCAAGTGCACAGGGATGTGACGCGACAAACGTTCTGTAACATCTCTCACCTGAACTAGATGGTAATATCTGAACCATAATCTTCAAATCTGTAGAAACTATTTGGAGCAGTACACAAAACACCAAAGCATCTATGTACTTTGTCAGAACTTTAGACCTCCTAAGTGCAAGTGACTACAAATGGTGTTCAAGCTCCTATTATAAAAAATTTAAGTCATTAACTGGTCCAGAGGTGGTTTCACTGTTATTAGGTACCTTCTACTAAAGGTAATTAATATTTTGTCTTAACAGAATTAATTCATAAAGTTGCCCAAATAAGCAATTTTTAATTTTTGCACAAACTTATTATATACATGGCATTCATAAAATCTCTGGTGGATTTCACTCGTTAATAACTGAAAAACTATTACAGATGGCAACTTGCAGTTTTCTGCATTACAACTGTTAACTTAAAAAGTTTCTGTACACTGAGCTAGATGGCTGTCATTTCTGTAGCAACCATCATGTTTGTTTATTCAGTAAAGTAGAGGCACAGCACAAAGCAAGATACATGGATTACACTGTTTATTATCTTCTTGGACGAGTCCCCTTTTCACTTGTCTGCAATGATTAAGAAAAACAATGTTCAGACATGGGATCTGAGAGTCCTAAAGTGGTTTCTGAAATGGAAAGAGGTATTCCAGAAGGGGAACATGGGTGTGATTATATGATTGGTTCATTATTTTTTCAAGAGGCAGAGATTAATGTAGTCTTGGCATGATGTAACTTTTTTTTTCCTTTCACAAAATAAACAGCTACAACAAAACTCAATTTTCCAATGTGATGATGCACCTTCCCACTAAACCTACAGTGTTCATGATTTTGTGTGTGTGTGCATGCGTGCGTGCGTGGTTTTTTTTTTCTTTTTTTTTTTTTTTTTTCTTTTTTCCCCCAATTTTAGGTGGACTGTAGAAGTCCATGTTCAAGTGATCACAAATGATTGAAACTTTTTTTGAGTAGACAATTGTAATGCAGAAAAAAAAATTCTACTACAGTAGTTTTTAGGTTATTAATGAGTGAAAAATCATCAGAAACTTTATGAATACATTGTATTGGCAGAAGAAAAAGTCTCTTGAAATCCCACGTAGAGCACCCAATATTCCTAACAGCTGCAAATGTTTTCGAAACAACAAAGAGTCTTAGCTATTTCCAAAAACTCCTGATGATAAAACTATTTTAATGTACAAAGTATATAAACTTGAAAGTGTGAAAGGAATGTGGCTAGTATTTTAGGCAAGACAAAAAATAAAAATAAAATAACCGTAACATTTAGCTTTAGTTCTGCAACAAGTGATATTCCAGTCTTTTCCCCAGTAATACATTTCATCTCAAGTTTAAAAATATGTTTCTACATTGTAAAGTGTACAATGTGATTATTTACAGTGTAAAAAATGTTATTGTTTTTGTAAATTTCATGACCTACTCTTCATAATTTCCCTGTCCCAAAATGTTAAGGTGTGCTACCAGAAGTTTATGGCTAGATCCCATAGGTGAATTTAACTCACGTGCATGTGTGTAAAATCCAGGGTCAGGTCCACTGGAAGGTCCTGGGATTGGTTCCTGAGTGGCTAGTGTAAGCTGAGTTGCTGAGTGGAGACTTGCAGACTGTTGCAGACGTCTCAGAACATCTTCTTCACTGTCACTGCTTGATTCAGGTTCTTCATATGAATATGCCTTTCCTGATAATACAAAGCCAGATCAAGTATGCTATTTAGTAAATCTGAGGAAATATTTGCATTCTCTCAGTGCTTTGGATGTAATGTATGCAACAAAAATTTTAAAGTGAATTAGAGTAAGATATAGTGGAAATTGAAACTGTTAAGGTGTTTGTGACACCAGTGGAGTGCATATAGGCTATTGTTGATTTTTAGTATTGTTATATGTGCGTGTTTGTGCCTTGTATGCTTTTAAAGGTGCAGCAATAAATGACTTAAATAAAAAGGAATTCAAAATGGATGGAGAGGCAGTGTTAAGAGAGACTGTAAATATATTATCACTGAAGAAGTAAAGGAACACAGAAATGGTTGTTTATAGAAAAATAAAATTAACTACTGTATATTTAAATTAGAATGCAACATTTTCTTTAGAGCTGTACATCTACCAAGAGTTATGTGGCAATTTAATCAACAGTTGAGTTTTTCTACAGAAATGATGAGTGATCATATCACAATTGGCTCTAGAATAAAATAAAAAATCTCTGAGGGACTCATGTGAAACTACTAACAAAACAGAGCAACTCTAAACAATGCATTTCAAATTTCTTCAGTAATGATGTGCCCTTTACTGTTCAGATACAGATAGTTATTTAATTTGTTTAAATTAATGATTTACTATGTAAAATACTACCTCTGTCCCAAAATAACTGTTGCATTTCCTCAATGGTCTTGCTCACTCTAGAAGTCAAACCAGTGGTGGTTTGTGCTAAAGGGCACAAGGTTATGTGCCCTCCCTTTATTTTGCACCATAAATCCTTTAAACAGTTCCTGCATAAATTGCCAATTCAAAAAAATATTAATGTTTCAGTACCTGCAAATGTAGATGATTTGGTGTGCATATGTGTGAAGAGAACATGCAAGGGCACATTCTCCTTGTGTCCAGGCTTAACAAGGCAGAATGCTTTGGCTTAAAAGGAGTAGTTATGAAGCTGATTAGCAACGAATGAGAGGGGTGTCACAGTGAAGCTTCATGAAGGGCATGCAAAATCTGTGGACTCTCCATGCACATATGCACTGAGCCTGTCCTCCACATAGCATCTACAAGAGGAGCTTCCCCAAGTGATTTTTCAGGAGGTTAACTATTACTTCCAATCAGCTCTTTGCTCTTTTATGTTAATGTGAGGAATGTAAATAATATGGAACTCTTCCACTATAAAGGCACTCAACTAAAGCATCCATAAATAACATTACATTTTTGACATTAATTCTTGTTTCTGAACAAGAGTATGTAGCAAAACTATTAACAAAGATCTGAAATACATGAGAAACTTAAGAGCAAAGGTGAATTATTTATTTTAGTAAATGTATAGTGAATACTTTATGTGAAATAAAAATTGAATACCGATACAAAATTTGCATTTGATATATTTGCAATTTTTTGAGGGGGGGCTAGCAGTATATTTTTGCAGATCAGTGTGATAAATGCATATTCCTGGATTCTATGCAATATTATTTTTATAAGTTTTGCTGAACCAACTAAAATGTGCATGGGTTGACACTGAATGAAACTGAGGAACCTGGTAAGCACAGAGCATTGAACTAGAGGTAGTCACAGAGCTCATAAAATGTGATTGGAACAATGGGTAAAGTGTTATCCATTGTTATCCATTGGGTGTTCATTAGACAAGTGCAGTGGCTATTTTGTGAATATGAGAAATTATTGACATATGTCAAAATACTACTGCACAGTTTATGTTACCAGAGGAGATAATATTCAAACAATGGGGAAGGAATGAAGAATATTGGAGATAATTAACAGCAGGCCATTTCTGAACACCTGCTTCATGCTAGCAAAAATGGTGTCTTGCAAAGAAATGTCTGATAAAAGAAAGTGCTGAAAAATTTACCATACAGTCTCTCCAATATAAACAAGCTACATCACAGTAGATGAACTTGTTGCCATCGTTGTGAAGGCCTCAAAGATCTTCCTGAGGAGACATTAAATAATTATTTTTTGCAGACTGCTGTATACACAAAGAGTGATTAGATATCTGAGAATACTGCTAAGATGTTAATACCATCTACTCATTATTTTTTATTAGTACTCTCTGTAGATGAGTGTTTGTATTCATTTAGTGTCAATAAATACCTCTCTAAAAGATGCAACTATTATTGTGGGGCAGAGGTAGTAATTTATGTCTATGTAGCTGTGATTATGGAAAGTGATTTTTAAATGATTTTTGCTCTAAGTGAGTTTTGAAATGTGAATCAGTAGAGGCTACCCAAAATCTTACCTTTGGTTGGATTGAAGAAAATGTTCCTGGCAATTAGAATTTGAATATATACACTTTGACTTGCAATTAGCTTTCAATTATTATTCTGAGCATCATAGATGTGAGTATGACATTTTGGTCACTAGACACATATTTCAATAAGTTTATCAAATTACAAAGTGACTATTGTCATAATCACTTTGAATCAAGTGAACACTTTTAAGTAGTTTAGATTCCTGGTAGATATGTTTTGTATTTTTTGCTAATCTCTGTTTGGTCTTCAGCATATCATTGATTACATGAAAACAAACATGTGAAGCAACATTTGATATATAAATAATAAATTTTAGTGCTTTTGAAAAAGTTTAAAATTCTTGTTCTAAAATTGTAGAATAAAATTGCTGAAATACTGCATTACCTTATTGGACTACTATTTAAGAGGTAAAATAGCAAATATCAAATCAATGAATAAAACTTTTATTGAGAACATTAAAAAAGATGAGTTTGATACTCAGAGACATGCAGTAAAACATGATGAACATCAAAATTGTGCTAAAACAAAGCACTTAGTGCAAATTGGTGCAAAGAGATTTTTCCATATGTTGAATAAAAATTTGTGGAACGTGCATTGCAAAATTTGCAGCATGCAAACTGAGTCTATCAGGCATCCAGTTTCCATTCACATAAATGTGGTGAACATGAGTAAAGATTTCACTGTAATCATTAAAAATCAACAATAAAATGTCAAGAAGATTATTAAGATTAATTATGCTAAAGGTGATTACATTTATTAATTTCTTCTTTCAAATCATTTCATCACCTTTATTTTACAAGGGATAAGAAGAATAGGGCATAGGTTTTGCCTGGAGCAAAAGTATTCAGGTACTAACAATAGTAAGTTAATAAATAGTAGGAAGTAAAATTAAGGCTAAGGATTAAAAATGAAATAAAATAAAGGAATTAATTCAATGGTGATATATATTATTCTTAGCATGAGATTCATAGTCTCTAAATTATTTAATCTCTGTACAGTTTTTATTTATTATTGTTGGTATGCGTCTGAATATTCAACATTTTTATTCTTTTAAGATTTTGAAGAAATGTAATTTGATATATCTATATTTATAATATTATTTTATAAAATCCCTGAAAATAGTGCATGGGACATTTCATCTCAAATTGGACAAGAGGTTTAAAAAATTGCCTCATATTATTTTAAGCCAATGAATTTCTTTAATATGTAAAGTATCAAGAGATAACAGTTTCTAATGAAGGAGTTGTCATTTCATTATAATGTATTTTAAAGAGCTACATTCACTTACAATTAAATTATTCCACTGTAAGAAATGGAATATTTATGTGTTCAAAAACATGGTCTAGTATCGGAAACAGCTTATAAAAATTAACGTTCCTTATACAAACTTATCTTAGCTAGTGGTGGAGGGTTTTTGGCATACGGTCTTTCTTGTTGAGATGTCATGCTGCCGCTGCATGGCTAACACCATGCGTTCACTGGAAAAACTGTACACGAGCGGAAGTGATTTGAAACAAACTTGTTTCATTCTGGATTTATTTTCTCGCTTCCTGTTTAAGATACAAGTAACTGAGCAAGTTGGCTCAAATGGTAACGCATGAGACTCGGGACATCCTGGATACAATATCCTTGTGATCGGCCATCCTAACCTGGTGTTTTTCGTTGTATCCTTAGGCGAATATCTTTCTTTTCATTCTATAGCATTAGTTACAGGGTCGGAAGGTCAGGCGAGGCGATTGGAGGCGGTGGCTTACACTCAGGAAAAGTTCCTGTTCTAGCGTCCAGTGGGTTATCTGGAGGCCCCCTCGAAGGACCTCGGAACATTTCGAGTAAGGCCTTGATGGAACTGGAGTGGTTCTCGCGGTCTGCAGGCGTCGGGATTTATCTATGCAAATGTTAGAGACCTCGCATTGTCTTCTCGGATTCCTGGCCGCCCGGTGTATTTTCCCTCTCATCCGTTTCTTCCGAGGTGCTCCCTCGGGAGTGTATGTGCAATAGGTTTATTAGCGACCGCAGTGCGAAACCCTCCATTGAGAAGAAGAAATGCCAAAAACATGAAAAATTATATCTTATTCAATATAAGTTAATGGATCAATGTGGATTGTAAGCTTATTTTACAGTGATTGCAGTGATTAACAAATTAATTTCAAAAGTCTTCCTTTAAGACGAAATAATATTTAATAAAGAGTTATTTGTGCTAAACAGCTTATCAGCAGCTTTCGTTTAATATTAATTTGGTTTATATATTCCGAAACATTTTAAAGTTATTTATTTCGAAGGTTCAAAAATAATATGACTTAATACCCTTCTAGCATAGAAACTATTAGTGATAAATTAATCATATTTTGCACGAAGCTCTCTTATGTCTCTGTAAGTTCACAAAATTTCGGTCAAATATAAGTATAGAAGAAATGCTGTCGTCAGATTTCACATGAACTAACCCGTTTACAAAAACATGTTCTTTTTTTTTTACAGTCAGTTTATCTTGAAAAAAATACATAGTATCTTTGAATTTTCACACACTATCTCACTATCATCTTCTTCCACTGGATGGCGGTGATACAGTTATATTCCAAAGTAGTTTTTAAATGATGTGCAATATTACAAAGGAGAAGTGAATATTTTTTAACGAAAAAATTACACCATTAACAAAATATGGAGGTAGCAGTGCATTAAAGCACGTTAGTCTTTTGTTGAAAAGATTGTCATCATCATAAGGTCATGAGCCACACACTGCAGTCAAGAGTGGTTTAACACAATTATCAACCAGTTAGCACATTCAAAGGTGTGTGCTAAATGTGTACCTCAAAGCAGCATACCAAGTGCTTGCTCATTACGAGGCTGAAGGTTGCGATTTCTTATCCAGCATTATAACAGGACATGAAACTTCAAGCCTGAGACTTAAAGACGGTTAATGGAATCACGAGAGAACGTAGGCTTTCACGGTCGTAGTCGCAGATATCACTAGAGGCTGTTATGCCGTGGTCTGCTGGAGCTAAGAGTTCCTGACGCAGTGCTACTTTCTCCAAGGAGACTTCGTCTACGTCACTGAAGATGTCCGCCCAGTTCTGGATGAAACGTCTGGAACTCCCAGCTCCGACAGACCACATATAACAGCCCGGAAAATACATCTAGTGATTAATAGAGTGACATCACAAAGCTTCTCCTTGAAAAAACAATAACATAAATAATTAATTAATAAAAAGTCAAACGTTTAAGACAGTACTCCTCTGCCTATAAAGTTATTGCCAAAACCTTCTGGAAATCTGAAAGGATTATTTTGATCGATGTATTGCATCATGATGGAACAGTTAACTCTGAAATGTCAAAAATCTTTGAAAGATGGCGCATCCGTCCTCACAAAGACGTAACTAAACCTTTTTGTTCTTCTTTACAAAGTCTGCGCAGTCGAAAAGAGGTGTGTGTGTGTGGTCTGGCAATCAGAAGAAGGTGAGCGAGAGGAATGCGCTACGCAAACATTCACAGTGTTGTCAGATACTCACACATGGTTAGAAGTCCAGCGGGCGTGCAAGATCTGAATCTGAACGATTAACATGGGTATCCCACATACATTCTTCGTGTGAAGATAAACAGTGCAAGCTCCCCTAGTATTTCAGTCCGCACTTGCCTTCATATGATAGCTAGACTATACACACGCATGCATTCAATCTGTCACACCCAGTGGCAGTGGAGAAATATTAAATTACAATGTTTATAGTTTGTTTTTACAATTATACGTGCCAACACAATTAAATACATTTTAACCCAACTAAATACATGTCTACCTATTATATACGAGTACATGTCAACCTGATTAAATACATTTCGAACTAATTAAATATATATCAATCTAATTAAATGCAAGATAACGTAATTACATACATGTCAACCTGCTCTTCAACATAATTAGAAGCATTTCAACCCAAGTAAATGCAATTCAACCTAATTAAATTTCTGACAACCCAATTTAAAAAGTACAACCTAATTAAACTCAAGCCAATCTAAGTAAATGCATGTCAACCTAATTAAAACATGTTAAATAATTAAATATATTTAATCTAATTAAATAAATGTCAACTGCAAAGGTTAATATATGAACTAAAGTTCTCTTATAAGTTTTCTTAATTTTTTTTTAACACTGCCACGGGTGGCCGAGGTCGTTAAGGCGCGGACTTGTGAGCGGGAGGTCTGGGGTTTGTATCCCGCCAGGACCGTCCTCCCTGGCTGAGTTTTTTTTTTTTCCCAGGTTTTCCTCAGTCCTCATAAATGGCAAATGCCGGATAGGTATACTAAACTTAGGCCTGGAACTTTCCTTCCTTAAAATATCCTTTCGCAATATATTTCATCTCATAATAATAATAATAATAATAATAATAATAATAATAATAATAAAGAAAATTAGGTGTAAAGTAAGTAGTATTAAATTACAAGCAATCAAAGTACTCGTGGCTTTCGAAAATTACTGTCGGGGCTTCAAAAAAATAACCGAATATAGCTCAAAAGTTTTTTTTTTTTTTTTTTTTTTTTTTTTTTTTTTTTTTTTTTTTTACACGTAGTAAAAATGCTCAATGTGTAAGCGATGATTTAAAAATTTCCAAGCTATCGATTGAAAGGAGCTGGAGCGCCACCTTGTGGCAGTGTGACATTATCTCTGTTCTCATTTAGCTGTGGCAGCAGCCAGTCAGTGATCATACTCATATGTGAGAGATGGAAAGAAAATAGTGGCAACACGGTCGCACGCTGTTAATGAACATGTAAGGACGTTGCTGTTCTCAAAAGTTATATAGGAATGGCATAGCGTTCAACACATTGAGCGGCACTAGTGCACCATGACTGACGAATACGGAGCTGTCGAGTAGTGGTGTAAATTTTAACCTCCCTAAAGTGATGTTTCATAAAAGTGAGCAGTGTGTATATGGATTAAAAGTGAGGTGAAACCTGCAAGAAATGCCATTTAGGTCTGCGAGAAACCTATAGCGATGAAATTTGGCCAAATCGAACGGTGGTCTGTGGAGTGTCAGACTTTCTACAAGGATGCAATCGAGTGGAATATGCATCACGTTTGGGTCGTCTTTTCCTTGAAGCGCATTACGTTAATTTGATTTAATGCAGGAGATGGGTCGTTGATGGACAGTGAGGAAATCAGCTGCAGAAGTCAGAATAAGTCACATTTCAGTGTTGCAGTAGAGCGCTCCTTCTTAAACATCAACAAAAGCGACTTGGCTACAGATGTCCAGTTCCTTCCAGAAGTGTGACGGCTGGTAATAAATGTGACAGGGGATTACATTGAAGGAATGCAAAAATCTTCAGGTTCTAGAATAAATGGATTACTACTTATGAATATGTTGTCAATACTTTCCTTCCAGCCCTCGTAACGGAATCTTCTGTTCCCATATATGTACATTAGGCTAAAGACCTTTCCGCTTAAACGAAAGATTGATTCATCCCTAAAAATCAGTTTGTCACCAAAACCATCGTCTTCCATCCTCTGCTGCAGTGCAGTGCAATTTCCCATCGATGCTTGTTGCGAGGTGGTAAAGTTTGATGCAATCCAAGGCGATTAAGGTTTCATTCTTAGGCCCATTCGTAACACACGACAAACTGTGGTTTGCTGTATGCCCAGTTTCCTGCTCCTCTTGCAGTCGATTTCCTAGGGCTGCATTGATAAGCTTTTCTGATCTGCTCCACCGTTTCCTTCAACACAGATGGAAGCCAGGTGATTTTTCCTTTACACAAACACAAACTGCGCTTAGGAATTGTCGGAAGGAGGAGCTTTTCCCAATTCCCTTATTGTTCGCCGCCATGTTACAAACACTGGCACCTGGCAGCAACGGCAAGGCCCCATTCACAATGAAAATATAACGTAAACAATAAAATAAAACGTAACGCGTAAACTTTGTATTATGTAGATATTCACGATGAAAGACGTAAACGTAAGTAATAGCCAATAAAAAGTAAACAAATAAATAAAAAAGTGAAGGTCAACTAACAGTTGATTGAAAATGGCTACTTCTGAGTAGAGAGCTATAGCGTTTATACATATGATAAGTGCAGTAACTAATTTGCTTGGAGTAATATATTTAAAAACTCGATAATCTCGACGAAGACTGCAATTAGATATTAACATGGGTTCATTCCATAAATCTAAGAAGAAATGACCAGGGGGCTTTCCTTAATTTATTGCGCGAAATGAGAGAAAATGATCCACTGCAATTCAGAAAATACTTCACTTGAGTTTAAAAACAACACGTTTGCTTTCAAAACTGCATCTTTATACGATCTGTTTTTCTTGTCATGCAAGTCTTTCGCCCCTCGACGTCATTCTGTCAACAGAGCAGCAATGCGTTCTGATTGGCTGATTTCTTACGTTTTCCTTACATGTAGACGCAGAATCTTGGACCTTGCGGGCTTCTATGTTTATGTTTAATTATATATAGTTTTATGTTTGCGTGATTCAGTGTGAATGGTTCTATTGTAATATACAGCATCTAGTTTTTACGTTTACGTTAGGCTTACCTTTATTTTTCATTGTAAAATGACCATTAACTACTCAATGATGTGCAGCAAAGAACAAAAATTTGAAAGTTTCTCTATCCATCCGTGTGAGGATAATAATCGCAAGCTCAATTCATTACCCATCAGGAATTCAGCAATCATTTTGGAAAACCCTGTAATTTCAAATAACTACAAAATTCTACAAAGCATTCTTTACTGCATAAATCCAAAGTTAGTAGAACCTAGTATTCCATTTTACGTTCTTCATACTGATTATCGGTTTTTTTTTTCCTGATAAAGCTGTTTTTCTTTACAAATGTGCCATTATAAACAAATGAATAAACATAAATAACCTTGACAGCTTCAAATGTAAAGTGATTTATATAGAACTAACACATTTCTTTCTTTATTTCAAAACAAATGATGCTAGTTACAACATAATATACCTCAAATGCAGAGTATTTTTGGGAGATTATTAACCTCTATGAAAAATGTCCTCCCTCCTGCATAAGGCATGTCTCAAAACTTCGTTCCACTTTACTGGCCGCTCACTGGAGGACTGTGTTGTCAAAACCATTAATCTCCTGTGTAATGTGCTTCAGATGTTCAACGTATGGGGACGTGTGGCATAAGCTTTATCTTTTAAGTAACCCCCCATAGGAAGAAGTCCGGTGTTGTCAAATCAGAATATCTCTGTGGCCACAGGTTCTTGGAGATTATCCGTCGTGAAAGAAACTTTCAATAAGCAGCATTGATTAATTTGATGTATGGTATATAGTTGAAAATACTTTTGACCCAGCTACATCGCCCAATCATATGATAGGCAGTATTTTGAAAATGAACGCCATGCAGGAGGAGAGACATTTTCAACATTTTCTATTGAGGTTAACAATCTCCCTAAGGTGTAGTAAACTGTGGCTAGCATCATTCGTTTTAAACAAACTTAGAAAGAAATATGTTAGTTTTATATAAATCACCCTGCAGAATCAAAAGTTTTGTTTTGTAGTGCATTTTTTTGTTTCCCGCGTTATCGTTAGACTTGTAGATTCCATTTTATTCACTGTTCACCTACAATAAAGGTCCCTAGCTAAGATATAGGTATAATCATTCACTGTAATATGTGGACAAAAAGACCTAACGCTATTAAGTGAAAAAGAGGGCACGTTGCTATCTTAAGATACACCAAGACTAGAGGCATTGCTCGAGTAAAAGAAACACCATTTATTGTTTAGAAAGCAGCTACTTTTATACTCCTGCCGATAAGAGGTACTCGTTTTCCGGTCCACATTTTTTTTCAGAAAATCTTCAATTTCTTCAACTCTAAACGAACTCTGTATCCTGCAACGCGATAGCGGGGAAAAATTACTCGGCTAGGCAAGGCATAAAGATTCATGTTTCGGTTATGGAAATTTCTCCTGGGTACGGGGTAGTAAATCTGACAAATGAGACGTTCTAACTATCGGATATGTTCCCCAAGAGAAAACGCAAGCCATTTCTAGCGACGTAGTCTTGGGTTCTTATTTCCTTAACTTCATGTGGAGTCAAGGCAAGTTATCTGACTCTCAAATCTTCCTCCCATCCATCCCTTCTTTTATTCTTGTAAGAGGATTCCTGGCTGCGTAACTTTTCTAACCTTGTTTATTTCTTTTCAAGATATCTACACAGAACTGATTTCTAAATCTTTCTCTTTTAGGTAGAATTTTGTCATTTTATTTTATTTTATTTTCATTCTAAATTCAGTGTCATTTCGTGGTCACTTTTATTTTTAAAATGATAACAAGCTGTGCATCTCAAAATTGAATAGCAAAGTAATTCAGAGCTATTAAATATTGAAACTGTTGACGCTCAAATTGATTACCAAAGCCTCCTACTAAGGAAAATGTTGATTATTTATCACTTCTGGGGAGTGTCTGCACGAAAACATTAATTATCATTATATAATTGTTTAATATTGAAATAACTACAAGTTTTCCCATATTTAATATATATATATATATATATATATAACTGTTGCCATTAATATGCTGCTTCACTATAATTATTTAATACGCTCTTAAAGTAATAAACGCAATAACAATCAGTATATAAAACCAGAGGCAAACTCTCCTGGGAACGAGAGATGACGTATCAGGTGGTGCATGCACATACTGACTCATGGGCTAGCGGCTTCTTCTACCATTTTCTCTCATCTCTTCGGTTAAAACACCCAAACTCACCGAGAACTTGGTTTGCAACGCATTTGCAAACCGCAATGCGCCGGTGCACGTGTCAGGCAAAGCTCAGGCTGGCAACCAAGAACATCTGAACCATGCAACAGGTCGTGGAGGAACAGCAACTTACCTTTCGTGAATTTTGTTTTCAAATTGTACCTGCCGCAATGCCCATTTCTTCTACTATTCGTCTCTGTGATAAAATTAAGAAAAGGCCCATCTTGTTAACGAGTAACTATCCAACGGATGAACCTTTACGCTTTTGTTACAGTCTTCTTTCGAATAATTCTCGAGAAACTTCACAAAACGAACGAGTATAAGATGGGATAATCGAATGAAAAGTAATCGATTATATAACGGACCGATTTTTTCCCCGAATGAAGGTAAATGACTAATTTGAATTAATATAACGATTTAAATATTCTTTCGAATATATATGCAAGTAGTAACCTACACACAATATGTACGAACACATTTATGAGATTGTTGTAATTTCAAGCTTTACAAATTTATGACAAAATAAAATAAGAAATTTATGATAGAAAATGTTTTATTCTATCAAATTATGTACATATATTAATAAACGTTAATAAATAATAATTACTAAATAGATATATTATGGTAAAACAAGTTACATAAATGTCCTAACATCAGCGATGAACAAAACATTCACAAACTCGACATTTGTTATGTTATTAAATGTATACTTACATTATTTAAAATAAAAATATGTCTTATAGCTTCACCGTAATTATATGAAGGGATCACCAGCATGAGGTACTAACTTGACAATTTTATACAAAGTGATATTTCAATATAGAAATGTGCTTTCTGTATTATTGCCGCGCTCTGGTGGACGATTCCTATTTTTTCATTCCCTCTCTCTTTTAACTGTGTTCAACATCCGTTTTCACTACTGAGGCATCACAAGTGGTGGTACGCATGATACATGAGATGAAATGATAAATTTGGAAAGGCATTTTTCTTTTTAATGGATGAAGCCTTCCATACCTAAATTTAGAGCATTTCCCAGTAATTTTCATTTATGGGGAATGAAGAAAACCTAGAAAAAACCTTAGTCAGTTAGGATTGTCGTCAAGAATCGAACCTTATACCTCCCGCTAAAGAGTGTGTGCCTTAACGACTTCAGCCACCCATGTAGGTTGGTTTCTTTCTGTAGTTTAGATTGCACCCTATAACAATAATCTAGTTTTCCTTTGCGTTTACCTACCACGATCTCGAGGCCAGGAGACTTGAGGGCTAACATTTTCCCGTGAATTGATGCAAGTTTCGTAAAGTGATGTGAGTAAATCTCCTTTAATTGGTAAAAGTAATGTTATGTTAGGCAATTGTCGAAACTCCGAAATTTATCGGACACGAAAATTCATTTGTAAACGAAAGAAAAGTATGTATATTTACACATATGCATAATGTGTATTTGACTGCATTGGTTTTCTCCTGACGTGTAGATTGGACGTGAATTTTGTAGATGTAAGACTGTAGTTATGAATGAAATGAAGTGAAACGAATTAATGATGACACAAATGAGCTAGGAGTCCTTGGCGCCATAACTAACTGGCATTCACCTTCTCAGGATAAGGAAATATCCGGGGGGAGGGTCCTTACCGAGACAGCTTGACCTGACCAGGAATCGAACTTCGGATTAGTAGCCGCAAACTCTACCACTAGACCACATCAGCGGTTAAAAGTAATAAGCTTGTTAGCTGACGTATAACTATAGCCACTTAAAAGAAAACAACAAGTCGAACTCTTTTATTGATAATATTATCAGGGATGAGCTACACAAGTATGGGTCACTCGCGCGGCATTTGTTCCCGCGATCGACAAAGCTGTGTGTTTAGTAATCAATATAGTTAATTTCGGAAGCGGCAGTGTTCTCATAGAGAAACATTTACCATACCTTGAATTCGGTTATGTGCTCTCCTTAGTAATAAATTGTATTTTTTTAATGTGCAGAGCAGATTATTGTCTCCAGCCGAACGAGATTTGCATTTTTTCTCAGATATAATGATAATGTAAATACTTCATTATGCATTTGTCAATATTCAAGCATAATCGTTCGCTTTGAGACGACGATCGCATACGAATACATAGCGCATTAATTTCAATCGTCAAGGGTTGGCAGAAGAATCGAACTTTCCGATTACGCTGGGTCATTTATTTTATTACACCATTTGATCATTAATATTCACATACGTTTTTATATTGCTTGGTAATCACATCTTCATTACGAGTAAAAATTGAGAAATTGGTATCACAATAGATAGTTTTAAAAGAGAATGAAAAATGGAAAGATATTAATTTAAAGGAATGTAGCCACAACTTTTAATAAAAAATAACTTAATTACAATAAAAAATAAAACACACTAAAACTGCTGGGCTAAAATATGCATTATCATCACTTTAGCCAATATTTAGCATATTTAGGTCAACTAATTCCAAAAATTATTAAAATATATTAAAATTTGCACTAGTATTTGTAGTTACTAATATTTCTGCACTTTTAGAGAAATCTATATAAGTTACTCGTACAAATGAAGTATTAATACTAATACTTCTGTGGAACAAAACAAAGAAAAAGCAATTATAAGTATGGAGTTACAAAGTACAATGTAGCAGAAACCTTTGTGAAACATAATTCTACTAATAATACAAGTTACAAGTCCACATACTTGTAATGTATTAGATCATACTTTTGTGGAACAGGGTCCTTGCGACGCACACCAACACTAGCCTTGCAACGGAACATAGACATAAATGATGAGGGTGCTAAATGAGTAGTCAAAGGAGGAAATGTGCGTAGTTAATAGTTTTTTTTTCGGACAGAAAATACAGAATCTGTAAATATTCATCGACGGATTTTGTCTATGTATAGAACAGACACGATAGCCATTCAAATGGTGCAAAAAATGGTGGCACAATTTGCAAAAGATCGAATGATTAAAATGGCCTGTCAGATAATTGCAGTTGGCAACGTGTTCCTCACACTAATTGAAAGGGAGGGGTGAAGGAAGAAGAAGGGGGGGGAACTTACTGGGTAGAATTTTCGACTTTGTTACAGATGAACTGTTAACATTTCTCAACTAGCAGGACATCAGTTTCTATTGTATGGGTATGAAAAACGTATTTTATACTATGACAAATATTGGAAATTACTTTGATGGTACAGTGAACAAATACAAAACCGGTGTTGAAATAGAACAGTGTTATTTTTACGCTTACCTAAAAAAAAATTGGAGAAATTTACTTTTTGACATCCTAGCAGAGTGAAAACAGATTATTTTCGAGCTTTGATATCCCCTTTTAACAAATTATTCAAATTGTGGGTATGTTGTTAGAAGTTCATTAACAATTGCACAGTAATAAAGAAAACGAATCTATATCACGATTATAAGAACTAAGAAAGACCTTTAAATGCTAGCCTCTCAAAATTGACACGAATGTATAATTTTAGACACGATTTTGTCGAAATTTACAAATGACCTAGTCAATATAGACTGAGAATGATTTGGTTTTCCTCATCAGCAATGAAACCATTTTTTATGAAAGAACAGATCTCACGTCATTGGTGAAAAAAAAAAAAAATTGCAAGCCCATGCATCTTAATACGTGACGCCAGCAAAGAGGAAGTATTTTCCAATTGGCTGCGTAAAATAGTCACTTTGTAACGAGCAATAAGTACGCTACTCTGAGATTTTACTCCCATCTGCAGAAATCTGGTATGGGATGTTACAGCAAGCATATGATGACGTTGTTCTACCACAGTCAATCGCGTTTCGGTGGTTCAAAGAGTTTAAGGAGGGCCGTGTTTCAGCATAATAGCAGGGCGGTCCAAGTGCTCCAACCACTGCAGGAACGAGACCACGATTAACATATGCCGCAATTATTTGGGAAGGTCCACGAATAACAGTAGACATGTTACTGATTTCCTATGATAGTGCGTTCACCATTATACACGATCGCTTACACATGAACTGCCTCTGTACCAGAGGGGTTCTGAGATTACAGGATATGCCTGAATTTCATCATTACAGGTGATGAAACTGGGCTGCACCATTACGACCCCGAAAGCAAACAGACGAGTTCAGACTGGAGATCACCTGCTTTCCGATATCAAAGAAGGTTATAGTAGTTTCGTTGTTTGACTGTCGTGGAATAGTTTATCAACATGAAGTCCCCTGCAAACAACGGTTAATGGGGATTAGTACAGGACTGTTTTCTGGACACATCTGACGAAAACGCCTTGAGCTGCATTCATCTGGTTGGCGCCTTTACCATGATAAAAGAAGGCCCTTAAATTTGCAGCATTTTTGCTCAACATTTGTCCAGAAAAAATATCAAACATGTACCCCAGACTCCATATAGCCAGAACCTAGCTTAGTGTAACCTTTTTCTGCTCCCTCGTCTCAAAAACGAGCAATCCTACTTAACTTTGTGGAGAGGCTAAAATCTTACCAAGTTCTCTGGAGCGCGGAGGAGCGGGTCCAAGAGGTTCGTCGCAGCAGGGGAAGCCCCCAATGCTGTAGAAGCACCATTTCTTGTTCAGGTACAAGAAGAACACAAGCAGTAGTACCACAAAAGCTGCCACGGCGCCCAGAAACGCCGTCGCTTCCACCGGAACTGCAACAAAATGCATTTTATTATTAGTTACAATCGGTTCATTAAAAATGATGTAGCAGGGATACACCTAGTGAATTCTTAAAGAGAGATAGTACAATTATTGATTACTCGCGTGACATTTGCTTCCGCAGTTGACAAAGGCATGTGCTTTTAATTTTTCAGTAAGAAAGTCAGTTAACAGGTGACTGCTGTGTGGGAAGATTCATTCATTGCAAAGTGTGTAATGAGCTGGGCTTGTTTACTATTGTACAACGAGAATTTATCGATGATTTGTGTACTAATCTGAAGTATTTTAGACGATTGATCGATAAATAACGATCAAAGGTGATCGTACTACTTGTTAAAGATGAGATAGCAGTGGCACTTTCCAAGTTATTTCCACTTTGAAATTTCAAATAGCATCCCTACCTCTTGATGTTTAAATTTGAAAGAGGATGTAACTGTTACGAGTATTACATATTTTTAGCGAATTTCGAAGGAATGTTGTACACATGAAAATATTTTTGGAAAATTCTTCATATCTCCCGATCCTACTAACTAGGCACCAAAAAATGAGGATGAAAATTTATTTTTATATATATGGTGTCCCGTTAACGTTCTAACGGCCTCAATTTTTTTTGTTAATGAAATATACCGACCAATTAACAAATGATTCATCCAGTTGTTAGCCATAAAATTGAACAATTAGGAGTGGGAGTTAGCCTAAAGCCAAAAATTTTAAAACTACTCTAGCGGTCGCAGTTTTTTCTCAATAAAACTCGATATATACCATTTAAATAAAAAAAAAATAGCTTCTGAAAATCAGGAAAATCGGACCTACAGGAGTGGGGTATAATTGAAAATTAAAAAGCACTCTAACAACGTTTTTATCAAAAAACTATACAGATTAAAAAGTATATAGAACTATTTTTACATCTGGAAAAGTAGTTTATATTTGAAATTGAAATTTTAGCGAATTCCAGGAATGTAGCAGCCATTGAGGTTGTACCAATGAAACATTTTTGAAAATTTTCTTCACACCTCCATCAATCCTACTTACTAGGCACCAAAAATGACGCGCGCGCGCGTGTGTGTGTGAACTAGCGGCCGCAATTTTTGTTTTTTCTCAACGAAACTCGGCATATAAAGATCAATTAACAGACGATACATAGTGTTCGTTAACCAGCAAAATTGACCATTAAGAGTGGGATTTATCCTAAAGCGAAAATTTAAAAATCGCCCAAGAGGCCACAATTTTTGCTTTTCTCAAGGAAACTCGGTATATAATGCCTTAAATAAATTAAGAAAAACAACTGCTGAAAATCAGCGAAATAAGACTGTTAGGAGTAGGGATTTATTTGAAACCCAAAATAAAAATCGCTCTAGCGGCACCATTTTTTTTTTTTTTCGCAAGAAACTCGGTATAAACCATTTAAACAAAATGAGAAAAATAGTTTTTGAAAATCAGGGAAATCTGACAATAGGAGTGAAAACCGAAATTTAAAAACCGCTCTAGCGGCAGCCTGGTTTCCTTGTAGTGGACATAAGAGTCACTGCTTCCTCTCAATTTCTACAGAAAATAAGAAATAAATATGGAAAATCATAACTGTTATTAAAATGCAGAACTTCAGCATAGAAAGCGTAATTGTCTCCCGATTTATCGCGAACAGATCAAGACATGTATATAAATCGAGTTCCACCAAATAAAAAATGAAAGAAAAAAAAACAAACAAAAGAAAAGATAAAAGTGTTGGCACCCTTAAGTGGTAACCATATTGACTGCGCATCTTTTGTCTTCTGAAAGATGAGTTGCCTGGGCATCACCGAACCAAATGACGGTGCAAAGCAGGCGATGAGAAACGGATCTCACATCAAGAAAGATATTCGCGTTCTGCTTTCTCTGGAAGAAGCGTGGAAACTAAATTGAAGATTGATCTCAGAGAAGGAGCATTGCAAATTTCCTAGAAATCTCGAGGAGAGGAATTGTATTATCATTTCATGCACATGTCTTCATAAAAGTTTATGAAGTTCAGAGGAGAATGTCCCTTTCTGGTATGAAGAATAACGCTGACCATCTCCGAGGTCTAGTGGTAGCGTTTGCGATTAATATTGCGGAGGTTCTCAGTTCGAAACTTGGTCAGATCAAGCTGTCTGGTTAAAGCGTTTTAGGAGTTTATCCTTACCCTGATAAGGTAAATGCCAGAAAGCTTTAAGGCGCCTAGGACTCAAGAGTTCATTTGCGCCATCATAAATTCATTTCATTTCAATTCATTCATTCCTACACCTATAGTATTCAGTTCACAATCTACAAAAGTCGCGAGAAGACCAATGAAAGAGACAATAAATAAAAGTAACAAGAAAGAAAAAATGAATTAAATAACGCTAAAATTAGAGCCCTGGCTCAAAATCACCCACTAAAATATTTCCAGACCGAAATGACATTGAATTTGTTTGAAAACTGAGCATAAGTGAATGTTGTGTATACCAACATAACGGTATAAAAGAAAAGTAGTAAGTGGCAAAATTTCCGTATTTAATTTTAAATCAACAGAAATACGCAAAAATATAAATTTTAAAGATTATAGAATAAAATATATAAATTTCACTGTTGTTGGCGTTTGCAGTTCTGGGCGTCATTTAGAGATCGGGAAGGGATGGTTGGGCGCCAATGTCAAATCCCATATTGAGGATCGATAGAATGAAAACGTTTTATAGCGGCAGCCTCATATAAACCAGACCCCTCTCAGTCGCGGGTTTAAAAAGAAAACCTTTGGGATTAAGGAAAGTTAGCGCCAATTTGCCTGAATTCCAGCAAACTGCGCTCATCACTAGAGAGCGGAAAAATATGAAGAAACCTTTGACGAAACATGAAACCCACATCACTAACGTATTCAAATTGAAAGCACAACGTTAAGATTTACTTTTTTAAAAAGTGTATACACTATATTACAATTCATTAATTAGAACCATACAGTGCACTATTTTGACTGTAAATTTCAAACATTATCTCCATGATTTCTGGCAAGAGATTGCACCGTCTGTCAGTGAGAATGTTTTTGTAAAATAAAAAGATGTGTTTTAAATCACACAATGTGACAGAATCGAACTCATTTCGTGCTACATTTTATACCTTATGCTCACTGTAATAGATTCTCCCTTAGCTTTTATTAATTAAAGTTTCATTTAGTCCCAAAGTAATAAACTGCAAACATCGGATATCATTCTTACATCACACGATTCCATTATCGAATATGTTAAGAAGATGCATTTTATACAGTGATATATAGAGAGAGATTGCTTTATTACCCTTCGCATTTGTAATTTTATTACGATTTTGATAATTACTCATTTAAAGCTTAGGTATTCACTGTTGCTCATTTGCTGTTTGTGTATTCTTGTCTCTGTTGTCAAGTGTATTTTTATTAACAGCACTACATACACTATTTGTTGTTATTTTATCAGCTTACACTGCAGAAATGCAATAGAGATTCATTTCTATTTGAGACATTGTGGTGACAATATGGGTAAAACAGTGGAATCACTGCCGGGGAAGAAAAGTGAATTCTTGCTTACTGTTCTGTTGGTCTAAGCACTAGAGATATAGTCTCTAGAACAGGTTTTCACCAGTCTATCATTTCAAGAGTACCAAAGAAATATAGGGAGAAGAGAAATGTTGACCGGCTGAAAGGAAGAGGCAGGCAATGAGCATCTATTCCAAAACAGGACACGTACTAAAAATAATTTGTCTTAGTAATCATTGGCCAACAGCCTCAGAACTGAAGCAACAGTCGAAAGATGCGTGATGTCTCAGTGACCAGCAGAAGTAAACTCCTTCAAGCAGGGCTACCTTACAGAAAAAGCGTGCAGCGTGAACACTAAAGCTGTGGAAAAGGAGTCTAGATTTAACCTCCATGACTCCGTGCGTCGCAGATGTGAAGAACTGTTGCCTTCATTCATAACACAAGCAACGAAGCATTCACAAGGTCAGGTGATCTGGGAGTGCATTCATAGGTTGTATGAACTTCGAAAGTGGCATTGTTAATTGCAGACGTCTACTTAGGCATCCTTGAAAACAAATTGATGCCCACAGTACGAGGCCATTTTGGCGAACCTTCAAGCTGCATTTATCAAGATGACTCTGCCCTGTCATAGAGCTTTGAAGGCAATTAATTTGTATTTAATTGGATATAGGTAGTGTTGATATTTCAGATAAAAATGTTCCTTTGAAAAAACAGAAGAAGCTGCTAGACTGGCCTGGAAACAGCATCGACCTGAAACCTGTTGAGAACTACTGGGAGATTACGGGAAATAGTATGCCAGCAATAAAAGATAATTTCAGGAGAAATTGTGCATGTGCGTTTTCTTGAAATGACCCAGGAATACAAAGAATTTGGTTTTCAGGGCATCGATTAAAGCACGCGGTGGATTAACAAAATACTTGTGAAAACTATGCAGTAGATTAGGCAGCTAGATTTTATAAAAGTTGAAATGTATTCTTATTAATATGCTATGTTTCAATAATGTGTGTGTTTAACCGCATATATTAAGCATTGTAAAACAATAAGTAAGTCAATTTGTTCACTTCTTTCTGCGAGTATTTCGTTTCTATTTTTTAATACTTATAAAATACTTATAAAAATACTTGTAAATTAAAATGAAATGCATAACAATGATGTCTTAACACGTTTATGGAAGAATATGGGGCAAATAAAAACCACATAAAATCAAACATTCTGATGAAAATATTAAAGAGTTAAGGGTGAGGCACCACTGTACCACTGCACCACTGTAAATATAAATTTTGCCCCATACTATGGGGGTGTACACAGATTTAATAAGTAAATGGGCTGGCATTGAAACTTAAAATAAATAATGATTTTATTATTTAGGCATGTCAAAACTGGTTCGTCTAACAGTTTACTCATAAAGCCAGGACAAGCAGGGCAGCAACTAAGAAGGAACCAAGAAATAAAAGAGAGAGCAATTCTATGTAACGCGGGTTGCATGTTCACTAGGCGCTTCTGACACCACTGATAGACATGTTAATTGAGCGGAACACTTTACGTCAAAATTATTACAAATATTATTTTATTATTTTAATGGGACCTAATTTGTTATTGAACTGATAATTGAGTTCATATACAACGCGTATATCACCTCTTAGGAAGTCCTTAACCGGCGCGTGTAGAATTGAAAACTGGCAGTTTTGGAATGTCGATCAGAATGCAACATTGTTCATCGTCATCAGAGCGGGCGATAACGTTTGGGACTCACTATTGGGAAATCCCGGGTTCAAATCTTAATCTTGAATGTTTCCTTTATTTCCCTGGTTACTTAATACGTATGCTTGGGATAGATATTTCCTTTCCAGGAATGTCCCCAATTCATTCCGTTTGTTCTGTTGCAAGGCCTAAGTGCCAGACGAGATAGGTTGGTGCTGTTTGAGGTGTGGCGGTGAATGCTCTTCGGAAACATTTCTGCTTTGGCGTCTGGTGTGAAAGCGGTCCTTCTGAGGGGCTTACTTTCTTAGAGGCGGCGTCGGGATATTCTATTTGGAGTCTACATTCGTGTATCACCGCCCCTGAATCCCGGCCTCCTCCATCATTTACAGTCTGCATTTTCTGCCTTTTGGTTATGAAACTGTAGCACACTGTGCTGTCGTAACTTCGCTGCAAACTTACTCATATGTTGTGAAACTTTATTGACATTCAATTACGTTTTATTAACAGGAGCTTTTTTAAGGTCAACGTGAGTAGAAATTTCATTTTATGGAGCTATAAGCTTCCATAAAGCAAAACGTGCGGCTATCATAAACATTACCTAATCCTACGTACTAGTGATTGGAGCTCCGTATTCCTAGGTTTATATTTGGACATGTCATTAAGCATTTTCACCAATGGGAGTGGTTTACATTGGTGCTTATAGCTCTGGTGATTTGTAGTTTCAGATTAATATTAGTTTATTTGTTAATTCATACGCCTTACATCACAAGGCTTTGTTCAATTTACGTATCAGTTGTTCGTTTATTTTCAAATACATTACTGTCATGCAAATGATGATGATTATTATTGTTTAAAGGGCGCAAAACAGCTAAGGTCATTAGCGCCCAAACTCAGTAAAACCTGCGCCAAGAATAAAATATCTATACCAAAATTCAAAGTAGAAAAAAGCATTAAGCACATTGGGAAATAACGACAAAAGCCCCAAAACAAGTAACAAGGGTAAAATGATCAAAAGCAAACAACAGACTGGTACTAAAACACAGCTACAAGAGCTGAAAACACAACAGTCTTATAATGGTCTAAAATTATGGCATAAAAACCCCATAACAAATAACAAGAATAATATGGTCAACAACAAAAAAAAAGAGAGACTGGTAATAAAACACAGCTACAAGAGCTGAAAACACACCAGTGTTAAAATAGTCTAAAAATGCCGTCATAAATAAAATAATATAATCTCACACCTTGCTCCAAAAACCACAAACACGGATAAAACGGACCACTTGCTCAACAGCAACCACATCTGCAAGTACTTCCTCAATAGAGGAGGGCAAACCTAGGGAAAGTCTAAAAGCCGCTAGATGATGACGTTCTATTAAAATGTGACGCAGTGTATAGGAGTGGTCACAATGAGGACATACTGGAGCTGGACCTCCGTTAAAAAGGTGACGGTGACTAAAACGGAATGGGCAATTCGTAAACGTGCTGTATTTACTTTCTCGCGACGAACTGCGCGAGAAGAAGATGACCGATTAAAAGGGGCTGATTTACATTGTCGAAGCTTGTTATCTTGGAGTAAACTCCATTACTGTCAAGCAAAGAAAACATAATCAAGCACAGAGAGATACTTAAATTATCATACTTGTGTATATAGAAAAGTCAAAATAATAAAATTGACCCCAAAATATGTTTTTATTCCTGTCGTATGTTTTCCGCTAGAAGAGTGCAGCAAATATATCAAGATGTTCGTGCCTTGCAGAGAGAACGGAAAGTCTTTATTCCAGTTTCCTGAAGAAAACGCGTTGATTTACATTGCCTGTTTGGAATTTGATTTTGAACTGGTAGCAAGAGACAGTGAAGTGCCCGTTCGCCATATTGATCGTTGTCACTGTTCCACGTTCTTTTGCAGGTCACACATACGCACGTACGCACTTCCTGTACGGGTGCAGTTTTATGTCGCCTCAAGGCAAACGCGACCTAGGCTGAAAGCATTAAAATCAAGAATTTTGTGATTTGATTATTATATGTG
The DNA here is from genome assembly GCA_030762175.1 of Metallyticus violacea. Lineage (NCBI taxonomy): Eukaryota > Metazoa > Arthropoda > Insecta > Mantodea > Metallyticidae > Metallyticus > Metallyticus violacea. The sequence continues at coordinate 44,616,172 of CM060830.1, forward strand.
CGCAGTGATTCAATAAGAAAAAACTCTTAGTTCAGAAAATCAAAATAAAAGTCGCTAAGAATATTTTGCGCGCTTTCTTAAGAAGAATTCAAGTTTTGCAAAAAAATACTGCATCTAGAAACGTTCACCCAGAAAGTTAATTTAAACCAAATGTCATTCTCACATGTGAAGGGGAAAAGAAAAAGGGGGAGAAAATCCAAAGAAAATTTAGTTATGATAAAAGAAAAGGTTATTACTGATAATTAAAAATTAATTTAAACAAAATAATTATTGACTTAAATTATTAACTACCTAAAGTAGTTATTTTTGTATAATTATAAAAACATTTAAATAATTTTTTTATACTTTTAAACGACAATATTGTTTGTAAAGAAAAATCACAAAACTATGAAAAACATTTACTTCTCCTCAATATTAATAATGAATAGATTGTGAAAGAAGAACCTATCCTTAGTTGAGTCTAACACAGTAGGTTAAAGTAAGTCAACATCTTAGTGAAAATTTACTGCTTTCGTTTTTATTATGGGCGAGCAGATTTTCCTTACCGCGTTTGAATCTTTGTAATCGGAAACATGCCGTGCTGTAGCTGCAGTTATTATTTTTACAAGTCAATAATGTACCCTGAGAACGGCACCCCACAAAGAAATACCGCTCGCCCACAATGATTTTGTTTGGTTTATTTAGGGACGCTCTTTAACATTTCAGGTCATCAGCGTCCCATTCAATTCAGGGCGTGAAACAGCCGACAAATTTTGTTCAGAGGCCTCTTCTTTCAGGCTTGAGGTTCATTTTCGTGCCGTAAATGTACAACATGGGACCCACGGCTTTACTTCCCTTCCAAAGGAAGCCATACTTACAATTTTCACGTCCGAAAAAATCTGTCGGTCCTGGCCGGGATCGAACCCGCGATCTTGGGTTTAGAAGACAAGTATGTTGCCCACAATGAAAATACACTACTATATCGACCTATTTACCCGACTTAAATTTTTTTATTAAGGTCTTCCTACAGGGGATGAACGCATTGTTACAATACAACATTCCCTTTATAAAATGAAATCGACTGCAAAACATTCTTTACAACAGCATTGGAGCAAATAATTGTTCTTATTCCCGCGATGAACATTAAACTATAACAGAAAAATAATTGCAAACTTAAGAAAAAATATGATAGAAATAGGCAGAAAGTACAAAATAATTAAAAATAAAACCATCTATGTATTTACGGTAGTTCACAAACGTAATTTTTGTACTCTTAGTTAGGTTACCAATTAAAAAAATATAGAGATTCAATGACTATCAATTCCTACACCCAAGATCGCGGGTTCGAACCCGGCCAGGACCGATGCATTTTTTCGGGGCGTAAAAATCGTAAGTATGGCTTCCTTCGGAAGGGAAGTAAAACCGTGGGTCCCGTGTCGTACATTTACGGCACGAAAAAGAACCTCAAGCCTGAAAGAGAGGTCTCTGAGCAAACTTTGTCGGTCGTTTCACGCCCTGAGTTGAATGGGACGCTGATGACCTGAAATGTTAAAGAGCGTCCATAAATAAACAAATAAAAAAAAAAGACTATCAATGACTTACAATGACTGTATGTTGTAGGATGAAGAATTGCGCTGTCATTTAATTTACGACAAGTTATATTACACTACCATGTTGTATGCACAGGCCAGCAAATACTCTCCAACTTATCTTTGTACTTATAATACCTGGGTATTGTGCTCTATCTCCTTTTCTGCAGTTCTAATCAGATTCTTCTTTCTGAGGGCTCTGGACTAATACAGGGGTTGTCAACGTTTTTCAATAACGTACCATTACATTCAATCCAGGATATGAGATGTACCAGTAAGCAAATTTTACGACGTTAATGCGTGATTTTATAGTACAAGGGTCAAAATAAGCACTTCTCTACATTTATAACAACACTAGTGATTTATTTAATATTTATTGTATATGGTATTTATAATTAGATATTTATTAGAGAAAAACCGTTCAAACTATAATGGATTGTTCTGCGAAACGTCTGAAAATTAATTTTATTGAGATTAAAATATAGTAAATGAATACATAAACACCCGATACACATACTGCTGATACTGGTACTCTAGTACTCAAACCAACAATCAGTAAAAATTATTCACTTTACAATTTTAACCAATTTCTGACTTACACTTTTGTTTCAGTGCGAAGGTTATGCTTGTTTATCTGAACACGGTTCTTTAATGTTTGGCTTCAATTGACTTACTTTTAGTTTTATATCGGGGTCAACATTCAACTTATTTCTGTACTTGTTTTTGATATAAATTAGAAAAGAAAATGTACATTCACAAAGGTAAATGGTCACAAACACCAACAAAAAATTTACACCTTTTTTCTAAGATCTTTGGATATTCGTTTGTTCTTGTCGGTCAGAAGTCTGTTACATGCATCTTCTTGGTCATTTTCCTGAGACTTCCGTCACCAATTCGTCTTTCTGGAAGGAGTTAAGGTTTCTGGCAAGGTATCAGCAATAGAAAACGGATCTCTAATGCAAAATTCTGCATTCAGCTTTTCAGGGAAGTATACACTGAAATTTGAGATGACACTCCCAAGGTGCCCCTTAATATTCAATGCTAGTTCACAATGAACAGGACCTCCATGGGTGGCCGAGGTCGTTAGGGCGCGGATTCGTGAGTGGGAGGTCTGGGGGCTCGAATCCCGCCACGATCGTCCTCCCTGACTGAGGTTTTTTCCAGGTTTTCCTCAGTCCTCATATATGGCAAATGCCGGGGAGGCACCCTAAACTTAGGCCTGGAACGTTTCCTTCCTTAAAAATTCCTTTCCCAAGTTATCATTTCATCTCATGTATCACCAGTGTCCACCGCCTGTGGTGCCTCAGTAGTAAAAACGGGCTTTAAACACAATTAAAAACATAATGAAGAGGCATTTCGTTTTCACTTAAAGCATCCAACAACGGAAAGAAAGATGTGTTTACAATATTGATCCCTGTTATTACGAAGTTTAGTTTTTTCTTAAGATTTCCAATTTTATCCAAGAATATGGAAGTACTCTTGTTCTGCTGGTTAAGGCGACAAAATACATCCGCTAACTGGGCAAGCCATAGTTCGTCAGTGAAATAATTCAACTGCGGTCACTGGTGGGCTTTTAAATCGATCCTAGTCAATACCCTCTTTCTATTTGAAGACTTTTAAATGTTATTCACAATTTATTATTTTAAATTATTTCGTGATGTCACTACCCCCCCCCCCCCTTTAGTAGTATGGTGAATCTGTTAGCAGTATACTAGGCCTGTTACAAATTGAAAGTAATTTTTCTGCTGTCTATTGTTGAATTTAAAAGTGAAAGTATATGTTGCAAGATATTAATACATAGTATTTCCTTATTTACTTTTGCGAAGTATAACCTAACATTGCATATTAGGACTGCAGCTGCCATTACATTAAATATGTAAGTTTGTTGTTCGTTTTCTCAAAAGTTAATTTTTCAAAACTGATTACAGCTTAGCTTCTAAAATTTTCAAGATAATGGCATGAAGCGTTTCCTTTTCTTTTTAGGTCCATTTTATTTATTTGGTTTATTTACGGACGCTCTTTAACATTTCAGGCCAAGCGTCCCATTCAATTCAGGACGTGAAACGACCGATAAATTTGAGGCCTCTTCTTTCAGGCTTCAGGTTCTTTTTCGTGCCGTAAATCTACGAAATGGGGGGGACCCACGGCTTTACTTCCCTTCCGAAGGAAGCCAAGCTTTGGCATTTTACGATTGAAATCAACAATCTTCATTTTATCTTATGTTAAATATATATATATTTCATATTGAAAAATGTGTGTTTAAAATTAAAATTTTAGAAATTAATTTTTCCCTACACTTGCACTGTACATATTTTAATTACTGAAGTTCAATTTGTATATTTAGAAATTGCCTTTATAATAAAGAACAAATTAGTCAGAAAAATTCAAAATTTTGTAAAGAATTTTGTTAATGTCTTTTTGATGCAAAACCAGAAATGGAATACTTGAGAATTAATAGTTTCAAAACTTAATAACATATGGAAAAAACATTTTATTTTATATTAAAGAACATTAAGCGTACAAAATGTAAGTTACATATTTCTTATATAACCAAAGACAAAATGGTAAACATTACCAATTCAATCTTGCAAAACGCTAGTTAGCTTATCCAGTACAACGCTATTGTCCTTAACAACATTACCACTCTCTGTCCACATTTTTCACAAGTTGAAGACTACCACCAGCTTTTTTTTCAGTTACTGAATTGCTTTTTAATGTTGCAAATACTTTCACACAAACATACACTCTTCTGCTCACTGCAAACAAATTTTCTTGACATTTTAAAATGGTTAAAAGGTCAGCAAACTTCAAGTGAAAGCGAGGATTGCTATGTGCTGAGCAAATTTGCGGAAGATTAGCTTTTCAATACAACGCAGTTGTTCACTGGGTGGAAAACCCAGCTTATACATGAGTGAGTGTATGTCACAAGAGTTATTCCAGAAAATGGAAAAACAAACTCTGCCAATATCACAATCACAGGGTAGCTTGGAGGGGGGGATGTTACTTCAGAATCACAGTATTCCATTGAAGGTAAAAATAGGAATAAAATTATAATCAAAATATAATTCAAGTAAATTGAAACTGACAGATACATGGCCAACTCTAATACAAAAAAGGGAAGAAAGAAAATATATTGAAAATATCACATTAACATGACCCATGAAATTCATTTAATTTTAATTAGAATCAACTAAACGACACATATTAAAACAGATGACAAATTTAAATGAGGTGTTCCACGGAGATAATAATTAAATACACTCTCTCCAACTAGAAATGAAAAAAATAACGTAGCGCTATTGAAATATACTATCGGTGAATAACCTTCACAATAATTACTATAAAAAAGTTTCCCTTCATAAAAAATCCTTTGCAAATATAAGAATTGCATGCTCAATATTTTTCTCAAACAACTTCTAACTTACCTTTTAATTGAAATTGCGAGATAGTTTGAATAACTCTTATCCTAATAGTCTAAGGTTTTGGAAGCAGAAAACAATTATTTCTAACATTATGTATCAAGTGAAGATCATAGAACTAATGACATTTTATATATCGAAGATGCCTAGTATACACTCGTCAATGGACATAAGGTTCCCAATTGTGACCAACGATTTCTGCAGGGCATTCGAACAAGTCATGCATTGGCCATATCCTGTTCTCCAATTCTGATCATAATTATTGTTACGAGGGGCATTCAAAAATGTTTTGTAAGTGTCACCTTGCAAATAAGGACTGAATTCGAGAACTTATTCTCGTAATCTTTCTCCCTATCTCTTCCCATACGCAGTTGTAGACAGTGCAACCACTTGTCAAAAGCACTACTGACATTTAATTTAGGACAATGAAATGAGATATTTTCAGCAGAACTGAATTTATAGCTTGAACAAAGTTCTGCAATCATGTAAAAGATTTTCCAGCAATGCAAAATTTCACTCGAGGAAACAACCAGAAGTCGCATGGTGAAGGTCAAAGCAACTGGACTTTGGCGACTTCCAGTTTCCTCAAATTTGCACCTGTTCCGTGAGCAGACCGTTGTCGCACAAAAGTTACAACCTTGAAATCCCTGTATTTGGTCGCCTCAGTTCTTCAAACAAATGATCCAAAATATAAGTGCCATCCATACAGTCCTTCTGGCATAAAGTCAACCATAATGGTCCTTCACAGTTGAAGAAAACAGTGAACATTCGCTTCCGAGAACGAACATCTTATCGAAGAATAACTGGTCTGGGTAATTCTCATTTATCCACACGCAGTTCTGAGCTTTATTTGGGGGTAGTACAGTATTAAAACCACTTTTATCATCAGTGCATAAATCTGTCAAACGTTTAGGACGATTTGGTGAAAACATGCTCAGCAGTTGCCTTGCACATTCCTTTCTCCTTTTCTCTTGGTTAGGGAATGTGGAACTCGTTTTGCATAAATTTTTCGCAGCTTTAAATGTTCACGAATCATACTGTCAATGCTGCAATTTTCAAACTTAGCATTTCAACAGTATTATGACAATTTTCCTCCACCAAGTTCCTCACTTTTTGAATTGTTCTCTCGTTCACAACTTCCCGAAGCCGGTCAAAGCGAGGGTTGTCTTTCAAAGCCTCTCGCCCTGCTTCAAATAATCCAATCTATCTTGTAATGGTATCAAATGAACACACTGATCGCCATGAACAGCTAACAAGTCCTCGTTGATTTATTTCGTTCTTTCACCTAGTTTATAGCACGTGAAAATGTAGAAACTAAAGTTTTCTTTAGAAATATTCAAGATTTTTCACTAGCTATTGACACAGGACTGAATTCAACAGGCTGAACGACTGTGACTATGTAAGTTGAAACTTGCACTTATACATATTTTGATAGCTTAAGGTCCATTGTTGCCAGCAGTATTATTTACATCTATGTAAACATTGCTGTCCAACAATGAATAGGCTGGTTGCAAAACTTTTGGAATGCCCCTCGTAAGATTACGCGAAACAAGGGTCAATCTATTGTTCTGAACCAAACTATGCCATCTAAGCGCCAAGTGAGCAGCTGAATCTTGTTAAAATGTCCAATCATTGGAAAGAGACTCCTTCAGAGGTTCGAAAGCTCACCCCAGAATATGCTTGGTGTAATTCTGAGTTTTGGTCTGGCCCCTTGAAAGACTTATAAAAGAGGATTTTTTTTAAACCAAATGACTATCACAAATGAAGGTTGCTGCAGCCAAAGAAATTTCTGCTGATGGGATTATTATAGGTGTCAATGAATTTGTATCAGTGGCACCAAAAATGAGCTCAGGGACCTAAGAGCTAAAGTTATCTAACATCCACTCTAAAGACCGAGGAAAAAAAATTGAATAAAATCCTCAGTCAGGTATAGGCAACGGGCCTAACCGGGATTCGAATCAGGGCAACACATTATCCCTACAGCATCGCGGTTGCTGATAGAAACATTAGCACTATCCCTTGTATGACTCCAATAATTTTTATGTTTAATATTTAGCGACTGTTATATATTTTCACACCAGCCTTTTTAGTGTGCCTTGAAAGCATGTGCTGGCATATTTGTACTCTGTCCTTTGGTGAGCATAAGGCACATATTGTCTCGTATTTAAAACGTTACATTTATGGGTCTTCCTAATAGCCCTGCTGAAGGTGAACTCTAGTACCCGCATTTCTCCAAAAGCTGTAGATCTTTCGCTTCATGATTTGCCAGACCAATATTTATCTTCAGTATCTTAGCGTATTCTGAATGATTCTGTATATATAATGAAGTTATCAGAGTTACGGGCCGATAGAACGCGTCTGCATATTGGGAGAAGACGGTTCCCAAAGCCATATTATGTATATGCAGGTAGCAAACTGTAGTTATTTTGAGGTAGGCCTTGCTCAATACTTTCATTGTGTGTAAATTGTACTACCATGAATACATTCTTGAAAAGCAGCTTTTTAAGTACGATATGTGTGTGTTTGTGTGTGTGTGTGTATGAGAGAGAGAGAGAGAGAGAGAGAGAGAGAGAGCGGATTCTAGAAGTGATAGGCGGTTCACAAAAAATATCGGCAACCGTTTCCAGGTATAGAAACTACTGGCCAATCTTGTTAAAATTAGAGAGACTGGAGCTCTTAATAACAAGAAACGTGTTCTGAACCGCCGTGATCTTACGGAATAAAATTTAAGACGAAATACAAAAATTACCTTCGCTAATAGTAGTAAGGTATTGCTGCTGAAAGGCATCATTTTCAACATATCTTATAACACAAGTTTGTGTTTATTGACATCAGTTTTAAATACAACACTATTTTATGCTTTCAGTAAAATAAAAATACTAAATATACTAACTTACGCAATGCGATGGTAATTCACTTTTCCGGTTGCGGTGGTTGCACATACTCAGTAAGCAGGCGGCCCATAACTCAAATAACCTCACTGTAATATATCTTACTTTTTATTTTACAACACCTTGAGCGTTGAAGAACACGCATTTTCTCTCTGATAAAAGATAATTATCAAACTAAACTTTTCATCTCGTAGCTAATGACAATTAACGAGCTATTTAACTTAAATAGGGCAATCTATTATATGGATACCATCAACGATAGCTGGAAAATAGTTAATTACATGTCTTGTTACGTAATTACTGCGTTGTAGCAAGACAAGTAGAGGCTTTAAACACTCATAAAGCTAAGGGAAGATCATAAAAATATACTCTAAAAATGGCAACAGGCGGATTACATTTAACTTGCGTTTGTTCGGTAAAAGAATATAGTGTTATTAATTGTTTTAATATTACGTAGTACTTTAATCATACTTTGTGTAATAATACCACAGTGTTTGTGTCTTATGAGTTTGTTTCAGCAACCAGAAAAAGCAAGCACTGCTGTTAACATCTATTTGTTTGGGCCTCGTCTAGAAATGTTTATTTCTTAAGGATTATTATTCACATGTCTCAGTCTATTTCCGAAAATGTGGACTATTTACTCTCGTATGTTTGTTTGCATTTTTATAATTTTCTGGAATTGCATTTAGAGATTCTGTCTTTTAATTCTGCAATCCTCTCTCGTGTTATGCTGGTGTATAGTTGATCCCCGTTTGTTTGGTTACTCTTGGGGGAGATTTTTTGCTACAATCGTTCTAATATATGTACAGCTATTACAATTTCTTCTTCTTCCTTATTTTTTAAGATGTCACGTCTTTGAAGTTTTCCCCTTCAGTTGTCCTGTTATTTGATGCACCTGCTCCAGAAAAACTTCCCTGGAAACCTCTACAACAATGAGCAGTTAGTTACTAATTGAAGCTTTTTATTCCTTATTACATCTCCGACCCATTAATCAAATAGAGAAATAAGCAGAATGTTGCACTCAAATCCGATAATAATGGATCGATTAGCCATTGACTGTACAGACCATTGTCTCGAAAAGCTAGGCCCAAACAAGCGGATGGTCTGATAAAATACTGATTATTTAAAAGTTTTTCACTTCTTTTACAACTAGAGAGTTCGATATATTTTTAGTAAAAGAAATAAAAATTTGGAAAAAAAAAATACCACACTCCCAAACTGATATGTATGTTTAAAAACACCTGCTTATATCTTTTTCTTTTATAAACACATGCAATATGGTAAATTATACTTATGAATGCCACTGGAAAGACAAAAGGGCCTAGCAGCACGCACGTCATTGGCAGCCAGGTCGTAATCTCTTACGCTACTGCCTGCGAACAGAAAAGCAGCGCTAGTGTTAAGGACGACCGAATTTGAAAGGAAGTGCAAATGCACTGAAAGAGCGGCCTTAGCTTAATGCTAAGAATATGAAACAGCCAGAGAGGAACTAAAGACCCTCTCGGGTGCATTTTAATGGGTGGTGTAAATGAAAGAGTGCATAATGTTAATGCATAAGGGTGGGGAGGGGGTGAACTCTCTATGTCGTCCAACTCCCGAGTAATCCCCGTGTTTTGATTACGACTAAGAGAGGTTGTGACGTCATTCAGTTCTCAGTCTCGAACGTTCGCTATAGCTCATTGTTGAGTTACATGACAGGTTCATATTGTCCGTGTTTTGTCTTAGTGCTCTTTTGTATGAAAGGCTATACAGGATGTTTAAAAAAATATGCTTACATGTTTTCGCAGCGGTCTTTACCGCGTTTTCTCGAAATCTGCAATAGGATGAGTATATCAGCTTCAATGATCTGTGTGTTCCGCAAACGCCTGTCAACAGACCCGAAGGCAAAACAATGTGGAAGCCGACCTCCCGCTTCCTCATAAGTGAGATGCATACCGAAAACTTCCAGTAACGAATTTCTGTTCATAATGTTACAATCGCTCTTTCCATCCAACTGCTTGGCAGACTTTTGAGTTTAAAATAAGTGGTCAGATAAGCCTCAGAGAGTAAGCGAGCTTTAGTTCTAAGTATAGGAAGTAACAATATTATAACACCCAGTCAAAACAGAGGTTTGCAGTCACCCTCACTTCATTTCAAGTGGCGGATAGGGTTCTAGAATCGTCTTACAATAAATATATCGTCGATAACATACTGCGACCCTTTGCTGTTGAGATTTGCGGGCAAAATACTGGGGGGTTTTATGTTTTTGTCGCCCGTTTCACGGCAGGTGACGGATCGGCACTCAGAGCGGTAATTCCCGGTGAAGCGGATGTACTATTGGCGCAACTGATTCAAGTTCTCGCAATTACAACCATAATTACAACGAAAATAAGTATGTACCTTATAAGAAGAGATGTTAGAATTGTTGTTCTGCTACATCCACGCAATTCTGACACTTAAAACAATTATCATGCGCACACACCAGTTCATCCTTTGAAATTCAGTCAGTGTTTCGCCAGATATTTCCTTTCAGTTTTAACGTATTGGGGTTTGTTCCAAACATTTTATTAGCCAATTCCGAAGAAATGTAGCTATTGAGGTTGTACCCATGAAAAGATGTTTGAAACTTTTCTTCAAATCTCCATCACTCTTACTTACTAGGCACCAAAAATGACTATGATCAATTAACAAACGATTCATCGTGCGTTAGTCACCAAACTAGACATTAGGGATAAGGGTTAACCTAAAGCAAACATTTAAAAATCGCTCTAGCGGCCGAAATTTTTGTTTTTTCACAACGAAATTCGGTATATGTTATTGAAATAAAATAAGAAATCTACTTTCCCAAATTAAGAGAAGTCAGACTTAAAAGTGAAGGTTTATCTAAAACCCAACATTTAAAAATCGCTTTAACTGCACCAATATTTTTTTTAGCAAAAAATCCTGTATATATCTACCATTTAAATAAAATCAAATTAAAGTTTCTGAAAATCAAAGAAATCGAACCATTAGGGATGGGGTATACCTGAAAACCGGAATTTAAAAGTGTTGGTTAACCTAATGCGAAAATTTAAACATCGCTTTAGCGCCCGTGGTTTTTGTTTTTGCTCAACGAAACTCGGTATATGCCATTAAAATAAAATAAGGAAAAGTGTTAAAGTCCATTTTAGATATCTAGAGACCAAAATATGTAACATCTGCATGACCTTCGATAACGTTCTTTCTTTCCTATTGACTGAAGGCCAGAAGGAAAAGTTCATGTAATGTTGGCAGCTCAACGTTTCAGCAAACAGCTAGTTAAGTGTCAATTACAGCTGTGAGTGAAAAGTAAAATTGAATGTTGTAGTAGAACTCAATATTTAACTCCCACTGCGGAGAGCTTTTAACTTGAATTCATGCGTGTTGTCACCAGGGCTATGCACTTATCAAATAGAGTAAAAGGGCGAAAAGTTTACGTTTTGTATTTTGTGGGTCGTATGGATTGCACAATTGTATAGCACAGTCAAGATGGGAAGATAACACCCACGCTGTCGGCCGATTGTTGCGTGACAATTACTGAAAGTACTCTCAATTACTTGTTTACACAGCGCTATCTCCGGGGAACCTAGTAATTCACGCAAATATAGCAATTTGCAGTAATAACACTTAAGCCAAGGTGCTTAGAAGCCATTCCACAGGTCCTTTCAGTTGCCTTTTGAGTACAAACAACTCCTTTAGCTCACGAAATAACAGCTAAATATAAAGACGAGGGACATATTAACAGTATGGAGAGCTAGAAGGCCTTGATAAATATAATTGTAACCTGGATGCAGAACTGAAATTCTCTGTCACCCATGCTATGAGTAGGGGGAGGCTGAAAGAGTTAACCAAGCTAAAATATATTAAATACAAATATTGCAGCCAAGAGTGATAAAATGCATGGTAAGTGTGGTCATAGCTCAAGTGGGGTATTATTAGGAACCGTGAACATGTTGACATGTGGCAAGTTTTGATAAATAAGCGATATGCATATCAGAGAATTCTGTGGTAGTTCCCTCCAATAAAGAGCCTTCCTTGTCCAATCATTTGCTAAGGTTTGTTTTTAGCAGGCACACACCAACTCCATGTTGAGTCCTAGACCTAGTTGTAACATTTTCCTCTACTTTGTCGTATTTCAATTTGTTTCGGAGCTTTGAAAGTAGTGGTTACAATATAAATCATGCAACATATGGAGACAATGCTGATTGTGAGGAGGAAACAGCTACACAATATTGAGGTTGTGTGTTAATTCTAACAAGCTAACTGTAATATTTATTTTATCCAGAGTACAATGAAACGTGGCAACAGAACACACAAACAGAGGCGAGAGACATGTTTAGGGTGTGAGATGAGAAGAACATTGTCTTCAACCACTTGCCGCATGTTAACTTATTCACACCTAGGAAGGACTCCTTTTTTGGTTTTATTGCACATCCGGCTAAGTAGCATTAGTACATACAGTAAATTTTGAACAGGACGTTTCGAGACAAGAGTCAAAAAACGAGGCGTGTGATAGAAGCAAATACAACACTGTGCTGTAAATGGAAATATATGATTTCCCCAGAGACTAAGAAACAGATAAGGATTAAACTTTTCTCTGAACTTTTTTCAAGCAATGAGAAGTTTCTTTCCAATTGGTTTTCTGTGTTTTCTTCCTTCCGTCCCTTTTCATTTTCTTTCTGCCTCTACCGGAAATTAAGAATTGTATCTTCAAACACTTTGTGCTGATATTACTTCGCAACTTGCTCTAAATTAAGTTGCGTGAATGTGCGTGATTTTTGAACACATGGAGTGCTAAGCCAAAGTCAGCAAACGTTACGTTTCCCCAATATTCTCTATACATTTATATGCGTTCCTATTTAGTTTATTACGAGTTTGTGCGTCAATGTTTCTTTCAGAGCGAGGGAACAAGGAGATTTTAATGTTTAATGTAACAAACATCGTTAAGATAAAGCAGGCTAACCTAGTTTTTAGCTCTATATTTATGGGAAATATATCTATTTGGTTTACCTGAAACCTCGTCTACAACATTCGCACAGAATAAAAAACTAGTTAGTTGTAGGATGAAAACACAATTTACTTTAGATAATATGAGTCTTTCAGCATCTCCATGAGTTTTATTTCGGATACAGCAGTAACTTTATATGAAGTTGCAGCAACTGAGTGTCTTTATACGCACTGCCTACAGATACACTAATTTGCTGACTTTCAAGGAGCAAATTTAATTGTATTATAATTAATAACAGTAATACAGTCTATTTTGGAACTTCGGACTTATTCGCTTACTTTCTATTCTTTCTTTAAAGACATTTTTTACTCAGTTTATGTAGTTTTATTTTTTTCACATATTCAAACAACAATCCAGATTGTCAGGTAGCGATAAAAAAAGAAGAAAACATTTAAGTATCACAAATGGGGTGGATTTTAGTATATTTGCAAACAGTACTAGTCAACCCCCTTGACTATATGGGCATAAAAGGCCACAGGGCAATGGATGACATTAACAAGAAAGACACTCCGGAAATAGTATTGATGATAAACGAAAGAGTACCCAGAACCAGAGATGACTAAAGCTGGGGTACACTGCAAGGTCTTCTCTCAATATACCCATGTCGGGCAGCACATTACAAATGCCAAACTGAAATACATGCTATTCAATTAGCACTTAATAATCTAACTTACAGAATCAATTTTTTTACAAAAGTTGTGATACTGGTTGATTTTTTTAATTTGTTTTTTTTTTTTTCAGTTGTGTTTAACGGTCGTTTTTTTAATAGTTTCTAATCACAGCTGTGTCCCAGATTTCATGGTAGCGTACTTCTAGGGTGGAATCTCTCTCACTTCCTTTCCTAGGTTCTCTGGGAACCACTCAAGATGTGAGTGAAAAAAATGAATCTTCAACAACATTCTCCCTGTAACTTTCCAAAAGAGTCTCTTGTAGTTTTCACTTTCACCATATACACAAAAGAATTTCGGGCAGAGAGTTCTTTGGGAGAAATCTTCATTTTATCATTCTCATGTTTGGTTTGAAAGCCGACAAATATGCCTTCTTTTAACATGCATCACTAAGAGTAGAGGGGGGGGGGCTTCAGTCATTTTAATTCTTCCCCTTATTCACTGCTTTAACAAAAATTTTAATTAATCCTTGTTTCACATAAAATAGTGATAAAATCACCTTTTAAGGATCAATCAAAGGTTTGAGCTTGATGTTAACTAATTTAACTAAATAATACTTATCTGTTGCTCTACTGCCCCACAAACAAGTATTTCGTGGAATTACTTCGCACAGTGCAGAACAGTAAAATGCCGTGGCTCTCAAAACACCACATAGCTGGAGCTGAAGTTACAGGATAATTTTAAAGAGTTCTTCTGAAAATTCTCAAGTTTGTCTCAAGCCTGGAACTGAAGACTTTTCATTTACCATTGTAAGTGCATGGCTTTCAAGCTGACTTTTAATGCGTACAAAATGTCAAATAATATAAATATGGCACACAATGGAAACTTTTAAGATCATTTTTGAGCTCAGAAATAATAATGCAATAAGTAACAACTATTTTCATGCATGTTACCAAACCATTGCCAACCAGTGTTAATTTAAGGGCACAGAATACTCAATAATATTAGGTATTATACTCTGAAATATCTCCAAAATGTTTGTATTGATTGTCTTTTTTATTTTTACAACATATAATATGCACGATCGTTATTATAGTATTATAATTTTAATATAAACATGAAGATTATGATAAAATTATGAATTTGAATGCTGAAAAAGGCGTGCAAAATAACTCCTGTTTCATTGCAATATAAAAAATTCTGCTACATATTAAACATTACCGTCATAATAATTGTCTTATTCCAAAGCTCTTGAAAACACAAAATGCTTGGTACTGATAAAAAAAACCCTTCCAATTTGTGGTGGTTTATATATATTGCTTATAGTGGTGCAACTTATGAACCATCATAGTTTTCATTATTGCAGTCTAAAACATGCGCCAAATCGACACACAAATTACACACTCGCTTTTCAAACTTTCACTTTGAGCTTGAGTATAGTCCCAGATCAGAACTAGTACACCTAGATATTGAAACGAGGTTTAAGGGACACTGAGAGTTAATTTTCCAAGTTCCACATTTTTGTATTGATTTTACTGTGATTGAATTGCTGTTAAGTTAATATGTATAACAAATTTCATTTAAATTGTATAAATGATTTGCGAACTATAAATTATTTCATAAATTTTAGTACGTAAATATGTGCCATAATCAAAATGTATGAGTTGATCAAATTGGTTGGCATTTTTACAGTTGGAACTTTGAACTACTACAAAATTTGCATAGAACGATATTTTTAAACAGTTTGATGGGTGAATTATGATAATTTTTAAATCCATATTAATTCTTAATCTATAAAATTAATCATATTTATATACTTTTTAAAAATTATTATTGATTTTAGAATATATTTTGCCCTATGGAATATTACAATAGAAACTTCTGGGAAATTTTAATTGAATTGAAACAAAACTGTTAAGCGAGGGACATTTTGAAAGTGTGAAAAGGAAGTTTTAGCAAAACGCTGCTTTATATAAAAAAAAGTATTCTAGGAAACAGTGTAACTTAAAAGGACACGCGGGGCTCTTTGAATGGCTCTACAGCCCAAATGGAGGGGGGACATGCAAATGAGGACTCTCTGTGGACGCTCAAAGGTTCAAGGAATCATTTGCAGGTAAAAAAAATGGCCGACTTTGGCCAAAAACTCACTTCCCGTGTCCCTTAGCTCTCTCAGGCTGGTCTATGCCTATGTAAGTTGAAATGCACGGAATGCGCATGTTCATTAAACAAAAAATATCTACTTTCTGCTGTCACTTAATGGAAATAATCAAGTTGAATCAGCAATGCAGTTCGGTGCCCAAGCAAAGCATAAAAATAGAGCGTTTGCTAGGAGAAAGCGACGGTTTGAATGTCCATTCCATTTTATCCAGCGGCTCACATCTGTTACTGAGAACAAAAGCGAATAGCCACGGAATCTTTTGTTTCCCCAGTGACGCATTAAGTCAAGGGCAGTGTTATGATAAAGTCAGGCAGGTAAAGTGCGGTATGTAACATAGAGAAGGCGAGGACAAGTGTCTGCAAAGATCGATACCGCACTAGCGTCGTGACGCCTGCCACCGTCATTAAAAATGTTGCTTACACATCTGACTTTCCTATGCACTGAAATTATGCACTTACCATACATATGCAACAACATTTTGTTGCAGCTGAAAATTTTAACCGTCTCATAAAAACAGGCGAATATTGAACACAGCCTGTAGAATCATTTGTCTTCAGCAGTCCAAAAGGAGTTCGTGAAATGTGATAGCCACGTAAAAAGCCCTCATCTCCCAATCCGTTTTCTTATTGTTTCTGACTATAGCGTCTGGAAGAAAACGCTGCCGAAAATACTGGTCAAAACTATTAGATAAAATTGTAAAATTCATAAATAAAGCATGAATGCCGTTGAAAATGTACCTATATTTGTACCATATGTTGCCGATCCCTATATACCTGCCTGCAATACAGATGGTCCATAAGGAAACTGACTGTATTGAATGCTCAAGTGACCTTCCTTTTCAATGCAAGATGATATAAATCCAACAAAGAAGCTTATCTTGTTACAAACGTTCTTAGGGAGTAATTTTTGTGATTCAGACTGAATATGCTGCTTTAATTTTCTCTATTAATATTCCCCTACACTCAAATTTCCATCAAGACAAAGTTGGCCAAACAGTAGAACCGATTCTGTCAAATAATTCGTTAAAAGCTTCATTCAAAACGTTCCAAGTAATCATTCCATAGTGAGAGACTGTACCATCTTAACTGGCAGTACGTGTTTAAAGAACAGACTGTTTTCCAGTTCTATAGTTATCAAAAATGTTCTGTTGGTCTTTTTGTGATACTCAAATTTCAAGCAACAATTAAAGTTAAGGCGAAACGAATTCTTATCGAAAGTTGGGCCGTTCTTAGTTTCCATGAGCAACCTGAAGATGAATTATACGGATCTGTATGCTGGGACCCGAGCAGAAAATACAACAGGCTTCGGTAATGATGCTGTGAATGAACGGACGGTGCAAAGAAGTTTCACAAGGTCCCCAAAACAGGCAACGAGACCCTCGAGAATGAGTATGGGCAAGAAAACTAACAACGATGGATAAACGGGATCAATTCGGTTGCTGGGTTTCACATGAGCTGAAGCTTCTTTTGCACAGCTGTCACGTAAGCAGGGGGGTCTTTTTGATAAATCGCTGACTTGTGATGAGAAGCGGGTCTTCTGCGACACCTCAACAGGCCATCATCATTGGTAGGCAGTAGATGAAAGTATCCCAAACAACCCAAACCATCACTGCACCTTAAGAAGGTTATACTCTTGTTTGGTGATTGTGCATCATGAACTGCTGCCAGCCAGCCAAACGATCAACGCCACTGTATACTGTAACCAGTTTGAACCTGTCCACCAAGAGCTGAGAACAAAGGAACTTGCATTCATGAATCTCAAAGATGTTATTCTTTTGCTTGACAGTGCAAAACCACATATAGATAAGGAGAATAGAGAAACCATCATCCATTTTGATTGGGAGACTCTAGTGCACCAACCATTTTTTCCAGATATTGCACCATCAGATTATGTTATTTTTCTGTCTAGGGTAAACTACTCCGATAACAGCAATTCAGAACCTCTGGTGATCTGGAAACTGTTTTTTTTTTTTTTTTTTTTTTTTTTTTTTTTTTTTTTTTTTTTTTTTTGCTTCTCGCCCTAAGGAGTTCTATCACATTGGAATTAAAATCCTTTCCAAATTTATCGTTTCATCTCATGTATCAACAGTATCCATCTGTGCTGTCTCGGTAGTAAAAAACAGGCATTAAAACATTATTAAAAACAGAATTTATGTTCTTCCATCATGTTGATGGAAAGTCATCGAATTATTTTTAATACTAAAGATATTATTATTTTGTTCAGAATCTGATGTTTTGAAATGTATGAACTCAAACCGACAGAAATGTTTGGCTACTTTATAAATGGGTGATTTTTCCTTCGTGGGACCGCTCCACGCGCAACGGTCGACGTTAGGTTCAAGCTGGTACCGCGGTGAACGAGTGTCAAAAAGTTTGCAGCTATGACTGTCGCGTAAGTTATTACTAATACTTAAATACTTGAAATATACATTCACTCACCATTATCAAGCAAGAAGATGCTGAAACTGCTCCCTTCGTTTACCATACATATTCTGGCATCGGCTTATGAAATTAACCATTGTCCTTAAGGAAATGGAAGAAATTTCTTCATAAGCGTAATTTTTCAGTTCATCTAATGTATGTGGATTTGTCCTGTACATTTTTACCTTTAATGCTCCACAGAGATAAAAAAAAACGCATGAAGTTAACGGAGGACCGAAGGGGACATATATAATTGTTTTATTATATATATATATATATATATATATATATATATATGCCGTTACAGAGTCCTGTTGGAAAGTCGCGAACCTACGTGCCCTCACAGTTAATTAGCGGAAAAAGGGTTGCAAAATAGTCTACACATACTTATCACTATTAATCTATTCTTAAAAAAATAGAGCCTATTAATCTCTCGCTGCAAAGGGCGCACCACACTCCTATCTTTTGTCGTGCAGGTGTTCCTTGAAAAGTAGGTTAGGTTTGCTGAACTCCAGTAACGGTTGTTTTATGAATCAACATACCCACTTAGGTAAAGCAATGATTCGTCTGTCAAGAAAATTAGATTCTCCGTCATGCACACTATTCAAAAGCCATGGATGCAGGGTCACCCGGTTTCAATTCTTGCTACAGTAATTTTATAGCTTTGTAGCCGTTCGAATAGAGAAGTAGGAAAACCCCGTTTGATGAGAAAGATGCTGAAGTGATGTTTTAGGGGAACCACTGCACATCTACTGTTATCTAACGTTTTTTCTGTATTATATGTGACTCAGTACGAGTTTTTTTTATCAAGAATACTTCCCGTTTCACAAATTTTATTTATAATAATAATGCCAACTTAAAGCACCATTTAACTGCTTGAACTACATCACAATAACTGTCTGTATACGTAATTAATCGAAATAATAAATTATGAGACTACCAAATAAAATGTTTATGTACTACAGTCTGTATATAGTTCTGTATCACTCTTCATTAATAAATATGCAGTTCTTAATGCGCGTGACTGCTGCTTGTCACAAATTGCGCCTGTGATTTTGTAGAGAGGACCGCTCAAGCTCAAGCCCAGACCGTGCACATCTCTAATGGCAGATAATATTCCCTCTATTCTTCCGTATGACCCTTACATACAGCCGGAATATATTTCCACGATTCCTCCTCTTCACAGATGAGGGAAATTCTCAACATTTTCGAGGTGGCTTATTCATCCTTCAGTCATCCTGAGCGACGCAAATCCCTGACTGGTGAGTTTGACCCGTATTTTGATAATTATTAGCATTGCTTGGGCAGATGAACTGCAAGAACGTATTCACATTGTCAAATATCAAACAACTGGAGTAAACATTTACTGTGTAAGATATGCCTTCGTCATCTGTTTAACAGCAAACTATAATTAGATTGTCAACAACTTAAACGACCGTTGTTTCACCACTGTTTCATCATCGTCACAAGAGGGAAGTAGAAAAGATTGCCAAATGTATGATAACCTATTGAGAGATTTTGAATTGTTAAATCGATACGTGGCTTGAAGATGATAGAAAACAATGTGAATTGTGGAGAAGAAATTATAATAAAATGTGCTCATCTACTTACAATACTAAATGGTTTCCGTTACTATTTAGGTAAGGCGGTAAGAAACTTCTTAACACCTTGATCCCCTTAACAAATGTAATTAAATCCATTCCGCGCAGCACAACTGAATGTGAACGTGTTTCAGTGCTATGAACACAATTGTAAATGAACTTAGAACAAAACAGTTGAAAGGCAATGTTGTTCATAGAACTAAACGGACCACCAGTTTATAGACGGAACCCGGCTATGGTGCCTCAGTAATAAAAACGAGCGTTAAACACCATTAAAAAAAAATGGAACGTTGTACCATGGTTATTACGTCACCGCTCAGCCAGTGACCACCGATCACAATTAACAGAAAACGAGTCAGAAGAGGGGAAATCTTTGAGTTGGGTTTGTATACATAATTATTATTTAGTCAGCCATTAGTTTCTAAAATTGCAAGCCATTAATGTGGAATAGTAGTATTTGTAAAAACAAATACTACTAGTATTATTACTTCTATTACTAATAATAATAATTTCGTGCCCTGGTACAAGTATTTTTACGACTGCATAGACCCCTAAGTAGCAACAATACATCGACAGTCTCTTTGCTGAGGTTTTCGAAAAATGCTGAGACTTTGAATAAGTACAGTTATATTCAGCGATTCTGCTAATTATTATTAATAAAGTTTCCTGGAGTTCTAAGCCCGCGCGAGTTATCTGAAACTTCACCAAAACATAGCGACTCAAGTAAAGAGCTGCTATTGGAATTGTTTTCAATGACATCTCCTTAAGTTCTTTGGCAGCATGCTTCGCCCAACATGATACAGCATTGTCGCTTTCATTCATATTTTTGAGGCACTCTTATCTTTAAAAATCTTGCTGCTTTATGATTCCGAGCTCTTTCAGCGTTCCGTTTTCATTAATGTGCTCCGCAGTTCTTTTTCCTTCTCTCAATTCTCATTCAAAACATACCAAGGAGAAGAGGGGCGTGGGAGGAGACGATGGTGAATGGAAAGCCTGATCTGTATTGTGAACAGGTAGAGAAGGCAAGTAATGGAATGCACACGAAGGGAGATAACAGGCCCACAATAATGATGATTGAAGGAATTTACTTTCAGCGCTCTTGCAGGAAATGAAAGAGACGAAATCTTTTAGCCCATAGCTGCGAAAAAGGTAGTTAAGGACAGTAAACAAAGTATAGAGAACCTTTTTATTAATTTTTTATTAAGATTCATATTAGCCCTCTAGATTTTTTCGACTTTAGATATTTTCTTTCTATAATTACCTTCTAACTTCATATAAAGTTAATAAATTTCGTTTATGGTGATATATGAATGACAATTTAACACTTTGTTTTGTACATAGTGCTTATGAGTGGATATAACAGCAGAAAGGTATGCTGCTGCATGTACAATTTTATGTGAATACATTAAAAAAATATTCCAAAAAAATATATATTCAAAGCCGCGAAGAATTAGTTAAAAAAGTTAATGTACTATTTTATTTTATTTATTTATTTATTTTGCAAGGAACAGAGTTTTATCTGAATGTTTTACACGATGTCCAGTTTTTAGTGACATAATTACTTGGTGATTTGCGCCAGTATCAATCAGACGTGCGGGATTTGCTTCTACCGTTGACACAGACATGCATGTTGAGTGTTTAAGAAGCAAGATCACGCTATTTGGGAAGGCTGCTTTGCTCAATGAGTATTTATCTATAATTTACACATACTGACAGGGTGAGTTTATCAAGTTCGAACACGAATTGAACAAAGATGTTCAGGTGTTAAAATTGTAAATCATTAAAAGGAAATTAGATAATGAATTTCGGGATATCGTATGCTATTCTCAATGAGAAGTAAAGCTAATAAATTATCGCTTTATACAGAGCCTTCATTTGAACGCGTGACCGACTTAACGCGAATTTGCCTGCACTGTTTCTAATCGGTTCTGTTCCCCCCTCTACTTTCCCGCCTCTCCGTGTGCTGACACGAACTCTTTGTGCTGTACGGGAGTTGAACATTATGAGACCACGTGTTTCTGTGTTACAGTGTGTTAGTGCTGTTATAATGCCAAAAAGTTCGTATATTTTAACACACCAAATCTTCATAAATGATTCCTATGTGACAATAAACTCTTGTAGAGAAGTGAGATGGCGATTTATAAACAGATTCCCTGCTATTCGTGCGCCTCACAGAGAAACGGTTTGAATCTTGTGAATATATTTCGAGAATCGGGAATTTCGCAAACATCGACTTGGAATGCCACTAAACATTTAAAATTAAAACCCTATAAGATAACTGCAGTTCAGGAATTCTAACCACGCGACAATGTGAGTAGAGTTAATTTCTGCAATTGGGTTTTGGTTAAAATTAATGATCGCTCTATCGACCCGCGTTTATTATTATTATTTTTTCCCGTTCGAAGCATGATTTTAATTACATTGCCATGTAGCGACACAAAACAATAAATACTGGAGTGCAGAATAACCCGATCTTAAACACGAAATGCCATACATAAAAAAATTGGTGTTTGGTATGCTGTAGAAATCTATACGCTTGAATTGAAGGGGCTATGAATATCCGAATCAGCCGGCAAACAGCGGGCTTCCCAGTAGCAAACAAATCCCAGCTAAGCCGGCCACGCGTCCAAACGAATGTTCTGTAGGTTTACCAAAAGTGAATAACGATATCTACGAATATTTTCCTGTGATAATGCCGCGCGTAATAGTAATATTGATATAACTTTTCCTGCAAATTATGCCAGAAAGACACTTCATTCGCGACACAAAATTGCCCTGACGTTTTATCTCGTGCATAAATTAAATAATTTCATAGATTGCACCACCAACACTCATTGAAGCTTTATACGATAGATTTAGTAAAGGTAAATAGTTTTTACATAACTTAACAATACTTCATTACAGATTTGAATTGACATAAATATCTACTTTCTTGATCATATCTTCCATACACGATAAGTTGAATATTATCGTTGAACAACATTTTTACTCTTTTTATTTTTAATGAAAATAGTAAGTTTGTATAATTAGTATTATTTACATCTGAAATCCAAAATTCCCTATCGTGAACCGCCTTTTCCAGGAAATTAATTTTAAACTTTTTTTAAAAATTTAAAACATGCGTAATTTAAATGTTTCTCTTTTTGTGTGATATCCAACTTACATAATACAAAAATTAAACATAAAATTTATGTGAAGAGTCCAAAGTATATAACACTTTATACTGTGACATTTATTTGGGGTAAATTGTTGTGTTATCATTTGCTACAAAATCTACTTCAACAAGAATTTCTAACATTTAGGAAATCTTTCCATTGGTTGTCACTATGGGGAGTAGCACTGTAGATATAATAAGCCCTAGAGGTATACTGGAAAGGTGAGTTAATAATAAGAGGAAAACAGATAGGTTGATAAAATTCAGGGTACTTTTAAATTGCATTTACATATAATTATTTGAAATAACCCAAAGCAACGAATATAACATGCAGCATATTTAAAAGTGGTATGGCGTGAACTAAAAGTGCAAGAACAACAACAACAACAACAATAATAATAATAATAATAATAATAATAATAATAATAAATTAGGAAATATTGACATTAAACATTTAAACAAATGCCCTCACGAGCATCTGTAGCAAAATGTGACCCATTTCACAGATGATATTAGTATTGAATTTGGGCAAAGCAATAATTTTTGACCACTAAAAGGGAGTTAAGAGTCGCCGCGTGTAAAGCTAGCATTTTTATTTTAGCGTGTATATTTTTACTGAAGGCAGGAATTGACACTGTATTTAAAATTGATAATAATAAACACTAAGATGTGTTAAAAGAGATGTTGAAAATAAGCCCGTCAGCGGCAATACCTTGTTAGCTTCTGCGTAGCAAATTTCTGCACTTCATCTTATTTTTCTTCATAAGAACAAGGCGGTCCGAACAGGTTTATTATCATTGAGAGATCCTATCGCTCGTAACTATTTAAGTTGGCGAACAGTTTCTTTACGTAAATAAGATTGCCAGGACATTTTCTTGAAACTTACTACTTCTATGCAAGAATCTGCTTTCACGCATAAACACCCGATTCAAGACAATATACCGAGGGTGCCAAAATGTATAAGCACCTTCACAGAAGATATCTATTTAATATATTTCAAAGTTGGGCCGAAAAACAACAGTAATTTGTAGTATGATGTTCTGTAAACAGATGTAACACATACATTATGATAGCGTTGCTACGTGACAGGCCAATCAACAATGAACAAATGAAGCCATGATTATCGTATGATGTTCTGTAAACAGATATGACTCACATTACGTTATACTAGCGTTGTTACAACAAAATGGAGCCGGGATTATCGTTTGAACAGAGGAAAGCAATTTTGCAGCGATGAAATGAAAGAGACGCTGACGTCCTGAGATGTTAAAGAGCCTCCGTAAATCATTCAAATAATAACAAGCATGGCGACGGCTTCTCCAGTAGATCAATAACCTCACTATATATAAACACATACAGGAATTAAAATAGTACAAGTTAGTCAAATAAAAAATAAGCAAAATTTTCCAATAATTTTTAATTTATTTTACTTAATGGAGGAAGATATTAATATGAAATTACCACGGAATCATAAAACATAATTTTTTTAAATACATAAAATACTTCCAAACGACACCTTCTTACTGTAGCAAAGTATAGCGTTTAAAATTAAAGGGATAACAAAAATATTAGAAGCTCCAAAATGAGTTTTAAATTCATTATTAGGCTTAACTAGATGTCTTGCGACCACCCCTTGGTCTGGTGGTTACCGTGGCTGACTGCTGATCTGGAGGCCCGGGTGCGATTCCGGTACCTACTTGGGAATTTTTCTGAGTTAGGGAGGTCTGGAACAGGGTTCACCCAGCCTCGTGAGGATAACTGCTGATGGTGAGGTGGCGATCTTCGATCTAGGGAGCTGCGATTTAGCGATCGGCGGGGTGCGGTGTGCTGATTACATGCCAAAGGCGAAGAAGATTTCTATGCAAAACATTCATGGAAATGGTTAGACAATAGACTTCCAAGTGCTCAGGGGATTCCTAGCCACTTGGGAAGCTCTAGAAATGAGAAAGCAGACGAACTAGTCAAACAAGGTAAACATTTAGGTCAACCTTTTGTTAATGTAGCAATAACCTCAATATTCAAGGATTGCCAGCGTGACAAAAACAGCTGTGTCAGAGCTTCACCATATATTAGCACAGGACAAAAGCTGCGAGAAACGCATTGCCGAGAGTATATCCAGATGTCCTACGAGAGGTGATGTTTTCTTTTTCAAACGAGTACGGGTCACGGCTATCTATGGACTCGTCTCTAATGATCAAATATTACCCTCTTTGCAACAATAGAAGAATGGAGGCTCTTTAACTGAAGACCTGCAAAACTCTCATGAAATCTGACCGAGCTCATTCTCCTCCCTTTGCTGGATTGCAAGGCGCTTTATGCCGCGAGTGGGCATTGGATAAATCAATCAAAATCGTAATAAACTTTTAAAACTAACCTATACTCCCATTTTTAAGAAAGAAACATTATGACCTTCTGGTCAAATTTAAAGGAAGAGATACATCTTGTACTTTTGAGGAATAGATCTAAACAAAATGTTTCATTATACAAAAACTGTACTGAAATATCATCTTGATGTGTAACATATATAATTTTTTGTTCCAATATTAGCCCATTGTCTCATAACTTCTGGGCGCACCCCCCCCCCCTCTGGCATGGCGGTTTGTAGCGGATTCCCGAGGCTGTTCTTAAACCTATCCATGAATGAAATGAATTAATGAGGGGCCTAAATGAGCTTCGGAGCCTTTGACGCCTTAAAGTTATTTGCCATTCACCTTGTGGAAAGGAAAACTTTGTTTTATTTATTTAAGGATGCTCGTTAACATCGCAAGCCATCAGCGTTCCGTTCAATTTCGGGCATGAAACATCCGATAAATTTTGCTCAGAGACCTCTTAAAAGATTTGAGGTTTTTTTTTTCGTGCCGTAAATGTACACGTTACCCACGGCTTTATTTCTTTTCCGAAGGAAGCTATACCTAGGATTTTTACGCCCGAAAAAAATTCATCGACCCTGGCAGTGATTTTCGGTCTACCAGACAAATATGGTTACAACACGATCACCTGAACCGACGGTAAGGAAAATCTTCTATCAATGTTTACCCACACAGCTTGACCTGTCTGGGAATCGAAACCAGGACCTCCGAATTAGTAGGCCAAATCAACAGTCTTTAAAATAGTTCATGGAAAAAAGATGCTGTAAATAAAATCCCCAACCCACTGGAATATTCAGGAAGAAGAAAAAAAGCATTGTAGCTGTCAATGAGTCTAAAAACTTAAGCAGAATTAAGTAATAAAATTGTGATATATATTATATAAATAAATAAAACTACTATAATATTTATGCTTAGTAAATAAACAAATGATAATATATAACGAATAAAATGATATTCTATATAAGATAATGAAACCCATTAAAAATCAAGAACAAAAGCTTTTCTATACTAAATTATGCTCTACTTATTTTTAAACATCTTAATAAAAGCATAGATTATAAGATTTTAAAAACACTTCATAAAACTGAAAAGTAATTCCAATTACAAAGCAAAATAACTCCCTCTCCAACCTTCTTCCTCTCTATTAATTAAATAAATTTATTTTTCGCTAAAAACTTGGATGAGCAAATGTTCATTTACTTAAGAATGTTGAATATTACCATCGTCTTCCTTAGCGTTCATCCTGAAAAGCACTGCACGGTTGTCTTCGTTAACCAGTGCTGTTCTATCAACACCATTTCCTTCCACCACATTAACACTAGTTCCTGCAGCTTGCTGATAACACTCTTGTATAGAAAACATCCACAAGATGGCCTTTCAGTACACAGCATGCAAGTTTGTCAAGTTCTCTCGTTTATGTTTCTATTTTAAGCGTTAAAAGTAAGTTCAAAGAAAGAGGAATACATGTATTTCATCGCATTTTGATAAACTGTTACATAACATTAGCATGTATTATTGAAATCAATTTTCTTCTTCAAAGGGTAGATGTAAATATGTGCATTTAGATACTACTGTATATAATAGTACGGTTTGGTTGATAAGTTATCCCTGAAGAAGTAAATCATTAACAGAGTCTGGAAGTTAGGGTAAAATTTCTTTTCTATCTGGGTGAATATATTTAAGAGTCAGATAGAAATGAACATGTTTACGTACATTTCAGGTTGGTAGGGCCTTGTTTTATCTTACCTTTTATTGCCTGTTTTAAGGGTTTTTTTTTTTTGCCTGTTTTGGATCGTTATGGATTTTTTAATTACGTTAAAAAGTACACAAAGAAGTTCAATATATCGATGTGAAAATTTTATAAAAATTAAATGGCATGTTCACCTCACAAAAACTTCTACTGAGAATCTTCATAAACATTTATTTATTTTCAAGCAATTAAAAACTTTCTCCTTAACCCATTCACTTAACCTCTTTAAATAACAGAACCTTCATTAGTGAAAGGAACGCGCTGTTACATCGGGCATATGAATACCAGAAAATAGAGAGGATGAAGGAAGTACTATAGTTTTGAATAGTCCTGGTGAATGACCTTGTATCGATCTGCGCAAGACAATTCTAGGAAATTAGTGTTTGGGGTAACTTTTCGCTGCATAAATGCAACACACAATTGCAAGCGGAAAAGATGAGAGCGGTACAGCTGTGCAATAAACCTCTCTACAGTGTGTTCAGTATGGAAGTAAGAGAGATACTAATCTGATTCCCCTATAAACGCATAAATAGAAAATGAACTATATCAGAAACTACTGCGCACTTTTAACTCATTCGCCAGCACTATTTAAAACGACTTTATTTTGTCTTAATCAACTTTTCTATGATATTTGAAAGGTGAATATTCTGTTGTGACTGTCCTCAAATAATTTGTTTTAAATATGCTACAATCATTTCAGTGGAAATAGACGTTCTTTTTGCACGATGAAAAATGATCTCTCTGTCAAGCGACTATGACAATTGATACCTTGAAAATAAAAAGTCTTGTGGCGTGTAACCAAGAAAAGTAAGCTTAAACCCTTCTATTTCGTTAGTGTTTCTGTTTTCACTTTTAATTAATTATATTACTGTCTATTTTCAGTATTTTAAGTGCCTTCTTGCCGGCCTGCTTTAACTAAAGTAAATGCCTGAACTTCAAGGGTCTGATCATTAATCAGATAGATAATAATGCCCACTAACATACCATTATATAGCATGCAGAAAAAAAATGCACAAAGAATTAAAGAGCAGAAAGGGGTCTTGACACTAAGTTTTTTTGAGAGGTAACGAATCGTCTCAGATGCTTCAATATAGAGACATGTGCAGGTATGGAGGAGGAAGGCGTTTTGAGACTCTGGTAGACACTTTCATTGGCGATTACTGTACTTGAATTCCAATTAATTAATTACGCCTAGTGATTCACTGAAATAATGCTGAGTGTTTGAGAGAATAAATTATTTGTTTAAAATAAGCTGTCACTCAGTACTCTACAATCTCACCGAAGGAGAACAAAAGGCATATAAAGTATAATGGTGCCAGAAAATGGTTCTCGTAATAATGGCAGCTCCCGACCTGATCTTCACAGGTAACGAAAGTTGGATTACTAGTGCCACTGGAATCAAAGAGGTTCTATGTGGCGTGGGTCTTCCCAAATAACGATCCTCCAGTAAAGCATGCCGAAGGGCAGGCTGGCACATGGCTGCCAACTTCTTTTCAGCAAGTGGGTAAAATTGTAACTATTCCATACTAGAAACAAAAAAAAAAAAAAAACCATTACGCCACATGTTTGTCCTCCCCCCCCCCTTCCCAGTGTCTTCAGAACTTTACTACGGCTGGAATTTCTACAAAAATCGGGACTGCCACTGGAGAACCATTCACCGTACAGTCCAGATCTGGCTCCCTGTGAATTTTCCTGTTTCCAATTCTCGGGAAAAAGTTGAAGGGAGTGCGGAAGAAGTGTTCCGTTGGTACCATTGAAACATGGTTGCTCCCATGATCGGATCCGCAGGGCGCAACTTTGTGGGCAAGATAAGACAGGATAAGCTAAGGTGTTTAACTATATTACATCTATAGCATGGGTCCAAATATCGTACATGCACTATATAACACCGAACAAATAAACTGCAGGAGTATATTTATCTACCTTCAGCGAGTTATGCACATAAACTATGAATACGCAAACCCTCACACACTGTCTTGCGATCAGAAGTCGAGCTAGAGGAATGTGCTACGTAAACATTTTCTACCCTCCTTCACGAACGATAGTGCCGATAAAAAATCAGGGTTGTCAGATTCTCGCCCATTGTTAGAAGACCAGCGGGCGTGCAGGATCCGAGTCTGAGAAGCCCTCTTTCATGTGGCCTATCGCTTACCAATCAGGTAACAAAAACACTATCGTCAGAGACATGACATCATCGACGTTGCAACAGTTAACAGTTAACGGAAATTACCCAGTAGCAACGAGTTATCAAGGGAAGCATGGAAAGTAGAAGGCGTTCTAGAAGAAACAGCGGAACGTTAACTTGGGTGGCTCCAGTGATTTCATTGACAGTGATAATGAACATAATGAAATGGAAATGGACAGCGAAGAGGAGCAGGAAGAAGAAAATTGTGCAGCCAATGGAGACGGATAGCGAGTGACGGGATGTGGCACGACCACGGGACAGCAGAAACGTCAATCACAAGGTAATTTCTCGCCTACTATAATTATGCGCACGCAGCTTTGGCCAGTTCTATCCCAGCATGCTAACCTTAACTTTCTGAACGTATTTCTTCCGTGTTTGAGCAAGGTGCCAATAATGTTGCAAATCTTCCGGACTTCCACAGGGGGAGGGAAAGACCATGTCGCCTGATGTATTAGTCACTTTGTATAATTTCCAAGCTATAGCCTAAACTAAGCTATACCTAATTTCTCCTGAAAATTAAAAATAAAAATTAAAGATGAGTATGTATAATTCCTTCTCTAGTTTGATTAATACCTCATTACCAAAATCGAGTGTTATTTTATTAATTTTTTTAATATCCTCTATGTTAATTAGCTTTCCTCTGACGTTTCTCTACATATGTTTTTGTTCCTGCCCTCACCCTTCCAGACTCATTCCTTTCCAATTCTTTCTAGCCCCCCCCCCTTAATCCCTATAACCAGTGGGAGACTACTTCGAAAAGAAAGAGGCAGAGTTGGTGAATTATGACCTTCTACTTAATAGAATCCCGAAAATTAAATAACTATTCGCGTCCACAGCCTATGATGTCACAGTATTAAAATGGATGACAGAAACATTAAGTGGGAAAAGAAAGAAAAAAAAACAGACAGCAATAATAATAATAATAATAATAATAATAATAATAATAATAATAATAATAATAATAAGCATCGATACCCGTTGGATTAAACGTTTCGCCACAATCATTCGACTATGTGCAGTAGAAATCTGGAAGGCTTTCTCAGAGGGTCAAATGACCGAAGCTTAGTAGCCAAATGGTAGCCCAGTGATTGGATGGCCGGCAAGATAGATCGAAGATCCGTTTTCGGCCTAATGCTACACCTGATTCAATCTTATAATATAAACCTCTCACCACAACAAAAATATTTAGAAATATTAACCATGTGTTATAATAATAATAATAATAATAATAATAATAATAATAATAATCCAAAATGTGCTTTATTATCCTCTGAACGACTTTTATTATTTCTAAAGCTTACTGCTGCATCTTTAAACATAAGAAGCGACACATAAGAATAAGCAGAACGAGGATATTTGGAGTGACTCTTGAAACATGGTAGCCCTTGCGTGTGGATGAGTGAACCCTACGGCGCCACAAATCCAATCTTCTGAACAACAGCAGACACAACAGGCATCTCTTGTGAAAGAGCGGGCTGGATCAGGCAGTAATGCTTGGGACTCTTATTTGGGAGGTTCTGGGTTCAAATCCCTTAGGGCCGGTCACACTAACCTTGGGTTTTATCGTGAGTTCGTCCATGTCGCGAATGTTAATCTTCCCTTTTCACTAATTTTCCGCTCTCTCATTTAATTCCGTTCATTCTGTAACAGGATAGAAAATACCAGGGGGGATGAGCTGGTTTTGTGAACGGCATGACGGTGGTTGCGCTTTGAAAATGTTTCTGCCACCAATATCGATATGGAATCGCCCTTTCTGAGGGGCTAGAGCTCCTTGGAGAGGGTAGTGGGCCCCTCCAGACTCAGGATCTTTCTCATCACGTTGAATTCTGGTCGTCCGGGGTCTTCCTTATTCCACCCCTTTATCCCGGAAATTCTCCCGTTCGGCTCGTATGCACAAAAGGCCAGCTCTTGAGCAAGGCTGAAGTACCAATATGTTCTCCTCCGTTCCTACCAAGCCAGCTCTCCAGTACTACTCCATGGGTTCGGAAACAAGAGACTCTGAGGTCCTAAGAAAACTATAAACTCGGGACTGGTCAGGAAATGGACGAGAATTATTCGGCAGATGTCATCACAGTCTTCGCCGGAATGACGACTAACAATTAAGATGGAAGGGAAGAATAAATTCGTACTTGGTTCCGCAGTCGTAGCAACCTATTGCGACTGTCGGTTTTACCGAAATGTCCGTGTCAATTACAGCATTAATATGGTAGTATAAAGTACACAACGTAACAAAAATACATTTTCCCAATTGTTCTGCTCAATTAATTAATGCCCTTTAATAATGATGCAACGTAGATAACAAAACCCTTTAGTCAAAAATATACGTTACCAAAGAGCGGTTATAAAACTCTGTATTCACGTATTAAAATGTGCTCAAAAATTAAAAATGTTTACCTTCGGCAATAATCAAGTAAATAAATGTGCACTTTTCCGGACTGACGACTCGCTCAGCGATGCTCTTTTGTTCTGTGAAGAGGGAGGGAAAGCAGCTTAGTTTTAATCTGTTCCATTCATATGCACAGCTTTTGTATTCTCCTTGTGAATGACGTGGCACACAGCGCATTAATGCCGAATATAACACGTACTTCATTAGCCACCTTAGAAACCTTGCAGAAAGCTTGTTAATTTCCATCTGTGTATTGTGTGCATGTGAGTCAATATGACGAACTCTTCAGGCTTTGAGAATCTGCAGGAAGATATGAGACCATAGACAGAGCGTGGGGTTACAGCAACGTATCACTGCGCATGCCTCGCTTCTGTACAAGATTACAGTCAGATGACTACCACAGTAATTCTTCGTTTAGGCGTATAGCTGTGAAATGTACGGCGTGTAACTAAAATGTCTATAGGTGCAAAATTGATGTAACTTTCTAACAACACACTCAAATGTTTGAACAAAAAGGCATAGTATAGCTCCTAAGCAATTTTTTTTTTAATTGTGTTTGCTACCGAGTTTTTACTACTGATACACCACAGGCGGTGGGCACTGTTGGTACTGAAATGAAATGATATATTGGGAACGGATTTTTTTTTAAGGAAGGAAGTGTTCCAGGCCTAAGTTTAGGGTACCTCCCCGGCATTTGCCAGTTATGAGGACTGAGAAAAACCTGGAAAAACCTCCGTCAGGGAGAACGGCCTGGCGGATTCGAGTCCCAGGCCTCCCGTTCACGAGTCCGCGCCTTAACGGCCTCGGCAACCCGTGGAGGTCCCTATACAAAATGAAATACTCATTCACCAATTACCTCTGCCCATAAATTAATCCTAAATTGTTGTTAGTCTCTTGTTTCCATTGCTAAGGGATTTTGATCTGCCTATTGATGTATGCAATGAAAGATTTGCACTCTATCCCGGGTTAAAGTAGGTCCATCAATGAGATAAACGGTAAACAGAAAATGCTGGTTCTGAGCACAAGTGTGTAATAACCAAACTCAAAATCTTTTCGGAAAGAGAGAAACCCTTGTTACTTGGGCTATATTTATGGTTGTTGATATGCTTGGGGTGCTGTCTTCATACTTTCAATGCGATCAACAATCAATTGTTCTGGTGCTGCGTGGTCTAAACACTTCTTTTACATGCATGAGTTTCAATAGGACGCCACTTCCTTGGTCTAGTCTAGTGGTTAGCGTTGTTGACTGTTGGGCGAGTGGCCATTGATGGAGAGATGACGTTCTTCGATAGGCGACCGGCGGGTTGCCGGTATGCTGATCACCCCCCTACCCTCTGCAATACTGTCCTCTATCACTGAAGTTGTAAGACGGAGATAGAGGAAGCAGAGATCGTGCGGCAGGGCAAGGCTCACCCCGAGCTGTAGCACCAAATGAGAAGAATAAGATGTATATAGGACGAATAGATATTCTGCTTACTACTTAGTAAATATTGATTAGAAAATGTTTGAACATATAAATGTCTTGCCTCAGACCCATTACAGATGGCAGGTTTACTTCTTGTTTAAGAATATTCCATTATCAGGAAAAGTGAGTTAAGACTGGGATGAAGATAGAACACAATATTTATTTCAATCTTTCACTACAAAAAGTGTAACAAATGATTAATACACTTCTTACAATTGAGACTTTTTCAACTCTTCTTGAGGCCCTAACATGTCATGACATGAGCAAGAGCCTATTTTACCTACTTTTCCTCTTCACTTTCCTCCTTCCCCCTTATTCTTTTAAATGTTTCCCACACTCCCACTTCTTTCCCACCTATAATATTAATTTTGAATCACACTGTGTCAAACAATGAAACATACCTTCTGTTTCCCCACACATAACACATATTTCCGTGTTGCTGTTTCTAAACCCTTTCAGATACAACGCCCCCTTTCGCATCCATGCATATCCTTCCCTCCCAGCTGTCAACGTACTTCTCGCTACCCCAATCTTTCTTTAACATCTTGTACAATCTCCAAGAACTTTTATTCTCACAAATTGACCATATTTCTTGCCTCTCAATATCTTCTATCCTCCTCCTTACTTTACTACAGAAATCTATTGTATTATTTTCTTCCTTCTGCCATACACTGCTCAAACAGATCTCTTCCAATGTTTCTTGCAGTCTCTTGCACCAAATTTGTGCAAAATTGTTCTTTAATATTTCATACTAGTTTTAATTATATTATTATCCTCTAATTTCAGATTCCTATACCATTATTTCTGAATTCTTTCAACCAACCATCCTTTTCTACCTAATTTTGCCAATGCTATTCCTCTTGGCGATGGAATGAACATTAACAATTCCAGCAAAATAAATACCAAAATGGCAAAAACTACCACCAGAACATTCAATGAGTATTTCCGAGAATTTTTTAAAATATATTCAAAGCAGTTCAGTCATTATACGTAACAAAGCATGAAATGAGAAAAAAAAAAGTGTAACTAAAAAAATAAATGAAATTGACAATGTTTCCATGACCACTTTCCTTTGGACTAATTATTGGATTATACTGGATTGTTAGGGCAGAGGAGGATACTTCGATACTTCAGCATTGATCACGGTGGGCCGTTTTTGCCAATGTCCCCAATGGGAGCACTTGCAGGAGAAATGGATGAAATGAGGTAGACACCGCGGCCACTATCCAAGTGTGGTTAGTCCCTAACATGTTTCCAGATAGGACACTCCGACGCCGGTGAAGGCCCCTCAGAAATTCCATACCAAACTCCGGAGCAGAAACTTTTCCAAAGCGTAAGCCACCATCACAATTAAACAGCCCATCTCACCCTGGCACTTTCGAAAATTCTAGGACAGTAAATATCCATTCTAACATTTCCCAAGTGACCAGAGAAAAAAAGAAAGACAGAAAGAAAGAAAGAAAAAAAGAAAGAAAGAGAGGGAGAGAGAGAGAGAGAGAGAGAGAAAGGAAGAAAGAAAGAAAGAAAGAAAGAAAGAAAGAAAGAAAGAAAGAAAGAAAGAAAGAAAGAAAGAGGATGGCCGTATAACTGACATTTCTCAGTGTGAAAGCTCCTAAATATTGTATTATACATTTGTTGAACACTTCTTATTATAAGTGGTTGCAGTTGATACATTTGAAAGCTTCTATTTATCAATTTAATTGCTTCTGGGGAAAGTACTAACAGTTAAAAATGTTCCTTCTCTAGCTAACAGTGTAATAAGAGTAATTTTAACTGAAATTAAAGCGAATATATTATGTAGGAATACCAAAAACACCGTGACAGAATCAATGAAGGTGTAATTTCAACCTTATCTTTAAACACTGTAAACTAATGCCCATCTTCTGACATTTTTCCAGTAAATATTTCTCATCAAGCTGAGTCTGTAATATTTTGAAAAGCTTTTTTTCCCCCTTCTTCTTTTTTAATGGACGCCTTTAACATCTCAGGTTATCAACGTCGTATTCAATTCAGGGCGTAAAACGACCGACAAATTTTGCCCAGAGACCTTTTCTTTCAGGCTCGAGGTTCTTTATCGTGCTGTATATGTACGACATGGGACCCACGGCTTTATTTCCCTTCCGAAAGAAGGCATACTTAGGAGTTTTACGTCCGAAAAAAGCCATTGATCTTGGCCGAGATTGAACCTGCAATCTTGGGTTTATGAGGCAAGTATGGTTACCACTACACCACCAGGGCCGACTGCTAATGGGTATATATGCCATTCTTTGAGCTACAGAGAGAAATATCGATGAAGATAATAAGGGTTATTAACACTTTTCTTCAATCTTTTAGAGATTTGTGGAAACGTCTTGGAAAAATGAGATGCTTAGCAACCGCGCCTTCCAATTGAAGCTGTTAGAATGACTCTGCTGTACGAATGCCTTGTCTGGCGATCAGAAGAAGGCAAGCTAAAGGAATGTGCTTACATAAACTTTTCCATCTTCCTTACTATGTTCATGCACGATAGTGCCTATAAAAATAAACACTGTTGTCAGATACTCGCCAATGGTTAGAAGTCCAGCTGGCGTACATAATCCGAGTCTGAGAGGCCCTCATTCATATGGCAGAATGGGTTTCCCACATACACTCGTAAGCAGTTCAAACCTCCCTCGCACCCCAGCCCGCACTCGCCATCTTCTGGTCGCCAGAATGTACATAAGTGAGTGTTA
Source organism: Metallyticus violacea (assembly GCA_030762175.1). Lineage (NCBI taxonomy): Eukaryota > Metazoa > Arthropoda > Insecta > Mantodea > Metallyticidae > Metallyticus > Metallyticus violacea. The sequence goes on from CM060830.1 coordinate 44,651,862, forward strand.
AGAATGAGAGGTTCACGGTGGAAGGGAAAATGTGACTGCTGCTCTACATACCGTTTGCTCACTGAATACTGGAAAGCGACGCGATTATGCTGCACCAATTGCATTACAGGAATTGTATTGATACTTACTTCCTAAGATAGTTCGTTCATGTATTTGCAGCGAAAGTTTAAACGTATCTCAAAACGAAAAACCTTTTTCTTTTAACTTTGAAGAGCGAAAGAAAAAAAAAGTTTTATCTTAAACATTTGCTTATGCATACTTAAAGTTAAACCATAAGGTACAATACCTTTTGGTTTAACTATCAGTGAAATAAAATAAAACATTCCTGTTTTTACGCAACTATTCAACAACAACAACAACAACAACAACAACAAAAAAATGCGGACTATTTAAATTTAAGAGAAATGCAATAAAATGGAAATAGTTGCATATTAAAAAAAGTCAGTGAATGCAAGCATATTTCCTACAGCACGATTAACACGTGTCCAGCTCCAGTTTAAAACGTTAAGCTACTCCGTTACCACAGCGCGCGCATCCTCTGATGCCAAACCGATATGGAGTGTGTATAAGGTGCTCCCTCTAGCGAGTATTGCTGCTATATAGGTTAAAAATAAGATAGCAAACATAAACAATTCTAAATGTGGCGAAATGAAGTCCTTAAGGAAGAAAGTGAAGAGAACAAAAAATGCTGACCAGCTTTGTTCTATCATACTTTCTAATATGTCATGTCGTAAGCATTTCATATTTGAATTATAATACAATGAAAAGTGCGCAAACATTTTAAATACATTTTCAAGGTCTAAAATAGCATTCTATTTCTTTTATTTGTCCCTATATACTTAAAGAATCCTTATCTGATACATCTGTGGCCTTTGTATATATAAATTAAATAGAGAACATTAGCCTGAAAAAGAAATAAACATAAGTAGTTCGTACCACCATTCCAAAACAAACAAATAGCTAATATATAAACAACAAAAAAAAAAAAGGGAAGAAGGCATGCTATGTCTTCAGAAGCACTTTAACCTGTGCCATTGATAAAATGCAAAACTTTCTGCTTTACATACCGCGCTTGAAACGCGACTCTATAAATCACCAGTTGTCTGCCTGTAAAACCTCATTCCCACCGCCATGTGAATATTTCAAGAGGATGGGCTCTTCACTCGCGGCTCTCAAATTTCATTTTCTGCGCCGCAAATGCGCTCTCTAAAATTTCCATTATGAAAATCTGCCACCAAAGTCTTCACTTCTTTCTGTTACATCCTTTTTTTCGAGCACCTTATCTTACACGAAAGTACAAAAACGGTTCAAACAATATTTTGCATACTATTAATAAATATTGCCAGCAACAGTAGTTGAGTAAATCAGGTGGCAATAAGCTTAGCCTTAAATATATTACAACCAAAGAAAAAAGAGTACGAGATTCATTCAAAAAGTTTTGCAAGAGTCACCTTAAAGTTCAAGCTAAGGACTGAATTGGAAAATTTATCGTCACAATCCTTCAAAGTACTCTCCATCTCTCTCCACACACAGTTGTAGACGGTGTAACCACTTGTAAAACGCATTAAGGTACTCTGAGATATTGTCAACAAAGCTGAATTTATAGCTTGGGCAAGGTCCCGCACTCGTATAAAAATTGTTCCAGCAATGTAAGACTACACTCGAGGAAACAACCAGAAGTCGCACAGTGCAAGGTCAGGGCTGTAGGGTGAATGGTCAAGCAACTGGATTTCGGCGACTTCCAGTTTCCTCAAATTTTCAGCTGTTTTGTGAGGAGGTGCGTTGTCGTGCAAAAGCAACAGCCTTGAAGTTCCTGTCTTTGGTCGCCTCAGCTCAATCAACAAATTATCCAAAATATAAGTGTCATCCTTTCATTGTCATTCCTTCTGGCATACAGTCAACCATAATGATCCTTCACAGTTGAAGAAAACAGTGAACATTCACTTCCAAGAACGAAAATCTTATCGTAGAACAACTGGTCTTAGGTCGTTCTCATTTACCCACACGCAGTTCTGAGCTTTATTTGGAGTAATATAATAATAAAACTTACTTTTATCATCATCTGTCAAACGTTTAGGAGATTTGGTGAAAACATGCTCTGAGTTTTCATTTATCCTGTTCTTCTCTTCAGTGTTTAGGGAATGTGCAACCATTTTGCAGTTTTAAATGTTCACCAAGTGTACTGTAATGGATCAATTGTTCGGTGCATGGTCTAAACTCTTTTTTTATCAGTTGAATCAGTTTCAATAAGACGCCACTTCCTTGCTCAAATGGTTAGCGTTGCTGACTGTTGGGCGGAAGGCCAGGGTTCGATTGCCGGGACCTACTTAGGAGTTTTTCTAAATTGGAAGATCTGGATGGAATTTAATTTTGATAATTATCTTTTACTAAATGGAAACGAAAATGCCATATTCCCGTTCTTCGATAGGCGACAGGCGGGGTGCCGGTATGCTGATCACCCCCTACCCTCTGCAATACTGTCCTCTATCACTGAAGTTGTAAGACGCAGGTAGAGGAAGCAGAGATCGCTACGGCAGGGGAAGGCTCACCCCGGGCTGTAGCACCAAATGAGAACAATAAGATATTTAATAAGACGAATATCTATTTTGCTTGCTACTGAGTAAATATTCATTAGAAAATGTTTGAATATAAAAACAGCGATGTCAGAAGAAAATTTAATGTTGATGCACGTCAACACACTCTTTTTTTTCGAGGCAGATAATGAAGAACTTACTTTGGTATTCTTGAGAATTCCACATGTTGGAACGAGTTTTCCTGTACTCTGGTATACAGTCAATTATGGGGTGCTATGCTTACTCATGAACTATTTCTTCATTCAAAAGACTATAACCTGCAGTTATTCTCGAGAACGAGCGAAACTTCTGGGTAAGTTGCACATTTAATAATACCCAAGCATTATCTCCCATACATTTCATTTGTATTTTAATCTCGATAACAGATTTTTTTTTTCGGCACATAACAAAGATTTGTCGAAAAGTAAAAATGGGAGATTAACCTTATAACTCGGTTTCCGAAATAGTTCTAGCGCCACACAAATAGATATCTGATAACCGAACCCCCCCACTAGCGTTTAATTTTCTATTAACTTAGCACATATTTAACAAAAGCATTGTGGTAACTGTGAAAATATTAGCATGTAAGGGCGCTAAAATAAAATTTCAAATCGATCGCCTATATTTGCTGTAGCATTTTTTATTGACACTACTTAAATTATGACTCAGTTCAAAAATGTATATAGTTTATCTATCACTTAATAAATTTTTTGTGTGTTTTAATCTCGAATGCTTTCTCTTTTATAGGCTGCATGCATATTAAAAAAAATGGATTGTCGTGAAGAAAGCAATATATTGCACGTAAGGGCGCTCATTGTTCAATTATTAGCATGTTTTTGTTGATACATGTGAACTTTTGTTAGGTTCCTTTATGACACCAAGGGTTCAATATGGTTGCATTTGGCAATATATAGCTTTATATGTCAAACATTTCAATTAATAAACTAATCTCAATAACAGGAAGAAATTGCGATTTCAGATTGCTAGTATTTTAATTTTGTTCCCCTTAGAGTAATTTCACTATAGACAAGGTTGTTTCAATATCAGTGGTCATACATTTCATTTTGTGTTTTAACATCGTTCTAAAAATGTGATTTTTATGCATATTTAACAAAATCATTCATAAACTCGATCGTTTATTTTCTGTTTAAGTAGTATTTGACACTTCACAAAGTTTCTTTATGCCTCCAAGGGCTCAGTTCATAAATATCGTCATATTTAATAGTATATAGCGTTATCCGTTATACACTTTTTGTGATTTTTGTTTTGTAGGCTGCAAGCATATTTAATAAAAGTAATGTTATTCTAATCTCAATAACAGGAAGAAAATGTCATTTCAGATACCAAGAATTTTAATTTTGTTCCCCTTAGAGTAATTTCACTACAGACAAGGGGGAGGAAACTAGGTTGTTTTAATATCAATAATTCTAAAATTGTGATTTTTTGTAGACTGCGTGCACATTTAACAAAAGCGTTCATAAACTCAATCGTTTATTTTCTGTTTAATTAGTAGTGGACACTTCTGAAATACACAAAGTTTCTTTATGCCTCCAAGGGCTCAGTTCATTTTTAATAGTATTTGGCGTTATCCATTACACATTTTTTGTGTTTTAAGTTTTTGTAGCCTGCGTGCATAATAAAAGCAATGTTAGCAAGCTCATTCAAAATTCAAATTTAAATTTACTGCTTAATTAGTAGTTGATGCATGTGAACTACTTCTAGATTCCTTTATGTCGCCAAGGGCTCAGTTTATAAATATGGTTATACACTATATCTTTATCTATCATATCTTTTGGGGGGGGGTTAATCTCAATTATGAGAAGAAGATTGGCTTAAATTAGAATAATTTTGAAGGGAAAAAAAGCAACCAGTGATCATACGTTTCAATTTAATTAATATCATTTCGTGTTTTAATAACGTGATATCTATTTTGTTCCCCTTAATTTCACATTTATTTTGAAGGAGAAAAATAACCAGCATGATTAAGAAATATATTATAGTATTTTTCCTTCACTAGTTAGCTGTTGAATTTGTCGTGCTTCTTATCACTGCCTAACATATTTCATTAGTTATAATATGGATTTTAAGGTTATTCTACTAGAATAACTTCGTTCGTATTATAGAAAACAACCTTCTTTCCTTCGCAGAAAATTCTTGGTACCTTCTTCATATAATATTTTCAAGCAGGGAATTTATATTCTTGTTCGTGTTTTGCCTGTACAAACAATTCTCCGCCTGCCTTCATATCAAATTATGCATTACTATTACAAAGCACTAAATATCAGGTCAGTTAGCCATTCTTTAAATCGGCTGAATTAAATGATTTAAAATTTGTACATCACGATATACAATTAAGATGCTATTAGAGTATATTATAATACTAGTTTTTATAATATTTTGTGTAATGCCCTAATATTATAAAAGCAATGCATTCATTTATGGTGATTATTTAGTTCGTTAACTGCAAGAAATCTTAGCCCTAGCTGTGAACCTTAGCGTTGACACGTATAGGTTAGCAGCACATTCATAAGTAAGAATTATTTATGCTGAATGATTTATACATTTCCCTTTATTGTAATCATTGATGAGTTTTCAATTAAAAAACTGGTGATTGAATTGCTTTCTAAAGGGCTAGATATTTTAATGTGTTTGACTAATAAACGGGCAGAAAAACGAAAGGGAAACTCATAATCAAATAGTGCGACAACACAGACTTGCTGGCCAGCTTTACGTTGTGTGATACTAACGTAGGATTCCCGTGATCTTTAAGCCTTACAACTTTCGATAAAAGAAGCTTTACGTAACTCTTATCTTGACTGTTACATCAGGGTTCATGGCAGGTAATCTTTCTTACAAAAGTATTTAGAATCATGGTCAGCGAATTATAATGTTGTAGGTAAGCGCCTTGGGGCATGCTTACGTTTGGTCCCACAAATTTCAGCTCATCCGCAATAGCATAGACTTTCAAGAATGAACAAATGTCTGACGCAAGCCTTCCTCTGAGGCAAGAGTGCATATTGGTAAGGGTTCTTGTCGAGTTCCTCCACTCACACGTACAGTAGTGCAATTTTTACTATCAATAAACTTATTTTTATAAAATGTTATCACTAACCCTATTGCATTTTAGACAAAGACGCTGCACCACTTAATATTTTTCATTGCAGAAGAGTCATCGAGAAGGAAAAAAAAGTACTTCGCCTAACATTGTTATTTTTCTTTGCAGATGACGAGTCCTACAAGTACCTTACAGCGGAACAAAAATCTAAAATGGGCTTACAGGGGGATGTTAAAAATACAGAACAAGGACTGGAGTTAAAATGGGCAACAATACTTTTCTCATATACCAGTCTTCTAATTAATACATTTTCGACCAAAGAAGCAAGGAGGTTGCTGTAATTTTCGAAAGGAAAGAGGTGGACTGATAGGAGGGTGGGCCTGTGATAGGCCAATGGGCAGAACTATTTTGTTTAACCGCTAACCTCGTGGATTGTTTAAACACGAAGGAAATATATTATGCGTTATTTGTTGCAGCAGAAGAATTGGCAGCGCAGTGATGATCGTTTCGCCTGCAGCCAAGTCAGCCTTGAAATAAACTCTATTGGAGACTGCTTCACCTGTGTTTATTACCTTTTTCCTTTCCTCTAGATTTTGATCAAGTAATTGAGTTGCTATCATGTCCCCATGATAGGTCCACATACACGTGTACTGTTCCTATTTTCCTCCCTTATGTCAAATAACAACAAATGCATTTCCGACAGTTTAGCGATCAAACATGTGGAAGGGATTTTCTGGTTAAACAGAACTGGAGTAGCGCTGTTAGAAGGGGGATATCTTCGTAACGGGCGGCGTCTTTTCCACTTGTATTTTTTGCCTATTCCTTCATATGGGAGTGTATTTTTAACCGATTCCTTCATATTTAACGAAACGGGGTGTATTTTCAGCCCATTCCTAGCGTGGGGGCGGTTCCTTCATACTTACCGTGGGGCTACTAGGATGTATTTTTTAGCGTGACAATATATGGAGTCATACTCAACATGGGCTGTTAGGGGGTGTATTTTTAGCCTTTCCATCATACTTAACATGGGGTGTATATTTAGCCGATTCCTTCATACTTAGGAGTAGCACCGATTAACCGTGGCTGTTAGGGGGGGTCAAGATACACAAAGAAGTAAACCTCGTCGCAGCTTTACATGCCTCACTTTTGGAGTCATTTATGATGTTGAATTAAACTCAACACCTAATAAATAAGTGAATTTCCAATCATCAGAGGGGTGAGTATATATATATAAACTCATAAAAAACACTCAGAGTGCAATATAAAAAGGTTCACATAAAATTTCACACTAAAAACCGTAAAATTGAACACTAAAATCCGATAGTAGTAGTGTTTACAGCCAATCAGAGAGGAGTTCTCTCATACCACAATGCCAGACTCTTTAAACCTGGTAGCATTAATTTGTTTTCCGCATAACCACTGTAACATTATTTTTATTTTTTTTTTCAATTCCAATCGTCTGAAGTTAAACATGCACACGCGAATAAGTATCTGTTTAACAAGTTATTGCACTATCAACTTTAGAGACTGATTCACATTTTGCATTGATTAAATTCTACCTACAATGAAAATATATAAAATATTCTGCAAGAAGTGGGAAAGGCATCAATGTGGTATGAGGGAGAAAGATTGAGAAAATAGTTTTAGAAAGAGATAATAATAATAAGAATTAAATATATTTTAAACCAGGAAATATTAGCAAATCTTAATAATAAAAACCCTGAAACTATATAGTACACTAAAAATGGGTTAGATATATTGAAATTTGCGATAAGAATGGAAGAGAAGGATTGGCATGGTTAGAAAACAGCAGTAATAAACTTTAAGTGGATATATAACGAATTTATCAAGGGGATATATCCTATGTGTAAAAAACCAGGAAAGTGTAATGTAAACAAACGAGGGAACAAGTGGAAATAAAAGAGAGACAGAAGAATTCTAAATTTAAAATTAGACAAAACTGGGAAAATAACATAGACAAGGTGACGAAAAATGGTTATGGGGTAGGAATGAAGTAAGAAAGAAAGAAAAAGGAAAAGAGTGGGGGGAGGAAGGCAGTTAGATACTTAGTATTAGGATTCTTGTACACCAGGGTGTTAATGTGCATAAGATCCAAAGAAAGGACAGATTGATAGTACATTTTCAGATTAGTTTTAATAATGTTAGAAATATGGGATTATTAGTGTAGAAATCGTAATTATTTATTATAATGTAGGTCAACTTGTAAGATATATTTACTATAAATTTGGTAAATAATGGTGATTTTTGTGTTTGTATATATTTATGAATACTGTATATGGTTGAATCTGGGTCTTCAGGAAATTCCAGTGATGAGCCAAAGACCAAGGTAGGTATTAACTGTGAACTGTTTATGTAGAGACATTGTTGGCAAAATAATTCAATAGAATGAAGATTTACATTTTCAATAGAGCTTCGAAACCTTCACCAGGTAAGGCAAGCACATTGAAACTGCATTCTGTCCTTGCATTGCTTGGCTAAAAACTGGTTTTTAATGTGTCAAGAAATAGTAAGAGGAACGCTTACCAATCCTAATATTAAAGGGAATGCTTACCAACACATGTATAATAAAAATTTAGCAAGAATAGATAATAAACGCCCGTTAGGCGATGTACACTGATAATACAAGAAAGGATTTAATTTTAAGGTAGAAATCGTTCCAGGTATAAGTTTAGGGGCAATTCAGCAATGAGTAGATTTTCATTAAAAACATAATCTGGCGGTTGCCCAGGGGTGAATCCTCATACAAAAGTCATCAAAATAATATATATTAATCAGCTTACTACAGTCCATATCCTTATATAAACACATAAATGCTTTATGAGTAATAAACTCAACTTATACAATAATCATAAAAAATTTTATTTTGCCAAAAGGGGGGGGATAAAAGCAAGGTTGGGGCCGAGATCAGAAGTTTTTAAATTATTAGGTGTATTGTTTAATTTTAGGTGTAATTTTTTCATTGGTTAAAATACAAAATATCCTCGGGCATGGAATATACGGGGGTTATACTACGGCATACGGCAAGAATTAAAGGTAAGCTTACAGATTTAATATTAAAAAAACGTAATATAAAAGTATTAAAATTAACGCATAAGCAAAAGTTTGGCAAATAGCTAATTGTTTTAAAAACATAATCTAGCAGTTGGCCAAAAAGGTGTGGCAATGGCCTGGGGCCAGAAAAAGGTTTTTTTTTTTTTTCCTTCTAATTTGTCCTTAAAATAATGGCATTTTTTCAACTGGTAAAATAGGAAATAGCCTCGGGCACGAGATATATCCCAGCCTATACTCGTTCCAGCCTAGGTTTAGGTTACCTCCCCGCCAATGTAGCAAGGGAAATTCTTACCAATGAGTAGATTTTCATTGTATTTAATTAAAAATAAACATAATCTGGTAGCATTAAGAAAAATGCTTACCAACAAATAAATTTTTAAAATTAATGTATAAAAATGTAGCAAGTAAATTTTTTACTAATAAGTAGATTTTAATTGTATTTCATTTAAATAACACAATTTCAATTAAATAACTTAAACTGGCTGCTGCCCAGAGGCTGGGGTGAAGGTGGGAGGGGTGAAGGGGTGGGGGTTAATAACTTCGTTTGACCTTGAAATAGGGGAGTTTTCAACCCCTAAAATAGGGGCGTGACATTGAAATAGGGGTAGTGTTTTCAACCCCCGTAAATAGGGGATGGGATAAAGTGCTGCTTATACTACTAGCATGCAATATCCCCAGGCTATAACTCTTTCTGCGAACCGCAATATTGAGACATTTTGAATACGAAGTACATCCAAGTGAGTTAACTTTTCTGCTTGGCTTTACAAACATATGACCAACGAAATCAACGTTCCGTTGTTATATGGAAAACGTGAAAATCAAAATCACTGGCGTAAACATCCTTCCTTCCTTCCTCCCTCCCTCCCTCCCTCCCTCCCTCCCTCCCTTCCTTCCTTCCTTCCTTCCTCCCTTCCTCCCTCCCTCCCCCCTTCCTTCCTTTAATCTTACTTTTTTCATTTTCTTTTTCCTGATTTACTTCCTAACTTCTTTTTTCTTTAAAATCTTCGTTTATTCCTCTTCTGTTTTAAACTGTACTTAAAAATGTTTTTATTTTCTTTCTTCCCTCTTCTATATCCTACTTCCTCGCTTAATATTTTCAGAAATTAGGTTTAATTCTTCTTTCATTTTTTGCTTCCTCATTACACGCATTTGCACTATTTTTCTTTAATCTTTTTTCTGCTATTCTGTTTCCAATTTATATACTTTCTTCGTCGTCCTATTTTACATTCTACTTTTCATCTTTCACCTCTGGAATTTTTATATGGAAGGAGGAAGTAAAGAAAGGATGGAGAAAAGGAGAGGGAAGGATAAAGGAATGAAAGAAAAGGAGAAGAAAGGAGATGGAATGGTGGAGGGAGGAAATGCGCACTTAATGTTTTCTTACATTAGGCTTAGTTCTTCTTTGTCCTTTTTTATCTTTTTCATTACTCTGATATCCACCCTTTGTTTAAAATTCTTTAGTCTGCTGTTCTATCCAATTTCTATGTTTTCTTTGACGTCCAATTTTTTTTCTTTCTCCTTTAGCATTTTTAAGGAGGAAGTAAAGAAAGGAGGGTGGAAAGGGGAAGAGAAGGGAGATGGAATGGTGGAATGAAGGGAGAAAGAAAAGAAAGTGGAGGAAAGAAAAAGCAGTGAAGGAAAGGGCATAGGGAAGGAGGGCAAAACGAGGAATAGAGAGTTCTTGGACACAAATCCAGTCAATGAAGGTCACGGGCGGTTTAGCCAGAATTACATATCGTGTAATTTCTGATAGAGATTATTTCTAATCTGGAAAAGTTCGTTGACATTCGCAGTGAATTAATGTCTAGAAAAAGAATAATCTCGGATAAATAATTACAACTCTTAATATTTCTCTGCATATATGACTATTGTCGGCGAAAGCCAAAGAAGAAGCTTTAACGCCGTATGCTTTCCTGAACATCATCACGAAAATCATCTCCATTATTGTGTTCTTGCAGGTAGAGAGAGACAGATGACCTTTGTCATGCGAACACAAAAGACACTCACAGTAAAGGCCTGGTAATGAGACTTTTAATTGGCTTGCAGACTGAAATAGACCACAACCCCTCTCCTGTCATCAAAGCGCTCTGTCTATGTCAAGGCTGAAAGTACAGCATCCGACTAATTCGGTTTTGTGCCGGAATCATCATTAGATACTTCTTTCAAAGCCAGGACCGCACCATGCACCTTCTATTCGCCGCGATACTTGCAAATTTCATTCATTAACATTTCATCTTAATGGAGTTTGCTCCAATTAAATAAAAGAAGTATAAGTGCATGTTTCATTCACAACGCTGACATCAGTTTTGCAAATTGAGAGTATTTCGTAGCATCATTTCGTTCTAAGAACAAAAACCATTTCTAGTTCAGGATCTCAGTGGCAAGCATATCTAGAGCAGCGGCCAGCCTCCGGCCCGCGTCCCAACAGGCAAATTCTCGGTACACGAGCCTTCTCCACAAAATTTGACTGCAGTCGCAAATTGTAGAATAACCACAATCTACGAATATGCAGCGCTCCCAATAATCAAAACACAGAGAAAATGTAAAGTGATATGAGATTTGCAGACTTCGGAAGACACCTCACTTTCTATTTGCGTTTGCAACTTCGTTTTCTACAGATATCCTATCATTAAGAGGATATTTTGTAAAAGGAATCTTCTACAAGAAAGCTAATTTTACGAGAGAGCGGTCTGCAGTTTATATTGTATTATCACAAGTAATATACGAGAGGTTCTAACATTACTGATAATCTCACGAACGTAGTGAGTTTATCTGGTTAGCCTCAGACCCTCGAGTGATATTTATTAGGACTATTACCCGAGTAAAATAAGAACTTAATTATAATTCCTGTAAACTTGAATTACAAAATTGTAATAACTTATATATTTGAAATTCGCGCACAGAATATCAACACTTGTATAAAATGTTACACTTACTTATGAATATTCAGAAATCGCGAGACTGAAATGGACAAAAGTCGACTATTACAATCGCTACCGTTCGATTTTCTAACACCAACTGAGGAAAAAAGATAACATACAATGTCTTTATTTTTCTTCGTATTCTGTGGTTTGGAATTTCCTAATGACAACATTAATTTGCATATTTGACGCATCCCCAAAACGCTTTGAAGAGAACTCTATTTATGTTATGTTTGCCCAACAAAAGTGGTCAATGATGCGTATTCAGGAATTATATAGTGGAGGTATAGAGTTGGCTGCACTGATCACAAGACAAATGCACGTCGCGTGATAAAACGGATTTGATAATTTTTTTTTCTACAACTTCATTCCGTAATCCGGCTTTGATTGGTCAAAATTCAAAATTTTATATCGTTTCATTGGTCGACTATAAGATGACGTCTCATGAGTGAAACAGTCCCTGAAAGTTACAATAAAATTTAATGTGCTTTTGGCGTTGTATGATATCATCACTATATTCTACAGCAACTGAAGAATACAGAGCCAAAAGATATATATGGCAGGTCAAAAGTGTAGTAGCTTTATCTGTTTGTTGCAGTACAGGCCGAGTATAGGGGAATAATGACAAATATGGAACATCCTTTTATTCTAAGGTCACTATCTGCAGAAAGATCGTTGTGAGTTACATTACTTTTTTTTAATTTCAACTCGTTGGTTTAATAATTTTACAAGTAATGTTTGGATAAAGCAAAATACCTGTTTGTTTTCAAACAAGTACTGTTCATGAATTCTCTATTAGGAGATACTTATTTGTATGAGCAGGTGTTTAACAGAATTAAGCACACAAAATCACAACTGCGATATGAAAATACTTATCTTTAAAAAATCATGAGTGGGAATAAAATACGATGTTCTTTACTTTCGCGCAATGCCAGGTTCCACATTACCTTATAATTTTATTTATTTGCTATAATTTATGCATAGGGGGTGACTCAGGCAGTAACGTATTCGGGAGGTCCTAGGTTCAAATCCTGCAGCCGATTATTCTGATTGAGGTTTTCTGTGATTGCTCTCAGTCCATTTTAAGGCAAGATAGGTTGATATTCTCTGCCATTAATCTTCATTCCATCGCCATATCTGTGTGTCTACGTCTTCTGTATTTATGATGGCTACAGGCAGCCCTAACGTAGCAATGAACATCCATTCAGGGAGCCAGGTAACCCAGGTATTGGTGTGTAATTCATACAAACGAGGAGAGTAAACGGTGAAAGAAGTGTATAATTTACATAACACACATAAGTCAAGCAATGTTTTTTCTAATGTTATATACTATATGTAATAAACTATAAAAGTTTAAATTATCAACAATAAAATTATCTATGTTCATAATATTTTGGTCTTTGGCCCCGCAGGCAGCTGTATTTTTAGCCGCCTAAAAAGGCTGGCCACCTATGCCCTTGATTTGGTTGCGCAGAAATGAAATAAACACATGTGGAAGATAATGCTAGATTTATGCACAAAAACTTATAGAGCAATTGAAGACATTTTTCCCGTAGAACATGGAATATATTTAAAGAAAATTCGAGTTATTATGTAGTTACAAGAATGACTCTTGACCAACCATTGAGACAATGCTTCTGTATAAAAATATAGGAACAAGCGGTAATAGCTACTTTTTAACCACATATGAATATGTGAAATCATAAATAAATAAATAAAGACAGGGAAATGCATTTGAAGATGAAAGGGTCATAAAAAGGATAAAAAAGAAAGTATTGTTGATACAAGCAAATAACTTCAGACCCGTATTCTAAAATAAACTAAAATGAAATGAAGAAAAGGGAAAATAGCATTAAAATGAGCAGTGCATTTCTTATAGCGCCCGAACAGATGTCCTTGCAGCCCCCCTCCCCTACTTCTTGTGACGTCACGTGAAAATTATAAGGTATGCCTGGCATACAGCAGTGGGGTTGCTAATAAGAGATAACCTTATTAAAGAACGTGCATATTAAAAGTTGCTATACTTATAACTAACACTGACGCTCGCTCGCTTCTTGAGGTTGGTCTAGTCATTTATTCGCATTGCAGTTCATTTTGCAATACCAGCAGACACTTAGAACTGTAATAAAAACTGATCTCAAAGTGTTAGAGAACATGTTAGTGAAAACATATTATGTTCTTCAGAATAATACTTCTTCTCAAACTTTTCCTAAACCTCAACTGAGGACAGTCTAAGCCAATAACAAGTCAAAAGTGCATTAAAGTGCACAGTTGCATAATCAATGACGTCACATCACCTGCTTGTAACTGCATAATCATGATGGGAAAATGTCGAAGCAGTGTATTAGAGGTTTGTTATTTTTTATTCAATTAAATTCAATTTAGTTTATTTCTTCAACTGTATTATATGACAGTGGATACATTCAAAAAGGCATGATTTTCAACATTACAATCACAAAATTCATCATTGTAATAAATTGGGTTAATTTTAAAACAATGTTTTAATATTTTATTATACAGCTCTAAACTCAAATTTCTAGAGTTAATAGATAAAAGTTGAACAATTTAATTGTGTTCGTTAAAATACTTCTTTTATGTTTACATTTTATTATCCAAGCTCTTTCTAGGGGTATTAATATATTTACATTTTCTTATATTGTGCTAATGATATTAACTCAGTGATAGTTTTTAATTGTGTTTAACACATAATGTATATAGATGTTCAAAAAGTCCTCCGTTAATATGGATACATCCATCAACCCGACGTTGCGTCTCATGTACTCCCCGGTATATCCCTGGAGTGTCTCGTATTGTCTGGCAGCCTTGCAGAATACAAGCACGAAGACTATCTACACCTTCGGCTAATCCGAGCATTTGCCAACTCCGCATTTGAATGCCTCATTTTACTGTACTTGGAACAAATCCATAAGCACACTAGTGGTTTTTGAAGGTCTAAAGCAATGATTCGCAAATGTTTTCGACTTCCGAACCCCTTCATAAAGATATGAGCTGGGCTAATATAAAAATAATAAACAAAATGTTTAATAATCCTAAATTAGCTGCAAGTTGCTGTAATTACACAGGTCTACCTTAATAATCTCCTCCAAAACGATGCAACAGATCTTTAAATAATGAAACTACGCAAGTTCAAACAATTATAATGTACCTATTTTACTTTTAAAACCCTAAACTTTAATTGAAATAGATAAGTTAGTAGTACAATAGCACATTTCTTTATTTTTAAAGTCACTTTTTTATATTTCACACATGCTAATCTAAACGAAACACTGACAACTACTTTTTACATTAAAGAAATATTTTTGACAGAATTTCCTGCAAACTCTTTTAAGTTTCACGGTTACAAAGTAGTTTAAATATTTAAAACAAAAAGCAGTGCATCCTTTTCACTGAATTTCAAACAAAAATATGAGTGAGTAATATGCTTTAGATAGCACAAACCTCTAAAGAAAGGAATCACAAAAGTTAAGTTGCAAGTGCTTCCATCGCCCGACACATACGCGTCCATAATCTCTTTTCCTTATCAAAGACCAAAGAAAATTCCCTGTCGCTAAATATCTAAACACATGCCTCATTTCAAAAAGCTAAAACAATAGGTTTAATCTACGGTGACTATAGTTCGATATTTCAGATTAAAATTGCAATAATAATATAATTACAATAAAAATTCCAAAATTGCCATTAGAGAAAACTTTTGGCCAAACCGTTGCAAGATTTCGGGAACTCCCAGGAAGTTCGGCAGACACTAATCTACAGTTACATCTGACAACTACCCAGTATAGCAGAACATGGCAACGATAACGCTATGAATTTCCGGACTATCGCCATTTCACTTGAAAGAACTAAGCTGCCTGTTCAGATGTACGTCCAGAGCATAAAGACACTGCAAGATTGTGGGTCTTGCCCGGGGTGATACGTTTCGTGCTTTAGCGACATCTAATACCCGACCTGTCAGTTCCAGATTTCTTTCTTTGGGGCTAGCTCAAAGGAAGAGCATTTTCTACTTGCTAACAAACAATAAGCGAACTCTCTGTGCTGAAATTGTGGTTATATGTCCACAGAATTGTGAAATTAAAGGACAGGGTGACAGTTTTAAGAACCAAAGATGCGTTGAATGTTGCACATTTTTGAAAACACACACACACACACACACATATTTAGGAACGTAGTTATTCTTTTCATAACACGAAATGAATTTATTTTTTTCGGGGTAAACTTTTTTTCAGGTGATATTTTGTATTTAGGACATAGTATTAAATTTAGTCAATCAGGTCAGTTTTTCCTAACTAAATTTTTAGTAAATGAGCAATATACAGTGCGATCACTGGTTTTACCCCGTGGGGCGGGGTTTTTCTTATGGACGAGCTATCACTTGTTTGTCTCGCTGTGAAGAGGGTAGCAAGCTTGCTTGCTTACTTGTTGACCTTGCTGACTGTCGCAGTCGTAGCGCAGCTGTTCCCGGGTGTGTGTTGTGTTGTTAGTTTCTTAATTCGACAGCATACATAAGCTGTATTATGCCTCGTGTGTTTACAACAGCACAGCGTGTCTTTATGTTAATTCATTTATGTTAACTCCGTCAGCTCGTGTAAGTTCGAAGACAGTTTCAAGCAAGATTCCCGGATGTAAACGCACCAGAACGTAAATCAGTCCATAATGTGTATAATAAATTTCAGGAAACTGGAAGTGTTCAGCCTAAGAAACCAAAAACCCAGAGTAGGGTTCTCACCGAGGAAATATTACATTGATCGGCAAGAGTTTAAAATTTACCCCTACAAAATCCCTTCTTCGTCCTGCACAACAAGTGGGAATTTCATGTGGGTCTGTACAAAATGCCCATATGAAACAGCCCGCGATTATTATCTCTGGGGTAAATTAAAAAAATGTCTTGTACAAGACGACCCCGAACACTGTACAAGACTCGAAATGAACTACAGCGAGTGATGAATAATTCCTCAAGAGATGCCAAAAATGTGTGGAGGATGAAGGCGAGCATTTTCAAACCTCATTTAATAATTTGGTAAGATATGATCCTCTTAAATTGGTTTGTGTAGTGTATAGCAGGTTTGTTTTATTGTTTTATCCTCCCGCTAATCACGGAGACTAGACTGGCCAGCTAACCGACTAACGAGCGGCGCACTCGTCCATAGGCAGAAAACTCCGGGAAAAACAAAACTGATCGTACGGTATTATGGAAATAAATCTATAACAATACTCAGAAGTCTTGTCTACAAATTGGGCATAAACAGCGCCTATCACTTTTTCGCCACACTTAAATTTCCTTCCTCGAAGGCCCTTCTTGAGTTTTGAGCAGGGAAAATAGTCACTGGGAGCTAGATCTGGACTATAGAGTGGATGGTCGATCTCCTTGAAGCCACGTTTCTTCACAGCTTCCTTTGCAACAAGAGTGTTTCCGAAATAGTTTGTTTTAAATATGTTCCAATCAATTCAGTGAAAGTAGAACGTTCTTTACCCATGATGAAAAAATTCTCTCTGACTATGACAGCTGATATCTTTAAAGAAACATCTTGTTGTTGCTTGTAACCAAGAAATGGTATTTTAATTATGCGATGGCAATAAAACCTGGCATGAATGAGCAAAATGAGTTTTATTTTTAATTATGACGAAACATAAAAGAACAGCTATCAATATCTTGATCTCAAAAATTACGCATACCAATATGGATAATTAATTCTTCTTCTTGCACCCACATATGTTTCACTCTGTATTTTGAATGATATTATTGAAAGAAAGCATTCTTAACCTATATCTTCAGTGACAAAAGGTAAAACTTTATTATTATTTCTATTATTTTTATGCATAAATGAGAAAAAAACACTTAAGATGATATTGTTTATATAAGTTGTTACAAGGTAGGTTCTCGAAAGTGAATTCCAACGGAGAGAAAACAGGAATACTGCCATTGACATGGGCATAGGAAAAGTTAAATCAATGAGAGAGGATTGAAACGTGGGATTTGGGAGAATAGAGAAGCAGAGGGCTATGGAAAAAAGATAATAGGTACATGCAAATGTCCTAAGACTTTGTAATGCCTGATAAATATTGTTATTAAGTCTGTGAACTTTCCATTCTTTTTTTTTTTTTTTTTTTCGATTGATTTATTTATGGACGCTCTTTAACATCTCAGGTCATCAGCGTCCTATTCAACTCTGAGCGTGAAACGGCCGCCAAATTTTGCTCAGAGGCCTCTGTTTCAGGCTTGAGGTTCTTTTTCGTGCCGTAAATGTACGACACGGGACCCACGGCTTTATTTCCCTTCCGAAGGAAGCCATACTTAGGACTTTTACCCCCGAAAAAATCCATTGGTTCTGGCCGGGTTCGAACCCGCGATCTTGGGTACAGGAGGCAAGTACGGTAACCACTACACCACCAGGACCGACTCTTTCCAATCTGACTAGAAACGAAGGCAAGTAATTCAACTTTTACAGCTAGTCCCTTGTTAAAGAACTTTTTATATTTCTATACCTCCATCGTGCACGATAAACTTTTGCCTTCATTTTTTCTTCTTTTAAACTTTTAATATGCCACGCAGCTGCCTCAAGACTTTCAGACAATGAAAGCGGAATTAATTTACTTTAGACAAAACTAAATCCACGGTCAACCTTACTAGTGCGCCTGCTCCCTAATGAGAGAAAACCCTCATTTGAGCCGAAACTGTGGGTTTTGTCGTAAAAGCTGATGAACAGTTGTTAGCTTTAAAAAGTTTGATCCCTGGTTCTTTGCCATGCCGTGACAAAGCCTGTTGGTTAACCGCGTTCTTCATGGGGAATTACCGCTATACGCTCTAAGTGCTGTCCGCCATATGCCTTATAGACACGAGAGATTTATGGACCTATAAAACACCGAGAGGGCGATATTGCGAGAAATGGCGTTGCTTGGCAATTTCGCATTTCACTTATTAAACGGCTATGAAAGCACCGCATTTGTCCCTCGTGCAGAACACCCTTAAACTGTTTAGAACTCCGTAGTAAGCGGCTGACATGTGCACTGTCCTGGGTTCGAATAAGCCGCTACGAAGTGTTCCGAGGAAAAAAAAAATAAAGCATATGTGCGACAAAAAAAAAAAAAGCTTTGAATTATTGTAATATCTACGTTTGTCAGTTGTTTGAACAGGTGAAAGTGCTTTATCTCCCTCTCTCAATATTCTACTCTTCTCTTAGAGCAGCAAATTTTCCTTGATATCGCGGACTCCATTTAAAAATCCTGGTCCATAAGATTCAACTCATTGTTTAAAATCCTAAATTTACACCCTATATATATTGTTTAAAGTTGTTTATGGCTGATTTACACAATTTAAAGATATAAACCGCTAATAAATAACATTTTTACAATATTTTTCTCTTTTTGTAGCGTATCCTTGCACAATAACATAAATAATATTAAAATTCATTAAAAAGTGCATGAAATATATAAACATTTATATTATAATAAGGAAAGCATATTGGGGCCAACATTACTCGTTAAATTTTAGTTCCTGAATTTCCCTCGAACTTAATGGGGAAATTTTTTTTTCCTGGAATGTTGATTCTACGTTCTCGAAACGTTTCCTGTATTTGCCTTTTTTTTTTCTAAATAAACAATTTTTAGCGCAGTAACAGTAAGTTGTTATGAAAATCACCAACACTTTGTATGGCCTTCTTTGATAGTGCAGCCTACGCAGCTAGCAGCTGAAAGATGCGAGCAGTTACCAGGAAAACTATGACGGTACATTTGAGTGTTCTGCCTGCTACAAGTTTTCGGCTTACGTATTTAAAAGCTCCCTCCGGAACAAATAAATAATGCCTTATAAACAAATCTCAATATATACACATCATAAATTCGTATCATCTTTAGTGTGTTCGTGATTGTTTGTGCCTATACATTTAGAAATGCTGTTAACAGTATTCTAATGTTTCGTGGACCCCTGAGGGTTCACGGACCACAATTTGAAAACTGTTGTCTTAATGTGTAAAAATTGAGGAAGCATATAAATCTAAGCCAATGAAACAAAACGGAGAAGTAATATAACTATTTCCCATGATGCAATTGTAGCTCCGAAATGGTTCAGCAAGTTATTTTTGCATAATGCGTGATTGAGCGAAAATGCATTGGAATTTTGCTTCCAAAATGTAATTTAATGTCAAAATATTGCTCATCCAAATATGTGATTACCGATGCGGCGGCGGGGTTTGGTTTAGAGTCTCACGCCACTCAATCGATGTCGTTTGAACAGTGAAAGAAACAACACGTATCTAATCCTAAAGTAAAAGTCTGCTATTAATACTTGATTGAAATTACTAGGTCTAATTATTTTATTCCACAAAGGCGTTTATTTAAAATTCGTAAGTCCTTATCAAGTCCACTCGTGCTGTTAGGAATTATTTGAAGAGATTCAATCGAATACTAAATCGTAATGCTATTCGTAAATGAACAGTGTCCACTTAATTATTTTAATAGATGCTAATAATATTGCACTGATTTAGAAAAATTAAAATGATTTACAGAATTCTGTGTATATTTTAAATGAAATATGTAACGATTACACTTTTAAATATCAATGGCGAAGTCCACAATTTATTTTGGAGAAAAATCGCTAATGCGACAAAACATAATTTTAAATAAAACTTCATTGAACCAAGTTTTAAATTTTAACTATTTACGAGGAAGAGAAACTATTGGCATAAATAATAAAGTCAAAGTTTCAAATGATATGCGGAATCCTTTTGAAATAAACCCCGAAAACGTGGCAAAATTACAATCACAAAACAAGGGGAACACCAGTATTGCTACGTGGCAGCAAATACCCACAAGTAATGTAAGAAGTCCAATACAAAAAGCAGAATTGAAACGTTTAAGAAGAACCAAATATGTACATACGTTCGCTTAATAAGATCAAAATTACAAACAACAAAATGAAGATTGCAGGAATAGCTAGAAAAAAACATGTGGCTCGAACGGAAAACAAAAGACTGTCAACAGCTGCAGTAGATTACAAATCAACTGGGGGGAAAAAAGTAGTTGTTTGAAGACCATTGGGCAGTTGAAAAGATTTTCTGTGAAGTTGGAACAGCTAACCCTATTAATGAAATAAATAGTCCATGTTTTATCATTTCATTTGTGAAATCATCAAGTCCGAGAAATTTTAGATTTTTTAAGTTCTTTAAAACTTTCAGTACTTCTATGCTAGATACCCCAATATTAGCCTAAATGGTTTCTAGTTTTTCAATTCTAACTTTCTCGCATGTATCTTATATTTAAGTAAAATATTATATACAGCGAAAACTTCAGTTATAGAGAACCTCAGTGATTACTTTTAAAGAACGCACAGCAGCTCTGAAAAGGAGTATATCTATTAATTATATTGTGAGAATTTGAAAGAAAATGTCGGCATTAACATTACAAAAAAAAAAAAAATAGTATAACTTGCAGATAGTTTAATCTATTAATAACAACATAGATCAAATGTTTAAGCACCGAAACTGATTAGAAAACCTCAATTTTAATGTGTAGAATCTCATTTATCAAGATCAACAGTGTTTTTTTTTTTTTTTCTGCTGTCTACTCAATGACGCTGCGCAACTGTTTCTAGGAAACTCGTCCTGCAGCTGGTCCGTGTTTACGCTTATTGGGCTCACGAAATGAGATTAGTAACAGAAACTATTTTAGACCAGGCTTTTGGCGTATACAGAGTTTTCATTTCTAAGTTACCAGTCAGAATAAGTATCTATTTAAAATACAGTTAATGTAACAAAAACATATCAATTTAGATATTGGGAAGGAAGTTAAAATAAGTGAGGTTTCACTCTCTTACCGGTAGCTATCCCCACTTTGAATTTTCTATTGCTATTCCTACGATATGGTACTTAAATGTTAAAAATGTTATCACACCCTTTTTTCAATTGTTGATTGAAAATCTGGATTGTTGTCACTGTTATTTTAATAAGGACAGAATAAAAATAAATTAGTTATAGGATGAAAATACCATATATTTCAAATAATATTACACTTTTACTAAATTAAATGTTCGAAAAATGCTCTGTTGCAATACAGTATATTTAGGAAATCTTAGATAATTTATTTACATTCTGAAACAACTATTTAATTACCGAAACACAACTACTGCATTAAATTCTTAAAAGATTTTCTTAAATAGTTCTATTTCGTCCAAATTCAACAACAATCCAAACTGCCAGGCAAGATAGAAGAAAAAAAAGTGGGATAACAATTTAGTCCTCTTTAAAAGTTATGTGTCAATAGGGATGGCATTTAAAATGTCAAAGTTGTGGTACCTAGGGGCGAGGGGTGATACCTTAAAGTAGTCAATATCTGGTTATGTTTCTAAATTGACGTATTAAATAAAAAGCAAGCTCTTTTTAAATAACTAATTATTCAAGGCCTACATTTCTTTTCTGGGAGGGAAACTGTGTAAAATAAGTTTTACGCTTCGAAATGCTAGATTAGAAACATCGATCCATATACAAGTTACAGAGGTGCTAATTTGTAATTTTGAGAGTTTAAAGGAGTGGTGTTAAAATTGTAAAAATTAATATATTAATTTTTTTTAAGAAATGTAGTATTAGATACAGTGAGTTCAATAATTAAGATAAAAACACCTTTACCAACATCGAACGGTTGTCCCCAAGCAGTAGATATTTCATCAACACAAAAGAAAATCAAACAATTCTCATCCCGTAGATGACACTCCTGCTGGGAAATGCTTTTTACAAATAACTATGAGCTGACATGAGAATTTATAGATATAACTTGGAAATACACAAGGTTAGTCAAAAATATTTCCGCAGTTTAACAATGTATATGCATACTAATAAAGCAATGATGACAAAGTAAGTACCAAAAGACACTACAACTCAATAGTTTTTATTTATTTTAATTACGAGGATAGATCCATAAGTTTCCGGCCTAACATTTTTACTGTTGTGATATCATAGGCGATGAACATTGATGATTTTTAATAATGTTTAACGCCTGTTTGAATTACTCAGGCATCACTGGCGGTGGTGATATGTGAGATGAAATGCTTTTTTTTAAAGGAAGGATGCGTTCCAGGCCTGTTTAGAGTACCTCCCCGGCATGTATCATTTGTCATTTACAGAGAAAAACGTGGAAAAACCTCAGTCAGGGAGTACGGCCCTGGTGGAATGGAACCCCAGACCTCCCGCTCACGAGTTCGGGCCTTAAGGACCTCGGCCACCCATGGCAGCAACATTGATGATATATGAGATGAAATGATAAAATGGGAAAGAATTTTTTTCGAGGAAGCGTTCCAAGGTACCTTTCCGGCATTTGCAATTTATGAGGAATGAAAAAAACCCGAAGAACCCGTAGTCAGGGGAGGGCCCTGACGGGAATCGAACCCCAAACCTCCCGCTTACAAGTCCTAACTTAATGAATTCAGCCGCTCGTGTGGCGGTCCCCGGAATAGTTGACGATTACGACATGCTATGAATACTATGTTTATAGCATATTGATTTTTAACAAGCATTTGACAGCATTAATAGAAAAAATGTTGAGTGCCCTAGAGAAATTTAAAATACCGAAGAAATTATCAATTTAGTAGAAATGACTATGAAGGAATAATGAGCTAAGGCCTTTGTTGGAGGAAAAACAAGCCATTGAGATAACTGGGGTAAGACAGGGTGATTCTATTTCTGCAATATTGTTTAATCTGGCCCTGGCCCGTCATACGGTCATGAGACAGTTAAAAGTAGGAGACAATATCAATAAATCTAAACGGATATTTGCCTATGGTGATTAAATTGTATTTGTGGCATAGAGTTTGGATTCGATCAAAGAAATATTTAAGGTTATGGAAGAAAAATAAAAAATATGCGTTTTAGAATTAATGAAGGAAAAAAAATATATACGAAAATGTTAGGAATGAAATATAGAAGGGAACCTCAAAATGTAAGTTTTGAATAATATAATAACACTCTTGAAATCAACCCTGCTATCTAAGCGTTTGAAATTTAAATTTATAAAATACTAATCATACCTGTCTTGACTTATGGATCGGAGGTATGGACTATATCACTTACTGATGAGAATGCTTTAAATATTTTTGAAAGAAAAGCTTAAAGAAGGATTTACGAGCTGCGAAAGAGGGTGAGGAATAGAGAATAAGAACAAATAGAGAAGTAGAGGAGATGGCACAATAGTGATATTTGTGATTACATGACGCCTAACTTGGTGAGGGCATGCAAAATGAATGAGTGATGAAAGGATACCAAAGAAATTTCTGTATGGGAAAGAAAAGACGTAGAAAATCAAGAAAAAGATGGATCCAGAGCTTGGAAGAAGATTTGAGAATTATGGAGATTGAAAGATGTTGGGAGAAAGCACAGAACGACAAGAATGGATGTGCATTGTGAGGGAGGATAAATATCACCCAGAGCAGTAGTGCCAAGAAGAATTTGTTGTTGATTTGGTTTATTTACGGACGCTCTTTAACATCTCGGGTAATCAGCGTTCCATTCAATTCGCGGCGTGAAACAGCCGATACATTTTGCTCAGAGGCCTCTTCTTTCAGGCTTGAGGTTCTTTATCGTGCCGTAAATATACGACACGGGACTCACGGCTTTACTTCCCTTCCGACGGAAGTCATACTTAGGATTTTTACTCCCGAAAGAATCCATCGATCCTGGCCGGGATCGAACCCGCGATCTTGGGTTTAGGAGGCAAGTATGATTACCACTACACTACCAAGACCGACGCCAAGAAGAAGAAGAAGAAGAAGGTGGAACATACCCTCACACAGAGTAACTAAAGGAAAATATCATGTGAAAAATTGACTCAAAATTCGGAAGATAAACTAATGCTTTTGAATGACGACTTGTAAAACGATGCAGAAATGTAGTAGGACATTTGCAACATCTCCTGTCATGAAGGTGTGTGCTTTTTACATTGTAATTTTAATTATAGTTCCAGGGATATCACATCCGCTCCTCCGGGAGTTACCGCCTCTGACAGCTCACTTGCCAGTGGCCTTGAAATGGACCATAAAGCCATGAAAGACCTAGCATTTCTTAAAAGAGTATTTGTTTCTTTTATTAAGTATCTGTTGAAACAACTGTTATTATATTCAAGTCTTTGTAAATTGAGAGTTAAGTGATCACGTTTATTGAATAAGAATTCTTATATTTTTAACTCTTTATTCGCAAACTTTTAACTTCGTCATATTTGGATGCCTAATGTTTGATATATGAAAATCCTACGACATAATGAATAAAATGTTATATTATTTATATAGTTTTACTACTGAAATACGTGTAAACTACGTCAGTGACCCCATTGGTACTAATTGGTGCAACAATAGACATAGGTGTGTGACGGTTAACTAGCATGTTATTTGCAGAAAGAAAAAGCAATTATTGATATTTTGTTTACTTATACAAACTGGAATACATTTATGGGGGGAGGGCAGACTTAAGCAGGTCTGCTTTTCCAATGGAATAAACACGACTCAAAATGTATAAAAGTTATCAATTGATACACTGATGCATGCACTGAAAACGGATTCCTTTTTTAACCCTGAAATTCACCGAGAGAACAGCTATGCCAGTTTATTTCTGACGTCAGAGAGGAAGGGCTGCAGTTGTCAGGGTTAAACAAGAGAGCAACGAACACAGTGTCGCGTATGCAGGCAAGTTCAAAACTACAAAATACCTACAATAATGCAGAATAAATCTTTATTTTAGTTTAAGCAAAGAAAGGTTTAGGTTTTCAGAAATTCTTTCCTTACATTTTTGCTCCGTAATTTAATATAAAGCAGATAGTACATTTTTAAAATGTGTTTATTTGTTTATTTGAAATGTATCTGAAATATAGCCAGGAAGTAGCCTGCCAGAAATCATCCTAGAGTTTTGAAGTCCAAACGTTGAATAAATGTGTAAACAGGGAATGTAATAATTAATAATTAATTAAAATGCATAGTTTCATTAATTATCCAAGGTCGCAAAGGCATTAACTCGTCAACGAGAGATCTGCGGTTGAAACATCGCCGGAACCATCCTTCGATTTTTACCAGGGATTCCTCAGTTCTCATCAATGGCAAATGCAGGAAAGGTACCCTACACTTAGACCTCAAACGCTTTCTTCCCTTTCCCAATTGACCATTTCATCAAAGTTCACAGCCTGAGTGAAAATGGGTGTTTTAGACTATTTAAAAAATGAATTACTCTACTCTATTGTGTGACGATGACATAATTTTAAAATGTTTCATTATTATTTTATATAGTGTCCGTCGACGTAAATATCAGAAATCAAGGAAAGTTTAACATATACTCATTAAATTCACCAACATCGAATTACCTATCATCTGTTCTAAATTCGTTTTCTTTGAAAAAATGTATCTATCTAAATTAATTGATTTAACAACACTAACACCATCTTCTTTTGCTTCATATGTGACCAAAATATTGCTACAAACTCGGGGAACGAGTTTCTCACACCAAAATAAAAAAAAAAAAAATCATATAAACATATGCCCGCCAATGCCCAGCTTGTGAGTTATTATTAAAATATAGCATTCAACACATTTAGAGGTAAGATCTAGCAACTGATGTTTGTTACAGCAATAATTCCATTTTTTCTGATAATAAGTGATATTATCAATCTACTGATATACATATATATACATACATTATATCCTAAATGGCGATGAGTTGTCATGCAGACGTTTTTATTCAGTTTGTTAAGTTCTGCTGTAATTCAGTTAACCATGCCGGGCTATTCATATTATTAGCAAACATTTCTATGTTCAGTTTGCGCGGTAGACACAAAACCTTCAACACGTTAAAGAAGATAAGGATACAAAAGCTGTTCATGGAATATCCTCCATCCTGTCTCACCAACTACGATAAACTGCAGGAAAAGTTTTCACTCGGCTACCTTTAGTCCATCCAAAGTTTCGCGAAAGTAAAAACAGAAGGACAACCATTCCGCTAGAAAGAGGAGTTCGCCAAGGCGATCCATTCTCTCAAATTCTTCAATTTGCAATTGCAAATACCCAAATGGAGCCGTTCAGACAGCGATATGCACGGGACACAGTTATCGTGGTATCATGAGAACGTCGGCCGTCAGCGACGCTCTTTGTGTGAATGCTGCGTCTTGCACCATTCAACGAGTGTATAGTATCGCTGTGTTGTGTACGTATATAAGCATGGACAGCATTTTCCATAAGATACATTTCAAAAATATAATTCTTGCAGAATGATAATTAACAGAGCCTGGAAGTTTAGGGTTTTATTTTAGTTAAAATAGAGACGCAAAAGGACACTGAAAATAGGCAGTAATATAATTAAAATAGACATTTAAGATCATTTCTTTATCATACATTTAAAGTGCTTAAGCTTACTTTTCTTAGTTACAAGTACAAAAAGACCCCCCCCCCCAAAGATAATTAACTGTCATAGTCAGCCGCTTTTAGAGAGAACTATTTTCATCATGGGAAAAGAACGTTCTATTTTCACTGAAGTGATTGGAACATATTTAAAACAAGCTATTTCGCAAGGACATTCACCTATCAGGTCATCACGGAAATGTTGATCAAAACAAAATAAAAGAGTTACTTCTTGGCGAATTAGCAAAAGATGTGCAGTGTTTTCTGGTCGAGTTCATTTTCTGTTTGTGTATATAGGGGAATCAGGTTAGTATCTCTCTTACTTCCGTATTGAACACATTGTAGGGACCGTTTATTGCACAGCTGTACCTTTCTCATCTTTCTTGCTTGCAATTGTATGTTGCATTAATGCAGTTGAAAAGTTACTCCCACCACAAATTTTCTGTAATTGTCTCGTGCAGATTGATACAAGACCATTCGCCAGCGCTATTCAGAACTACAGTACTTCCTTCATCCTCTCTATTTCCTGGCATTCGAATGCCCGAGGTAACGTGTGTTACTTTCACTAATGAAGGTTCGGCTATTTAAGGAGCTTCAGTGAATAGGTTGACGAGAAAGTTTTTGACTGCTTGAAAAGATATAAATGTGTAACAAGATTCTCAATAGGTAATTTTGTGAGGTGAGCATACCATTTAATTTTTATAACCTTTTTCACTTCGATAAAGTGAAATTCTTTGTATGGTTTTTAAAATGCGTAAATAATCACAGAAAAAATGCATAACGATTAAAAACAGCCAAAGAAGTTTTTAAACCTTAAAACAGGGAACAGAAGCCAAAATAAGCAAAATAAAAACTGACTGTACTAACTCCAAATGTAGGGAAACATGTTCATGTCTATCTGACCCTTAAATATATCCACCCAGATTAAAAGGCATTTTGCCTAACTTCCGGGCTCTGGTGATGAGTATTATGCTTGCAGGAGAGAAATTTATTTTTCAAAAACTATGTATTTTTAAATCCTTCCAATGAGATGGCAGATATCCACAACTGAGATCGCCTTGGAGTTCTTCAAAGAGTAACCAAAAAGTTGTCGTTTCTTCTTGCAAACAATTAATTGGATGAATGCAACATTTCTTTCCCCTGTTCTTTTTTACCAGTTAACATTTCACGATCAATTAAAAATATCATGAGTTGAGTGGCATGTTATTGCTACAACTGAGCTACAATTGACATCAGCGACAATCAGTAGAAAGATACTGCATCACATACACGTATCAGAGGTTAGCATAGCATTGCCGATGTTAGCTACAGGGTGCTGTATTTAATTTTTTCCCTAAGGATTTTAATCAAAATAATTATGATCAATTTATAATTTATTAAATAAATTTATTGTGGTGCATTAATTGTATTTGTGTGAAGTCCCACCTAATCATGTCCAGGGCCGGATAGATGGAGGCTTTCTTATATTTTTCTTAGAATTTAAATAAATATTTGATATACGTATCTTCAATGAAAGAGGTCTAAAATGCGAAAATACTCCAGAAATATTCTTCTAAATTTACTAAGCTGTGTAAGATTTGTACTGATCTCTTCCGTTTCAAATATGGTCCTGATGTGACAGCAAAAACCTTGTTATTGTTTGCCGGATTCGGAAATGCATTCTACGAGTTTGTTTCCTTTCAGAATGAAAACCGGTAACCTTTCTGGAAAAGGAAACTTCTTCATTTGAGACAAACTGTAATGACCTCGTTTCGTCATTTTGTTTTAACATCTGCAGTAATTTCCTCTCTTCGCACTTTTTTTACCCCAACTATGTTAATTACTGCTTGTTAATGATCTACTTTCTCATTACGTCTGGATTCATACCAGGGGTGCCAAACTTACACAATAACCGCATGTAAAAGCAAGACATGAATAAACTCTACACTCACATGCAATTTCATTTAAATGTTAACAAATATAAATGTACGCAGTAATGTTAATGAAAAAATGTTTCCGTACTCTAATTCTCCCATTTAGTTCTAATAGGCAACTCCAATCATTATGTAAAACATAAATAAAAACAGCTAAGTTTTTAATATCATCCCACTCATGAAACACCTTCAAAATCCATCCAATAAGACCTGTAAGCCACCAATATAGCTTAAAGAAAATACGACATTCAGGAACATTCTGTGTAGTAAATGTTTTTGGAACTTGCATTGGACATGCTAAATTTGCTAATGAACAAAGGGACCTCAAGAAAAATACTCTTTCTGTTGCTCTTGGACTCAAAAATGAGGGTGACAATGGTGGCATTTTGAAAGAAAGTTGCTTGGCGATAACAGTTTAGCTGCCAGACATTGATGAATTCAAGTGCAACAGAAAGAGTACATTTCTTAAAGTTTAACTATAGGATGTAGAAAGGGTGAAAACCGTGTTGCTTAAAAGCAGTAGGATATTTGTGTTTAACTCTTCACTGAGATCGCTACTGTTGATGAGGTCTATGTTTGGAAGCTGACATTGATGCCCCTGAGATGAACATATCCAGATATTCTTGTCAAAGGAAGTATTTGGGTTCCAACAAATACATTTGTATCAAAATCCCGTGAGGGGGTGATGCTGTCTGCAAACTTCTGCAGTCACCCGTTAGAGGCCTCTATGCCATGTTGACTCCGCCCCTTAAAAGTCGTTCCACCAAAAAACTATCAAATACGTAACCTTTGGATTTGTATTTCTTCGCGAAACAGATATGAGAATCATAGACTGTTATGTTCTATTCAAAATTGCAATTCAGTTTCTTTATCATGAACATTATATTGTTATCTACAATCAATTATCTGCTGCTATTTACAAACCAATGCTTCGTTATGCATGCAGTGGTGAATCTGTGGATAGCTTCATAAGAGTCAACTGTACGTTTTGTAGTTGGCTTACTGCTTTGAGCGTTTTGTTGAAAGTCTTCACTTACATTTGTAATGATGGCACCTGCATTATGTGTGCTTTCTGCAGTGGCCGACCTCTAATAAAAGTTTGCAGAGCTCTAGAGGAAAATGGCACTCATCAGCATATTCACAGGAAGGCACTGGTCCTATAACTGAAATTAATACATATGTTTGTGTTTGTTGAAACCAAACACTTGCCTTGTTGACAAGGCTTTGTACTGAGGAATTTTTGTCCAGTGTGGGACATTTCTGAAATGCAAAATTGAAACAGCAGACTGGTATAGCGTTACACTAACGACGACTAGCGAAATATTCTTTTTACTTGTGAGAATCAAAATGACAGTGTGCATACCGGGACTTCATGGGAAGTTAGTGAGACTCCCAGAATTCACCGAAG
Organism: Metallyticus violacea; assembly: GCA_030762175.1. Classification (NCBI taxonomy): domain Eukaryota; kingdom Metazoa; phylum Arthropoda; class Insecta; order Mantodea; family Metallyticidae; genus Metallyticus; species Metallyticus violacea. Next base: position 44,682,177 of record CM060830.1, read on the forward strand.
CCGCCACTGCCTCCGTAATGGTTTGTAGGGGAGTGACTATGATGGAATCGCCAGGATATATTTCTGTTATATCTTGCGTTTTGAGTTACAAACTTTCGCGTTTCATATGTGTTATGGAGGATAAGAATAAACAATATATCAATTATTTATTAGGATATTAAAGCCGCTATTTGCTGCTGGTGTAGATTTCATGGACCTTTATCTTCTCTGAGTCATTGGATATATCGAAAATATTTCCTTATTTATCATGGAATAAAAGTAACTCAGCCAATATATTTTAAAGAACTGCGGTATGGCCAGCCTTGATCTATACACAGACATTTAGAAAAAACAATTCCATGAATTAATTTTAGAAACTATATTTTATCTTGCCTTCATTTAGCATAATCCGTATTAATGTTTACTCAAATAACCCAGTCAAATTTCCAATCGTCACTGCGAGGTTATAGCGAGCACTTGTCGATCTAAGAGCTTAAATACCAAATAAAACAAGCAAAAGAGATTTATAGAAGAAAAGAGTTTAAAGCTGATGTTTCAAAACAGCACTCTCATCCCCAAGCCGGAACTTCTGAAGCTTCATAACACAGAGAGGGAAATGGACAGACAGTCACGGACGAGCTTGCTTTCTCATGTAGGTAAGGAACATTTGTTAATGACTGGAAACACACATAACTGCAATTCACTTTCTTCTCCCATTGATGTATACAAAATGCAGAGCTTCTAAAAACAGATTTTCAGTCTTTACTTGTTCTTTCTTGTTTCTGTTGCAGTAGTTCAAGTGTCTTGGTATCGGTTTCGTTCTTTTGTTCTTGCAAGGTGAAAACCGCACAAAACAAATGCCTTACTGTAGGTCACTTGCATTTTTATTTCAAACGCTTTTACTTGTTATGCTTTAGTTTAAATTCGGAACCACAATCAGTTAATAAAATGCTTTAGACAACCGTTGCTCAAAATAAATATTTTAATTAAAGGTATTTGTGATAAAAATGAAATAGTAGAGAGTAACATGTAGAAATAAATAGCAACTTTGAACTGCTCAAACAACTGACAAACGATACACAGCGTACTTTTATAAGTAGTATAAAAAGTAAACAACTTTCAACTGTTCAAACAATGTGTCAGTGATGATGTCTGTATTTAGTTTAGAAAATAGAACGATTCTTAAATAGTAACACTTTAAAATAGTATTAAAAGTGGGGGAAAAATTGTGAGGAGAGACGCCACTTTTAACGCCTTATCACACATAACCATTTAACCAGAAATGTGTCTCGTTTTTTATAGCAGTTTATCTCACATCATATAAAAACTTGGTTGGGTTGGGTCGGAGTCTGGTCCCCTGGAATTCCAGTGGGCTGCTGCTGATGAACCGAGGACTGATGCAATCGAGGTGGAAATTTTGTACTTTGTTTAATTATTTAGGATTTAGATCAAGATGCTAGTATAAAATGTATTAATAATCGTTGTAATTGTGAGGGGTTACATCTAAAATGGCCTGGGTCAGATAGTTGGATGCCTCTTTGTAGTTTGTATTTATATTTTTCTATTTCAATTCAAATCTTATAAACAGTTTACAACTGTTTTATTATTTCATTTAGATTACTATTTTTCATCTAGTTTACTCAGAATTTAATATAACCTATACCTTTACTATAATTTTTCCTGCATTTTCGCAACTGAGTAATGGCAAATACTCAGGGAATAATAATAACAATAATATTATTATTAATATTAATATTATTTCTATTGTTATAAAAGAGTTTATCACATAATATCTATCTTAAACAAACGCAAGATGAACTTTTGGCTAGTAATCTGGTCATTAGTAATATGTTTTGTGTGTATGGCAGCAGACAGTAACAGTTTTAAGAATTAAACCATTACATATAAGTTGACTTTGGTGATCTAAGGCTAACGCGCTGCTCTGGACTGAACGTTCGCAGGTTCAAATCCTATAGATTTCTCTAGACATAAAATCTCGAGGATTTACAGCAACATGTAGAACTCCATACCTAAAAATAAGGGATCGCTGGATAAAATTACCGGCTATTTTAAATCCAACTAACACAAGACGGCGCTTTAAGCGACAGATTGACCATCTGCTGGTGCTAAGTGCAACTAAAATTGGAATAATTTATATATGGTCCGTGACAACCCGAAACACGAGCTAATTATTCAGTTGATGATGGAATTAATCTTTATAAAAATGATTTAATAATGCTGTCTATTACTTTAACACGAATATATAATTTAAAATGTTTCATCTAAAAATATTCGGGTCTTTTTTGCACATCGAATATAGTGTAGAGAGAGATTAAATATATTTTAAAAAATAATTATATATATAATTTTCTGCTTAAGTGTTTCCACAATTAAAAATTCTAAATCAGGCAGGACAGTAAAGCGGCTAAAGAAAGGGAAGTTCCTTAGTACACCAACTGAAAAAATGTATGAAAAAATGTCTTCCAACTTACAACGAAATTACAGACGACAACTTACAACGAAATTACAGATTGATCGTTAAAAAAAAAAAAAAACAACCTAGAAAAATCTGCTAGGAGAGATGCGGGATAGTACGAAAGTCAGAAGAAATTGCTGGAAGAATTATTTTGCATGCGATCTTCGGTCACCATTTTGAGGAGGGGCGAGGGACCTGTATATTTAATTTCATGACACTTTAACTTGTTCTTAAATTTTCGTCCCATTCACATGTTTTCTCCAAATGAGTGTAATGCTTGTTTACGAAGCGCCTCCATTTTACGCAACCGGCTGGCAATAATTCCTTCTTTACTGGCGTCCGATACAAAGGCGCATGCGCGTACGCGCTTCCAATTTTTTCCGCCAATCACTGAAATCTGTTATTTTCATGAAAAATATGTTTCACTACAGCATTTCCACTGTGTGATGAGAAAGACAATTCTCATCCTTATTGACTAGTCATACATTACACGTACATCAGTTAACTATTGGTCAGTGCCGTGCTGTAATGATTAGGTCAAGATTTCAGAGATGTTTTATAGCACTAACTTTTGAAAACGCTGATGATGAGCTATCGAAAGTCGAGATTTCCACGATCGCTAAGTAGATTTGAAGACATTCCAAGTAAAAAAAAAAAAAAAAAAAAAAAAAAAAAGCTACATTTTGCTTTGAACTCTGACTAATCCGGAACTAATTTAGTTTTTATCACTATTAACTCCGCTACTTTTCTTCGAGGACCTTAGGGCTCCCTTTCTCAAATTGCTTGTGTAAGATTCCTCTACAATCTCTGAAAGTACTGTCATGTAGTTAATTCTCCTAGTTCAGGAACACCATAAGGATCACTCCTGGGTTCCATGTTTTTTTTTTACTTTAATATCAATGATCTAGTATTAGCAATAAAAATATAACTGCCATTTTTCTTTTGCCTATGAAACCGATGTAATAATTTTCAGCAAAAGCATTAATCATCTGATACCAAAACTGGAATACGTGCTTAGATGTATGCGTGACTGGTTTGTAGCTAACATTGTTATTCATATTTCATAAAACAAACGGTATAAAAAGTGATAACGTATTAATCGCCAGATCCAGGTTTACACAACTGGGAATCAATAATCAACTATTAGAACAGTTCACATATGTCAAGTTTCTCCAAGTTGATAAATATGTACATTGCAAAATGCATGTCGAATATATTATCCTATATACCATACCACTATCTCGTTCAGCTCCAGTTCTACATTAAAAAGTGTTTATTTCTATTCAATTATAAAATATGAATGAATATTTTCAGACAATTTCATTATATCAAAAAAGAATACTGTGACATTTCCATGTGAATATGTTAGCAATCAAGAATAAGTTATGAAACATATGCAAAGATATAATATCAATACTGACAAAAAACAAATCTTCATAGATCCATTGCTAGTTTATCCTGCTATCAAAAGGGAGCCCATTATGAATGCGCTCCCAAACAATTTCATATCATTATTTACCGGCGATGAACAGATTCTGTTCTTACAGAACACCTTTGTAACATGGCATGTTGCTCTTTTTTTTTAATAGTATTTAACGCCCGTTTTTACTACTGAGGCACCACAGGCAGTGAACACTGATGATACATGAGATGAAATTATATGTTGGGAAAGAATTTTTTTTTAAAGGAAGGAAACGTTCCAGGCCTAAGTTTAGGGTACCTCCCCGGCATTTGCCAGCTATGAGGACTGAGGAAAACCTGGAAAAAAACTCAAGTCAGGGAGGTCCTAACGGGATTCAAACCCCAGACCTCCCGTTCACGAGTTCGATCCTTAAAGACCTCACCCACCCGTGGCGGTAGTATGTTACTCTGTATAAGTGTTTACAAATATCAATACTTCTTTTCTTCGATAACATAAAATATGTTTTGTAAAACATATTTCAAATACTTTGACCAGCAATGCATATTATAAATGTTTTTAACAAATATAATTAGACTTTACTGTACTTTATAATGCTTTTCTCACATTAAAACGGGATAAATATATCACGTACTAAATGGCCTATGTAACATTTATACATGATTAATTATACTATTCAATATATAATTTAAAATAACTTACATTAACTAAGTAATGCAATATTCTACGTTCAAAGTACTTCCGTATATAAACCCTTGGAATGCAATTAAAGGCCATGTTATTGTTAGTGCAATTTCATTAACAAGCATAGTATTTGTGGAATGAAATATTGTAAAAATCCATACAGAAATACTGATTAAACACTAACAGAGACTCTTAATTTATTATGGATGTGAAGTTATTACTAAACGTATATAGTATAGGTCTATAAGATGGTGAGAGGCAAGATAAGAAAGAAATACACTGACAAGAAAAATACAAACGAAATCGGCAGGTACCAGTAGAGAGCATTAGCGCGAGTATAGGTGACAGAAAATGTAAAGGTTAACAAAAAAAAAAAAAAAAAAAAAAAAAAAAAAAAAAAAAAAAGTTTATTTTGCTCAGATGGCAATAGGAAAACCGAATTAAACGTAGTGACATTGAAAAAGAGACTTTAAGATAATGGATAATGGGAAGATAGAAATAGCAAAGGGCTATAAGAAAATGCCTTAGACATAAAAATCTTATACCAACAACAATAATAATGCTTTTCGCAGATCTTGGAAAACGTGTGCCTTGCTAAAGAGTACATTAAAACAAAGTAAACGAGTAATCCATCGAGAATAAAGCAAGTAGTGTTTTGATGAACAATGGAGCACGTGATGATGTTGAAACTACCTGCTGTACCACCCCCCGGCCGCCCACGCAGTGAGCTTGTCCTGTGTCAAGATCGATAGCGGGGAGTCTGTCTTGGCCAAACGCGCTCTACTTTATATCTGAGTGACTGGACTCTTCTAATTCATAAACATGTGCCCCAAAGCACAAACAGAGAGCGTTCGGCTCGTCAACAAACTGAGAGAAGTTGAAGAAAGTTTCCTGACGATATGTGCCTGTCAAGAGAGCAAACGTGTTAAGTACTTCCTCAGATATATGCATGGCTTGTAAACTGTCATTTTCAAGGACTCATTTCCTTCCAGGAGTAACGATCCTCCAATGACATCAATAAAATGCTCTAATCCTATCTAGAAAAAACTCAGCACCTCAGTAATATACATACCAAAATTGTCTCAGGAACATAGTTTTTGGATTATTCTAATTATGAATACAATCTGATCATAGAGAGCGGATTTTAAGGTGCAAAATTATGATTGGAAAGGAAAAGAAGGGTTCTGGAAATTGACATAATTAGGTTAAAAACAGTGCTGATAAAATTCCTTTATTCAGATCTAAAAGAATTACAATAACATTCTTTATTTAACACTACAGCAAATAACTTAAAGTGACCAATGTTTAGGAAATAAACATGGCACTTACTCGGTTTCAACCAATTTTTTACACTAGATTACGCACATTTCGATTTCTGAATGTAAGTCGCCGGAACTTTGAGCTCAGGAGATCGCTATATAAGCAGAAAATCCGCTCAACATTTGCGACTAAAACCACTGGAGCTTATTTTGTAAATACATGGAAAGGGAGTTTGGTGCAAGTTTCAAAAGCTTCCACATCCGGATTCTTCCTCAAAATGAACTCAAGTTTGGCTTTGGCAAATCAGTCAAGGTTATTCCTCATAGTTATCAACTTCTGCAACTGTTCCTCCTTCTCCACACATCTTCTAAACTCCGAATCACATCAGGTAAATACCTGTAGTCACGCATGCGAAAAGTTCCAACTCTAGGTCTTTATCGTCGAGCAATTGTTGGGCATGCATGATGGCTGTATGCATATGTGCAGTTTTTACACAAGAAAACAGCACATCTTATCCAAATACCCCTCTTGGTTATGACAGGCAGTTGTGGTGGATGGAGTCCAAAAACTTCTCGGTACAAAATTTCACGATTTGGGGCCTTTACAATTAACTCCTTCAGAGCAATAATGAAGGCATTTGCTTTATTGTGTACCTCCCTGACTCTTTCACAAACACGTGCAGTCTATGTACAAAGCATATCACATGGTTTACTTTGGGGTACATGACCTTCAGATGGTGCAAAGCCGAAAGCATGTAACGTGCTAGATCAGTTACTACAAACCTGACTGAATCATTGTATTTATGTGCAGGCATTTGTCTTCTCGATTGGTACACCTAAAAGAGCATGAGTTTCACCCTTTCACCAGATAGTGGAAACATCAGCACATTCATTTGTATCTTCAGTACCGTCATTTACTATGAATTCCACTTCATATATGCTGGCCACCTCTATTTTCTCCAAAAATCCTTATACATTGGCTTTATTAATTATGGACCGGTGCTTTCTTCCGCTGCTGATCTTTGAGCGTACTTCTAGAGGAATGATATGAATGCAGGATTGTTGACCTTGTGGACTGAAATTCCTGACTTAACTCATGGTAAGATCTGCATAGAAATGAATCGATAGCTGCTGCTTTTCAAGTCCTGGTACGAGGGCCAAATAGGCACTCTTCGATTGCTTGCTGTATTGGATGTGCTGGTTTATTCTGGCTCTTTGTTGCTTCTCATCGATCGCAATATTTACATCGCAGATAGCATATGCAACAATTTGACCAACAGTTTAAATGAATTGCCTCCTGAATTCTTTTGAAAGTGCAGTTTGTCTTCTTAACTTAAGATAGGCGACTCAACAACAAAACACAATCAAGTAGAGCAACTACAGGTTTGAGCCCTTTTATTCATTCTGGTGGATAGGTTTAATTGAAATTTTTGTTTTCTATTGTGTTTTGCTACATTAATTTGGAAACTACCGAGACTGCAAATTCATAACAATTCTATTTTATAGCTATATTACTGGTCTACAACATGAGACTGTATGGTTTTATGTAACTCCTCAAGAAGAGCGAAAAATCACTTATTTTTTCGCCCAATTTTTTTAACAAAATATCACAAAAGGTGCTAAAGCATCAAAGAGAGGTGGATAACTGTATTCATCTCACGAAAAGGGGCCATAAAAGTTGTCTATTTCACTTCTTTTCATGTCCTAAAATACAAATCTCAAACGATCAGTATTTGTAAAGGTGATGTATCTTAAAATCTGTTTCTTACGTCATCATACATGTTGTGTAAACAATATTTAAATGAATAATGCAATACTACAATTCAGAAATCCTTGTACCATCAGTAATTTGGGCCACTACCTCTGCATTAAGTACTGCTCGAAACCTCCTTGACATTGAAGTGATGTGACCAATCTCAACTTGTTCGACATTCTGTCTGAGACGATGAAGACGTTTCCGTGTTTCCATGTTTTCATGTTTTCAACATCCTCTCGCATTCTCTGTTGAAGAGTATCCCACAGATGCAAGATCGGATTTAGATCCGAGATTAACCAGGTACGATCTGAACTTGTAAAGGAATATCAAAATGCCTTGTTTTCCCTGGCATCCCGCAACAAGCTCGAACTACTGTGGGTGTCAGGGCATCAGGGCATTTATGGGAATGACAGATCGACTGGCAAAAAGGGGTGCTGATATACCCTTTTTGGGCCCTGAGCCCGTGGTTGGAATCAGTATTCATGCTGCTAAGACTGCAGTCAAAACATGGATTGGAGATAAGCGCCAACTAAGCTGGCAAACGTATCATGGACAGATTCAAACTAGGAAATTCATCCTAGGCCCTAGCCTTCCTCCTCATCCCTTCTCCAATTGGACATAAGAGGAATGAGGAAAGCAATTGCGTTAATTACTGAACATGGTTACTTCAGAAAACACCTACGAAAAGTGGGTCTCTGTAAAGAACCCACTTGCAGAAATATGTAAATAGGACGAGGAATCACCCTCACACATCCTGTTTGATTTTTTTTGTCTGTTTATTTATGGACGCTCTTTAACATCTCAGGTCATCAGCGTCCCATTCAATTCGGGGTGTGAAACGGCCGACAAATTTTGCTCTGAGGCCTCTTCTTTCAGGCTTGAGGTTCTTTATCGTGCCGTAAATGTTTCCCATCCGAAGGAAGACATACTTAGAATTTTTACGCCTCGCACATCCTGTGTGAGTGTGCTTTCCTGGAAATAAAGATAGTTCTCTGTATATCCAGGCAAGGTTTGGGAAAAGATGCCAACATTGGAACCAAAATACTACAACTAGTACAAGGAACGGGTTTCAATAAACAATAAAGGCACTCCTCCGAATGGTTAGCACAATAAGCCTTAAGACTGAAGTGCTGAAGGATTCGAAAAATCCATCAATCCCCCCGATATTCATCCATGTATCCATCTAGATGTGAGGACTGCGCAGAACTCTCTAATACTGTTTACATTGTTTCTTTCTAACTTTCTAGACACACACCATGCATTATCTTCATGTAAAGGTATTCAGGGTCAGACGTATTAAGCAATAGGAAGGACCACAGGCTAAAACCTATTGAATACAGCTCTTTGCTTTCATTGTTCCATGGATCAAAACGAGGTCTGTTTTTCTATTTGCACTATTCTTCCCCAGACCATGATGGTCCTCTTTTGAATTCGTGAACTTCCTGTATATAACAAAGCGCGATTCATCCTCAAAGAGAACATGTCTCCATTGTTTTTGCTGTCAATTAACATGCTTCCAGCAGTATTAATACGACGTTCCCATATCCTCGGCGAATTGCTGGACTATGAGAAATGAAATACTCTTTCCTGAAGTCTATTTCTAAGTTTGGGTTGAAACAGTTAAATCGTTCACATTCTGCAGAGCAGAACATAGCAGCCGTTGACCTCCTTTCTCTCAGGGCCCATATGTCTTGTGCAGCAGTTCTAATCCTTGGTTTGCCTGGATGTTTTCTGTTGGAATAGCAAATTATTGCTCTCACCTCCATATCCTGAACGTAAAACATCTTCTGGTATTTGTAGCCCTAGTGGAGTCACCTTCTGTTCTACCATTTTTAATTATTCCAATCCAATAAACATTTCATTATGTGGAGGAGCATTTGTTTCGTTTATTACCAATGTCTCTGAACGTTTCTTTCAGTATTTCAGTTCGAAAAGTTCCTAAACTTATTAAAAAGAAAGTTATTTAATCATTCACAATGTACTAATTTAAATATATAAAAAATAATAATTAACTGCCACGGTAACTATTAAGTAGACAAATAAAGCACCCATATTTACTCATTTTTTTGTCCTTCGTTAGATATACCAAGAACTGTGGAACATTTTAATGTGACTATTTGGCCATATATTTATTTTAACAACTGACTCCTGCGAGGGAGCCATTTTTCAACTGTTTTCTCTATTTGCACTTGACGAAGGGATTTACTCGGTTCAATGGGTTACTAGAATAATTCATCCAATTTGCAAGGGAAAGGGGGTTTCAATAATCTGGATAATTATACGGATGCAAGTTTATTGTCGGCTCTTGGAAAAATGTTTTGCAAAATTCTGCAAGACTACAAAATTGAGTGTCGGAGTATGACAAATTTTCAAAATCAGTCGGTGTTTAGACAAGGATTTAGGACCTGTAATAATACTTTTATTCAAAAAACTATGATGAATAATGATGAATAATGATGAATATGGAACGTGAGACGTGAGAGTGAGAGAGAGAGAGAGAGTGGTTTCGTCGGTTTTCAGAAAGCATTTGACTCCATGGCCCGCAATGCTTAAAGCCAGAAATTGTGGGAGAAAAGGCCGTCAGGTTAAACGTACAAAACTCTGATGACAGAGTAAACTTTCTGTGTGAACTGCGGAGGGAATTATGTAACCCAGAACATAGTCTGTGATAGAGGAGTTAAAACAAGAATGCAGTCTTTTACCTATTTTATTAAATTCATTCATAGATGACATTTCAGTGGATTTATGGGGAACTGACTATGTGCACCACTTGTGAGAGATCAAAAAATTACAGCATTCTTGTACACAGATGACGACGTATTGCACTCAACTTCGTGGCGGAGTTACAGAGATGCAGTGACAAATTCAACACCCACTACTATTTTCACTAGTCATTCCTACTGGATTATGTATTGTGCTTATATATAATATTAATGAAAAATAAAAATACAGAAACACTATTAACAATGTAACAAATTAACACTAATAATAAAACATAAAGATAAAACACTGAGAAAGGTCACACTTGAAATTGCTATATTTCGAACTACTGCGAATTCTTCAATGGCAAGAAGCTAGACCAGTCTAGTCTAGACTAGCTTCTTGCCATTGAAGAACTCGCAGTAGTTCGAAATATAGCAATTTCAAGTGTGACTCTTTCTCGGTGTTTTATCTTTATCTACTTTTATTATTAGTGTTAATTTATATATATATATATATATATATATATATGAAACAATCGTTGTGAGGACATTATTTGGTCGGAACAATTTATAAAAACATCTGCATATCAATCCCGGGTACTAGTAAAAAAATTGCAAATCTGTTTTTTTTTTTCCTTCGTGGTCTTATTAATGAATCCTTAAAAGTGTTTGTATGCTTGAAATGAAAAGTGGGTGGGGTTAAAGAAAAACTATTAATATTTTTCTAAAGTCACTTTTTATCTAATGGTTCCAGGAAGAATGAATATGTATGTCTTGCTTTTGTGTTATCGTTCAGGAATATTAGCCAGGCATTGGCTACGTTTAATAATTTTTTTTAAATTTAATTATCTCATCTTAAAAGTTTCTCTTCAAACTTTCCCAAATAGTTTGTAGCTTTAGAAAATGCGTCACTGGTATCCGAAAATCCATATTGTTACTCTTCCAGCAAGCAAGCAACTCTCTCTCGCCTCTGTGGAATGTGAAAGTATCTGGTTGAGGCATAAATTTGCAGCGTTTTTTTTTTGTTTTTGTTTTTTTTGGCTGTAAATTTTTATTTGAGAAGAATACCATACAGATTTTAATCAGTAATATATTATCCTCTTCTCCCAACGGTAATCTTGGATAGGAATGATGATGCTCTTCACGAGAGCTAATCTATGACGATTAGCAGAATTGCAAGACTTCCATTGTTTTCACTTGAAGCGTAAGGTATCCATACACTGAATTTTTTAACCTTGCTCATGAAATGCAAATGTCGCACGATAGTTGACTGGTCACAATTCATCACATCTATCAAATCTCGGGTTGACTGACGTGGATAATCATTAAAGAATTCAGAAGGTATTCATCAAAGCCATCATGGTTTTCTTGAGCGTGATAATCGGTCACATAATTGTGGCCCTCTTTGAAACAACAGAACTATTTTCTTGCCATGCTTACTTCAACGGCATTTTCCCCATAGACGATAGAAATGTTTCGAGCGGCCTCCGCCACCTTTGCTCCTCCTTTAAACACAATAAGAAGAATATTCGAAAGTGTTTGTTTCTTTCTCCGACTTGACATCCATCTTCTTTAGCTCAAAATTAACGCAAACTTTCTCCAAATCTGCAAAATTAAAGGTCTATTTACAACACAACGCTCCAAATGACATATGACAATGTCCTTGTTACGCAGTGTTGTGATGAACAAAAACGCTATTGGTCTATACAGGGTTTGGGCACAATAATATGAACATTCGCCTAATATGCTGTAGGACCATCTTTGGCTTTGATAACAGCCCCAATCCTCCTGCAATGGTGTTTAGTGGGATTCTATACTATTCTTCCAAAAGCAACTGCTCCAATTTCTTGAGATTTGCTTACTTTGTTTTCCAATACAGACCACAAATGGGTCGATAATATTCAAATCAGGCGATTGTGCAGACCAGCAAAGATGTGATTATTTGTCCTCTTGGACAATTGCATCTACATGAGTGAGGATATTATCATTGTGAAAGAACGCTTCCCCGCTGGAAACATTGTCTGTGCCATTGAATGGACATGATCACCTAAAATACGAGTGTCAAGTGTATGGACACGACATTATGGTAAGACGATGGTGCAGGCAGTTCACTGAAGGAAGAACCGATATTCACGACGATGATCGTAGTGGCCGTGATGACGGCAGAAGTGTTGGAAAGTGTGCGGCAAGCAATTGAGCAGAACCCGCGCTTCACAATTTCAGAACTCTCTTGTCAATTCCCCAGATGTCTCGCTCCCTTGTGCACGAAATTGTCTCCCGGAAGCTTGACACAATTGGCGATGGATCTCTGCTGGACTTTGCTTTTGAGCGTGCAAACCTCGGATGACTGCACGAACTTCGCAGTTGGCGGGAGACAATATCAGAGCAGCCATTTTCTCCTAGCACAGCGCGGTAATCATGGCCGTCACAAGGCTGAAACTTTACTGCATTATTCCCACATACTCCCTCTCTATTCCTGCGCATGCGCATTCCTATCCGCCTAGCGGTGCCATCTCTAGGCGCAATTGGGACTTACTTTCTGGATGCCGTAATAGTTTCATAAACCTTAACAGTTACCTATCCTTCCATTGTGACAAAACAACCCACTGGAAATCATAATATGACCGCCCAAACTATGACAACCTCTACCATGCTTCACTGTTGGAAAAAGACATTCATTCAATACTAGCAGTCATTACACATTTCCATTGTCGGTAGTCCAGATTTTGTGTTCCTTGTACCAGTGAAATCTCCTGAGTTTGGGAACAGCAGCCATGAATATTTTGTTTATGCGGTTTTCCTATTTTCCACAATTTTAGTTGTCACTTACTTCCCTCAACTCATTTTGAGCTTAGTTGCAGTGGTATTCATTCATTTGTCCCTATCCGTCAGTTTCGTCTTTCTGTCTACAATGGTTAACAGAATACGTTTCCCATGAACCGTATATGCTGATTTTGATGGCCGATACAGTAGCTCTAGATACCCCCACTACGTTTGCAACCGTTGTTAAGGATATATGAACAGTTTTCTCTCTTTGAAAGTCTTTAAGGTGTGACATAATGGTTGATTAACACAACACGGCGATCACACGCTCAGGCCGATAGCAGCGAGGACATAGTACAAGGAGAAAACAAAAGAAGCGTTCAATTCGTGACAATCCAGTTAAGAAAAAAATAGATAATGCAGTACTTCTAATAGTGTTTTCATATTATACATATTGCCCAACCCCTATATGTTTTAAACAAAAATAAAACTAGTTAACGATATCTGCAGGTGTTGAGCCATTGACTAATTCCGGAATTCCGGAATTGTGCTCCCTTGGCGACCAGCCTGTGTGATTCATGCAAGACGTTGCCCATCTACATAGTATTATGCCAATGCTATACGCGACAGGTCGCAGAGGAACACTACGTTAAAAGATTTAGGTCAAGTGCTGCGTTACAATATATGCATTTGTCTTTTGTTTTAAACAACATGCCATTTCGCCTCCAGGTTTGAAGGAATACGCAAAATACATACTGTGAGTTAGCTTATGGCGTGGGATTTTTCGAACACCTTGCTTTATGTCATTTTAACAATTTCTCACATACATTCTTTCAGGATTTCAATTAAGCCTATTCATGTGCATAATCTCCTTTCAGCACCTTTTATGGCATTTACTTCATCATAACCTAGCCTTAATCGACTTCCTCATCAAAAAGCAATAGCGAACTCAGAAGCGCCACTTTATCACAGCTCATTTGTGAAACTGGAGCGGAAAGCTATTCGCTGCAATTCCTTGAAGTAGGTCTCTCGATGATGCCGTAAACAGACCACAGCCTCGGGTTTCGCGATGTTTTCAGGAAAGAGATTTAACGCAGCGTTTTAATTGACATGAATCCCGTTCTTGGTGCATTTGTTGTTTAGGTAGCAACAGAATATGCCAGATTCTAATACATAATGTTCATCAAAAGGGTGTCGAATTATAATGGGACATGTCCACACAAGAAATAAAGTCCAAGAAACTAGGAAACATTTTTCCTTAATGAGAAACTGGCTGCACGAATCAGCAAAGAAAAGGTCAACATTATAGAGGATATCGCGTAACTGTAGTTCGAATTCAAATACAGCAGATAATTTTCATACATAAAAAAATGTAAATATTTATCTATGATAAATATCACATCAACGGTCACAAATATGATTATGTCAAACAAATGCTGATACCTTTTCGCATTTTTTAAAATAGTATGTTTCAAAAGGCATAACTTCAGGAATGAGTTCCTCATATATAGAAATAAAAGTATTTTAAATTACATGACTGGGAAAGTTTTGGTTTCCGAGTTTTGGTTTCCGAGTTCTATCCTTTTTCCGCGAGGACAATTCCAAATTCCTGGCACATTACTTACTGTCCACTTGTCATAATTAAACTAAGGAGAACCTCTATATCATCCTGGAGACGAATGCGCCAAATATTTTGCAGGGTTCCAAAAGTAGAAAAGGGGTTTAACACCTGAGAGTGGAAACCAGAAAGTTGGTTCATCTCTATGTATCCATAACCGGAAATCGTCATTAGGTGCCAAAGGACTCGGGTATTTGAGGGAACACAATCATGATGCAAGAAATGCGCTTCTTGATTAACGAAGATCGGCTAAGAAATGAAGGGTTTTTTTTTTTTGAAGAAGTTTCTTTAGGGATCGTTTTTTTTTTTTTTTTCCGAACTTGGAAATCAGCATTTCCACAGGCCTATGTTAATGTAAACCTTTTTATTTTTTACAATGAGAAACTCGTTCGGGAGTTGCGCCATCTGTTTAAAACAGCAAGTGTTGAGTGTGGTTACTGTGGGCACAACGCAACAACTTTTGACCTATAAGGATTAAACTACAAAGCACTAACAAATAGTCTGGAATCAGTCCGTTTGGAGAATTCAAGGTCATGCTTGGGAATCATTATTCTTACCATCTGCGCTACCGTGCCTTGTCTGACTACCGCGAATCTCCCCCATCTGAGTCTATATACCGTTACAGAAAAGGAGGCTTCATTCTTTCACACACACCGTGTGTTATTGTAATGTTTGAAATCAGACCCGTGTTCAAGTCCCAGCAGTGATGTTGAATTTTTCCTATCTGACCCGTTTCCAAACCATAGCTGAACACACAGGGCTTATGTGAAAGAGTTTATAATTATGGCGACGAAGGGATTCGCCTCTCCCAATGAAATTTCGGTACCCTGGAAGTTGATGGCATCTGAGCGCAACAGACCTCGCAAGCTATGATGCCTCTCTTTGGGCAAATTCAGCAGAAAATAATCTCCAGAGGATAGAAGAAGTCTTAAAAACCAACGCTTTTTATCCAAATGTTCAGTTCCACTTTTTGCGCGCTTTTCAAGATGTTTTTAGACAGCTCTTCTTCTGCGTAAGGAAACTTGTTCGCAGTGATTTCATTGGCATGGGTTTCAGCTAATTACTCGAAAATGCATTTGTACCAGTCCATTACTCACTGCATTTTGAAGTTTGCTTATCTAGACAAGTGAAACTAGATTCATCTATGAACTACGTGGTGCTTAGATAGCTTCACAATGTGCAATAACGAACTCTTATCTGACTGAACAGCAGCATTCCGGTATGACCTCAATTACCAAACGGGGTGGTTCAGGAGATGACGCTCGGGACTCGTTTTGAGGAGTAATCCTCAAATCGTTTTCTCTCCGGAATGCCCTTTGCGTGGCAATAAGCTTAGAAAGCTCCCTCAGTTGCCGCATCGTTTAAACGAAACTATGTTCGAAACTTTATCATCTCCGCTGGGACGCGCAGTGGCACCCTATGGAAGTTCTGGCCTCAACATCTCCATTTCAGGAGGGATTTTTTTTTTTTTTTTTTTTTACTATAGGCGTTCAGGAGGGAATGCCCACATGTTCATGGTACAATGAACTGGCATTGGAAAGAGAGAGAGGGATGAGATCAAGAAGAGGACTGAAATGGTCTAATAAACAGAATACGACATTATTTTTAAAACCATCCCCCGTTTGTGCAGAAAATCACCCTGTAAAACGTCTATAATTTTTATAATTTGAAAAGTAGTAAGAAACTTGTTATTTTTTTTTTTTCAATAGATTAGTCCTTTGGATATGCATAGTATTGACATTTGATATACCTGTCCGGCTATTTCCAATGGTGTTTTGAGAGTATAGTTTTTACATGAGTGGGCTGCCTCTCCAACTGCACAATCCCAGGAGGATCAGGCGGTTTGCATTCGAGGTTTTCTTTCTGCAGCCTTTAGTGAGCAAGGCCGTAACTTTCTTTTTTGGAGACATTTTAGTTCCCCAAGGTAATAATAACCTCTCCTATTTGTTCTGCTTTCAAACGAAATCGTTGACAGACTGGTGGGACTACTTATACCGGCATTCCCTCGGTAGGCTATTTGCAATATCAAGTTATTGGGCGATGGGGTCGGCACATCCTTACGCGCAGCAACCGCTTGTGCCTTTACAGACTACCAGAGCAAGCTTTTCTTTACATACCAAATAGAAGAAGGGATATAGAGTGGCCGAGTACTAGGTGGAAAGATCATATCTTTGGCGCGGAACGGATAAACCCAATCCTCGGTAAGGTAGAAGAAGAAATAAGACCATGTTATTCCACCGAAAATCAACTTTCCACAACTGCATACAGAGTAATTCCCAAACTCAAGGACCAATCTAAAATTGTGCACTTTGACACTAGGTGCATGTAGATTCCAATATTGAAAAACGAGAATTCTGAAATGGATATATCCTTTCAGACCTTTAACTCACGAACGATACGAAGTAAGACCAGCTACTGGGAACATAAACTTGGCAAAAACTGTTCTCTGAAATAAAATACACTTCTCATTCCAAATGCAAAGCCCTTCCCGTAATGGAGAAGAGAAAAGATGGATTATAGTAGGGCAGGAGCGTAATGACTGAACCCCAGATTTCTTGGTAAATCCTCTTCTGTTCCCTTCTTTATAAATAGAAACTTGCATCAGCCGTGCAGGGTTCGCTTTATCGATCCAAAGGTACTCTAATTTACAGGAAGAATCTATGATACAGGGGCTCTGATTTCTAAACGTCAGTATAAAAATTGTTTGTTCCAGGCGAACGGGGAAAAAAGTGATTAATATTAAGTTTGTTGAAAATACCCAGAGAGGGATAAAATACCCGCCCATTTATTTATTTCAGCTGTATACCTCACGAATAACAAAGAATTTTATGCTTTCATTTTGCTAACATGGAAAAAAGTTTGTATTATATGTTAAAAGTTGATCTAAAATGCATAAACCTTCGCGTGACAGACTTTGGCACCATATTGCGTTAGACGTTTTAAAAGCCCGGTAAAATGTAAGTTGAACATTATTTTTTTTTTTGCGAAATATTAATTTTATTTCCCAATATACCTAGCCTTACAATAAATAATGTATCAACGTTTTTAGTTAAGTAAATACAACATACTTTAATATGTTTATGACATGTTCTCTCGTGTATTAAAAAGTATAGCCATCTAATTATAGAACACACATTACTTCCAATGGGAAATCTACCACCTGATTCCAAATACAATACAGGTTGTAACGAATGTCAAAACTTTGAGGAAACATTCCTCGCATATACAGAATAAAAATATAATATAAACATGGTTCCGAAATTACTTTATTTTCTTGTTAGAACCCATTTTCTATGCTTGTACCACAAAGCAGAATATTAAAAAACATAACTGTGGGAAACAGAAACTCACATGGAATGCTCACAAAATGACCCCTGTTAGCACGGAAACATTCATCAATCCGTCGTGGTATGAACTTTCTGATGCGCTGATGTATCCCTGGAGTATTTCGTATTGTCTGGCTGCCATGCAGCACGAAGACTATCTGCACCTTCAGCTAATCCATAGACCATATGAGCATCTGCCAAATCCGCATTTGAATACCTCTTTTTACTGTACCTGGAACGAGGTCGGTAAACATACAGAACTGACACTACATGTTCGGTGCTACGTTAACCAATGAAGTGAGTAGCATAACAAGCGGACTACGTGGTACAGAACGACCACAACAACGGTGAACTTAGGAACTAAGAGTAGTTACAACACCCCTACCACATTTAACCTGAGGTAAAAACAAACGTTTGCCTATTGTTCATATTAAGCGACTGTCACAGGACAGCTATGCTTGCATATCACACGGTGTAAGCGCAGTTGTAGACAAAGGGCTCTAATAAGGAAATAAGGATTTCCGGGCCCGCGTTCATGTAATATATTTGCACTTTCTATATGCAAGGAACGTTTTCCCAAAGTTTTGAGACTCCTATTTTACATCTTGTATAAAGCACTATACCCTCAAGAACTGACCAAAGCTTGTAGTCCGTGGGGTTCAAGTCTTCTTGACTGCTAGAAGACCACTCTTGAGCACTAATGAAATCTGGAAAATTTCTCTTAAGTCTGGTGAATCTTGTCTTGTAGGCTGGAGCTGAAACTTGCCGGAAGCGCCAATGCCTGATGTTGAATAAAGTCGTGTTTAGGTTCTTTACCACTTTAATAGTTGTCTTCGGTCTCTTTTGACAGAAATGAAGTTTGATGACATAAACCATTACTGAGCCAGGATGGCGGCAATTCTGGAACTTCGAGGACTCTACAAGATTCACGTGAAGCTGAAACTGATTCTTCATTTTAACAGTTATAGCTTTCCTCAGTATTCACACTATTCTCGTCAGTAAAAAGAAGCACCCAATGGTTGTTATTAGCATAATGCTGTAGCAGTTGTTTACATAACAACACCCTCTGCTGCGTCTGTTCTGCAGTTAAAAATACCCCCCTCTGTGACTAAATCCCTCTGTTTAGTCTCTCTAAACACTCTAAACATGTCGGTCCTGGTGGTGTAGTGGTAACCATACTTGCCTTCTACACCCAAGATCGCGGGTTCAAACCCGGCCAGGATCGATGGATTCTTTCGGGCGTAAAAGTCCTAAGTATGACTTCCTTTGGAAGGGAAGTAAAGTCGTGGGTCCCGTGTCGTAGATTTACAGCACGAAAAAGAACCTCAAGCCTGAAAGAAGAGGCCTCTGAGCAAAATTTGTCGGCCGTTTCACGCCCTGATTTGAATGGGACGCTGATGACCTGAGATGTTAAAGAGGTTGGTGGTGAGTTGGTGTAGGAGGCAAGTATGGTAACCACTACACCACCAGGACCAACAACAATGAGGGTGGTAGTGTCTTAAAGCAAAGTTGTTAGTACAGAAAATTTTGTTTGTAACAATATTTACGGCCATTCTAGGTAGTTTCCAACGAGGACAATGAACTTCGTGCAGGGTATTACCAATCAGTAAAGTAGCTTTTGACAAACTCTGCAAAATAATTATTAATGGCTCGATGACATCCTCATCGACGATCATTTCCTTCCAACGAGCCAAAAAGTTTGAGAGCATAAGAGCTCCATAAGAGGGTGTCCAGGGTGTAAGAGAGAACTCAATTCGAAACTCGTTGCGACAGTCGCTGCATGGGATGGCGCATTGTTGTGCTAAAATAACATTTTTAATGTTATTCTTTGCCGTTTTCTCACCAGTCCATCTTTTAAAAGGGCTAACGATGCTACATTATAGCCTCCTGTTATATTTTTCTGTTTATCAGGTATTGTAGTAGGATTATTCTTTAGAAATTCCAAAGTAACAATGAGCATTACGTTCCCTGCCAACAAAATGATCTTCTTCTTCTTCTTCTTCTTCTTCTTCTTCTTCTTCTTCTTCTTCTTCATTAGTCGCTGTTCACAGCTTGCACTGCCTTTTCGACTTGGGTGTGCAATGAGGGGTCCAAGTTCCACCCAGTTACGAATAGACGCAAAAATTCCTACGGATCGCGATTAAACGTCGCTATACACTGGATCGAAACATTCTTTGAGTGCGGTTTTGGTCCACAGTCAACAATTGCGGCATCGATCAAGAACAGCTTTTTCATATGCAAATTCTTGTGCATTCTTTCAATTTAGATGCCTGCACTCTCACTTCTCTCACTCGAAGGTTTTCCATTATGTTAGCATAAATTTTTCTTTAACGATATTCTTCATTTGGGAGATCGCATCACGCTTCAACTTCGGTGCATGTACGGCCATGCATAAATTAACTTATTCAAAAGTGTTCATAGCTGGCGCAGAGTCTATACGTACTTCTGCCAACCTGTGTTTTTACCTTCGCGGCCGTACACTTCAAATAAACATTTTTCGTCAGTGCACGAAACAAATTTTTAATTTTTCCATTTTTATTTCCGGTTTGACTTTGTCATAGACCTATAGACTGTTCCTTGCCAACAATAAAGCTATTTGACGAATTTTCTCATAAGTTACCAAAATAGAATGTTAAGAAGTACAGTTTAACCAGAGCGAAAGATGTGTTGACAAATACAACAATAAAGAAAGGTAGGAAACGATGTGGTTTCGAATAAGGTATATAGAAAAAACATTTTGAAGGAACAAGTTTGTACCATTTATCGTAAAGAAGAGGATAGAATTCATAATTTATTTTAATATTATCAGTAATCAGATTATTGTGTGATGCCTTAAGAGGTTGCGCATAATAAAATATTTAAAAGATAATTTGCAAATGAACCTCTTAGAGGCCTTAGGGAGAGAATTTTTTATTATTAACCTTCGTTTATTTATTTATTTACATATTCTGATAGAGCTAAGGTCATTCGGTCTTCTGTTCCACTCTGCCAATAATTACATGAAGGTATAGCGAGAGTATTACAATCACAACATTGACAGTAAAGTTGACAATACTCGTACACATAAAAACCAATGTAACACATGTTGTATATAAATAAATGTATGATTGATTGATTTGAGTTATTTACGAACGCTCTTTAACAGCTCAGGTCATCAGCGTCCCATTCAATTCCGGGCGTGAAACGGCCGATAAATTTTGCTCAGAGGCCTCTTCTTTCAGGCTTGAGGTTCTTTATCGTGCCGTAAATGTACGACACGGGACCCACGACTTTACTTCTCTTCCGAAGGAAGCCATACTTTTAGGATACAAGTATGGTTATTAACTACACCACCAGAACCGACAAAAATAATAATAAATGTATGTTAATACATAAATATTGATAATGAAAAATGAAAAATATTAACTTAAGAAGAAAAAGTAAGAAAATAAAAGAATATCAATATACAACAAGCACCAGCAATGACAATTTATACATATATATGTAAATCTTGAAAGTGGAAATGAAGATACAAGCAAAACATAAAATTAAAAACCCTGACAATACTATGAAAGAGATAGGAACATTTATGATAGTAATAAAAATAATGGAATGAATAATTCTACGTCAGAGTAAAACAAATAAATACACGCATTGTAACAAAAGGAATCTGAATCTAGGATAATCGATTATTTCTAATAATATTAAACACTTTCTTATGAAATGTTCCTAAAGTTCGGCAGTCTCTGACATCCCGTGGCAATGAATTCCAGAGAGGGGCAGGGTTACGGTGATTGATGATGAGTAAAGTGATGTTCTGTGCAGAGTAATAATTAAGTGCTGGGATTCAGAACGTGTGTTAAGATTTTGAAAACGAGACGATAGATAAGGGGTATGGATAATTTTGAGATTGTATTGACGGTAGACAAGAAATGGATCTGGACAATAAAGGAGACTCTAGAAATTAAGGAAATGCACAGGAGGGACAAAACCTTTACTTACATATATAAGCTAATTAATACCTTTGTGTTTGCAAAAGCGCTGAGAAATTTTAATTACCAATAATTACGGAATGGTAAATGTATTGACAGTATAACCTGTAAAATAAAATCAGTAAACAAAACCCTTAATAAACCATAATGCATGTCGTAATTACATTGTGATTTGGATAAACCAATATTTATAATTTTCAATACATGTGATGTGTTGAGCCTCGGGCATGAGATGCATTAGACCATATTGTATAAAACCTCGAGCTTTCCAAAATAGTTGTCAGAATTTACCTCTCGCAAATATTGCAGGTAGTACAATACATATATTTATATATGCTCATGTTTGTTACTACAGCTTCGTCTGTATGGTGTGACATCTTACTAATTTACGTAATGTATAACCTTGAAAGTAACGAAGTATTTGTATTTACATCAATAACTCGGGAACCGTTTCCACTAGTAGTAGTATTTATTTTATATATATTGCGAATATGATTCTTAAAAACGTTTTAATAGCTAGTATTAGAGTATATATTAAATATAATGTCTATTAGTGAAGGGTAAATGCGTTTAAATCCAAATACAACTTTCCTCGGTTCAAAATATAATATTTGCCCGAATTAAGCTTTCCAAAGTTTAATGATTTCCATCATGAATGTTTATTTGTTTTCCTTATGGCAAGTGAGGGCAAGACGAATATCAGTTCAATTTTTGGTTGCGAAAAGTCAGATGTGCTGAAAGGCACTAAATAACGCTGCACCTGGTGAAACCTTTCACAATCAAAGAAGGCAGTACAAAGCAAATACAATGTGCTAATCATGTGCCCCTTATCTTTAAAGCGCAGAAGTCCTGGAAGTTATAAGTTATTTTATATAGATCACACTAAAAATAGTTCTTTTAACACAAGTCACATAGACTAGAAAATGCAATGTGTAATACACAATGCTGAATTTTAAAGCACTCCAATGTTACCAACTTTGCTTTAATATGCAATGAGATGATTGTTAATATATTTCATAGGGTACAAATTATACATATTTATAATGAATTTCATATTTTTACATTTTTACATTCCTCACAGCAGTTTCGAAATCATGCTTCATTGCAATTAGTGATATTACATACCTTAGTTTCTAAGATTTATTTGCATAAGCATTTATGTTGCCAAACCTGGAACCATGTCAGACTGAAAGAAAATAGCAGCTGAAGCCATCGTTGTGCATGTTTATTTGTGCCATAAAATTGCATTTTCAAACAATTAAAAAAGAAATTAACTTGTAATTTTACCCTGCCAAAATACGTTTAAAGCTATTAATAACCCCCACTGCGTTATTGATAAAAGTATCCAGGGATTTACAAATATGTCATGTTTCCTCCAAGCCCCTTCTAATGAGAAACAAGCGAATGACGTTCGGAATGACTTTATTTATAAACATGAAGGGCTGTATAAGAAAAGTGTTTAATACACTGTATAAATTTCGAATTTTAAGCTTCTTTAGGACCGCTAAGGGTGGGCAAGGTCGTTAAGGCGCACACTCGTGCGCAGCAAGTCTGGGGTTCGTTTCCCACCAGGACCGTCCTCCCTGACTGAGATTTTCTCCAGGTTTTCCTCAGTCCTCATGAATGGCAAGTGCCGGGAAGATTCCCTAAACTTAGACCTGGAACGCTTCCTTCCTTAAAAAAAAATTCTGTCTCAGTTTATCGTTTCAATCTCATGTATCATCAGTGTATTATATATTATATATAATATAATATATAATAGTATATATATTATATATTATTATTTTCAATATTGTTAATCATATACTTTTGTTATATATTTCTGCTTCGTATTACTTTTCTTCAGTATTAACTTTAATGTTGTTTTAGCATTCAGTGTTTAAATAAGATGATAAAGAAACATTCCCAAATTTAATATGGTGTATGCGATACAGGAAAATATTTTTGTAATACTACAATAGTCTTTATACAACGAAAGAAGTTTTAAAGTCCCAATGCAAAATCCAGCCAGTCGGCGGTTAAAACCCGCGTTGCATAGATTTGCGGCGCCTCACTATTAGTTAGGTACAACTTATTAAACTACAGAATTTGGAACTCATTCGCTTTTTACAGAACCTTCACGTAGAAACTATACGCATGCGCGGTGTTTTGAATCCCCACTCTTTGCCCTACAAGTTTCCCATCCTGTTCTTAAAGTCGCTTCGAAGCAGTGCAGTAGTTGAGCTTAGACAAGATGGGACAGCTGACTCTAAAGCAGCGCATTTTCGTGTGTAAAAGTTGCCACAGATACCAGTCAGTTCGTTGTGTTCGTGCAGGATTTCATTTGTACTTATCTGATCAATTGTCTCCTTCCAGAAAAGCAATTCATGATATTGCTGATAAATTTAATTCTATTGGATCAGTGACCAACAAAAAACACACGCCTATACCTACAGTTTACAGAGGATAAACTAGACGATATTGCAAACCTTGAACGTTCGCCAACAAAATCACTCCCGAAATTAGCAACCGTATAACTGGACAGGAGTCTATTGTTTAAAACAAGGCGACCCACTAACAAGAATGCTATTGTGAGTGTTTTTGTTTTTTTAATCTGTGAATGAATGTTTAATGAACCCAATGCTTCTGTTATTTTCAGACGAGGCCTGGTTTCACCTGCAAGGCTCTGTGAACAATCAAAACATGTAGTACAGGTGTACCGAAAATCCACACAGTGTATGGAAACCTCTGATATGATAGAAAAATTGGAGTTTGGCGTTCAGTTAGCGCAAGGAGTATTATGGGTCCGATTTTTTGCCAGAAGACAATCGGTGCAGAAAGATACAGGAGGGGCATTTGAACCCCACATTTTTCCAGCAGCTTGCAGAAGAAGAAAAAATATATACGGGTGGTTTCAACTGCTCGTACAGCTGGAGTCCATAAACAAATTAAGGAAGTGTTTGAATTTAGAGTGATTAGGACCTCTGGCTCATCAGATTTAACAGTATGCGATTTTTACCTGTGGGGTTGCCTGAAGGACAGAGTTATAAAACAACCCCTTACTCATTGGACGAACTAAATGAAAATATGACAAATGAAATCAGAAACATTACAGAGGCCGAACTTAAACGTGTCGATCAGAATGTGTTTTCCTGATACAATGTCTGATTAGCGAAGAAGGTTATTTCCAGCATCTTCTAAGAGGTAAGATTTTAAACAGAATTTTAGAAGCGAAGTTAAGGTACGTTCTCGGACGGCCGCGACTCACCCAGCTGCCGAGAATGAAAACACTGCGTGTGCGGGATAGTTTTCACATGAAAGCCCTATAGTATTTGCTGGAAATGTTGTATATTTTCCCTGACACACAATCCATGTATTCTTACTCTATTTTTCTATGATCCCCAAAAGTAAAAATCACAAACGAAGAGGCCCTAAACTAAGGCCAACAATTCCTGGACTAAAATACGGTGTAATCCCTCCATGAATTGATGAGCAGTCTTGGATTTTTCCGGTCAATCACAGAATTTGTTTAATTAAACGTCTGTATTAATGTTAAATATTATTTTCCTTGCTGCAAATCAGCTGTCCGGAAATTTGCGCCTAAATGGTTGTCTGTACTTGGTATATGCTTTCAAGATGGATATACGACGACGCAATGAATAGCTCAGCATTGCACAACACTATTAAGTGATTTAATGAAAATCTCATTCTCGACTGCACAACAAAACTTTCGACTCTGTCGAAATCCCACTTACAACTGAATGGAGCTGAGTGTGCCGCGTATAGGGGAATCCCAGTGAATGGCAGGGGTAGATCCATTGGTCGGCCGATCTAAGTTGCAGGACTTTTAAACTGTTCTTACTGTATAATTACTTTTAATGTATGTTACATTACTGCAAATGCAAGTTTAGCTCCGCACTGCGCTGCCACATCTGCACCCCTATGCTCTTATCCAATTCACTGCAGCAGCAATATACCTTACTCAGTAAATCTCTAGGCAAGGGGCGCAAAACCCCTGTTATGTAGAAGAGATAGGGCCGGCATTGACTAACCGCAATTAAAAGAACTGGAGGAACACTGATACTTTTGTTTACGTCAGGTTTATCTCTAAATCTGGAAGACCATGTGAGAATGTTCATCCCCGGCTTATTATTAAATTGGTAAGAAAATGTTTCTCTCAGGTAAGAACATGTCAGTTGGACATATAATCCATTCTCCAAGGAGCTTTAAGGACCTTCTATTCTTGAACGCAGAGATTCTACCTCGTGGACCATATGTGTCTCTGTAGAAGGAAGTTCCTACTAGGTCGGAGGGTCGATCCTGGCGTAATGGTAACTATATTTGCCTTCTAAACCTAAGATCGCAGGTTCAAACCCGGTCAGGATCGATGGATTTTTTCGGGCGTAAAAATCCTAAGTATGGCTTCCTTCGGAAGGGAAGTAAAGCCGTGGGTCCCGTGTCGTACATTTACGGCACGATAAAGAACCTCAAGCCTGAAAAAAGAGGCCTCTGAGCAAAATTTGTCGGCCGTTTCACGTCCTGAATAGAATGGTACGCTGATGATCTGACATATTAAAGAGCGTCGGTAAATAAACAAATCAACCAAACTAGGTCGGGGGGGGGGGTTTAATCATTGAAATGTGACATATCAATTGCGTTTATGGGTAGCATTGTTTACTTGCAGAGGTTAAATCATACTTTGTGTTGCTGTGAACAAAAGTGAAAAGATTTTGGATATAGTTTTTAACTCAGCAAACAGTTATTGAAACCAAAACATTGTTCCAACAAGTACTTACTTTGTTTTCTGGCACTGTTTTCAGAACAAACAGCATTTTTGGTGCCACTGTCAATCCCCATGAAAAGGAATAGCTTTCTGCTTTCTGAAAAAGTGGTCTATGCAAAGTTGATGGGCTATTTCCGTAGCAGGAACCAATGCCGAAATAAGCCATCATGGCAGCGCAGGGTTGAACAATAGACACTATACATACCCCTCCCCAGAGTATGTGCATGTTTGAGACAGAATCGATAGATCGATCGCACGTGTCTCCCAGTAGCAGTACGGGCTATTGTGGCTAAGACCAATAAGACTGCGTTTGTCGCTAAATTCAAGGGACCCGTTGTTTCCATGTGTAATGATATGTATAAAAGTATCTTCTAGAGTGATTTATAGAGAGGTTTCATGTGGTTATTATTCCAGAAATACTATTTAATGCTACTATTTCCTCTATAAATACCAATAATAAAGGTAAATGCATATTTAATTATTAAGTGTAATTAACAAACCCATTATAACCACAATATATATATATATATATATATACATACTAGACGGCTTGGTTAATTCGCGAAATGGAATTCTGAGTGCGCATGTCATAAAATTAGGTTTAATGCCTGTCTGTATTCGCCTTCAGATGACTCTGTATGTATAAATAAAGTAATGAGATAATTCGATACTTTTTTAATTGTATTAAATACTCATCACGTATGTGTACGCCATGGAAAACCTAATAATAATTATCATTGTCGAACGTAAGCTTGTCGGTGATGTTTGGTGATTATGTTAATTTCCCCCATTCCTGTGGATTAAAGGCTGCTTGTAATTGGTTGCACAGGTTACGGCTATAATGTAAAATTGAACCTTAAAACCAATTCTTCTGAGTAAATCTGCCCAAATTACCCTAGAAGTCTCAAGATCGTGTTTTTTTCCCCTACTGGAAAATCTTAAAACATTTAAAAGTAATCAGCAAACAATGGTTAGCACTGATACTAAAACTCTAATACCAAATTTTGTTAACCGTCGTTATTAAAATTTGTTTACATTTATTCTCTCTGTTAGTATACGCGGCTTTGAAGCAATTTATTACCAAAAAACAAGGGCTGACCAAGAATAGCAGAGACTGGTTTTTTCCCATAGCTTCCACGATAGTTACCTGTCGAAATCATGAATGGGGTTGTATGTATAATGTCCATAGACGGCAACACTATCATACCGACCGGTTCGCAGTACGGAGCGATACAATTCTGATTTAGCTTCAAGCATACAGCCTTCCAAACTCATGAAAAGTAGCAGATGAAGATGCTCAACCTCTGCAGCAGTGTTTTGGTGGTTCAGAGAAGGATGATTTTCCGTCGTTAAATAAGGTGTACTGTGACAGAAGTCAACTTCAATACACCTGCAAGGATCGGTAGATAACTTTACGTAAACGGTAGTGTCTTTACAATTATGCATGATCACCTCCATATGACCCTATTTGTGCCTGTTGGGTGCCACGTCTGTTGACTCCTGAACAAAAGGCTGTGCGATACCTTGAGATACTGCGCCTCTTTGTTGATGGAGAAGGTGATTTTCTAGAATCAATTATACCGGTCATGAGTCATGGTTACGTCATTGTGTTCCAAAGGTAAACAAGCCAGCACAGAGTGGAAATCGCCTGGTCTCCAAGGCGAAAGCTGTTCCATCTGCAAGAAAGTTGATTGAAGACGTTTATTGACAGTTCTCCCTTGCACTATTGTTACAGGAGCTTACTACACATCAGTAATGGCAACACTGAGAAAGCACATTGCAAAGAAACAAGCATAATTTCATCAGGATGGGCGGAGACTTCATCATGACAATGCACGACCTCACGTTGCGAATTAAGTCATGCAATTTGCAATTTTTGACTAAATTTAACATTACCTGTGCACAATCTCTTGTTCTCTGTGACTTTTTTTTTTTTTTTTCTAAAGGCAAAGCTCCGGAATATTCGTGCTCAAGAATTATGAGGCAATGCTCGAGGATCAGACAAAGAATGTCCTGCATCATGTTCGGGGACTGATAGAAGAAACGCCGTAAGAAGCGAATTAAGTAGGAGGAGACAAGTTTGGAAAGAATTATGTAAACAGTGAAATAGAGTAATAAACAAAAGCGAAAAAAAAAAACAGCGTCGTTCTTTCCTTACAGTCTACGTGCATTAAACGCTCAGTTGTTTTTGTAATATTGATCTGTTCAAATGGAAACAATAACAACAGTTCAAATTTCCAGTAAACGATAAAAATACAAAAGATTTCATAACAGTTCTCTAAAATGTTATAAGGTATGGGTGCCATTTCACATTTCAAAATAGGGGTGGCTGGGGGTGAAACCCAAATTTTAATTAACATTGGTTTTATAATTCCTTCTCAGTATTTAAATTGACGTGGTTTTTCTTTTAAATTAAATATGTTACATAGGTAGGTATTCAGAATGGAAAAGTCAATACGGAGCCATATCACTTCCATGGCCTGAAAATAAATATTTGGAAAACCAACAGTTTATAGTGAA
Source organism: Metallyticus violacea (assembly GCA_030762175.1). Taxonomy (NCBI): domain Eukaryota; kingdom Metazoa; phylum Arthropoda; class Insecta; order Mantodea; family Metallyticidae; genus Metallyticus; species Metallyticus violacea. Next base: position 44,711,413 of record CM060830.1, read on the forward strand.
AAAAAGGAAGTTACGACAAAAAATGAAACCTGGAAAAATTACATTTACTTTGTATAAATGCAAAAAAAAAAAAAAAAAAAAGAAAAAAAAATTCTAGCATGTCTCAGGGAATCAACATGTTAATTAAGAAAACTGGAATGTTCATCAAATATTAGACATTTTCATATTAAAATTGTTGATGATTTATGTTCAAAAATAAATAACTGTTGCATTTATTCCCTTTAGTGTGATAATTTGGCCTTCTCTGTGCATTAACACTATGAATCTAGATTTGATGGGATTGAGTTGCATTGTTATGGATGATACTTCAACCTAGTTCAAGGGCTGGCCATTTGTGCCTATGTCCTCAGTGGAACCACCACTGGCAAGAAGGGATGAGGTGAGGGAGAGCTGGTGGTGAGGAACGAACCTATTAGATATGGTCCCTAACATTGTTTCCGGATAGAACACCCGCCTGTGGTGCCTCGGTAGTAAAAACGGGCGTTAAACACTACTACTAAAAAAAAAAAAAAAGAAGATAGAACACCCTGAAGGCCTGACGGGGGAGTTCGAACCCCTCATAAGCAACACTTTCACAGCAGATGCCGAGGCAGAACCCCTTCCAAAGCCCCGTCACCCCTCCACGCCTGGCACTTTCTACTCTATAACAGAACCAACAGAATAAAATATGAAATGGGAGAGCGGAAAATTCGTAGAAATCAAAGATTAGTCACCTAGGCGACCAGGAGAAACCACGGAAAAATTCAAGGTCAGTTACCGCCTGAGATACCCGCTCAGTAATGTTCGAATAGTGTAGAGACAAGTACTTAAAATATTTTAAAATTCTATCTGAAATTTACAAATTAAGAACTATAATATTTCCGAAGAAAAAAAAACGCTATAAGCTGCTGAATTATAGATGTACTGTGTTTAAATCACAAAGTAAACTTTCAACTTTATACCAGTGTCTTACGTGATTAATTAATGCTTTGTTGATATTTAAAGCGAGTATGTGCTTTATCTCACTAACCGACATTGCAAGTTAACAACGTCTAATTAGAAACATGTTATAGCGAAAATAAACATTATTCAGTGAACTTAAACGTGTCGATATAATTTGTAGTCCTTGAACATGCCTATTTTATAATACAGATGTTGATACATGCGAATCTCTATGAAAGTAGGAAAAATATCGATGCTGTTGTGCAGAATTTGTAATATATTACTCCATTCATAAACCGTTATTTTCTTCTCGTGAGAGCAAAATGACTTTTTTCGCGCTTCTAAATAAATTCTTTAGAAATAGAGTCGGTCCTGGTGGTCTAGTGGTAGCCATACTTGCCTCGTAGATCCAAGATCACGGCCAGGGGCATAAAAATTCTAAGTATGGTTTCCTTCAGAAAGGAAGAAGTTGTGTGGTTCCCATTCCTAGATTTACGGCATCTGAGCAAAATTTATTGGCCGTTTCATGCCCTGAATTAAATGGGACGCTGATGACCTGAGATGCTAAAGCGCTCCGTAAATAAACCAACAACAACAACAACAACAACAATAATAATAATAATAATAATAATAATAATAATAATAATAATAATAATAATAATAATAATTTATCGAAACAGTAAATATCTCTCAAAATATACGACATATATTGCAATAGTAATTGTGATTGAATGTTTTGGTGGGGTTATTTCCATAATGAGATCTGAGTAGGAAGTGGCAACATTTTTAACTGGTTTGTTTTTTATTGTACATATTAATATACCTATGTATACACACTGCAAATAATTGTGACGTAATAGTTCGGAAAAACACTTCGTTTTGGTGAATGAAAGCTAACTTGTTGCATTATAGTTCAGTGAGAGGAAAGTTTGCTCATGTAGGAAGTCAACAAAGTGTTACTGGGATGAAACACGCAGGATCGGTGTGTAACGGACAACACTCTCTAGTTTGAGTGTGCAAGAAGCCCCAAAAGTTGAGAGCCACTTGTTCTAATTTGGTGCGGCAAGCACACGACAGGGCTGTCCGCAACCTTTCTCTAAATTACGTGCAAATTCTTGCCTTTTTGTTTTTATCGTAAATCTCTTAAGGCAAGCCTTATTGAAATGACAATGTACGTTAATTATCATTGTGAATTAAATATAACGAATATTGAAGATATGTGCGATAATATATAAATAAAGAAATGCGTTTTTTTACATTAACGATAAAATGAAAGTGAGAGAAAATAATTTCTGATATAGCCAATAAACGATGATAAGAAATGTAAGAACCTTAACTACTGTAAAACGAGCATACCGGGTTATGTTAAGACACCTACACCGCTTAGCATGTTGTGCGGGACGGCAAGCGGGTTATTTTTCGAGAAGGACTCCATGATGGTTTGGGCGCTCTGGGGCGTCAAAGTATGATGACACTTCGGATATGTTGACGGACGTGCATTCTACAATTTGTCAAGAAACCCCTACCAACCAAACAAGAACATCACATCGAGCATTTAATTACAAAAGGGGTTCGAAGTGTCGACTTCCAACGTGATTACAGAGCGTGCATCGGCAATGCAGAGAGTCAAAGATTTGTGGTTGAGCGCGAAGTATTACACGTGTGTGATAAGGTCTTCGTTGATGCTACAACAGTCTAGAGACGGCATCGTGAACTTGCACAACATGCATGTGTAGACGGAAGAATCTAAAAGAACAAATAGCTCACAGTAATTCATGCAATATTTCGCATGCAATCATAACTCTTTGACCGTGTGAGCCAATCTCAGCACTGCCGATGTACGTTCTGTAATCACGTTGGAAATCAATTCGAACCTCTTTTCTTCTTATTGGGTTGATGGAAGTTTCTTGACGAAATGTGGAACGCCCCTCCGTGTCAGAAGCGTTGTCATACTTTGAAACCCTACAGCGCCCGAAACCATGCATTTCCAAACATAGCCATCCCTTGCCCCTCTTGAAATGACCAATTTGCTTGGAATAACCTGAATTAAAGTTGCACAGCGATTAACCACTTTTATCAGAAACAAACATCACTTACCACGTAACATCTCTTATGATATACGGGAACATAGATCGAGTACCATAACATCACCTTTAGAACACAAAACGCCAGAAGTTTACACACGTTTAACGTTTTCTTCTCCTGAACTAGTAAGAGCCTGAAATGTAAACAGTTTCGTTTACCAAAGTCAACAATTAAAACAGAGCCAATTACAAAACAAAATATCATTTAAAACGAAACTGTCAAAAAATTAACACCCTTCCTTCCTCTTGGCGCCGTCCGCAGCCATCGCTGCGTCCTCTACCTCCGTCTTACAACATCATTGGCAGAGGATAGTATTGCGAGGGGCATGTGAACAGCACATCGAACACTCACCGGTCGCCATCATGTGACTTTCTTGGTCGAAGGACGCCACCTCTCTATCAGGCAGCTCCCCAATTTTCCTTATCAAGCTGGGTGAACAACATTTCATACTTCCTTAACTTAAAATATTTTTAGGCTATGCCTAGAATTGGACAGAAGGCAGCAAGATTGATAACTAGACCAAGAAGGCGGTCAAATAATGGCATCACAACACATTTTTAACACAACAATGGTGGAAGTAATATTTTACAGGTTTATCACTTCCTACACTTATACACTATCTACACCTAACATAGCCCTTATTCGTAAACCCAAGAATTAAAACTGGCCAGTGGATTAGATTTTTCAAGCAGGTCGATGAAAAGGATCACGATGTATAAAGTTAGTAACTGATTATATAACGGCTGAATTGGTATTAATGGGCAGGTAAGATGAGCAAAATATTTAGTTGCGCAGTAAAATGCTCCATGATGAAAGATGGTGGGTTAGTGGTAAGGATATTACATGATATGGCTGGTACAATTCAGTAGTCGGACCCGCTTAATTTTAACCTAGCTGTATAGTGAGCAGCATTATTGAAACATTTACGTTGCCGGTTTTTATACAATACGTATAGTGCAGTTTTCCCACCAAGTCCCTCCCTCCCACTTTTCGGTAGTTGTGGAAGGTAGGGAGAGCTGGGCCATTCTCGTGTCTTACTTGCCCACTAGTACATCTTCCGTTCGGAGCTTTAACTGAAAAGAATCCAAGAACAAGGGTGTGATCTCTATGGCAATGTTATATTATGAAAATTAGTTAAGGTAGTGTTTTCTTTTATGGCAATTGGACCTATCAAAGTTGTCCAAAATGCTGAAAAAGTTCTTTAACAGAAGTTCAGCACCATCTTTTGATCTACCTACCGAAAAGCAAAAATCTGTAAACATTTCAAACAGTGAATACTAAACAGTAATTTCAAGAAAGAAAAGCATAAGGGGGTTTGTGTTCCTAAATTTAGCATTTATATGATAAAATGTTTTGAACCATATACAAATATAAATTACCAATTAATTATTCATTATTTTTCTTGAATTGTTATTTATTCTTTATATCTATCTCTTTCACTGTAGTGCTATGATTCTTAAATAAAAAAGGTTTTAAACAAACTGTGCATAAAAATGCTAAATAGTACTATTTAGTGAAAATTTAACTTGTTTTGTTAAAAAAAACGCTTCATATAGAACTCTTTATATGTGCATACATAGAGGATATGGAAAAAATATGTACAAAAATTAGAGTAGAAAGGGGGTAGAAAAATAGACATCTCAACAATAGGTTCAATAAGGCTAAACACATGATAGCTTATCTTAAATAATTTATTCTGTCAAATATAGAGCATTAGCTCAATTGATAACAATAATTGAAGTTCAAACACAGTATCGTTTATAAATTTTACCTGCTGTATGTAGTTCTCAAAACGCCTTACACCTTCCACGCATATAGTGGGTGGCTTGTGGTAAAACTGAGGTGCTTAAGACTGCTTCTCCAACTGTGACATTGGTTTACATTTGAATGGCTATAAACACACGTCACATCGCAACATAGGTATGACATTGATCTATATCGATTCCTTAAACTCCATATTGAAGCGTCTGAGACCATTCTTTCCCGCTGTTAAATCACTTGGTGTCAAGCACCATTTCTAATTGTTAACGCCTTTTACATATGTTTATATTACATGTAATTAAGTGAAAATTGTTTATGTGCTTCAATGTTCGAAAGTATGGAGCGTGCCGCTTTCGTATTGCTTCCGATGTTTAAGTGAGAAAAAAGTACTTTTTTTTTTAATCCAAGGATTAATATTTCTTTCATATTTTGCATTTACGTGAAAATATCTTTATGTGTTTACCTCTGAAAGTAAGGTGCTTAAAAGGGAGACCCAATATCTTCACATTCAGAAAGTAATTCATTGTAAATGACATGTTCTTTTATCGGAGGTAATAATTATAAATTAAAATTTCAGAGTCTTTCAATCCTCTACGGAAATTTTTTTTAACTTCTGTATACGTGATGAAGATATATATATTACATACAAGTTTTCATTAAGTTACTCTTTTAGTTTTGGAAACGTTACTTTTTTTTATAATTTGTTTGAAATACTGAGAATATTTTAACTACTCCTTGTGTTGATATATTGGCTACTTTTTAACGAAGGTACGCTTAGAATATATTTAATATGAATTACGCAATACAACAATTTTTCTTAGCCCTATTAAATTACTTTATAATCGTATATGTTCATTGTAGTATCAATATTTCGCTATTAAAACATAAAGCTTTAGGGTTTTTCGTGCATCATTTTTACAATTGCAGTGACAGTTTGATTGTTTTCTTTGAAAACCTGCACTGTGTGGACTTAAGGGCAAAGCTCGTCTTAGTATACACTTAAGTTCCCATTTTGCTGCCTAAGAACAGGACTCAAATTTCGTAAAAATAAAGAAAAGAAAGTAAAATGTTTTGAGTTTTAATTTTTTGCTATAACTTTAATATAGACTTGCCTTAAGAACAGTTTTAAGGCCTCCGAGGCTTAATAACAATTTTTGGTAAAATATTTTCAGATTAAACGTTAGAGCGCAAATCCTTGGGGTCTACGGTTCTTTGGCATTCTCCTCATTAGAATAAAAAATACCTCTAAAACATTAAAAAACTTACATTAAAAATTCTGATATCCCAGTCACAAGCTACAGTCCTTAGGGACTGAAAGAGAAGCGCCTGCAGAACTAAACGCGATCTAATTGAAAAATTAAATAACAAACATGCCAACGGTTTGTTTTTCATTATGAAGTGACTCTCTTTGCTCTAAAAGCAGACCAGGTAGTTATTAATCTCAATAATGGAGAGGGGTTACACTAATGTAATTACTGCGAGATTCATTTAGTTATTAAATATTTAAATACCTTGGTTTGACCGGGGATAACCAAATATAAGCGGTGCCTTGTAATTAAATTTTATCCACGGCTATATCATCCATAGCGGTGTATATGAAACGTTATTTATTTAGCAACTGTTTTAAAAATCGTCGTTAGAATGTCCGGTATGTATGTCTTTATTTCTGTAAGGATCGTTAAAATTACTAAGCAGTGGTTACGTGTGCTCGCATTAGCTGGCCACGGTTTGAGAGCTTATACAGTGATCAGTTCTGTATGGCAGCACCGCATGTCATAGTGCCTCCAATGAAATAGTAACCTGAAAACTAAGAGGTAATTCTTAAAGATTTTGTGGTGCTGCTTTAAGTTTATAATAATAATAATAATAATAATAATAATAATAATAATAATAATAATAATAATAATAATAATAATAATAATAATAATAAAAAAATAATTCCATCACTCACTATTTCTAAAATTTCGATTTCAATTACTACAGAATTTTGAATAGTATAAACGAAGCAAAACTTTGACTACATCCAGTTAACGCATTTTAATTTACATATACGTAACATTTACATTTAGTTACGTGATCAAAAAGATGAATTAACAAATGCTATTGAGAAAGTTTTAGAAAAATTTCTCTCACAGCACAAGAGCTATATACTTTTGCAGAAGTTCAACTGCCAATAAGTGCTAAGTCTAAGTCAATGAGGAGGAGGAAAAATAAAGAGAAGAAGAAAGGTCTTGACGTATAACTTCTATAACTAATGACATCACACCACCTGCTTGTAATGTTATTTTCGTGGATGACACGCCTAAGATGTAGGAAATGTTGAAATAATATCTCGTATGTACGAGTAAAAAGATAAAGGACATCAGGGCTTGAAGGCTGTGGGTTGCTCTTTCGGTGGCAGGTCCACAGGGTCGGAAATCTCAACGACGACTGATAAAGGGCTTGAGGCCTAAGGTCAGCAACCTGTGGATACACGTAAGATAGATACTAAAGTGGTTCATTCGTTATTTAGATATCTTTATTAACACATGAGAGGAATTTAGTTGATATTTGAACAAAATTATACTTTGCTTCAACAATCTTCTTCACGCAATAAAAACATAACATTTAAAGTATTCAATTCATTTTCGTTGCAATTTTAAGAACAAAACCCATGACCGTCTTAAGGTGATGTTTGGCAATCCATTTCATCACTCAAGTTCTTGATGTCTGTTCACAGTTGGTCACACCAAGTAGATGCAAGTTGACCTATTTCTATATTTATTTTTTATACACTTCATGCTGGAAATGTTGCTTTTCAGTAATAATTAGAGCAATATAATGCCTTCATTTTCATAGTTACATTGTTCAATACTGGGTATTTGTCGCTGGGTAACATGTGACAAAATCTTCGTTTTCTTGTTCATGAACACTCTTCAAAAACAAGTCGTTTTGTAGAGTAATTATTTCGAGTTCAGCTGTAGCTCTATCAGCATTAAAATATTTTTCAATGGAGAGGCAAAATTATTCAGGCATATGGATATGAAATTGACTAAGCCAGGGATTCCTTTCTTTGAAGACCGGATCTCGAAGTTATCTCTTAGTTATGTTTGTTAACATATATATGAAGTTGCCATGTCCCTGATCACTGGTTCTGGACTTATATGAGTGTACAACAGTCGAGTATGAAGAAATAATTACTGATTCAATTCTTCTGAGCATCAAAACAATACTCCTATCTATTAGACTGGTGCAACACAACAGCGGCGTCCACGGAGCTCGTCTCATTCCACATCCTGATATCCAAGACCTGAATTGACTTCCTATATCGCTTGAAAATAGAGCATGTCTAGGCTAAATGGCTAATAAGTGCGAGTCGTGTCAAGAGAGAAAAAGGAATAAGAAGTCTGAACGACTTAAGGACAAACATGATGCCTGGACTCCCTATTAAACATCTTGCATTTTAAATGTATTATTATTTCTGCTGCAATCTTTTCTTTTAAGACGTTTTGTAGCAATTGTATTAACTTTTTAAACACATTAAGATCCTAGTTTTAGATCTTAAAAGTAAATTCAAGATATATTTCTTAGCTATGCTTCAAATTAGTTGTATTGCTTAAGTAATCTAAGATAAACGGGTAATTTATTTTTTATTGTAGAAATATTTTATTTTTATGCAAGTCAATTATGGCTCTGTCATCAAAACATCTTACTTCAATACAAGTAAAATTGTATAAGCTACAGGATGTTAAAGGGAATTAATTTGTAATTCCTTCTTTATCGTATTTTTAAATTCATTTGTATTATTTGCATATTTAAATTACTAACGTAATATATTTCGTGACTTTAAATATGAAATTAGCTCAACGAAAGATTAATTACTTTCTACGAATAACTCATCCTTCACTGCATTTACTGCGCCAGCAACTGTTTTCCCTTTCTAATTCATGCAGTGAGGAAGTTCAAGGCAACCTCTACTTTGTTTACATCCTCCGACTATCGTTGTCCCTGCCTTTGGGTCGTCTCGCAATCAACGTCTATTTCATCGCGGAAAAATGAAATTACACGGTCAGCTACATCTTTTTTCAGCTGGGAAATCTCCGTTGCCTTCTGTTTATATGATAATCTGGACAGCTGCTAAAGCAAATATTGCGCTATATTTGCTTTGTCTTGTTTAGTGTAACTTTATTTCACCCAATCAGTGCAGAAAATGGATTTACAAGTGAAGTAAACATAAAAAGATAACTAAACATGAAGTAGACCGGTATAGATTCACTAACAGCTTTACGGGTCTACCTGCATAACTTTCTACAGAGCCCTTGTTTGGACACGTGGCCGACTTAACGGGGATTTTCTTGGCATCTGGAAGATTGCTCTTTGCTGGCGGATTCGGATATTCATAGCCCCTTAATTAAAGCCCATAGATTTCTACAGCGCACCAAACAAATTTTTCGGTCATGCAATGGCACTTCGTGTGCAAGATCGGGTTTTTCTGCACTCCAGTATCTATTGTTTTGTGTCACTACATGGCAATGTAAAAAACCATGCTTCGTCCGTATAATAATAATAATAATAATAATAATAATAATAATAATAATAATAATAATAATAATAATAATAATAAACACGGGTCGATAGAGTGAACATTAACATTATCCATTACCCAACTGCAGAAATTAGCTCTACTCACATTATCGAATGGTTGCAATTCCTGAACTACAGTTATCTTATAGAATTTTAATATTTAAAGCTTAGTGACATTCCAAACCGAGGTTTGCGAAAATTCTGATTCCTGTGCAAGCTTCTCACAGATTTCTATGGACTTCGTTCTAACTGTTCTCCAATGTCATCGAGCTTTTCCTCTGTAAGAACACAGCGATTTGTTTCGATTTTTTTTAATCAAGAACATATCATTTCAAAATCATTTCATAACATTACGAACCGCTTCTCTGTGAGGCGCATGAACAGCAGGAAATCTGTCTATAAATCGCCGTTTCACCTCTCTACATTAGTTTGTTGCCACATTGAAACCATGTATGAAGATTCTGTGTGCTAAAGTATATGGATTTTTGGCATTACAACAACACTAACACATTATAACACTGAAGTACATGGTCCCACAAAGTTCAATTCCAGTACACAACAAGGAGGGGCGGGAAAGTAGGGGGAGTAGAACCGGTTAGAAACAGTGCAGGTAAATCCCCGTTAAGACGGCCACACGTCCAAATGAAGCCTCTGTATGTATTGTGTATACTACCCACTCATAAAGGAACCATCAAGGTTGACTCGCCGCTCAAGTGCTTCTCTTTCGTCTATCTTTACTTTACTACTTGGCGCCTCCGCCCTCCTATATGGGTATGTTGGCCATTAGCGTGTTATTTTATACACCATGCAAGGATTAATGTAACATGACACGCTTCTTGAGAAAACGATTTCACAAGTGAGAATGTTTCCTTGTTAGAACTAAAGACAACGCTCGTTTGATCATTAAAGCTTAACTACTTACTGGTAAATTAAAAAATTTCGTAATACTTTAATACTGATCTACAAATAATTTGAAGCAGTTCGATGGAAAGAGCCAAGGCGTACAAAATTATGCAACTGATGCTGTCGCACATTCTGGCGAATGTAATAATCTTTCGTTCAGCTTGTTAACAGAAAACTAGTGAAAGTGTTATAATTCAGCTCTTCATGCATCTAGTTTTAAAACAGCTGATCACGAAACAAAAATGTGGGTACAGAACTATAGCTTTAAAGAAGGGGAAAGCTTTTCTTGCTAAACTGCAAAAGTAGATTAGGGAGTTTCTATAGATAAGACTGATAAATGACAATGTTACTTGGAGAATAAATACAACTTTAGAGGATCATGATCCCCTTCAGCCTAGAGATATTAACATGTTTTTCTGCGTTAGAATTCAAACAAGCTGCGACAAAGTCAGCTGAGCAACTTTTTGGCACTTTGCTTATACGTAAGTTGAACTTTTCACAGAGAGATGAGATAGCTTACAGAGCAAGGCGACGATACTAGAGAGCTGTTGTAGCGGAGTGTTCTGTTTATTTTAAAGATTCCTTTTCCCTAGGCGTGTTAATCCTTCCCGATGTGTCGTTGCTGCTTAAGCCCTGAAACTTCCTAATTGCTAATTTGTGATGTTCCCTTTAATCTCAAATGTTAAACCTCCAATCCCCACTACTAATCCCGAGAGAAGACACAGAAGCCGGTCCACCATCACCGACCGCTTTAAGGCTGTTGCTGAAGGGGTTAACTTTGATTATCTGTTGATTATTAATTACCTAAGCCGCTTTCTGGGAACCTCAGAATAATACTATTTGCTCTTAAAGCGGGGAACTATAAGTGTCTAAAAGTAGCCCACATTTCTTCCTGGATTAAGAATAAATACCGGCACACACACACGAGTATGGAACCGGACAACTGCCAAGAAAATCCTAGAAGACAATCATAATAAGATCTGCCTTCACAGTACCATGCAAGTGACATTAAGCTATACACACATCAGTAGTGTTAACGTAATAGCTCAAAGAATATTAAAGCACAAATATACGGTGAGGCTTATTTATCTCGCTCATCAAAATAAATTTTTCTTAGACGTAAAATGAAAAATTGTTTCAAACAAAAATTGTTTAACATCATGGGGGAGTTATTACTAAGTGTATATATTTTGGCATCTCCATTAATGTAGGAGATACGGGACAGAACTTCACTTTTTTAATGTTACAATGTACATTTTGTTCGAGAATACATTTACCCTCTTCAAGAGCTATTCAAAACAATTTTTGTCAAGAAAATAGTAGATAATGGTAAAGAATGCGCAGTTATTGAAGAAACCGTACTGTTTAATGCCTTGTTGTATAAATTACTTGCCCAATGTAGTGCTGTAGTAGAATTCTGGGATTTGCTTTATGATTTCAGATTCATATAAACTGAGAGGGAGGTGGGGATAGTAATCCATCTCCCTCGCCCATTAAATTGTCGTTGCTTTGGTTTACATACCAATGTACTGTAGTCATTCATCAGAGTAAGTTAGTAATGCCATGAGCTATTGTGACTACAAGATGTACAAGCATGTAAAATAGAAATGTTTATGATCTACGGAAGTAGTAATAGGGGATCTTGAGCCCGCCAATCAGATGGCTCCATTCTGGTCACGTGACCTCCCACCAGCCAATCAGAATGCTTCTGGCGGGAAATTCAAATTTCTTTGGGCAGCCGCCAGGCCACGATTTAACTGGTCAGCCGCCATCTTTTTTCTAAAGATCTATTTGAATTTGACCTCTAAGAGTCAACCCTTAACAGAATAGGTACTGTCACGTTAAGTATAAAGGAATTGAAAGCCTAATTTTGGTGAGGAAAGGAATGAGGTAAATAAAAAGTCTTTTTCTTTATTTTCAATTATTTATTGAAAGATACAAGTGTTGAATTAATCTCGTCACATATAACATCGTAGAGAACAAATTGTGATGCAGTCTCTTTTGGTGATATAAAAGTGCTACTATTTGAGGCACTGTTTGCATATTCTTGTACATCTTTTGTTGCTAATACATATTTAGCAAGTTGGTGCTGCAATATATTTGCGTTGCACAGGATGAAGTTTACCTCTTCCAGTCCTAGGCTGATTTGGGCGTTTTGGCTGTGTATCTTGACACGCTGTTTGTTGCCGGACCGCAGGCGAAACTGCTCCTCGATGCACTTGTACGACTGCCTCTGGCACAAGTGTTCCGCAAGCTTGGGTACGTGATTTAGCAATGTGGTGAAATAGTATGATGAGAGCAAAACAAGTCCTTGTTTCACTCCGCCGATTTCCACGTAGGCTTCGTAATTTCTCTCTGGATAATATCCGAAGCTGATGTATCTTGAGCGATGTTTGTTGAGGAAATAGAGTCTTCGATGCAGGACGGGTTCGGGGCTGATCACCTCTGCTGGTTTGCGCCTGTACACGCGCAAATTCTTCCCCCTGGAACTCATGACGAACACTGCAGACCCGTCAGTGCAAGACCTCTTTATAGAGCTGCAACAAATAAAGCATCGTGTCTATTAGAGCTTTCGGGAGGACATCTGGTGTTAAGTTTCTTAAGTTTGTGATGCTCAAGCCACTTGAACATGGCATGAGCGTGTTTGCATGCACAGTGAGTGTTAGAAAATTTGTGACAAGGGAACCCACAGTGCATTTGATGGTACAGATCTTCAGGATTTGGACAATTAAACTCTTTTTCTAAATTAATAAAAGTTCTGTCTGTTAGTGCAGAGAGTAGTGCACATTTATCCTCGTTGCAGGCGTATAGCGAGATGTGTCCCGCCACCACTTCCTCTAGTATTGTTTTAAGCATGTTGTAAGGAATGTATCCATCATTGAAATGTATTCCATTTTGACTTTCCTTGTTGTATCCTTCAAATTTATGATTCCAAGGATACGGGCTCGCAAAATGGAAGGTTTGTACAAAATCTTTGCCAGCAATGGACAATTCCTTGATTATTGTTTCCTTGCTGTTGCCCCTGAGGGCCTCAAAGTCCACCACTAGACTTCCTTCCATTGCAGTCATGCACAGAAAACTGACGATGAAAAAATAACGGTACTTACTTTTATACCAGGCAGGCATTGTTGTCCTCCTCTGCAGTGCTGGATTTGAAACTCTTTGTTGAACATCTCAATTGCTTGTCCATCTGGATCGGCGGAGTTGAACATGGCAACAAACTCATCCATGGTGTACCCTCTGGCGCACACGTACAAGGCGTAGAGGCATACGTATTGTCCGCACAGGTCGGAGAAAAGGTCTTGAAGTTGGCGATGATTATATGTGTAGTGGGGAGTATTTGCAGAAATGAAGTTTTTCAGGGGTTTTATAAAAGGAGGGAGACCGTAGGAATCAAAATACCACGAAGAAAACTTATTTTTGAATGTAACAGCTATCCAATGTGAACCAGGCAAACCGTGTGGATCTAAATTAACGATAAATGTCGCTGGTTTGGTAAATTCTGCAGGAAGCATATCTGATGGATAAACTCCCATAAAATAAGGCATGCCTTTCAATGCATTTTCTATTTGCAAGGTATTCATAATTAGAAATCTGTGTGAACCCTCTTGTCTTTGTCTATCTGAATAGAATTGTCGTATTCGCAGTACATGACACAGGTGATGGCGTGTTTAAGCTTCTCTTTGAATCTTAGCTCTATTCGAATGTTTCCGTTGTTTAATAGAGAAGCGTGACCTTCGGAAGCGGCACTGTCTGGAGTCAAATCAAAGAGGAGCATGAAATGGCCCAATATATACATGTCGTGGGTGATCTGTATTCCACTGTTGGTATGATGTATGCCAGAACCAGAAAAGAGCGTTTGATAGGCTAACGTTGATCCCTTTTCGTGAGAGGTATCGATGGAGAGACCTTCCGATGGAATCTGTTGGCCGTTTAAGTAAATGGCAAAATGTTCCAAAGCATAATGCTTAAATTCGTAAGGGTTGGTGTCAAAAGTTCCCGAAAAATTTGTATTTCCAGTTATGCCAAAAAGAAGTCTTTTGGGTAGGGGACCCAGCACAGCATTATCTATAGATATTGTGCTTTGTCCGGCTCCAAAAGTGAAGGATCTAACATCGACGCGTGTTATGTCGTACCTTGCACTGATCTTTTCTATAGCCTTGGAGTGTGCCAGCAAAATGCTTGGAGATGGCTTCATTTTTTTCACATAGAGAGTGGCATCGAGAAACTGAAACCTGACTTTGGGATCTGCGCTTTCGCTCAGCAGGTAAAAAGATTCTTTTGCCTTTGTTAATTTAATTTGAATGTTAACACCGGGGAGCAGTAAAGTGGGCACATTGAAAATATCCCCATGTAACTTACCATACATGACGATTTCCTTGGATGCTTTGCTCTTTTCATAGCGTTCCTTCCAACCTAGGTTTGAGTTTCCCGCTGCCAATGTATTATTTTTTGAGGCATCTTCTCCGGTTAGTCCATTGAGAGCAGTATCGATGTACCAGAAGGCGTTAGTGAGATGACTTTTGGCTGCATCTTGACCGTACGTTAATAGCGTTTCTAGGTAGCTGCGATAATGGTAAAGATCTTCGGAAGGGGTGATGGATACTCCATTTAAATTCACGCTCAACTGACTAAATAACGAATGAAGAAGATTGTTAATTCCGGTCGTTTTATCTGCATCTCCCAAATTTGTGCCATCTAAATTTACAAACTTGCCCCTCACCATCAAATGAACGTTTAAGTCTACATAATGCTCATTATCTCCGGGAATAACAAATTCTAGCACCGATTGATCTACGGGGGCGATGGGTTTGTACAAAGTAGTGAAGTTTCCCAATATAGCCGATTGGAGGGGCTTTCTCGCGAATATGTCGAATTCGGATTTTGTACAGGCGAACATGGTGCTCACCTACGTCCACCCAGTCCACATATGCCGGCACAACTGCAATGCGCGCGGTATTTATGCAAATACGTCTCTAGCTATTCTTTTTCTTTGTTTTTTAGCATTAGGAGCTGGCCTCTTTTTTCTCCCCTTCCCCTTTTGCTGATTAAGCTTACCCACTATATTTTTGGTACTCTCTGTGACTCGACTGGCCACTATGTCTTTGACTTTGGTGTCCGGCTGTTTGGTAGCAATGTCGGACATGATGTTTGCACCAGTGGTGAGGGCTTCTCTGCCCAAAGATTTTGCCCCTGTTAGGAGGACGGGCTTGACAATTCTGAAAAGACTGCCCAGGAAGCTACCTAAACCTCTCCCTTGCTGAACGTAGGGATTGCCAACGTACAAGGGTCCTAAATACTGTCCTAGACGTCCGCCGCTCTGGTTCACATAGTACGCTGTTAGCGGATCCATTGTTAACTGTCAAAGAGGATTTTGTGCATTGCAATATATATGCGCCCTGGCCCTCGTGGAGGGACTTGAACCTTCTCGGCAAAACTAGATTGACCCTCTTGGCGGGACTAGTGAGAAGTGTTTGAATTCTCTCAGAGAAACTAGATACATTCCTTTGGTGAAAATAGATTAACCCTCTTGGCGGGATTAATGAGCGGGACTTTAACCCTCTCGACGTGATCAGTGAGGGGCAGTTGAACCCTCTCTCGTGAGCATGACTTGGGAATTACTCAAATTCCCAACGAGTTTCATTCACCCATCGCGCTATTGCCAGCGCTTGTGCCTTGGAGCACTTTGCTGTATTAAACAAGTGCCAACGGCACGCGTGGTGAACGACAAGATCGTCGATTTTATCTCGACAACCTTTCTCCTCTATATTAATTACCATGTAATTATCATGGATGCCTGGTTTAAATAAGGCTTTTCCCATGGCTCCTTTAACATAGAGCTTGCCATTGGGAAATTTAATTGAATTCGGGCTAAACTGCGTATAGCCCGAACACCAGGGGATTCCGTGGAATTCCCTGGTGAGCCATTCGTTGGCCCTCCTATATTTTCCATTCCAGGCGCTTCTGGGCACCTGGGGCTGCCGGAAAAGATAGTGAAACACTACCTTTTCCGTATCCACGTTCACCAAGGACAGCTCCTTAATGATTACTTTCCCCTCTGGGTTATAAAAACCCTGAAAACCAACTGAATGCTCCACTGCCATCTGTAACAAAACATTTATAAAACACTCACCTTCTTGAAATGCAATACGGCAACGGTAGGTTTAACGCTACTGCTTATGCGAGCCAATTCTCCATGCTTGGTATTCAACTCAATGGCAATTGTTTGGAAATGATTAAGTTCTACAGGATGGTAATATATGTGATCAAATATGTGGTGACTGGCGATGGAGGGAAATTGAATTACTCTTAAACAGCGAACGTATGAGTTACCGATTAGCTGCGGTTCTATGACATTGCAGTATACAAACACCGGTTCCGTATCGTAAACGAACTGGAAATCGGTTTTCCTGTGCGACCTGAGAAATAGCGTCTTCAGGTCCTGGCTCACCTCCAACAGAATGTTTTTGTTTACATTTTTATAAAAATCGAAATTTGGCAGAGAATTCTTTATGGTGTCTACGAGATCTCCCAGACCGTAGTATACCCTGGTCGGAAAGTAAACTTTCCCTTCATAAATAGTCTCTGTTTTATTTCCCTTCTTTCTGGTAAGTACCAAATGCACGCTATTAGCTTTTGCAGTTTGCTCGGATATTGTCGGAACCCACTCCCTCTTACTGTTTTCTATGTCTTTTATCTCTTTTTGGTGAGCCACAAGATAGCCTTGCAGTTCGGTTAAGAGCAGTTCTTGCAAGTCTTTGTCTTTTACCTGACTCTTTATTGTCATGTATAAGTCTTTAAAATTTGAAAAATCTTTTCTCTCGAACGCGATCCTACCGGCTCTGGTTATTATGACATTTTTATTCAGTTCACCGGCTTCGTTCAGCACGTCCTCTCCTATGGACTCGTAGCCGTAAGAGTAGGAGAGTTCTGCAAGACCCACCATCCATTTGTCTCTCCGAAGGTTAACAGGACATGCCAAGTCGTTTCGGAAACTGGAAAGAGTATTTTCTGGATAGAGATCGGTGCTGGAATCGCTTAACACAGTTATGTAAAATTCGTCCATTTTATCGAATCGACCCAACTGTCAAAGTCGGGACCGTATCCTTTCCATCGGACGAGGTGTTGCTTTCTGCCCCCTTTAATCCTCGTCTTCAGTATTTTATCTATTTTGAAAAGGGTAGATTTGGTAATTTTAACTGGGGTGAGTTCATAGCTGTAAAATTGTCCTTCGATTGGCGTTCCGTTCAGGTCCTCCAATTCGTAGACGGGCTGCGGAGAATGTTTCGCCACCTTGACAATTCGAAATACTTCGGTGGAGAAATTTTGCTCGTAACCCTTGGTGAATTTCATCTTCTCCTTACTTATTCTCACAGTCTGTCCCACCTGAAATCGAACGGGTCTCTGCCTGATTTTCGCTCGTTTTTGTTGCATGTTGTTCCAAACCTGAAGCACGTTTTCGACATTGACGTTACTAGGAGCCATTCCTATTGTAGAATGCTCGGTATGGTTGTAGGCGTAGACAAATTTCTGCAGAACATCTATGTATCTGTAAGAGTTCTTGTAAGTGAAGTATTTATACAGTTTGGTCTTGAGCGTGCGATTAAATCTTTCAACTATGGAGCACTTAACGTCGGGATTTCTACAAATCTGATGTTCGAGGCCGATTTCTTTTAGACATTTTTGAAAGGCTGATCCCGTAAACTCTTTACCCTTGTCGCTTCTTACGGCGAGGGGAGGCTGTGCCTCTTTTAGTATAGATTTTAAGGCTCCTGCTGCTTCGACGCTAGTTTTGTTTTTCATAGGTTTCACGTACGCATATTTGGAGAAGCAATCGACGCAAGTGAAGAGATATTTGATTCCGTCGTTGTATTTTCGCAGGCTTTGAAAATCGGCAAGATCGATCTCCCAGACATCGTTAATGTTGTTTACCGTGTAGAAGTTTCTTTGAAATTTTCTCCTTACAGGTTTGTGCAGAGTGTAAGCATCCTGCTGCAACAGCCAATTTTCAGTTTTGCGTTTTTTACCCACAGCAGCTGCGAGCTTGGGCAGAGTGGAAAAGGCGGATGGTTTTTGTGGATCGTAAAAATATTTTTTCATTTGTACGAACTCCAACGTTGCTCTGCCTCTATTGCCTTCGATGGGAACAATTTGGCTATTATGTCTTTGTACTTCTTTCCCCTGTTGGACTTTATTTGATTGAAACGTTCGTTGTTTTGCAAGTGTCCGTTGGTGAGGAGAAGGATTTGCTTATACTTTGATTTGTCCGAAGACGTGACCTTAGAGAGATCGACGTTCTTTCTCGTTAACAATTCCCACAGTCCTCGCGTACCCTTGAAATATCTATTTTTTACGTGTAAATCATTATCTTCAATTTTAATTATCGAATCTCCTATTTTAAATCTACCCTCTTTATCTTTGTAAATGCCGAAAATGGTATCGGTGGCTCTCGGAGTGTGAAGATAGGGAGCCAAGTAAGGACCTGCTAGGTAACCAAAATTCTGACTAGTGAACGATTCTATTTCCTTTTTCTCCTCCTCTGGCAAGGGCAACTGTGCACTTTGCTCCTCCTCTTCAGGCTCAGGTTTTTGCTCCTCCTCCTCCTCTTCTTGCTCCTCCTCAGCTTCGTAGATGGTTTCCTCGCCGGGAGAGAAGCTCAGTCTTCTCTTGATCTGCAGTGGAGGTGACGGAGGCTGCTGCTGCTGCTGCGATGGCACCGTCAAAGGCCGAAGACGCTGATGACGTCGCAATCTCAATTTGAGCAAATCCTTGTAAGGATCAGATCTGGCGGTTTTTCTTCTCTTTTTCCTCTTACAGTAGGAGTCTAAGTACTGTTGGGAAACCAGTAACAATTTTTGCAGCATTTAGGTTTTTATCAGAGTGGAGAGACCTGTCAGCACTGCCGAAAGCAAAGGTATTAAAAATCCACCCCTCTGAATGATCAATTGTCTCTTATTTTTCTGCTTTTTGTCTACAAGTCGCCTGAGAGTGTTCTTATACTTTTTCAATTTAAGTTTTGTGCATTTGGTTAACTTGCAGTTGCCGTTCAGGACGTTAAGAGCGCACTCTGCAATGGTCAACACCAGCTCTTTGTCCGCCTTCTCCAAAATGGCCCTTCTTAATTGGGGTTTTGCCTTTTTAAGCACGTGCAGTAGGTGATAGTTCGATTTTACTCGTTTGCTCATTTCCCGGAGCGTAGACAATAGTTGGAAAGTCAGAGGGAAATATGTTGGTTCTGAATCGAAGCAAATCGTTTGTCTCCTGGCAAAGGTCAAAGAGCAAGTAACCGTGAGGTTTGTTAGTGGCGTCTAAATAAGCCTCGAAAAGCGATTTCCAGTCCTCGGGATATATTTGCCTGGCCAAATACGCTACCTGATTTTTATCCCTAACGTTTTTAAAAACCACAATGTATTTGGCATTTAAGGAAATGTCTCTGCAATATTTTCCCTGATGAAACAGGTTTTGGGTGATCAGAATCACACTTAGGTTTCTGTGATGGCTTCCCTTGGTAAACAAGTCACACACTTCTCTCGAATAGGCAGAATTTAACAGATCATCCAACACAATAAGTTTTGGTTGCCCCTTCTCGTTCCTAAATTCGGGAACACCAACATGAAATTTAATTCCAAATTTCTTCAGTTCTTCTGGAACTGCAGCCTTTTCGCTGTAACACCACAATATGCTACTAAATTTTCTAACAGTGCATAAATGTTGCAAGTTTTTAATCAATCTTACACAAAATACCGTTTTGCCAGATCCCGTGCTGCCGCTAACAATGAGTGTGAAAGGATGCTGGAACTTGATGCTCATAACACCCTTTACGGCAAAATTTTCTCAAAGACTTCCTGTGCTCGTCGGATAGTCTGTGCCACACGTAACATACGTCAAAAGGGGGAAACTGATCAAACACTTCCGCCGGAATGAGAGATAGCTCCTCATTCGTGAGAGTTCGCAGTCCCCTTCTCGCCTTTAGATATTTCTGCACTGCTGCCTCCACCTCGAAATCCATAATGAGTCTGGGCAACAAGTCAGTCGGGCTTTATATACCCGAAGGGGACGGAATCGTGCGAGCCATCGGTCAGTCGTCTCCGCTTGTGAAAGCATATCCTGTATATTTTGTCTTCTGGTTCGGAGATGACAATTACTCTTTTGCGTTTAATTTTGCTTTCCGTTCGAACCACAATCACCTCCTCCTCCCTCTCCTTTAATATCATCTCCTTTATGGACTCAAAATTAACTAGCTGCAAAGAAGAGTAATTAAGAGTTATTCCTCGCACTTTGCACACAGTTTTAAAATCATTGTTTGGCAGTTTGATCTTATAGGCGTAATTCTTTGGTCCTCCGGATACGAACTCGCAAATGTAGGAATGGGAACCGTAGTCAGCTAGTTCGTCCGTCATGTCGCCTAGATTATCTCCGCATTGAACGCTACATTGTTCTCCATCCTTGGCTAGGAAAAATATCGAGTCCGTATCGGTATACAGTATCTTTCTGTTCAAAGCTTCTAGGTAACTGTAAAGTTTAAGTCTTGCGCCGGTAGTAACGTAAGCCCCAAGGATTTCGTTGGTGTGCTTCAGTGAAGGGGCTTCCTTCTCCTCCAGGTAGCGCCAAGACAACCACGCGACCTTGTCGCTTGCAAACATCACATTTTGCACCTCTAGGCCGGGCGTGGTCAAAAACTTGTACAGTTCCTGAGGTTCCGTTATCATCTTTGTGCGTGATCTGTTGCCCTGCTCTGTGAGTTTTCCCCAAAAGCTGTTTAGGCAGAGTTTGGACAAGGATCTGGCACCGGGATTCTTGCGAATCGCCGTCTTATCCAGAAGAATTCCCTCACTTTGAAAGAAGTTCTGCACGTACTTTTCCTTGTCCTCTTCGCTGGTAACCCAGGAGGGATAACCGCTGGCCTCTGCCTTCAATTTTAGAAACGTATTTATGTACTGCACAAAGAGACCTCCTTGGTTTTCTACTGGATCATATTGTTCAATTTTATATTCGTAAAATTCAAAAATCTGTCTAACTTCATAGCCCATGTCGACAGCCTTTCGTATTTCGTCTACAACCCACGTGCCGGTAATTTCTCGTTGACTCTCGTCATGAGTGCATTCTTCTTCTTCTTCCCCCTCTTCGGCACACATTCTACAAAGGCAAAACATCAATTTTTGACGGCAGCGATAAGGCAAAACTGGATGATACAGTTCTCTGTTCTTTGGCAAAACTCTGCACTTGGCCACTCCTTCCTTTTGTAACATCTCTGCTATATTAGAGCATTCTTCACCAATGTAAATTGTAGGATGTCCAACAGGAAACTTGAAATATTTGCAAATATACGGATACAAAGACATAACATCGTAATATTTAATACGTGTTTCATCGTCGGTCTTGCAATAAGTTCTCATTGCTTCCGTTCTTCCTCCATAGAGGCAATCGCGGAGGACGAGAGGTACACTCTTTACAATTGGATCATTGTTCAAGGCGGGATGATTTTTCAAAATTTCCTCAAATTCACATTCCCACATAACGTGACACACATATCCTGCCGCCACAATTCTATCTAAGCGAGCCATGGTTTGTTCGTATCTATCTGCGAGCGTCTCCATGGTACTTTCCATGACGGGAACGTCTCTGTTATCTAGACAATGATGCCCGTGCCAGTAGCATCCGTTGAAGCAAAAAACTTCTTTCGTCTCTTGGCAAAATCCATCAACTTTGAGGTTGGGTAGCTCGGGCAGTCGATACTCTCTGCCGTTGCCCGCATGCCTAATGCAAATGCCCCTGCTAACCTCTTCATATCTTAGCCACATGAGAGCCTTTTGCGATTGTCTATCTGCCTTTCTATAGCCCCCACACGGAATGAGACCCACGGTGTTTGACTTTAAGAATTTCTTTCTAAATACCTTATTGCAAGCAGAAGCAATTGTGATAGATTCTTGAAAAACGTCAATGTTCCCGATGCTTAAGAAAGTATTTCTAAAAATACAGCAAGCCTCTCTGAGTACTGCAACATCTGCCAAACAGTACATTTCTAGTTCCTTTTTATTATAAAAAACGCCATCTTTTGCCGTTTGATACCAATCAAAGAATTCTTTCCGTTCATCTACTGTCATTTGATTCACGCCATAATAGTCTGGTTCTGGATACGATCCCACATAATTTAAGTTTTCCGGGGTGTTAAAAAAATGCGGATAATACCCCTTTTTAACAGAATCTATTCCAAAAGCTTTTGGCAAACTTCTCAGTTTCATTGGTAAAAAATTTAGACTATCCAAAAATATTATATGCTCCATTTTCATGCACAATATTTTGGCACCGTTCATTACTAAATTTGGCGTCCACTCTTGTCGTATGGCATAATCGAGAATGAACATTAGATCGTAAGCCCTAGCATTATGAGCAATGACAATTACTTTGTCGCAAAATGGTCTGTCTCTTCGTAAATATTCGACAAACTGCCCAATGCAATCATCACCCCAAAATGAGTGTCTGCGTTTACCGCACTGGAAACAGTCTACACTCGCGTCCTTATTCCTTTCGCATATGAAACAAAATTGTTCGAGACACAAGAGTACGGGGACGTGGAGAAAGGCGGTGCCTATTCGCGTGGACTGCGTGCATTCAATGTCATAGAAAATGAAAAGAACCTTCTTGGAAGAGGGAACTCTCGGACTAAGCGTAGGCATGTAACACAAGTGTCCAGACATCTCGTTTCGGTTGCAATTTTTACAAAATACCATGTGACATTGATGGTTAGTGTTTAACAGTGCGTTGCAATTGGAACAGTGCCGCTTCCATTCGCAAACTAATCTTCCACCCACTCTATTCCTCCTATGATTAGCTATGCAAGTTTCACTCCTAAAATATCTATTACATTCATTGCAGAATATATTACTACCTTCGAAGGAACAAGGAGGTACCGTAAAGCATCCCGAACATTGAAATTTACAAACGTGTGTCTTAGCTCCATTGTATTTCATTCCCTTGTTACAACCCTGGCACACATATTCTGCAGCCATGGCACCGGTCAGACTTACAATTACGTCATAGTGTTTTTCAACAGAGTCGTACAGAAGATTCAATCGTTTTATCGAATTAATATTGCCATCAAAAATAACATTTTCACAATACAATCCAGAATAAACTATTATGCGAAAATCGTGAAGATAATCTTGGAATTTTTGCAATTCTACAACTCCTCCTCCGGCAGTCAAATCAACATTTGCAGCTCTTAAGAGCTGCTCAACTTTAGAGTGAATTTTCCTACCCTGTCTAAAAGCTTTATAGTCAGGATCTCTAGTAAAATGTGCTATTGCAATCACCAGAGCATGAGCCAAACAGTTCGTTTTGGAAATTACTCTGACAATGCTTCTTTTTAAATGTGCTAACACAGATATCTTACGGCCTTTGGTTTTTATGCTTTTTCCATTCCCTGAAGGCATTTGAATGTGGTGAACTTTCACCGACAGCACGTCCGTAGCATTAAAGTTAGCATTAGACTGGCACACCTTCTCAAAGACAGACATTAAAACGCCTAAGGACATTTGATCCCTGCGACGAAAGCTAAGCCCTATTGCTCTGTCCTGGGAATTGATGGAATTTGTAATGGTCAGACCTACCATATCTTTCGATCTTACGTCTGCCAATACAAAATCCAAAAGCTGCTGCATGGTATTTTTAAAATAAGAAATGGGGTTTTCGTTTGAAGGAGAAGGATTAATTTGAATTTCATAGTAACGACCATGTGCGTTAAACCTATCGTATGCTCTTCTTGCCTCATTCAAAATTGTAATATTTTCCATTCTAGAAAATTAACAAAGTTAAACCTATCGTGTGCTCAATATTTTCTAGACAAAGTCTTTGCTGACAATTATACTTACTCTCAAGAATAAATATACAAATGCTGTACTATCTGACTCAAGAGCAGACGGAAACTGGTAACTGAACCGAGGTTTCCTATGCCTTTATATCTGAATCTTGTACCTCTCGGAGGGGGAATGTCATGAAGGCGTAGTCTCGATTGCAGAAGGCTGTGAGAGCGTAGTCTAGGTCACCAGCGAATATTGCAGCTGCAAAAGAGAAAGGAGGATGCGAATGCAGGTCATTTTGCACTATATAAGCTGCATAAAGAATTCCCTTTTCACTCACTCATCGACACTCTGCTGTTGCTTGGCGAGAGCGGTAAGTTGCATTTATCTATTTTTCAAGCAGTCTTGAAAATAAGACTATACACAAATAGTTATATATATATTTTTGTTCTTTGCAGATGGATTTTGTTAGTAGATTCAGTCAGATTCAAAACACAAGGACCATAAGAATTAGCGAATTGGAAAAAAACGTTCCTTATCAAGTGACTGGAGCATCAAAATTGCTCACCCAATATGGTCCATCAGTTTTGATTAAACTTGAAAAAGATTGTGGAAATGCTATTCAAGTGTATCTTCCCAAAAAGTACACCGAAGCATTTGAGGAACAGGATTTATTGGACATTAACAGTAGAAAACTTCGTCTAACATTTTTGTATTCAGGATTTACAGACAAAAATGCTTATGATATTACAATTAAAAAGTTCACTACTTAAATTCTGAATTAGTGATCTGAAAACTTCCTTATAATGTTATCGGCACATCAAAATTGCTCACCCAATATGATCCATCAGATTTGATTAAGATAGTGGAACCGCTATTCAAATGTATCTTCTCAAAAAGTATACCTATAAAAAACGTCACCTAACATTTTTTTGTATTCAGAATTTACAGACCAAAATGCTATTAAAAGCTCACTACTTAAATTCTTTATTTTCAGATGACGCTTCAAATAGTATTACTTAATAAGCATGCAATAATGCCTGTAAGGTGTACTGAAGAATCGGCTGGACTAGATGTGTTCTCTCCAAAAGCATATGTAATACATCCTCACGAAACAATTAAAATACCTATTGGAATTTCGGCTACACCTCCTCTAAACACATATATCCGTATCGCAGAGAAATCAAGTTTATCTGTTTTAGGTCTCAGCATTGCAGGGGGATGCGTAGATAGAGATTTTACTGGAGAAATATGTGTTTTGTTGACAAACAATTCCAACTGCAATCATAAAATTTCCAAAAATCAAAAAATAGCTCAGTTAATTTGTGAAAAAATAATAATTCCAAAAATAAAGCACGTGATAGTTTTAAAAGATACTTCTAGAGGTAATAAGGGTTTTGGCAGCACCGGAAAATACTAACACTAATGGTTTTTTTTAGGTAATTATGGAAGAACTGATAATTCAAGGCCAAAATAAATTAACAAAGCGATACCATGCCTTACAGGCTCTAACAGGCAACATTCAGTTTTTCGAAGAATTCACTCCCACGCACTTTCCCACATTTTGGCCCACTCTTGTATGGATATTCTGCATAGTGTGCAATGACCAGGTTTGTGCTGCATTGACAGGACCGCTCGTTGCATATTTAGCAGGTAAAATACCAAAAAAACCTTCATATGCTACTTTATACATAGCCATGAAATGCAAAGATGAATTTTATTTACTAACACAACACTGTTCATTTGTGTTAAAAAATGTACGTTTTACCTTTAAGTATGCTAAAAAAGGTACCTATGCAACCAACTACATCATGTGGAAGGTAAAGAATGAGGGAAAAAAAAGTTTTCTGCTCAAGGTTGCATGTGTAAATGCTGAAAAGAGTGTATCATTGGAAAACAACTGGGTGGATTTTATGTATTTCATTTTCAAAACATTAGATTTTACTTTCAAAAAATATGTAATAATTGGTTCATTTGTTCATCAATCATTTGTATTAAATTATTTTTGTGATCCTGCAGTAAATTCAAATGGATGGAACTGTGTAAATAGGTATGTTACTTCTTTCGGATGCAATTACCCAAACAGTTGCATTTGTAACATTTGTGTAAAAAACCCTTCGTCTCTAAAAGGATTAGCATCTAACATTTTATTTCAAAACAGCAATTTGCGTTTTTTTCATGCGGACACCAATTATGAAAATTATTCTTTTATTTTGGAGCATGGATATGCATTTGACATATCAATTGAAAATATTATTCCATTTGAATTTCCAGTCAGACTTACAGCCAAATATTTCTGCATGGAAAACGAAAAATTGTGTCATTTTATGTGTTACAGAAAAAAGGCATTTAAAGCTCTGAAACATACAAAAATGTTCACTTGTGAAGATGAATTTATTTTTGAAATGTTAAACTTTGATAAATTTTGGTGGTGTGGGGTATGTCTCAAACCTTTGTTTGACATGTAAAACTTTTGTAAAATAAATGCTTTATATATGACTCAATGATTTTATTCTGCCAAAGAACCGCTCCTCCCCTTCCATTCAGTCTTCCTCCCACCTGTCGTCACTTCCACAGAGATTCTTCAGGTAACACATAACTTACTTTGCAAAACAATAAAGATTGTATATTTATCTCAAAAATCACTCATTCAAAACATCCAAGAGTTTACAATCAAGGCGTGGCAATACCGTTAGCACAAAAATGTCTTAAACTAAGCATGGATCTTCTTTAGCCTACCTTCCAAACAACGAACTCTCGTAGCCTACATGTTAAAACTTATAGGAAGTAGAGCTATCGAACCAAAAATGTTACAGGATATTTTGGCGGAGTCCTTCAAATATAACTGTTAAGGATGAGTGGGGTATTTTAGCAGCATCTCCGATTCCTTCACGTAACAACACCTGGACCGTTCGAGGCTGATGTATTCCTTCATGCTTAACAAGAATTGAGAGTAAATGATATATTTTTATAGTCATTAACACTTAACGTAACAATACGTTAGTGTTATATTTTAAACATTTCCTTCATAATTAAAAAATGGGTTGTTAAGAGAATTTTTTTTTTTTGGAATTCCTTAACACCACAATACCACACCAGAATGGCTTGTTAAAGTTTAAGCGATATATTTTTGTCTATTCCATACATTATTATGCGTAACAATGATCTAAGCTCTTTTCAAAAGAGAATGTTTTATAAACAAATTTAAAAATCTGAGTTAGATCAGTGTTGAACTCTTTAAGCATAAAACACTTAGTAGGTACTTACCCAACTACTCTCTGTTAAGTGCAACAAAACTGCAGTCTTATATATGTTTATCAACTACGAAAAGACATTGTAATGTAGGTCAATGAAAGTCTTACCTTTCCTACACATCGCTTAATACATCTTAAACTCATGCAACTTTGTTTCACCTCACGCTCATGTAATTCGTTGAATAAAACGCTGCTTGGCAAGCATTTTGCAACGCATGCGGTAACTGAACTCGCTGCACCGTTAAGTGCAACAAAGACTGCAGTCTGTTATATTGGAATGTAGGTCAATGAAAACAAGTCTTGCCTTTCCTACATACATCGCATCTTAAAAGCATGCAACTTTGTTTCACCTCACGTTCTTCTAATTTATTATTCTACAGGCAATGAACGAAAGCTTCTTTTGCAACGCATGTGGTAACTGATTTTAAGAGGGACGCTTGCCATCTAATATCAATTGCCGCCGTAAGAGCATTAGAGTTTTTTAATAACAAAATAAACTAGCAGCAGCCTTTGAGGGCACCAATCATCGGGGAGAAGGAAGCCTTACTCTAAAATTGGGTTTTTAATGCCTTAACGTGACAATACCTGGTCAGTTAAGGTGAACTCTTTGAGGTCAAATTCAAATAGATCTATAAAAGATAGATAATCACAAAATAAATTAGCAGCAGCGGGGGGCTTCAAAAAAAGATGGCGGCTGACCAGTTAAATCATCTTTTAATTCCTTAGCGTGACAATACCTGGTCTGTTAAGGGTTGACTCTCTGAGGTCAAATTCAAATAGATCTATAAAAGATAGATAATCACAAAATAAATTAGCAGCAGCGGGGGGCTTTTAAAAAAGATGGCGGCTGACCAGTTAAATCGTGGCCTGGCGGCTGCCCAAAGAAATTTGAATTTCCCGCCAGAAGCATTCTGATTGGCTGGTGGGAGGTCACGTGACCAGAATGGAGCCATCTGATTGGCGGGCTCAAGATCCCCTATTACTACTTACGGAGAATGTAAGTTGGCAGATAATATTTATTCGATTACGTTATTGAACAGGTCGAATGATCTACTTAAACAAATGCTCTGTAGTAAATAAAAGAAGTCAGTTTATCATTTCCATATCTACTGTTTTCTTGACTGAAATGGTACGGTGTGATACTTTTCTGAATATCTCTTGAAGGGGGTAAGTGTTTCTTGAATAAAATATGCATGGTGCCATTAAAAAAATTAGGTTCAATCCCGCATCTCCTTATTAATGGAGATTAAAATTGGGTGAGCGAGATAAATGGAATACCCGGTGTTTACTTAGCCAAGAAATTTGATTTTTTTTTTTTTTTTTTTTTTTTTTTAATATGTCAGGTCATCAGCGTCCCATTCAATTCAGGGCGTGAAACGGCCCATAAATTTTACCTAGAGGCCTCTTCTTTCAGGCTTGAGGTTCTTTATCGTGCCGTAAATGTACGACACGGAACCCACGGCTTTACATCTCTTCCGAAGGAAGCCATTCTTAGGATTTTTACACCCGGAAAAATCCATCGATCCTGGCCGGGATCGAACCAGCGAACTTGGTTTACGAAGCAATTGTGGTTACCATAAGACCAC
The DNA here is from genome assembly GCA_030762175.1 of Metallyticus violacea. Classification (NCBI taxonomy): domain Eukaryota; kingdom Metazoa; phylum Arthropoda; class Insecta; order Mantodea; family Metallyticidae; genus Metallyticus; species Metallyticus violacea. The sequence continues at coordinate 44,740,285 of CM060830.1, forward strand.
CAGAACCGACATATAGTATACCCAAAACACCATATACCAAATAAGAACGCCAAAGAAGGGATCACAACACAGATATACTATTTGAGAGTGTTTAGGAAGAGAATCATACAAAAAAAAAAAAAATACCCTAACCAAAAACACAGAACATAATCTTAGATAAGAGTGTAGATAATATCACAAGAAATTATATTTTTAATAACAGCGCCAAGAAAGTTTCCACAATACTACACCCTAAAGAAGAGTACCCATGAAGTTATTACAATAAAATTACACCATAGCCTAGAGTTCCAGTTGTGATTTCTCTCCTTTTCAGTCTGAGGCAGTCCCCTGATGGGTCTTAATCTAGTTTCCAAAACCAGCCCCCCTTAGAGAGTGCAAGCAGATAAACGCTTTCCTCGATCTAGGCTACCAATACCACTGGTTGGTCGGCCTAATCCAGTAATTAATCTTCCCAGTTCTGAAGCGTATAAGGTAGCTCACCACTACGCCGCAGCATACTCAATCAGACGTCAGTAATTCAAACGCGCGACTCTCTGAAGGCACGGGCTCGGATAAATAATTGCCAAAAAGAGCATAACAGTAAAATTACATCATAACCAAAGTGCCAAAGTAGTTATTAAAATAAACACGCCCTAGCAAAGAGTGCCAAGAAAGGTTTTAGAATAAAAATACATGCTTCCAAAGAGTGCCAAAGAAACTATCACAATAAAAGTGAATCATAACTCAAAATGTCAAGAAGGATATGGCAATATAACTACATCATAACAAAGAGTGTCAAGGATGGTACAACAATAAAACTACATCCTCATCAAGAGTATCAAAAAGGACATCTAATAAAAACCCCAACATAACCAAGAGTGCCAAGAAAGGCACCATGATGAACTACACACTACCCAAGAGTGTCAAGGAAGTTATCAATAACTTTTGGTCTTTTTTCAACACTTTTTTTTGAGTAGTGTTTAAGGCCCGTTTTCACTACTGAGGCACCACAGGCGGTGGACACTGGTGATAAATGAGATGAAATGATAAATTGGGAAAGGATTTTTTTTTTAAGGAAGGAAGTGTTCCAGGCCGAAGTTTAGGTACCTCCCCGGCATTTGTCAGTTATGAAGACTGAGGAAAACCTGGAAAAAACCCCAGTCAGGGAGGACGGTCCTGGCGGGATTCGAACCGCAGACCTCCCGCTCACGAGTCCGCGCCTTAACGACCTCGCCCACCCGTGGCGGTTTTTCCAACACGATTTTATAAAAGCAAGCACAGTTTAATTTCATTAACAAAGTTAATATAATACTCAAGAATATAAATAGTAGGAGTGTGCCACCCCTCGACTCTCCGACTAAGCCCCTGAACATTTATCTCTCTAAAATATTGCATTTTCCTTGAAAGATCTGAAAAGTAACACTTGGGAAAACGTCGGCTTGGGGCCGTACAAAAATTATTTGGAACAAGAAAGTAGAGCTTTTCAGCAAATTTTTTCTTAATATGGGTGAGTAAATTAAGTTTTAACTGATTATATTTAATAATATTTTATATTACTGGTACGTTTCTCGTCATTTCACTGATACTACACTGCATATATTACCGGATAGTGATAGTGCGCGCACCAATAGTTAAATTGCTATTTTTCGGTGGAAATATAATTCGATCTCTGGGTAATAACATTTAATAAAAATTATGCTTAAGTCATTTAATTTGTTTCTTATTGTATCTGAAAAAAGTTATATCTCATGCGGTAAAATAATATGTTATTCTAATATTCGAAAATAAATAGAAAGAAAGTCCATGCTAAGTTTGATTTTATTTATTTATGGACGCTCTTAAACATCTCGGGCCACCAGCATATCCTAAGTTTGAGAATTATATATATAAGAAAGAAAGTCGACTAGAACTCAACTTTCTTTATAAATCTGATAATTTTATCCTTGTCTATTATTATTATATTAACCTCTTTGCAAAATGTTATTCACAATGTGTGAGTGTTCAAATATATCTTGAAATAGGAGGACAGAAAACACCATCTAGGCTGAGACTCGAATCACGTTTCTTCGGCTTACCGTGCCGATGCTCTTACATTTAAGCTACCATGTCTTTTCCTGTCACAACCGCAAATCTTCCCATTCTGGTTGCTCAGATAGATGAGTATGATACAGTAAGCCGAATATCCTGGTTCGAGTCCCTGCCTACCATAAGGCTTGTGTGAAAAAAACACATTTATTATAAATGAATCACCAACATTTATGAAAACTATTCAAAGATTTCGAGTCGCCACTTGGGCATAACAGCCACCTCGCGTAGCACTTTTGACCGTGCAATTGAACAGAAGAAAATTCGTGGAAAGGAAAGATCAGGAATTTGCTTACGCTATCAAGGGAAACCAAGGTCAGGGTGGCCGGCCCCAAGGCGTTTGAATCCAGGAAATCCGCATGCGAGTCAAAGTGTTACCAACTGAGCTTCCCCGCTCATTTCCACGAATTTTCCCGTCTCTCATTCTTTTTGTTGTTTATCGTTTCAGAGTTACACGGCCAGGAGACAGGAGTTGGCGGAGTGAAGTGCTAGAATTTGCTCTCAGGAAAACTACCCTGGGCTGTTGCATAAGTCTATTAATATTATCAGATCAAAACTTATAAAATGTAATTTAAAAACCCTACAACTAATACTTTCTGTTTTACAACATTCATCATTTTATAAATATCATTAAATATTACAATTTGTAACGACTATTGCTACCTGAATATTCTATTCAAAGTCACCTGAATCATAAATTCAGAAAAACACAATCTAGTAAGAGGGGAAATAACTTTTGTCGGTTTCAAATAAATAATTTTCAGAATGATAAAATGTCGAAGCTGTAACTTCTAGCTAAAATAAAGACCAAGAAATCAATTCGAATTGAGCATTATTTTTTTTTTTTTTTGGAAATGTTAACAAAAGCCTAGAAAATAAACCAATGGAGAGCAATACATATTTAAGAGAAAACAACACAATTTCTTTATGTTGAATTGCCAAAACAATTTTTTGTAATATGCGTTTTGGTTTGCTAGCAAGCATTCTAAATATTTCATAGAGCTTGTATCATACTGAAATTCAAAGGTCACATACTCAATGTACAATTATTGTCTTCTGGAAGCGGTTTAATCAGAGGAACCAAAAGAATATTGTAGTCATTCTTAGGCCTCGTGCACTTAAATAATGTATGTATTGAAACTCTTAAAATATTAATAATCAAAAATAATAAATAGTATTAATAATTATTTTGCAAAGTAAATACGTAAAACTTACTAATATTATTAGAATGTTTACCACTAATTCCTAAGTTTTTTTTTTGCGTCTCGGCCAAGGCTGGCTCTTCCTCCTACTAATGGCCTGCCTATCCTTGAACTTCCGAGTATCATCAATCTACATTCATCCGTGAAGATGGCAAGACAGCGACGAATATTTTGTGAGAAAATGTTATTCAGTGCAAAACAAGAAAAACAGGCGAAGATGAAAGCTTTAAAATAAGATAAATTAGACGAAGCGGCGCAAATCTTGAACCTTCACCAACAAAATCACTAGAGAAATTTCCCAAGTTGGAGTTTCAGTTTCATTGTCTACAAAATTGTCACAACTCAAACCTTACAAGTGTATACACGTATCCATTGTTTACGATAAGGTGATCCTGTAGCACGTGTGCATTATTGTGAGTGGTTTCTTTCATCACTGAATGAAGGACTAATCGACCCAAAGCTTGTGTTCTTTTCAGACGAGGCGTGGTTCCACCAAATTGGTCCTGTGAACACTCACAGCACAGTGTTCTGAAAATCCAAATTGTATACAAGAAGGCTCTCTTTATGAAGAAAAATTGAAGTTTGGTATGCGATTAGCGCAAGATGCATAATCGATCCGATTTTTTACGAGCAGGGAGTAAATGGACAGGTACCGAAATGACATTTGACTCCCTTTGTTTTAATCAGTGACGGAAGAAGAGAAATCTTATGGGTTGTTTTAACGAGTTTCTGCCATTGTTCATGCAGCAGAGGAACCCATAGGTAAAATTAGACAAGTGCTTGAAGACGTGAATTATTTTTTGTTTCCAAGATCGAACACTTTGAGATTTTTATTTATGAAATAGTCTGAAAGATAAAGTGTACAAAACAAACCCTTACATAATGGAAGTGCACAATGGAAACACACGAAAAGAAATCAGAAACATCACAGCGGCCGAATTATATTGTGTCAATCGGTACAAGGCCTGTTTAGCTGAGGGAGCGACATTTGCTGTCAGGCAATTTTTTTGTTTTATTTATTATCACTTACTCAAACCGATCGAATCTGGGATTCGAACCCAGGACCTCCGGATTAGTAGTAGCAAAAGTTACCACTAGACTATGGAGGCGATCTCAAGTAAGATGTTATACTGTTTTAAGAAGCGAAATCGTAGTACATGCGTGGCCGGCTGTCACATGTCCAGCTGCCGAGACGAAAAAACCCATGCGAGCGGTAGGGAAATATTCTGGAAGCCGTGTTTGTAGAATGTTACGCAACAGCCCCCTATTCTGGTGTGGCAGCAGCCCTTCCCAGTGGCTCAAACTCCTTGACTATGCCGGCGTCGTAACAGATCAACAAATTATACAAATCTGCAAACGTAAGGGACTCCACTCCATCCCTATATCCTTCACTTAAACCCTTCTTGCCGAGGATTTAGGACACAAAATCCTTCCATGTCTGAAATTATACATCTCATATCATTAAATCCATACCACTAGCTTTGAATAAAAGTATTTCTTTGTCGTTTATAGAAATTTATATTTTTGGCTTGTAGTTAGATGCGGAATTGAGGAGTTGCAAGCAAAAGTTAAGCCCAAAAATATGTCCGTCCTTAAAATATTTGGGAACCACTGGGGTTCAAATATCTAAAATGGTTTAAAAGTTCAACAAAAATGCCTTGATTTATATATACAATAAATATCCTGAAATATTATGGCTAAATGCTCCATTTAATGTTTTTGAACTTACATGGAGCTAGAGGTTATGCTCCATTCTTTCTGTCTGCTGATTTATGTGTGGAGTCCACTGTCAACTTCCCATAACTAATCATTTTTTCTTTTTATACTGTCCAAATTTTAATGTGAAACAGAAAGTAGGGATTTATTTTTAGTGAAACTTTATTCCTGTTGGGCATTTTTAAACTTTGGTTGTTGAGTATAGAAATTGATTAGTTTTTATTTGTGTATCTTAGCAACAAAATAGCTTTAAATGTAGAACTAAATTTTATAAACTTAGGAAAAAATTGATAAGCAACAAAAAGACAAGTTGTATTATTCAAACATAAATTCCATCGCGGAGACGCTAGCTTCTGTTTTCTGTTATTCAACAGGCTCTGTTTTGTTATTGCTTACCATGCATTAGGAAGCTACGTTATTAATATCTTTTAAGGAATAAACAAATGTTAACCTATCTTTGCAAATATCAAGAAGTGCGATTAGAGCCGGCAAGATAGATGTTTAAAACTAGCTTATTAATATTTAAAACTCTACATCTTTGCAATTTCCATCGTTGCATGAAGTAGCGGCAAACGGAAAGTGCCAATTTTCCCTTCCATTTCCGTCGAGAAAAACCCTCGCCTCACTAATACAGGAAATCGAAACTGCCTCTGCGTTGTTCTTTTTTTTTTTTTTGAAGGCGTCGTGAGGCGCCGCGACGCTCCTGCTCTCTTGTTATGCACATCGACCCAGCCGACACAATATATGAATATTTATTAGTTTACGTAACATCCGCTATGCGCGTGCGCATAGTTACCATAATGAACTGGAAAGTGTAATGTGTGTGCGTGCAAGAACGATATGCCCTCTTTCCCTTCGGGAGACCTTCGATCCGGGGACTGCACATTTTGTTAAGCTCGGTCTTGACCCCCGCAGGCTATAAACCTGGTGGGACCCCGACCAAGCACGTAGCGTTTCTGGGGTAATTCTTCAATATGAGACGCTACACAGAGTAACTTAATGGGTGAGGAGTTGGATGGAGATTTAGAAGGCTCTATTTTGCCAATGTTAAATTGCATAAGTTTATATATCTACTGCAGCAAAACTTTTGATGATAATAGCTCAGGAATTTATGCATCTCATTTTAGCACACTCCTTAAACGAAATTATAGAGTGTGCACGACTAAACCAAAATTATTATTTTGTCAATGTTATGTAAAAAGTAAATATATAATTTTCAATTTATGGAAAATTCATGTAAAACTGCTCCTCGTCTTAAAATACCAATGATGCTTTGAGAAGAATTCCACGGGTACAAACATGCCAGATAATGTAGTTTCCAGAAAATTTTGACTACTATATACGGAGGGTTGCCCCAGTTAACCTCGAATGATTCATCTGCAAATCATTCTCGTAACCTCAGTGTGAGCCTGGAATCGTTGTTGGTACAGTCGCATGCAAAAGTTAGTGAAAAATAACAGCAGTACTTTGTTGGACTTTCCGGTGCTGATTATAATGTATCAGTATTGTAAAACTCTGCAATGAGAAGGACCTCATCATCACAGAGAAGTCTTCCCAAGAGTATCCAAAAGCACAAAAACTGCATCACTCATGAAATTTTGGAGTTAGAACTGTGTCATAAGCACATGAACATGCGTTGAAAGAGCAGTACATCAAGAAGTGCTTCACCAATGACAGAACATTGCTTGAAAGACACATGGCAATAACAAATGTAAATGAGTGGCTTATCTGGAAGAAGCTTAGGCATATGTGAATGACAGAAATCGACCTCATGAAATTTACTACAACCCAAAGGCCAAAAGGGGCGTTTAACTTCATATGAAAAAAAAGTATAAATAGGGCTTGTGGAGGGTGTGTTATTTCATGCCGAGACATTTCGGGATTCACAAGGGGCAAATAATGTCAAGGTAAATGTAGACTACTATAAGAAGACGGTCATGAACCCCAATTTTCGACGAAGAATTTCCTCGGTTGTATAACGACGACATCTCAAAAGTTTGGGTCCACACGAGTCCAATCACAATGCCAGATCATCGCACACTTATCACCTCTGGAAGGCTACAGAGACTGATATCCATATCCCTTTAAATCAAATCTGTGAGGCCACCTTGTGCCTCATCGAGGTTTTTTTTTATGATTGTAAAGTTTTGCTTCTAGATATCCCTCCACTATTGAGGATTTTTGGAAAGTCTGCAAAGAAATTTGAGCGAACATTCTCTTTCTATGCTGCGATGTAGAACAATTATCCAGACCGATGAACCTCATATTGAACACAACCAGTGGTGCTGGCCGTGAAACAAAGAAAGAACTTCCTTAACCCCTCCGTAGTATCGCGTGATTCATTAAAAAAAAAAAAAAAAAAAAAAAACACACACGGACAACGCTTAGTATATTGTGCCGGATGTAATTCTTCAAACGTTCTACATTTTGTCAAGGCAACAAGAGCATCACATCCTGCATTTAACTACAAAAGAGATTCGAATTATGGAATCTATTACAGAGCGAACATCAGCGGGGATGAATTTGCAGCACACGGTCGAAGTCTTAAGTGCAAAGTATTTCACACGTTGCATAAATTGTGAAATCCTTCTCCTCCAGCCCATACGTTAACATTGAGCCTATGTTGATTACTATGAGACATTTGCGCTTTCGGGTTTTCTTCCGCTCACACATGCATATTGTGCAAGTCCACGATACCTTCTCGAGACTCCTGTAACATCAGCGAACAAACTGGAATTAAAAAAAAAAAAAAAAAAAGTATTCGGTTATCTTTGTAAAATATTTTTTTTACATCCGTGCTCACCCAATAGCAGTTTACATCAGAATAGCTAAGAGAACAACAACAGAATGTTTCAATTAAAAATGTTCAAAAGAAATGTTAAAATGAAGTCTTTCAAAAAAGGAAAAAACCTAATGTGTGCAGATACATTTTAAAAGATTAAAAAAGAGCATTCTATACGACGAATGGTAATGTGATTTGAAAAAGGTCTATCACCATTTTAGAATATTTTTTGCAAAAAATCCAAGTTTTACAAGTTTCTTCCCTTCGTATTCCCTTAATGATATATACGATATAAACATTCTCTTTGTGGGTTCCTAAATCAAGGTCGCGGATTCAATCTCGGCCAGGATCAATAGAACTATGAAAAAAATCGTGGACCTCAAGCCTGAAAGAAGAGACCTCTGAGCAAAATTTGTTTCACGCCCTGAATTGAATGGGACACTGATGACCTGAGATGTTAAAGAGGATCCATAAATTAATCAAATCAACAAAATTTTGTCCGTTCAATAATTTCATGATTTCAAAAATATTCAAGGACATTATTATTATTATTATTATTAAATAGTTAAATTGTTTTTATTTTGTTCTACTTTGTAAATACATAGTTACTTGGGAAAGCAATTGGAGAGGAAGAGATAAGAAATGCAAGAAAAGAAGAATAAATAAAACTGGCAAATGGAACTAAGGGAGGACAAAGGAAAGGAAATGATAAGAAAGGGAAAAAAGTAGTGAACACAATTGGAATAAAAGAAAATAAAATCTAAAACAAACAAGAAATAAAAGGAACAGCAAGCACATGAATTTATTTTTCAGGAAAAGCATTATAAGAAAAATAAATAGAATAAGCGGAAATAACAGGAAAAAAACTAAAAAAAGAAGAGAAAAAGTATATATAAAATAAAAATTGGAAAGGAAAGTAACTAAAGCAAAAAAGAATCAGAAAGGAAATGTTAGGAAATAGCAAACAAACAAATATACAGTGCGATCAGATATTTCTGCTTCACTTTCCTACTAATTAATAATATTAGAACACATTTGGTATTCTAAAAGCAAACTTGCTTGTGCAGCGAACAAATTTAAGAACATAAGTCAGGTTTGTGGCAATGTTGCAATTACTCAAAGGAATACGAGCAGCAACATCTGTTGCTACTGTGCCAGCCTTAACTGTGTCGCATGTTGGTGCCCCTGTTTGTGGAATCGATCAGTACGGGAAACAAATCGCGACTAGCACACCAGGTACCATTCTGATCGACATTCCAAAACGACATAGAGCGCTTATAAATTGCCGTATTTCTGAGTCTACGCGGTCTGGGACAGGAATTTCCAAATAACAGCAGCTAAAGAACGGCATCTCAGCAATGAAGGGGTAAAGCAAGCTTCACGCTTTGCATCTCAATTCAATTGCCTAGATAACGTGAGATAAACTCATCGTTCGTTCCAAGCATATCTCCATCCTGCTGCTTCACAAAACAAAGCTACACTGGCTAGTGCTAGAAAACTGGCAAAATGAGCCAAGGTGGAAAAAAATTAGGTCTATCTATTCATTTCTTTTCAACATATCCAATTTCATTTCGCTGTTAATGCGGTTCGGCTACTTGTGTAAAGTTAAGAACCTAATTTCGTTTTTATTTTCCTCTGAAATTCGTCAAAGTTTAATATATGTGCACGAAATAATGAAATTGCTTCTTTCCCTCGAGTTGTCTAAGAAATCTGCGATGTTCTCTCTCTGAGATTACTTCACATCCACGCTTTTTCCAGCGAACCCGGGATATAAATATCTCTGAAGAAAATATATCCCTCTCTTGAGTCTTTTGCCTTTTAATTTGATTTAAACCGATGCCCACGTAGCGTATCCTTCAGAAAATGAAAGAAAATTTGCTGGTGTCAGACCAGTGCATGTAGCAGATGCGGTAATGTTGAAGTGTTTGTAAGTTGTGAATAGCTTTATGAGCCGGGCATTATCGTGCAGAAAATACCCTTTTGGGTACAATAAAGGCTCGATGTTTTTTCAGAAAACTATATAGCCTTTCGTTGTGTAAATAAGTAAATATATTTTCCAAGTTTATTCTATAACTTTTATGCGTTATATTCAATTTCACGTTTTTATTTAAATTACATTTTTAAATTCATATTTTGTTAGTTATCTTAGACTTACTTATCTTTGAAGAGTTTGATTCACTGACTATTTCAGAATTTCTCGCAAGATTAGGTATTCTTCAGGATATTTTCCTATCTGTGTAAAATGTTTTTAGCTTATATATTAGCAGTAATTATAAAGTAGAAAAGGATAAAACACTTGTGACTTGTCTTCTTGCCATAGAAGAACTCAACCAATTCGAAATATAGCAATTTCAAGTGTGAATTTATCTCAGTGTTGTATCCTTTTCTACTTTTATGATTACTTGTTTACAGTGTTACTTTATTTTTATTATATATATAATAAAGATATATTTTACTATGTTTTTTGCTCCAGAATATTTTATATACTACTAATAAACGCCTCCAAGAATTTTGAGCAAATTTTCCAAAAGGGTCTGTAACACAGTCTATTCAACCTTATGAACAAAACTGACAAGAAACTTGAACCGTAAAATCCTGTCAGGAAAGAGCAGATTAAGGCCATCTGAGATGCCTCTGAGCTGTCCATCTCTCTGCAGTGTAGTTCTCCGTTGAAACAAGTGGCCTTGGCACTTTGAAATTGTGTCCCATAGGCATTAAAAAACGTTGTAACTCCAAAAATATTGAACAAATTAAATAATTAGGCGCCAACATTACAGAAATGCTTACATTTCTGTACACAGAGCTACTAATGTATCCCCAGAAAAGCAATGAACTATTTTTGCACTTCTAGAAGGCCAAGATAAGAGCCCACCTTTACCTATCAATAGTGTGTATTTCCTATTTCCAGAAACTAACTAAAACATCAATATGAAGCATTATCATTAGGTGTACAAGTTCGTTGAACATCGTATTGACATAGCAACCAGCTAAAAAGATGGCTATCAGCATTTGAGTTGCTTCATTATGCATTACTTCCCATAAGGGAAAGAATTCTTACAATATTTTAGAACTAGTGCCATGTAATTAATTTTTTAAATTCCGACGCTCTTTTTCGATGAATCCGTCTAATATCAGTATGTCGCAGTTTCTCGATAGCGGCAGATTCCTTGCTGGAATTTTTCCGAGTTTTCTACCGTTTCTCAGGCTCCAACTTAATTTTTGCTCTCTTTTATTGTTTTAATTCAGCATATCATAAGAGTCAAATTTAAATGTAATTATTTTAAATATATTATTTATCTCTAATGTTCAATCCATTTATGCATGGTTTTAAATAATTACAGGCTGTTAATGAACACCAATAATTTTAGAGATTGTAGAGGGTGTTGAACAAAAAATTTGAGATAGGAAATCTATGGTTTACGAAGAAAAATAACGGAATTATATAATGATAAAAAAACACACTGACAAATTAGCGTTGAGACAAAGTGAGGTAAAATTTTACCTCAGAATGTCTTTAAAGCTGCTATCACGATTTTCCTGTTACGACCTGCGGAAGCGTAACTTTGCTATTGCTAACATTATCGCAAGATTCTAGAATATTTCTATGTGAGCAACTGGACATTCACAAGAAAAAGAGAAAATTTAATAAAACGTATCCTGATAACGTACTTATTTAAATATAATAAATTTTTCTGGTTTTCATGGCAAAAACTTGTCGATGACCCTTTGATTAAAACCTGGTATCTGTAGAATGAGGTCTATCTCTACAGAAAGAATTATATACTTCCTAAATTTTGAATTCACTGTTTGGCTGAAATACTTGAATTTGGTCTACACGTTTTTATTATTATTATTATTATTATTATTATTATTATTATTATTATTATTATTATTATTATTATTATTATTTCAACTTTCTCTTCTAATGATCGTGAAGAAAAAGGTTACAATGTAATCTTTGTATATTGTTAATTTTCTTTACATTTAGCTAACACTAAAGGAAATAAAGCAACTACTTCACGATTTCACACGAAACTTCACCAACGTGTAGCTCACAAACAGCAGTTTGCTATTAATGAAACGCTGATTATTATCGATGCTTGAAAGTGCATGAGAGCATTGTAACTTCAAATGTAATGCTGTTTGATGCTGAAATAGCTGCAAGTTTTTTTTCCATATTTAAAGTACATTACTCTGTTGCCATTAATTATCTAATAGTTTTGCAAATTTGTAACACACCAATAACCGGTGCGGATTACGCTCGAGGCAAACTTTTCTGCGAACGCCTGTGACGAGCGGTGACGCTTCAGGTGATGTATTTTTAATTTTATTTTTTATTTTTTCTCTTTTTTGTTTATTTTGTTTTATATTTTTATTTTATTGTTAAATATATGTTTTTATAGTTTATTGTGAAATATCTAATCTAATGTCTTGTATCAAATCAAATAGATCTAGGGCGGGCTGCATAAATAGTTAATCGGTGTTTAAGTGCTAAAATTAAACTTGGTTGTATAAAAATTAATCTAAGATCATTTCACCTTGATCTAAGAATAAACTTAACCGCAAATTTTCTAAGGTTAATCTGAGTGAACCTTGGTTAGCGAAGTTATACAGTATTGATCTTTAAAAGAAATGAAAGTGATATGGTGAGTCATTATTTTTAATTGTATGCATAGAAGAGTATGCACGAATTTTTCATGCTTTAACTACTCGCAGAATGCATTGCTATAAGTTAATAAGTTACTCATAAGGGTGTAGGTTATATTAGTTTAGGATTTCATATTACTCTGATTGTTCGTCCGAAAATGAAAATTTTGAATTTCAACGGACGACTCGTTTATTTCAGCATAGAAGGCAGCCCATTTTTGAGCTTGATGAAAAACAGTTTAAAATAATACTTCGACTTTCGGAACATGTATTCGAGGAACTGGAACAAATTCTATATCCACAGTTAAGAACACGAACTAAACGAACTCTTGAGTTGAACCCAATGTTTATGATTCTACTCACACTACTTTGCAAATGGCAGTTTCCAGATGGTAATTAGGAATATATTTAACGTGAATAAAGGAACTGCAAATAGAACCATACACAAAGTAGCCAGAGAAAAGCAAATTTATAACCCCGGTTCATCGAGATACCTACTCACGATTTTTTTGGTTTGTTTATTTACGGACGCTCTTTAACATCTCAGGTCGTCAGCGTTCCATTCAATTCAGGGCGTGAAACGGCCGACAAATTTTGCTCAGAGGCCTCTTCTTTCAGACTTGAAGTTCTTTATCGTGCCTTAGATCCACGACACGGGATCCACGGCTTTACTGCCCTTCCCAAGGAAGCCATATTTATGATTTTTACACCCGAAAAAATTCATTGATCCTGGCCGGGACTGAAACCGTGATCTTGCGTTTAGAAGGTACTCACCAGGGCGAAATAAATCGAGTAATGCAAGGCTTTTATGATATATGTAATTTCCCAGGAGTTCTAGATAGAATAGATTGTACACACATCCCTATCACATTGTCTGGTGGCAATAATGCTAAAGTTTACAGAAACCGCCATGGTTGGTTTTTTTTTTCTAAACTCCGGGCTATCTGCGATTCAAAACTTCGTTTTCAAAATGTTGTCGCTAGATGGCCAGGATCGGCGCGTGACATTGATATATTTGCGAATTACAGAATTCATGCCCAGTTTGAAGCAGGGAGTTTCTACAAGACGTGCTATTGGGGGAGAGCGCGTATCTGTTATCACTACCCGCTCTGAAGAACGGGCTTGCAACAGGGCTCACAAGAGAGGTAAGAGAAGAGTGTTTCGGGATCACAAAGCTTATATTCGGCCCCAATTTCTTTCCAAGTGTCTTCTAAAGCCGTTTAGCTTTAGCTATGGTTAGCTAACCATTTTCTTATTCTCAATTATTGATTTCTGTTTGAAAATAATATAAATTAAGATGACTCTCTCTTCCTTTTTAAATTTTGCTGTTCCAGGTATCTTCTTTTTTCACCGCCTATTTAGTTTAACAGTAACCGCGACAGAATAAAATCTAATAGCATACACAATTTACATTCGATGTGATATTATTATGCTTTTCCTTCAAAGTTGGCGCTATTGTCAGTATTTCGATGATATTCGGTTAGAACTAAACGAAATTCGCTTTATCTACGATTAGCGTTATACAACTTGAACAGGGCATTAAACTGGGTTCATTACCGAACTTCGATTAAAACTGAACCGCAGTTAGTGCTTTTTATGCAACCGGCCCCTAGTGTATTATAAAAGCAAGTACTGTCCGTTAGACCCGTGCACCTGTTGAAGTTTTATTCTATTGGTGCCATTGAAATAAATACAAATACTACCACTACCACTACTATTACGTCGGTTCTGGTGGTGTAGTGGTAACCATACTTGCCTTCTAAACCCAAGATCGCGGGTTCGAACCCGGCCAGGATCGATGGATTTTTTTCGGGCGTAGAAATCCTAAGTATGGCTTTCTTCGGAAGGGAATTAAAGCCGTGGGTCCCGTGTCGTACATTTACGGCACGAAAAAGAACCTCAAGCCTGAAAGAAGAGGCCTGTAAGCAAAATTTGTCGGCCGTTTCACGCCCTGAATTGAATGGAATGCTGATGACCTGAGATGTTAAAGAATGCCCGTAAATAAACCAAATCAAACAAAACTACTACTACTACTACTACTACTACTACTACTACTACTACTACACATGACTTCTTCTATCACTTTCTTTACCTCCCGATTAAATTACTCCACTAGAGTACCAAAATATCGGTTTGCACAGCGACTGCAAACCAACCGCAAACACAAACATCAGGTAAAAGACAAAAGTCTGCTACAGACATTTTTAAAGCTTAATAAACGCATTTAGCAAATAGGAAATTAAACGTTGAAACTTACAGAAGTAAGAAAGCCGACTCCGTGATTTTCAATAGCTCGTTAGTTTTTTTCCAGATTAGGTGCTGTAAAATATCGAACAATGACAGTATGTCACTGAACAACCTTAATTGATGTATCGTATTATGTGGCTTACGCTAGAGGACCGAGTGGAATGGCTCAGGCAATAATGCTTGAAACTCAGTATCGGGAAACCCAGGGTTCAAGCTCTTGGAGACCGGCAATCCTGACTTTGAAAGTTTTGGTGGATTTTCCTAGTCGCGAATGCTGGTATGGTTCTTTCCTTTCCACAAATTTTTCGCTCTACCATTTCATATCATTCATTTTGTTGGTTCTGTTATAGGGCCGAAAGTGCCATAACGATGTGGGTCGGTGCGGCGTGACTGTGGTTTGCGCTTTGGAAAGGTTTCTACCTCGGGCTCTTCTTAGGGACTCGAAGGAGGGTTCCGCCAGCGTCGCGGTTGGGAAGTTCTATCTGGTGACAATGTTATGTATGTCCGCGCCCTAGGATCCTGGTCGCCTCATATCTCCCTTTTCTCATCCATTTCTCCAATTTAACCCAATCCAATAGTAATCTAACGGTAGGTTCTGGTACTGGTGAATATATAGTTATTTGTTTCTATGATTAAGTATCTTATATGTAAGATGTAAAAGAATACACTCGAACTCGGTAACAATAATGCACTTTTACTTAAACGCAGCATACCCAATGCATCAGAGACATGCTCCATAAATTTCTATGGAAGCTTCATTAGTCAATAAGTACTAGAAACTTAATGCCACAACTTTGAGGTTTGAACAGGCAGAAAACAGATACTCTATCTCAAATTGCTTATCTAAAACCCGTCTATAATCTCTGACTTTATTTAAGTATAGTTCATTGACACAAGGTGTAACTGTTTAAAAAGGTTTGACGATATTTGGTAAAGACATAATGACAATTTTCGTGCTGGACTTAACAAGATACAAACTGAGTTATCTGAAAGGCTACTGTCTTTACTATTTATTAAGCAATTATTTCTAAATTATAAACCGTTTTTAACTTCTAGCTAACCTTAATTATTTTA
Source organism: Metallyticus violacea (assembly GCA_030762175.1). NCBI lineage: Eukaryota > Metazoa > Arthropoda > Insecta > Mantodea > Metallyticidae > Metallyticus > Metallyticus violacea. The sequence goes on from CM060830.1 coordinate 44,756,017, forward strand.
TTTTATAATTGTTTTAATAAACAAGAAAATATTATTTTTTAACATTTTTGCTGCTTTAGGTGCACCTTTTCCATAAACTATTAATATCAGCATCCTCATATTTTAAAATCAGTTTGAAAACATGTTAATTAAAATTTATGGCGAAATAATATATAATTTAAAGCAAACTTTTAATTTTGTGAAAATATTTGCATATAGTGTCATTTTATGTAATTTAAAACCGATTTTTTTTCAGAACTCTTATGCGTGGATAAGTTAAAAGCTTTTACCAGCTACATACGAATGGAGCAGTGTTTTGCACGTGCACAAAAGAATGCATTGCTCTGTCTTACACAGTTTTTAAGAAAAGTGCCATCTAAGTTAAAAAAAAAAAGGTCACGGCAAATGACAAAGAAAGATATGAGCGTGGTGGCCATTTAAAGTCGGTCCTAGTGGTGCATTGGTAACCATGCTTGCCTCCTAAACCCAGATCGCGAGATCGATGAATTTTTTTTGGGCGTAAAAATCCTTCCTTCGGAATGAAAGTAAAACCGTGGGTCCCATGACGTACATTTACGGCACGTAAAAGAACCTCAAGCCTGAAAGAAGAGGTCTCCAAGCAAAATTTATCGATCGTTTCATGCCCTTAATTGAATGGGACGCTGATGACCTGAGATGTTAAATAAAACAAACCAACAAAAAACCATTTAAGCAATTTAAATTCCCGAAACAAACAAAAATTATATATGGGTGTAATCTGCAAACTAGTTCCATATGATGCCTAAAAGCAAAATTAACTTTTTGTCCCAAAATCTGAAAGCAGTGTAAAAGGGGATGTGGCTTCCAGGTCGCCATATTTACATGTCCAGTTAAATGCATTTAAATGCCGCAAACACATAAATTTATATGAGCATAATTTGCAAACTATGTAAGGTGCTTTCCTGCTATGTATAAAGTCATGAATCATTTTAACCCAAAATATCTATCAAGTGTTCTTATGGAGTCCTGCAAAGTACACCTGGGTGGAAAACTTACTAGGTACTCAAATAAAAAAACTGTGTTGTCCAGCATTCAGAGATTTCTGTGTTAATCTATACATCATTTTTCAATTATTAAAAATTAAAATATATTTATTTATTACATTTTTATTTACACGAATACTTGACTTAAATAAAAAGCATCCTGTTATCTTTTTGAAGAAAGCTGTTAATCGTTAGAACGCTCAATGTAGAATCAATAGTTTGGTATATGAGCATTTCTATCGTTGTTTAGTTCATTTCAATATTTAAAAGTTGTAAACAAGTCAGACTATGCTGTCGTTTGTCAGCGCAAGCCAACAGGGGACTAAGTATGATCGCTTGTCTATCGATATTACTGGGACACGGATACCTTGACCCCATACCTCATAGTTGCACTAGCCACTGTTCTCGTAGCGTTTTACTCGCATTTTTTCTTAGTGCGAATTGTTCTACTTAATATGCGCTCCGTTTCATCAGCTAAGTAAGAAATTATATGCAACTTAGAAAGAACCCTTAATTAGTTAAGAATACTAAGTCAATTTAAAAACATGTAAACTTTCCAAAGAAGTGTCGTAGCATACAGCGGTTGGTAGTACTGATTAGCTCCGACCTGATGTGTTGATTTGATTTATTTACGGACGCCCTTTAACATCTCAGAATATCAGCGTCCCATTCAATTCAGGGCGTGAAACGGCCTACAAATTTTGCTCAGAGGCCTCTTCTTCCAGGTTTGAGGTTTTTTTACATGCCGTAAATCTACGACATGGAACCCACAGCTTTACTTCTCTTCCGAAGGAAGCCTTACTTAGGATTTTTACGCCCAAAAAATCCATCGATCCTGCCCGAGTTGGACCCGCGATCTAGGGTTAAGAAGGCAAGTATGGTTACCACTACACCACCAGGACCGACGATCATGAGTAGCGCATTAGCATTAATTTTTGCGTGAAGCTTCGTAAATCCGAGACTCATGCATGACATGTAAGAAGTTTATGGAGACTGTTTCACTTATGTGACGTCATCTTAAAATCGACCAACGAAACGAAAGAAAAGCTTTAATTTTGACCAATCACAGTAGGATATCGTGGTGAAATTATCGAAAAATATTATCAATTTCGTTTTATCACGCGACGTGCATTATTGACAATCGACATTCATCTGTTGTAAGATAGTTTGAAAAGCTTAAGAATTCATAATGCAAATGTACAATTATTACAATATTGTAAGCCAATTTAAGGGAATTATATTTAAATTCTTATATTATTCGTGAAATAGTCGTAATAAATATCACGCGAGGGTTTGAGCTTTCCAGATAAATTCACTAACTACGTTCGTGAATGTTTGGCAATCTCAGACCTTCTTGTAATATTACTTGTGATAATTGTTTACCCCGTACTCAGTACTATAAGTGGTTGGGAGTCCATCGACGTCAACTGACGACGCTCATGCGGCCGAATTAATGAGACCATGCATGAAAATGAACGTGTGATTGTTAGAGAAACTGCCGAAGAGTGTAACATTGGGCTCGTATCATGAAATCCTGGCAGAAAAGCTTGATATGCATCGCTTTGCAGTAAAGTTTGTCCCGAGCTGTTGACACAAGAACAGAAAGACAACCGCATCATGAACTCTTGGAACGTATTAATGAGAATGCAACTTTTATGGTGAAATAATCACCGATGGTGAAACACGGACCTATGATCAAGATGTTGATACGAAAGTCCACTCACCATGATGGGTTGGAAAATCTTCACCAACCCCCCTCCCAAAACGCTCTTCAAAGTGCCGTTGAATTAGAGTGTAATTCAATCGTACCTCCAGACTTTTTTTATTTCTAAAGATGAAATACACGACGAGAGGACAAAAATTCGGCTCAGTTGAAGAGGTAAAACAAAATTTCGTATAAAACATTGCGCAATCTCAATAATCTATATGGGCTACTTTCAGAAGCTCAAACGCTGATGGAAGAAATTTATCAATAGCGAATAAAACAAAGTTCAGTATATTTCAGATAATCCAAATTTTAAAAAAGTTCTGTTATTTTTTAAACACACCCTGTATTATTATCCCTGACAAAATATATCTCTGGTACATGCATAGCTGGACGTCGAAGCACTGGGATTTATTAGGTATAACACAGAATATAAAAAGGCTATATAAAGACCATCAATATTGCAGTTCCTGTCAGCAACCTACATCTTATCAGAAAACCTGTATTTTACATGCACGCTTTCTGCACGTCTTTAGTTAAACCCCTGGTCTGCTGATGTGGTGTTAAATTTCGCTTCCACTCTTGTCATGTCCCTTGAACGTCGACTTTTTAACTTGTTACCTGCCGGTCTCAAGGCAGTATACATTCATTTGCACTTTACTATTTTTTAAACACACCCTGTATTATTATCCCTGACAAAATATATCTCTGGTACATGCATAGCTGGACGTCGAAGCACTGGGATTTATTAGGTATAACACAGAATATAAAAAGGCTATATAAAGACCATCAATATTGCAGTTCCTGTCAGCAACCTACATCTTATCAGAAAACCTGTATTTTACATGCACGCTTTCTGCACGTCTTTAGTTAAACCCCTGGTCTGCTGATGTGGTGTTAAATTTCGCTTCCACTCTTGTCATGTCCCTTGAACGTCGACTTTTTAACTTGTTACCTGCCGGTCTCAAGGCAGTATACATTCATTTGCACTTTACTAATCAGCTCGTCATATGCATGTTGCATCCAAACTCACATGATCAACTGCTTCTTCAAGACACTGTACACAGATATGAAAAACAAACAATACAAACTGCTTCCGCGCTCTAGTCGTAGGTTTTGCGTATACTAATCCGGAGGTCCTTGTTTCGAATTCCGGTCAGGTCATGATTTCTGAGCAAGGCTTTTTTTTTTTCGAAGTTTTTTCTTACTCAGAGAAGAGAAGTGCCATATAGCTTCAAGGCGTCAGGGACTCAGAACCCATTTACGCCATAATTAATTCATTTCATTCCTCGTTCCAGACTTACATCTACAGTATTCAATATACAATCTACAGACGTAGCGAGAAGGCCAAGGCAGTCAAAGTAACAATACATAAATTAAAATATGCCAGCAAAGGAAAAACTAGATGAAAGTGACACCAACAAAGTCAGCACAAGTGGAGGAATACTGGAATATTACCAATGGAATCAGGACGTAATCGTGTCGACCAGAATGTGGTTTTCCAAAACAATATATGTTTAGCCCGGGGGGAGGTATCATTCCAGCATCTTCTATAAATAAACTTGTAAACAATTTTATGAAGCGGAGCTGAAATAGATACCCCCGGCTGCGACACATTTAGTAACCGAAACGTAAAACATAGCTTGAGCGGACAAGTTTTATAACTAAGGTATGCTTTAGTGAAATGCAAAACGAAAATGAATTATTAGCTAAATAAATATCTACACCGCAAATTATTGGTAGAATTTATCCATTGTACACTGACTAACATTAAAAAAAAAAGTTAAAGAAATTGTGAGAATGTTGTTATTTTTATTTGTTTGGTAAACACGGTACCGCAACGTGAAGATCTATTGTGCCAGACGAAGGTTAATATATGATAATTTTGCCAAATGAGCTCAAGGGACTTTGCGGCCGAAATTTCAAAGGAGTGAGGGAAAACGCCTGAAAAAACCTGTTAGGAAACTAACCCAACCGGGAATCGAACCCAGACCCGCCGCGTTGGAAACGCAAACATTACCGTTCGACTACTCGTTAGTGATAATTTATTTATATTTCTATATAAAATTAAACAAATCCAGTATTCCAAAATTTGGGAGTTTTTACTAAACCTGCAATATTTTTATTATAAATTCGTGCATTTAGACACAGTTTTACATACAAATATGTGATATTTACGAAACATAACACATGTTTTCTGTCCTAAGCCCCTCTACAGTCTACAAAAACAAAAAAAGTGCATTTCCTTATTCAATTTAGAAAATTACTTCGTTTCCAAATTAAATTGTTCATTCAGCTAACGTTGCAATTTCATTAGCTTAGGTCTGCGGTAGAAACTAAAAGATTGGATGCTTAGCGTTTGCTCTTGTTTAGAGGAAACAATAGATAGTTGGTTTTGCTTCATTCAATTAAGTTCCTGCCCAGATGGTGGTCCTTCCGTCTACTTAAAGAACCTGTTCTCAAGTTAATATCACCACAAAACGTCGTTGTCCCGTTATAATGTTATTAGAGCTCTGGAGAAGAGTCTCTCTCTCTCATCTGTGGGTACTCCGGCGTTGTAGATCAGGGGGAAAGAAGGGGGAAAACTACATTATTTCCTACAATGTCTTTAATAGCAAGAACAGAAGTATATAAAAGAATTTAAGAACACCAGGTGAAGTATGGCATGATAGCTACAATTGAGCACGACATTCTATACGGGGGATAACTGTTCTCACGTGGTATTCTGATTTGTTTTATTTACGGACGCTCTTTAACATCTCAGGCCATCAGCGTCCCATTCAATTCAGGGCGTGAAACGGCCGACAAATTTTGCTCAGAGACCTCTTCTTTCATGCTTGAGGTTCTTTATTGTGCCGTAAATCTACGACACGAGACCCACGGCTTTACTTCCCTTCCGAAAGAAGCCATACTTGGATTTTTACATCCGAAAAAATCCATCGATTCTGGTCGGGTTTGAACCCGCGATCAAGTTTAGGAATCAAGAAGCATGGTTAATACTACAATTAATACTACAACTACCAGGACCGACTTTCGCGTGGGAGAACCAATGCACTCTACGGCGCCATAAGCACCATCTGCCGCAATTTCTAAAGAATACGAAAACTAGATAGACAGAATTGCAACTTTTAAGCATACACTTTAAATTGCCTAACAAAGCAAGAACACAAGCTATGAACCATCGCCCAGAAGGAACACAAGAAATAATGACAGGCGCAAGAAGAGAGGATGATTTGTAGCTCGTGGCCTATTGCACCTCTCCCACCTGTTGTCTACAGTTCAGTATCAACATAACTTCTTTTCTCCCATTATTCCTCAGTTCCCGATATATGGCCTTGGTCATACATAATACGCAGCAGGTACCTATTGTCACGATTACCCGGCACCACCAAAAAGATGTCACGAACTTAAGACATCCAAAAATATGTGAACATAGTCACATAACCCCACGTAGTTTACTTTTTAAAAGTATGTGCATGGTTGCCAAGGATTTATGAAATTAAACAACCATTATCCATTAGATCACATTATAAAATGTATTACATTCTAATTATAATGAGATACAATACTACATTCCTGAAAGAAGATGTGGCATAGACACGCCAGTATCATTTGATGATTTCTCTCCGATTGACACTTTTCTAACTGTATTCCTCTTGCTTTTCTTGGGTGAGAAACTTCAAACCACCAATCAAATTAACTCTTCCAAGCATGGACATCCAACCATCACTCTCAAGCTGCTACCTCGCCCAACAATAACAAAAAATCTATAGACACTACAACAATGTGTATGTCACGCTATTTTTCATCTTCTCCCAATCACTGGCTAGTAAATATCCAATCCCTGCCTAAAGAGAGCGCTTAAGCGGAACTTATCTTGTACTCATAAACCTGCTTTCAATTTTCTTCAAATAGTCAACAATATAGCCTAGAATAATATTTTAAAACTCTAAAATCCGTCTTTGTGTTATAGATCAAGAGAAATAATAGAAGTTTGCAGTTTATGCAATAATGAACTTGTAAATGAATTGGAAATTATTATGCCAAATTTACATCATTGTTGCAATATTTTCCGCGATTAATTATAAAATCATTAAATTTTCATTTTATAAGTTAATAAAAATATATTCTGAAGACGGAAAGAAGGTTTTTATTCATGCTGCCGAGGAAACTTAAATATCGCCACTATCTATTTGCGTTTGTTATAACAGGAATTTAAATAATTTTCTCTTTTTTCAGTGAAGTGAACAACATTTAGTTCGAATTTCTTTTCATTCTAAAGAAATGTGTCACCTTAAAAATAATACGCTAATGAAGAATTTTAAAAATAACTAAGTTAAAGTTATAGAAATAATATTACATTAGCCGTGTTGAAAGTTATTTTTAAGAGTCTGAACATTTTACACAAAAAAATATTACCATTCTTCGCTTAAAAACATAAAATTAGCTTTGAAAATTAATTTGGAAAATGTCTGTAAACGTTTTCAATTGCTTCTTTTTCATTTAAGTGAGATACAAATGTTAATCAAATATAAACAGGAAATGTTATGTTACCGCATTTGAGTAGTAAGAAGTAAGACACACCCTTGGGTGGATTCGGGTGGCCTATGGTAACCATACTTGCCTCGTAGACCCAAGTTCGCGGGTTCAACCTCGGCCAGGGTAGATGGATTTTTTAAACGTAAAAATCCAAAGTATGGCTTCCTTTGGAAGGGAAGTAAAGCCGTGGGTCCCATGTTGTACATTTACGGCACGTAAAAGAACCTCAAGCCTAAAATAAGAGACCTCTGAGCAAAATTTATTGGCCGTTTCACGCCCTGAATAGAATGGAACGCTGATGACCTGAAATGTTAAAGAGCGTCCGTAAATAAAACAAATCAACAGCACACCTTTGTGAAGGTACGCATGAGAGATACAGGAGTAGCGGGGGTCAATTCCCCTCGCACAGTAGTTTCGTTTTTCAGTAGCATCATGTCCGAGCAAGAGATACACTCGTCGATTGGACAACGAAGTGTTATCAAGTTTATGAAGCGGGAGGACACAAATACCGACCGAAATTTTGCAAACATTAACGGCACACTTTGGGGATAAGACGCTATATAAGACTAGTAAAAAAGTTTCACAGGTTGAGAAACTGTTAAAAATGGGAGTCACCAAAGCCGACCTCGAGCGAGCCTGACAAAAACAAACATATGGACCATTGACTGTGAGTGACGATTAATATTCATAAAATCGCTTTTAAGGTTCCGATACGTTATGAGAGTGTTCAATCCATCATTTCAGAGAATTTGGATTACCAAAAAGTCTCGACATGGTGCGTTCCTCGAATTCTCACTAAGGATTAAAAAGCTGCACGTATGGGAATATATCGGAAGTTTTTGGCTTAATACCGGGATCAGGAAGATGGAAACGTAATGTGTGATGAAATATAAGCACACTTCTATACTCGTTAGTCGAGTCAAGAGAGCAAGATGTGAGTAAAAGAAAATTTCTCGGTCTCTCGAGGCATCATATCCATCGATTATCTTTATGAATGCAGAACAATCAATGCAGCTTATAACTGGTTGAGGCAAAACGTGCCTCAAAAAAAGACGTCAACATCCGATCCGAGAAGTTCTTCTCCTCCAAGACAATGCCCGCCCACATACAGAGGAAAAAAATCAAGGAAAGCTATTGTACAGTGATGGATCACCCTCCCTAGTCCATATATTCAATTACCGTATATTTAGACTTAAAAGAAGCGTTGGGTAGTGTGCGATTCGTGCGCAAATGGCCGGAAACCTAAACCCACTCTTACTTCGATAATATCCTTAAGAAGCATCCTAACGCTTAGATAACGTGTTTGTAAAGCGGGAATATATGTAGCAAAAATTAGGTGTATCGCTTTTATATTTAATTTGGTTTCAATAAATTAAAAAAAAATGGTTTATATTTTAATCGCCGTCATATGAACGCTCTCGAGCTGTTCTACTGTGTCATCGTTTTCCCAGCTTTGTAACTCTTCCTTTGCAGGTCTCCGTGGTTTCATAATTGCGTTATGAAATGCCAGCACTTAATTTAGCAAAATCGCTGACCTGAATCAGAATTTGCTCTTGCAAAGTTTAAAAGCATTGGCTTACTCGATGATTCGCTTTCAAGGTACCAGCCCATGGGCACAGAATATATTAAATATTGAAAATTCGCAAAAGTGACCAACCATGCCATTAGTTTCCGTCGCTCGATTGGAGGGCATACTTTGACATTTGGAAGCCGTTTCACGGTATGAAAAACTTTTAATAAGGCTGTCCAGCTGTCCTTAGTAGCATGGCCAATCAATTGCCACTTTGCCAGAGTGGTATATTAACATTTCAAACGCCCCTCGTTTTTAGCCTTCTCTGTCCATTTAGAAAATTCCAAATGGGGTTATGGGACCGACCGCTTTGATGTTTACTTCCCTTGCAGTCTCTTTTGAACCAGTGGGTTAGCTGAATTGCAAACTCAGCATGAAAGTGATACTTGTTGGGACTTGGTGCATGCTTCGAATGTTAGTAGATCTAAGCCGGTCCATAAACAGCATCATGTTTTAACTCCTATATTGATAAACGTAAAATATTGCTTGAGCGGACAAGTTTTATAACTAAAGTACGCTTTAGTGTAAAATAACTCCCTGATATGTCATTTTTATTGTCTAAGCTGTTTTATTAAAATATACATGCTTTATTGTTTTATAGCACATTAAAACAAAATTCATATTAGTACTGGTGTCATTTCTTTATGACGAATCGCACATGTTTTTACGTTACAAACGTAGTGATAACAAGAGGAAGATTCGCAGCTGGAGATACACACACTATAACCACTTTCCTGGCAGTTTAACAAATATTCATATTCTGACTCAAGAACTAGCTGTTAAACTACACAAATCGACATGAAAAGGCATCACTTGAATTTGGAGACAGAATCTGTAAGATACTTAAGGAGTTAAAGTTGAAGCATCATAGATTAAATTTATTACAAGCATTGACTCAAGATATTTCAATTTCGAGAGTGGTTTATTATTCGTAATGTAACCGGTTATGAGTTTTCGAAGTTAATAATTTGTTCAAATTAGACGTGTTTACTGGGCAAGTAATGGCCCTTCTCTACCGAGTCTTTCATGGTTTAGTCACCGGTTTCACGGCAGCTGGTAGGTCGGCAATTAGAGCGGTAACTCCCGGTGAAACGGATGTAATATCCGCGTAACTTATTCAAGTTCTCACAATTACAATGACTGACAGATGTTGGAAATATTGTCCTTCTACATCCACACATTTCTGGCATCTTTTTAGAAAATTTGTCATTCTCTCGTTTTGAAGAAGGGTTTATGGCGAGGGATGGGATTTGGCTGTACGGTAGCTGTGTGAATTAATTTAAACCCGCTAGTCGCAGATTTCGCCACGGCTGCTGCAGATTACCAACGCTCTCTCTGATTTCTGGCACCTGTAAGCGCTCCACGTTTGAGTGAAAGGGAATTTGATATGAAATTCGCCGATAAATAACGCCTCGTGATTTGATTGCAGAGGTTGTTGATTCTCCCAAACGTGAATAACCAGGTGAACTCACGTTTCACGCGGATCACTGGCAAGGTAAACACGTAACTTTGGTTGCGTTCACCCAACTGGTGTCTACTATGAAGAAAGTGTTACTTCAATGTTGAGCCTCGTTAACGTCAGATCTTTTACCGCGGACTTAAGTCGTTCTTCCTCTAACTGCCCGAGCGACGCAGCAGCACCATCCTGGTCCAGAAAATTCAAAATTCTTTTTGAGTCAAAATCTATTTCTTATGTACTCTAGAAAAACTGACGCTTACACAACAAAAGCGAAACGGGGTTTTCGCGTCAGGTTTGCTTTCACCACCCATAGGTTCTTCCTATTCGCTACGCAAGCTCCGCTATTCGTAAATCAGCTCACTTCAAACAAATTTTACATGTTGTGTCAATGACCTGCGTACCGGCACATTTGTCACTTCCCGAGAGTAAGGCATGGCCAACCTTTTGCTCGCTGCATTTCTATTGTGTGACTTTCGCAAACGCTTATTGTATTCGGAGAAAGACGTGACAGTTTTCTTACTTTGCTATATATCACATGTTATCTCTTAAACATTACTAAAATTACACATTATAGACATTATGCCCAGTCTTAAACACTGTACCATCTTAATTCTACCTACTTGAATTTTGTCATGGAAGTTTCCTATATACAGAAAGCACAACATACCTGTAAGAAATCACAGAATCGTTGTTTAAAATTACCAACATTTATTATCTCAATTACTCTGTAATTGACCGGGGGGCAGGGACAGCTTCAATCTTCCGAAATTTAATCAATTTGAACTTGACGCATGCAATGTTGCTAGTGTTTGCAAATTGCAGGCAGGTAAGCCTGACATTCCAGCAAATTTCTGTAATTGGATGCTACGAAATGTTAATTATAAGAGTAATTGATCCACGCTAAATATTCCCTACTGATGATTCGATGAAGCATGGTTCCTTTTATGTGGTTATGTATCGATGCAAAATAACGGGTGTTGGAGTGTAAAAATAACCCAATTTTATTCACGGAACTCTCTAGCATAACGGAGTCTACCTGTTTTGAGAATGCCATAAATGGAGAAAGATACAGAAATGACATAACGACAGTATGTGCTTTTAATTATGGAGGGATTTCACAAAAATATATAGAACAAACCCTTACACCTTAGAAGAACTGAAAGAAACTATCAGGCAATAAATTGACTAAATTTCGGAAGATAAATTGAGAGTGTGAACGACATTTTCTAAAAACCAAATATATGTGGGATAGCAGAACATTTCCAACACCTACTCTCATACGGTGTGTTCTTATTTTCATTGTAATTGTAGTGCAATTGCGAGAATAGAATCAGTTGCACGATATTACATCCGTTTAACCGGGAGTTGCTCTTGGACTGACGACCCGCCGTCTGCCGTGAAATGGGCGACAAAATCATAAAATGACCCGGTAACAATGCAAGAGAGACTAAACGTTCCTGAACCTTTGGTTTGAGCTGGTATTGGGAAGATGGTGTGAGTTAAATAAAAAAGGGAATAAAATTTCTCTTAAATATTACAAAAAGGTGTGCTCTCTGAAATAAGAACTCGTCCAAACGAAAACTTTCATTCGTTTGGCAAGAGGTTGGTGTTTCTACATTACACTACCAGAGGGATGGGGGATTCCTTTTAATTTTCATGAGTAGATAGATATGGAATAACCACCAGTTATTATTATCTAATCCCATGTAACATTCCTTCCGCAGAATTGTTAAAGAAAAGTGCATTTTTTGTTTCGAAGAAACTTAACGAACGACCATGAATAATCACTGGAGTATTTATTTTGAAAAAAAAAAATCTACAGGAACAAGCCATTAATGAAAAAAAAAATGTTTATAAAAGTGTATCAGATTTGTGAAATATGCTTGCCTAAAGACTGAGTCAATTTTGAGCAATTTGTATAAAGGTGAATATAAATAAGTCATAATACTGGATTGGCAAACTGACTTTTGGGACAACCTGTATATCAATATCTCCTCATATAACCTATTCTTAAGGTTAGTAAGCTACAAGTTATTTTAAAGTATTTAAAATTGCAGTGCCCTCATTCCGCTATGCAATCCAAATTTATACCGGTTGACCTTCAATTGACGTGCGATTCCCAGTACGACTGGAGTTAAAATTCCGCTGGCGCGTCGTGTTAATCACGTCAATGTTTCAGTCCATTTCTGTAGAAAGTTCATATTAAACGTTAGATACACGCTAGAGCAAAGAATATTTATTTTTAACTGTTATGTGCAAAAGAAATCGTACAAGTACTATAGGAGAGATTTTTCGTGTTGAATTTCCAAGAGCAACATCTCCCTCCGGAAGTGCAATTTTCAGATTGATGAACAAAGTTCGAACCGAAGACGTTTTCACTGTCAAGAAGCCGAGATCCAAAACGGGGATTTTAACAAAGGAGAACCTTAAATATATACGTTATGGATTAGAAACTTCTCCTCGAAAGCATTGAACATGCTTAGACCAGCAAAGTGATGTATCTGTCGCTGTGCGTACAAAGCCACTCAGTTGATACATCTTTCCCTATATAAAATCACTGCTGTAACTGAATTGAAACCCATTGAGATACTAAACAAAATATCCGGAAGACATTTAACAACAGTGCAGCGAGTGTCTCAAAATCATTTCAAAAGAATCTAGGTCAATCTTTGGTCAATTTGCATGCCTTATCATGTCAATAAGCGTTACCAACCAAACTCTTTCCGCGCTTATGCTATGCTGGAACGATGGGAAAGAGGAAGAGATAATACACTTGACTGAACATGGAAATAGGTGGAAGGAATAAGGCATGTACCTTGAAACAAGTACTTCCCTTTAACTCTCGCAATGACCACAGTATATTATCATATACAATGAAAAGTATTAATACTTGAAAACCCCTCTTAATTTATCAATTTACTTAAAATAACCTAAATAGCATGCTGAACTGTACGAATATTTTGTGAACTATTTAAGAAGGTGGTGAAATACGATGTTTATGCTATGGTCAGCAAAAACTCTATTTGTTGACACTGCATCTCAGCTTTAGTTTAACAGAATAGTGTGTGCAATATTAATTACTATTTACTACCAATAAATAACGAAAGAAACCAAAAAATACGTAAATATGAGTTCTGACCACGTTATCTTACTTTCCTCAGCAGCTGGTGAGGTCGTTACGCAGTAATTTCCGGACGGCAAAATTCATTTCCGAATGCATAGCGGAATGAGCGCTCTGTATAGTTCTTCTATAAATATTAAGTGTAATGGCATTAGAAAAGAACAAATTATTATAAGATTTTCATATCTCAGCGGGGATTGAAACCCTGCTCTTGTAAAGATAGATCATTTGATTTAATGTAAAATGACCATAACGGTTTTTTTGTAGACATGTTTGCGGTTTTTTTTTTTTTGAGTAGCGTTTAACGCCCGTTTTTACTACTGAGGCACCACAGGCGGTGGACACTGATGATACATGAGATGAAATGATATATTGGGAAAGAATATTTTTTTCAGGGAAGGAAGCGTTCCAGGCCTAAGTTTAGGGTACCTCCTCGGCATTTGCCAGTTATGAAGACTGAGGAAAACCTGGCAAAAACCTCAGTCAGAGAGGACGGTCCTGGTGGGATTCGATCCCCAGACCTCCCGCTCACGAGTCCGTGCCTTAACGACCTCGGCCACCCGTGGCGGTTGTGTGTTTGCGTTTGAATACTCAATTTCGACGATAAGAAGACTACAATGTAACTGCCAGTTATAGTATAAAAAAAAGTGCGCAGAGCATCCAAAGTTCAGAACTTATTAGAATTTGCTATGAACTTGATGAAAGTATCTCGCACATCTGTTTTAGCAAACAATGGAAGCTATGAAAAGGACCGCAAAATTACGACATTCTTTGCTTGCAACCTTGATCTTGTAAAAGGCTGCCTTCAAAGTACACACAATCTTGTAACAAAGGGGAGAAAATGTACGTGAAACTATTTACCCAAAGTGACACTTTAAGTGAACTCCTTGCATTTTATTGCCAGTTTTCGAGAAGCCATGTAACGGCTTTGATGGCAGGAGTTTTAAAACATGCATGGCCTCTGTCAGAAATTTCCGGCCATGCTTTGCTTCCCCATACCACCGGACTGTCGCCAGAAGGATAACGAGAATAAGAAGAGTAAAGAAAATCAGAGAATGTCATAAACAGCGCTCTTGTTTCTTTGTGTGTCGTTAAAGCTGTTTTACAAGTTCTCTGAACCCTTCGCTGTTTGCTTGCTTTTGGTATCATTAGAAAACTAAATTTAAGGAAGTTTAAATACGAAGTTCGTTTGTTTCAGAAGCGATACACCGTCTTTTGTTTTTAACCGAAGAGCTGATTTAACATTTTCTCATTTTCAGAGAGTCCCAGGTTTCACTGGGAATTACGGAAATGGAAAACAATTCATTGTTGTTGTTGTTATTATTATTATTACTATTATTGTTATTATTATTGCTGTTGTAGAGATTATAATGATCTTAGAAATGTTTAAGAAATTTAAATGTACATGATATTTGCAAATAAATGGTCGTGTATTTTTACAGAAGATAGTATTGAACAAAGAAAAGAAGAAAAACTTTAGCGAGTCTCAGACTTACACACAAAAAAGGTTGAAATATGAGTGTTAATAGCCACTATAGTAGATACTCTGTTCCCATTCATTGTCACGCCATAGATGTAAATTCTCACACAATTTTGGAATTAAAATATTCGTATCGATTTTTGTCAGCATGTGGGCAGAAATAGTACTAGATGACAGATTTTACCAACATTTTTATCAAACAAATTTCCTGCCTTGCCTGAACAAGTGTTCAACTATCATAGACAACAAAGAGGTATTTGCACACAGGACAGCCACCCGGTTTTCGATGCAACATCCAAGAACCTGAATGGATTGGACCAACAGGTCCAGTAGTTTGGTCTGCATTACTCTGGACTTAAATCCCTTACATTTTTGACTTAGGAAATATATGAAAAGTTTAATATATTTCATGAGTGGCAGCTGGGCTGAAATATTTATTATACTGGATGGGAGTCACACGGTGAACATAGACATATGTATGTATTGTTCACCAAACTTATTTATTTAAAATTCCTTAACGATAAAGTATGTATGTAGGTCGCGCTTAAAGTTTCTACTTGTTTTTGGTTTTATTCCTTCATAAATCTCATGCACTTTTCAGTCGATGTATCTATCACCTCTTCGAAGTCTTCGATCGTAATTTCAACATTGAAGGACAATTTATGCACTTTTTCCTTGATAGTTGGAAACAAGAAGTTGAGACTTTAAGGCGGGTGTACCATTAATTTCACACTTAAAGTAATTCAAAAGTTTTTTGTCTGTCCCGCAGTTGGGAGAATGGAGGGCAATATAGTTTCGAAGACTCGGCAAACGAATGGCGGTATATTCTCAGCATTAACCAAATAGAGACCTCCCCTGTCCCAATGGGGGGGGGGGGGGTTACTGGAGCAGAAGTATGACGAAAGAGAAATTTATCCTAATTTGATTTCTTCCTTTAAGACTAACCATAACGCCAATAGCCAATTACTTTTCTCTCATAGATGTCCAAAAATGAGTATGGCAGGCCTCGATTGAATATTTGTAGCGTTTGCTTGCACCAACCATGTGTATATTTTTTATGAATTTCTGTAAAAGGGTGTAAAGTCCACATGTCGGTCCTGGTGGTGTAGTGGTAACCATACTTGCCTTCTAAACCCAAGGTCGCGGGTTCGAACCCGGCCAGGAGATGGATTTTTTTCGGGCGTAAAAATCGTAAGTATGACTTCCTTCGGAAGGGAAGTAAACCCGTGGGTCCCATGTCGTACATTTACGGCAGGATAAAGAACCTCAAGTGTGAAAAAAAGAGACCTCTGAGCAAAATTTATCGGCCGTTTCACGCCCTGAATTGAATGGGACGCTGATGACCTGAGATGTTAAAGAGCGTCTGTAAATAAATCAAATCAACAACTTACCCACAATATGCCACGTTGAACTTCAGACAAGTTTGAATACAAATCCATAAGTGAAATGTCAGTATTCAACAAGCCGCCACTAATATACGTCTGTCCATACGGGATAAAGGGAGTTCCTACCCCATTGCCCATCGAGTCATCATTTCCCCCGAATTTCCCAGAAAGGCGATGGGGTTTTCCATTAGAACGGTACCTAAAATTTAAACCGGTGCGTCTCCCATTGCCAGCTACCAGTTTCACTGGTCGGTCGGCCTGACCCAGCACGGGCCGACAATCATTAACCGAAGTTAACCGGAGAGTGACCAGAGCATTTAGGGAGCTCACCACCCTTCCTGCCACAAACAGCGCTTGAAGACTTAACCTCTGCCACCAAGGTACACGCCTGAAGCACTCCCATGTAACGCATGTAAACTAAACATCGGCATGCAGTGCAAAGGTTGATGGAACACAACCATGAAATGCTTACATGCCGCCATAGCTTGCATGACAACTACATATGCACGTCTGGAGATCAGAAAAAGGCAAGTGCGAGGGTGGCTTGAACTTTTTATCTGCGCATGTCGGTTGGCGATCAGAAGAAGCTACAGGTAACCTTTTCTACCCTCCTCACTATGTTCATGCATGAGGGTGCCGATAATAAAAACAGCGTTATCAGATACTCGCCCGTGGTTAGAAGTCCAGCGAGAGTGCAAGATCTGAGTCCCCTCTCGCACTCTTCTTCTGATTGCCAGACTGTATTTGGGATATCCATGCTGCCACACGAATGAGAATCTCTTACGTCTTACATGTCCGCTGGATTCTAACAATGGGTGAGTATATAACAACACTGTTTAGTATTATCGGCACTAGTGTGCTCAAATTAATGAGAGAGAAAAAATTTGCCTAGCATACTCCTCTTACTTGCCTTCTTCTGTTAAGTCGGTTCTGGTGATGCAGTGGTACTTCCCTTCTAAACCCAAGATCCGGTTTCAAACTCGACCAGGGTCGATGAATTTTTTCGGGCGTAAAATTCCTAAGTGTGGCTTCCTTCTGAAGGGAAGTAAAGCCGTGGGTCCCATGTCGTACATTTACGGCACGATAAAGAACCTCAAGCCTGAAAGAAGAGGCCTCTGAGCAAAATTTGTCGCCGTTTCACGCCCTGATTTGAATGGGACGCTGATGACCTGAGCTGTTGAAGAGCGTCCATAAATAAATCAAATAAACAAAACAAATGCTTTTGGTCGCTCAAGTACATAAACAGGAGGTAGCCAAAGAGACGCTTGGTCAAAACGGCCTCTTACTAATTGATGGTATTAATGCCGGTCAGCATACAAGCAAGCCTTTTGCGCGTTCTTTTCTTGCGGCGAAGCGTTCATTATTATTAATGCCAGTGAAAAAATGTTTCCTGAATGAATGAATGAATGAATGAATTGTGTTTAACTCCCGTTTTTTGCTACAGAGGCACCACAGGCGATGAACAATGTAATCTAATACTTGACTAAGCGGGGTGGTACAGGCTTTTACTTATTCGGAAGGTCCTGGGTTCAAAATTCTTGGGGCTGCCCATCCTGACCTTGGACTTTTTTCGTGTTTTCTTCTGGTCACTTAGGCAAATGCTGAGATGGATCTTTCTTTTCGCGAATTTTTCGCTCTGCTGTTTCGCCTCTTTTAGTCCCGTTGATTCTGTTAAAGGGTCGAACGTGCCAGAGCGAGGTGGGATAGTGCGGGTGACGGTAGCTTGCGCTTTCGAAAGATTTCTGCCCCGGCGTCTGATATGGAAGCGTCCCTTCTGAGAGGCTCGAGTTCCTTGGAGGTGGAGCTACGGTGTTCTGTCTGGTAACAATGTTAGGTATTCCGTCTAAGTTCCTACGCACAAATGTCCAGCAGTTGAGCAAGGTCAAAGTACCGAAATATCTCTTTCGTTCCAAACAATCCAGTCTAATGTTTGCTTATTGAAAACTCTTTGCTGTTAGCTCTAATCGAATACTTCTCATTTCGCATTCTGTATTAACCACGTTAAAGATAATCTTACGACTCGGAACTTTAACAAAGAGAATCTCTGTTTACTAGTGTTTCAACTTTATGAGCTGATAATGTTTATACATACGCATAATAGGTAAATATGTGCTCGCTATACGATAGAAAACTTGGCACTACTCTGTTATACGGGTGTTTCTACTTGTGGGTTCGGTTCTATAAGAATTATTCTATGTACAGTCATTTAAGTGATGGAAACGAGTGCGGAAGCAATCTGCAGCTACTAAACAATCGACTAAAAGTTGCAGAAAATCTTCACTTGGGTCACGCGTTCCAACAAAAGATTCAGGTTGTGTCGGAAGCAGGTTTTTCAACTGAATCACGTTGCTAGAGAAGTTGGTAGAAGTAAATTACGCTTATAAAAATGCTTGAAGGTATGGCTTAAAACTTCTTTCCATTGTTTCTCTCAGCGTCTCCGCCAGCAGGATGTAGTTTTTCATTAACGAGAGGAAGAAATTTGGAAAGAAAGGGTTAATTTCTCTGTCATTTATATTTAGATATCACGTTTTTCATATCCCTCGTCAATATTAGGAAGCAAACTTAATCACACGGAATAAGACAGACAATGCATTCTCTTTATCGGTTTTGTTGACTCCGTATGCACACTGTTCCGCTCATGATCATTTGTGAATGCAGTAGATAATTTAGTTAACTTTAACTGTATTAGACATGCTTTTTTATTGTTATATTGAATTCGTTTATTTTAAGTAATATATTTCAATAAAGTGAATTCGCAGCACTAACACCAATAAACAAGATCGGTAACGGCCAAATGTTTCGCCTGAGAATGTCTTGTTATCAAAATGATTAATAAATATACAGAGAGTCATTGTTTATTTTTTGTTCAATTATAAAATATTGCTGGTATCGATAAACTCTTTTTAAATATTTCTTCTGTTTGTTACAAGTTAAGAAAAAGACCATTAAGGTTAACATTTTAAATTTGTGTAAAAATTGACATTAAAAGTTGAATATTGTATTTAAACAGTACTTGTACCACGCCTCCATTGTGATTAACCGTGATTGGTTAGAACTAGTTTACAAAGAACGCAAAAACAGTCCTCAGAATGTGCCCTTTAGTTTCCAGAATCCATTTCTTATCTAAATAACTGAATTTACTGACAACGGTGAACCGAAAGACATAAACCCAAAAGACCGAGAGGGGTGGCTTAGGCGATAACGTTTGGGACTCGCATGCATTCGGGAGATCCTAATAAAAGTCCTTTGGGACGGCTATCATTGCCTTGGGTTTTTTTGCGTGGTTTTCCCTTTGTCACTTAGGCGAATAGATCTTTACTTTCCACCAATTTTCCACTCTCTTATTTCATTTAATTTGATTTTGTGGTTCTTTTGCAGGGTTGAAAGTGGCAGGAGAAGGGAACTGGTGCTGTATGCGGCATGGCCGTGGCTTGCACTTTGAACAGATTTCTGCCCTGACGTTCTGAGGGGCTCCTTGGAGACAGAGACTTCGCCGATATCAGCTTGTTTTATCTGGAAATGTTCTTAGGGACCTCGTTTACTTATGATCCTCATCACCCCTTGAGTCTAGCCATTTGGTGTCTCTCATCTCTTCTACGTTGCTGGGGGCGCAGAGCACAAACGGCCAACCCTTGAGCATGGATGAAGTACCGAAAACTGCTCCTCTGTCCCTACTAATTTAATGCAAATCTGAACAAACTAAGCTAGACATTTAAAAAAAAAGGTTAATAGCATATATTCTATAAGTGAGTACATATAAGTCATGTTTAATATAACATTTCATTTTAGGTACAAACCCATTAGTTCTGTTTTGCCTAACTTTCCCGAAGAAAATGGGGCAAAACAATGATTGACTGTTATTATGCAATGTTAATGCACCGTTTGCAAAGTGAGGAAGCAGAAGTGACCAAGATTGGCACGCTACAAAAAGTACTTCCCCACCAGGACACGTCGATCGTTGCGATGACAAAAGTGTTTGAGCTGGGCTTCGAAATGGTTCCCCAGCCACCCTATTCCCCAGCTTTTGCCCCATGTGACTTTTTTTTTTCTTCTCTCTTTCCTAACCTCAAAAACTGGGCTTGGGAGGAAACAAGTATTCGTCGAACGAAGAGGTTGTCTGTACTGTAAACGCCTATTATGCACAGTTTGAAAGAGTTTTTTCCCCCTGTGAGAACAAAACAAATTTAGAATCTCGCTGTACCAAATATATTGGGCTCAAAGAAGACTGAGTTGAGAAAATAACAAAAAAAAAAAAAGTTATTTACTGTGGTTTTATCAGTCTTATCAATCCGCCCTCGTACTGAGCACGCGGTATGCCTAGGGTGGCTCAATAAGTTAAAGCAATTTCCCTCAGGTGAATGTCCTTGTGTCAAAGGCGGAGAAAATGTTTATCAAGGCTCCCCACTCGTAGTGTTTATCAAGTCCATGGATACTGGCGTTTCACCCCCTCCAGAACCTGTCATTTCCCGGTGTGACACATGAATAAATTCAGCAATTTATTATTATCATTATCATTTCCAGGTGTTGAAACTTGTTGTCGACACACTGAATTCTGACAATGCTGGTGCAATTAAAGCTGTTTTCAAAGAGTGATATTGAAAGACAACTGGTTCTATGAAGGCAAAACTCACTTCCTTAGAACATGGAATCCCAAGTTTAAAACACGTACAAACCTGGAAAATCTCCTAGCTTTAGTTTAAAAACTGCATTTGTTTGAAATATCTAGGGGGGAGAAATAGGTATCGAAGAAATATGGCCGCATTGTAAACAAAACTTCTGGATGCAAAACTTTATATCGCATTTTTCAAGTGGTAACCTATGAATTATTTGATAACTTCCTGCATTGAAGAACTTACTGTCATTTATTTAGAACTTTCAATTACGCTCCAGAAGTTTCTCCAAGTATAAAAATGATGTTCCTCACTTTCGAGAATCTCTGCGTGATGCTTGTGGCCTAGCTGAATTAGCTGAGATTTCGCATACATCAAATAACTAAGCTTCTTAAAGCAGAACAGTTGGCGAGTCAAGCACTGTAGTTAATGAATCAATTAATTAATTTTAAATTTCATTTCCAACCATGAACAGTAACAACTGTACTGCACTGTTACCCTGAAATTACCACAGTGCGATTTTAAATCATTTAATTGATAATTTATCAAATATTTTAGGCCATCAAAAGCCAGACCCAAAAAGATAGTCCCGGCGTGCAAGACAGATACAAGGAATCTACTTCTAAGCACAGAATTTTTTTTTTTTTTTTTCTGTACGCTTTTACCTTGGAGTACAAATCTGAAAACTATTTTGCCTTTCTACTTTATACATTTTCCATCTGTTTATTTTTCATTGCCTTTGTGGGAAAACGTTCAAATATGCATAAAACCGATTTGCTTCTAATATTTTCGATTATTGTTGAACAAAACATTATGTTGTTGTTTTTTTTCAAAGCCATTAGACGTACAGAAGTCATATTTCAGAATAAATTCATCTTTACATGTTGTAATAGTAGAAAAAAATATTAACATGTTTAAAAAAGTGATGCTATTTGCTCTAATTTTTATCTGTTTTCATCACGGAATAGACCCACTCTCTCTTTCCACAGTCAGTTCCTGAAAGTCATCTCAACGTCTTCATTCAATGCTAATTATTCCCCCGAAACCTACGTAACACCTTGGTGGACATAATTAGCATTGAATGAAGACTGTATAGAGGATGCAAATCTGTGATTTAAATTGCCTTTTATGTAACGAATCTTTGTGTAATAATATACCACGGATAAAATTTTTATCCCCTAATACGAGTGCAATGCTGTGAAATGTACCTTGGTATCGCCTCCAATTCCCATTCTGGATATAACGCCTCTTCCTATATTTAGAACCTGGCGGCAGCATCTTGTGTTCCACCATTTCTAATCATTTCATTGGCCATAAATTTCATCTCAACTTAAATGGCGTCCTTAACATTAATTCATCTATTAAAAAGAGCTCTTACCACTTCTTTGAATATTTTAGCAGAGAAAAAACCAATTCATTTACTCTTTCACAATGTATCAATTTAAATAAATTATAATAATTTACGACTATGAACAAATTACCCACATTTACTCGCTGATTTTCAAAATGTATCAAAAGTTTTATAAGCAAATTCCGAAGGAACCTCGCTATTGCGGTTGCACCCACGAAAATATTTTTGAACAATGTCTTCAAATCTCCACCCATCGTACCAAAAAGACAAAGAACAATTTATATATGTATATGTGTTTGTGTTTCTGTTAACACTCTAGCGGCTGTAGTTTTTTAATTTTCCCCAAAGAATTTCGGCATACAACCATCAATTAACAAACGATTCAATGAATTCGTTAACCATCAGAATTGGACCATTGGGGGTGGGGTTTAACCTAACGCGAAAATTCAAAAATCGTTCTAGCGGTCGAAAGTTTTGTTTATTCTCAACACAACTCAGCATATACCACTAAAATAAATATATAAAAATAATTTCCGAAAATCGGCGAAATAAGATTATTAGAAGTGGGGGTTACCAGAAACCCAAAATTTAAAATCGCTCTAGCGGCTCCAATATTTGTTTTTTCATAACACAACTCGGTATATACCATGTAAATAAAATAAGAAAAACGGTTGCTGAAAAATCAGGGAAATCAGACCATTTGGAGTAGAGGTAAATCTGAAAACTGAAATGTATAAAGCTCTCTAGCGTTTAATTTTCTTTCGTTTATTTCAAACCAAAAAGACAAATAAACTCAGCATATAAATTGTATTCATAACGATGAATATGTTTTATATTTGACAAAAGCATTGTCGTGAAGATAGCAACTGTGAAATATTAATGTAATATGTGCGTGAGAATCACATTTGCATGTAGGAACGCTGTAATAACATTCAAAAAACATTTTTTTCACTTGCTTTTACTACAATAACATTTAAATTAAATTTCAAGGCCATTGAAAATAGATGTAACTTTCGATTGAATGTTGTACATCGTTAATTAGATATATTTGCTTAGTAATTGCAATTTTCCCCCAATTCCACACAGTAATGTCATAACTTTTCATTTCATTTCATTCAATTTGGATTTTATATTCATTTTTAAAGTTATTCAACTTAATGAGGAATTTACCCGGCTCATGCGTGACGGACTTTTTAAAATGTATATGTTCCTTATAGTGCACTATAGCCGCAGAATATGAGAATATTTACTTTCAAATATTCCAAATTTAAAGCACGCACGTTGACTTGTGAAATTACGTACACACTCGTAAATCACAATCCAGCCATATCACTCTCTTATACCAAGTACTGTGCTAAAACAGTCCCAGCTAATTGTATCAGCTATTGCGTGCAAGAGGTGAAGGTCATTGCAAGCGTGTGTCAACTGTTATTCATTTCACTTGACAACCATTAAAATAGTTGTTTTTAAACTATCAAAGTCAACGTGAATAGTAATGTCTGAATAGTAATAACTGAATTTCGCAGTTATCGCTTTCGAAAATAAGGATGACTTTGCTAATAAGTTATACGAAAAATAACCTCCAAAATAAGAACAGGAAAACCAAAAATATAAAAAGTATTTTTTCCATACAGCTCACTCACAGTTATCCACTTTGATTGTTTTTCATAAATGCAAAGTAGAAGAAAGCTCAATGCAATTCTAATTTGCATGAGAGATCCATGTATACGATTGAATTCAGGAGTTATGTATATCCAACTTCGCCGGAAGACAGCGTGCTTTCCGTCGCCAGTCAGCGGGCCTAATTCTCACAGATGAACTTCCATGTTAAAAGAACTGTAGAAGGCTGTGATGTATATCATAGGCAAATAAATTGTTTGGAAAGGAAGCTGCAGTTCAGTCTTTCAGAGTGATTGGCCGACGAGTCGTTCGTTGAGAGCTAAACGCGAACGAAATTCGTAATATATCAGTTACTCCAAAATTAAGAAATAAACTTCTGTACAATATACGCTCATCATCAAAATTACAATATTGCAACAACCACCTACCTTTGGCATGAAAGATGGAAATGGTTTCCTTGGAACCACATTTCTTTCAAGAAAGTTTGCATCCATGCGCATTAGCTCTTCTTGTAAAGTTACTACAATTTCTCTTCTTATATTGTCTTTCAGTTCTTCCAACATATGCGGGTTATTCCGAGGAACCATATTTCAAGTTACACCATTAATAGAAATAGCATACGGTTCATTCTGTGGAATTGTTGTCCATAATCCCTTACTAATTTCCCTATCCTCACAAGTTTCCTCAATTAAAGCTACAAGTTGCATGTGATGTAGCGAAGTCTTGTTGAAAAAAATCAGGTTTATATTCGTGTCCATAATTCTTTGAAGAACCGTGTGATAATATTATCTCTGTACCTGTGCATATTCACAGTATTTTCGTAAAATACAGGTCCTATAATTCTGTAAGCATTTTCTGCAAACCATACACTAAGAGTTTGTTTCTGCAATCCATCTCGTGTTCTGACTTTTCTCTACTCCTGTACCTGTTGTTTTGTGTTGCTACATTACCGTTTAAATAGAATCGTGTTTCGTTCATGAAAAAAATTAAATATGGGCCAAAAGTCATTCCTAACATTGTCCAAAAACCCAGAACCATATAAAGAAATGTACTCTACTCTAGATGCATAGGCATTACTATAAGCCATAACATTTATTTTCAGTGCTAAAATACTGTCATTAACTGAATATAATGTACCAATAATATTAAGGAAACAATATTTTATATATATATATATATATATATATATATATATATATATATATATATATATATATATAGCTCACAACAGAATAAATCATTCATTTCCATTGCAAAATACATACTTACATTTTGATTTGATTTATTTACGGACGCTCTTTAACATCTCAGGTCATCAGCGTCCCATTCGAATCAGGGCGTGAAACGGCCGACACATTTTGCTCAGAGGTCTCTTTTTTTCAGGCTTTAGGTTCTTTTTCGTGCCGTAAATGTACGACACGGGACCCACGGCTTTACTTCCCTTCCGAAAGAAGCCGTACTTACGATTTTTACGCCCCGAAAAAAATCCATCGATCCTGGCCGGGTTCGAACCCGCAATCTTGAGTTTAGAAGGCAAGTATGGTTACCACTACACCACCAGGACCGACTACATACTTACAGAATTAATATATACCATCACTAAAGTTTCTGAAATATCTTTAATGTTTTTACTTCATCCAATTAAAGAATCTGTCGTATTACTTACTTTTTATTTGATAGTGTTTAAGCCCCTTTTTACCACAGGCGACGGACAATGAGATGAAATGATAATTCAGGATTTTTTTTTAAAGAAGGAAACTTTCCAGGCAAATTGTACGGTACCTCTTCGGCATTCACCATTTATAATGATTGAGGAAAACCTGCAAAAATTTTTAATTAGGGAGGACGGTTCTAGCGGGAAACTAACTCAGACCTCTCACTTACGACTCCATGCATCAACGACCTGGCCATCCGTGGCGACGTGTTACTTATAATAAGTATATTAGTGACAATTTTTAGGTTGAACTAAAATTTCTTGCGGTAAATCCATCTTCGCTAAGAAAATAGAACAATAGAAAAACTAAGTAATTTCCATCGATACAATGACGTCATAACCATAATAAAAATGGCACTGGCTTGAGAAAAAATTTGACATTAATATTAATTTTATTATATAATTATGATGTACACAAAGTATCGTATGAAAATCGTTATAATGTTACACACTTGTTCCATTCAAGTATAATATACCACCATGGGCGACCGAGGTGGTTAAGAGGTGAACTCGTGAGCGAGAGGTTTGTGCTCGAATCCCACCAGGACCGTCCTCCTTGAATGAGTTTTTTTTCCTGGTTTTCCTCAGTCCTCATAAATGGCAAATGGCAAATACCCTAAACTTAGGCCTGGAACACTTCTTTCCTTTAAAAATAATCCTTTCCCAATGTATCATTTCATTTCATGCACTTTTTTTTTTTTTTACGGACGCTCTTTAACATCTCAGGTCATCAGCGTCCCATTCAATTCAGGGCGTGAAACGGCCGATAAATTTTGCTCAGAGGTCTATTTT
The DNA here is from genome assembly GCA_030762175.1 of Metallyticus violacea. Classification (NCBI taxonomy): domain Eukaryota; kingdom Metazoa; phylum Arthropoda; class Insecta; order Mantodea; family Metallyticidae; genus Metallyticus; species Metallyticus violacea. Next base: position 44,782,364 of record CM060830.1, read on the forward strand.
TTTTCAGGCTTGAGGTTCTTTATCGTGTCGTAAATGTACAACAAGGGACACGCGGCTTTACTTCCCTTCCGAAGGAAGCCATACTTACGATTTTTACGCCCGAAAAAATCCATCAATCCTGGCCGGGTTTGAACCCGCGATCTTGGGTTTAGAAGGCAAGTATGGTTACCACTATACCACCAGGACGGACATTTCATGTATCATCAGTGTTCACCGCCTGTGGTGCCTCTATAAAAACGGGCGTTGAACATTAATCATGTATAATAATATATTATTCTGCCCTTGCTCTGAAATTTAAAAAAAAAAATTACTGTTAGGGCTTAAGTTCTAAAGCGATTCATTTTGCTGATTTAAGGTGTAAAATATTATAGCACTTATCTTTTTTAAATGTTACTTTAATCGTATGGCGTGGTACTTTTAAGTAATCTATAAACTGATCATTGCCGTTCTTGCATTAATATTTCTCTTCCGCAATTTTTGCAGTCTTAAAATAACACGTGATGCAGTCTTATTTCAAAATTGTTTTTAAGTACCTATGAACTTCTGTCTGTAGAAAAGATTTTGTAATAATATTGAAAGTTAGGTATATAAGTTTTTTTTTTCAATCTATAAACATTATATTTGCATAGTTTTATATTTTTTTAAGAAGCAATCAACCTTAAAATATATATCAAAGTAATTAACGCTTTAAAATTAATAAAATTGTTTATGTTAATTTCATAATTGTTTGCACGTAGTCCTATTACCCTATCAGTCAGTTGTGCTCTTCTGATTAATGTATTTTCATATTGATACATGTATCATAAATGCTATTTTTGTTAACACCCAGGAGCTGCAATAATTTCTCTTTTTATTTCTCTGATATAGCTGATTGAAAACATTATTAATTGTTACAGCTTTTGTTCTAAGTTAAACCCAAAAGTACCCAAAAGTACCTTGCATTTATAAATATTTTACGTAGATTGATACTTCACTTCTCAATTGTTTTCTGAATATATGCAACAAATAAGACCTGTGTTGATATGGACGTGTTTATGCGTAAATATTTGACAAAATCATTTTTCGCTTGTGGTAAAACTTAAAGGCGGGAAGAGTTATTATTGGAACCAAAATGGTGACCTGAAATAGCTGCAATAACGTACTCACCATTCATAAAATGGTCCGATCCAGCGACCATGCTTCAGGGTAGCTGCACTCTAGTAATCATGGAAGCTAAAGGCTGCTAATCCATCTGCTGCAAACCGTCCAAATCCGGACACTGACCCATCAGAGGCCCATAACATCTACATATCACACGTGACAACGGAAAACTCCAGCCCTCCACTAACCAAACAAAAAAAGTGAAAACAAACGTTGCCCTCTCTTTCAGTTCCAACCACTTGAAAACACCTTAACGCAGAGTCCAGATTGTGTTTTGATGGATTGTCTATGAAGTCCGCTAAAAACCAGGTGCTGCTTTGGTTTCGAAATGTGGATCCGCCATCATTTGTGCCTTGTTTTCTCGAAACTAACCTCGACTGAGTCCATCCTTTGAGAACTGCGGGGTGGAGAGGTTTGTACGCAGGCGCCGCTACCCGCTGTTGCGTATTGACCATGCTGTACGGACTCATGCACATTAATTGTACCAGCATAGTGTTTGTTCGGTTATCCTAACTACAATGCATTTTCTTGCCCGTAGGCCATCTGCTATCTGTTATCCTATCTTCTCTTTTCTTTGTATACGAATGGAATAGAAGCTAAAGTATCTTCAACACGCAATTTTCTAGAGCTTAGGAAATGCAATTTTTGCAACATGGTGCATTTTTCATTGCTGTTTGATTTCACTTCTATTATTTGTACTAAATAGTCAAATGCTCATGCCACAGGAAGGAAGAAAAAAAATGTTGTGGTTTCTCTCAAATCTGCAATTTGCAAAAGTATCGTATTTTATTAAATGTTTCTTTATTTATAGAACCATAACTTTCTAACCCCTTAAAATAAAAATATGAACAATAGCTCATTTAAAACTAATATGTTACCGAACGTAATATTTTGTGCCACATAGTCATTAATTGAAACGTTAGAAGCAAGTCGGTTTTATGCAAATTTGAACATTTCCCCCAAAGACAAGGAAAAATATAAAGATGACAAAGTTACAAAGTAAAACGACAAATACTTATACCTTTCAGAATTGTACTCCAACGTAAAAGAGTACAGAAAAATAATTTAATGCATAGAAGTAGACTCCTTTTATATGCCTTTGCACGCCGACGATCATCGCGCCGTCCGGCTTTTGGTGTCCTAAAATATTTGAGATTATAAAAATGATCAATGACTTAATCGTATTGCTTTAATTTCAGGATATGGTAGTACAGCACATTTCTTACACTGCAAGGTTGGAACTAAAATTTAGCGTTAATTAACTGACTCATTAATTATTGTACTTGAAGTGGCATGGCGTGTAAATTATAAAAGATGAAGATGTTTAGCCCTTTTTGTATACGTCTTACTACATCTTTTAAAATGAATAAATAACTGGATAAACAAGTCTTACCTGCACGAATAACAGTTGAAGAGAAGCAATGCAAAACAGCTGTAAATTCTGTTGAATCTAGTCACGCCCACCTATCAAATTTAAAAGAAAAAAATTCAGCATTCATACTAGAATAATTATTTGTTAAAAATCGTCTTGCATTATATAAATATATATGCTAACTTTAGAGTTTAACTTGTAGTTCGCGACATTGGATATACTCTTTTAATAATAGTATATTATCATGTTAGTTTATAATGTTATACTTTATTGCATTAATAAAGGAACGAAGCGAGCAGTAGTTGTATAATTTTATAAACGACTTTCATAGCCTATTTCTGTATACTAAATTATACAAGGGTATTAATAAAATACAATTAATATTAATGTCGATTTTATAATTAATTACTCTTAGTCAACGCCTTATATTATACAATGCGATCAGTGATGCTTTGCCCGGAGACGCGGGTTTTTCCTATGAACGAGCCCCCACTCGTTTTCCGCGCCGTGGAGGGGATAGCAAGTCTGCTTGCTTACTTGTCCGATAATCACCGAGACCCGGCTAACCGGCTAACGAGTGTTTTGCCCATAGTCAACACTCCGGGAGGAAACACAACTGATCTAACGGCAAATTTGACGTCATTGTATCCATAAATACTAATTAGTCCTTCGTCTATTGTTATTGTTGCTAGCAATGGATGTATCGTAAGACATTTTAGCCCAAGCTGAAAATGTTGAATTGTCAGAAATACAGAGAAAAGCTTTTATTAGATGGAACAGGACATACTCATTATTGGATGAACAGTAAAAAGTTAAGGATATTTCAGAACAGGTTGGTATTATCAAATTTACCGAGCAATAATACTCGGCCCTCCTATTCTCCTGGTCGGTTAAGCGAATGCTGGAATGGATCTTTACTATCCACGAATTTTTTCTGCCAGGGCGAAATGGCTGGAGGTTAGTTTGCGCTTGGAAAAGTTTCTGCCTTGGGTCTGGTAAGGAAGATGACCTTCTAAAGGGGGTCCAATAACTCGGAGGGGAGAGGTCCTCCACCGGAATCTCGGGTGTTATATCTGAAAGCATGTTACACACCCCGCATACCGTCCTTGGGCCCGGTGTCTCCACCCCTTCCACCCATTGGGGCGTAGGCACAAACGGCCGGCCGTGTGCAAGCCTGAAGCATCGGAAGTATCCTTCTCAGCTCAAAATAATCCAATCTAATTATTAAATTCTACTAACTTATTTAGTAGCTAATTATAAGTTTATTTTTATTTTATTTATTTTATTTTTATTAATTCTGTAATTGTGTACTTTACAATAAAGATGCAAAATAATATTCAGTTGACAGCATTTTAGCAATGAAAACAATGTAATGACGTAATTGCTACTATGGTAATTTTATGCAACTATTGCCATAATGTACCCTTTTATTAACGATTTTTATGAACAATAAAGACTTCATATTTCTCCTATACAAAAAAATCCATAAAATGTTCAAAATATGTGTTAACTTTATTTATTTTAAAGGTGGAACGAAATTAAAAAATTCTAGAATGTGATCCCTAATCCTAAAAGATTCTTAAACACCTGAAATTTCCCTTTACTTCATAAAGGGAAAAGACTTCACTTAATTTTTTTTAAAAAAATACGATTCGAGTACGATGCAAGTGAGAAACTGTGTGAGAAGAGTTTATATATATAATATAAAAGAAAATTTCTTCTTGCCATACAAGGACTCCACGAGTTCGAAATATAGCGATCCCAAGTGTGGCTTTTTCTTAGTGTTTTATCCTTATCTACTATTATAATTACTGTTAATTTGTTACATTGTTAATAGTGTTACTTTATTTTTATTTTTCTTTTATATTGTTTGCACCTCTGGTGTTGCTTTTAATTTTGCTTATTAAGTTTAATTTGCTTTTGCGTGTTTTGCTTTTGGCTTCTTTACTATTTATCTATTATTCTTTTAATTTTATTTCTTACTTTATCTGTGTTTTCTAATACTTTTTATTGTTTAATACATCTTATACCATATATATATAATGTTTGGTGCCTAGTAGTAGGATCGATAGAGATTGGAAGAATTTTTTTTCAAAAATCTTGTCATGGGTACATTTCTTCGAAATTCACAAGCGACGCATGGCTCGCTTGCTATTAATATGAACTTATTTACCTAGTTAAGAAAATCGACAGCTTACTAGATGTTGCATTGCATGAATTTTTGGGGATGGAGGATATTTCGGTGTTTTAGGCTTGCTCAACGTATGTTATTTGTGCCTACGGCCCCATTAGGGATACTTCCGGTAAGAGGTAGGTTCTGGTGGTCTAGCGGCAACCATACTGGCCTCCTAAACGCAAGATTGTGGGTTCAAACACGGCCAGGGTCGATGATTTCTTTTCGGGCGAACAAATCTTACGTATGACTTCCTTCGGGAGGAATGTAAAGCCAAGGGTTCGATGTCGTAGATTTAGAGCACATATAAGAACCTCAAGCCTGAAAGAAGAGGCCTCTGAGCAAAATTTATTAATCTTTTCACGTCCTAAAATGAAGGGGACACTGGTGACCTGAGATGTTAAAAAGCTTTCATAAATAAACCAAAGTAACCTCAAAACGGGAAGAAGGATGAGGCGAGGGAGATGCCGGACAGCCAGGGTTCAGGGGAAGTGAGGTACGGACGTACACGGGATCCGTAACATTGTTTTCAGGTAGAACAACCAGATGCTGACGGAACCCCAACCCTCCAAGCAGTTCGAAACCCTTAGAAGGCCGCTTACGTACCAGATGTCGGGAGAGAGACCTTTCCAGAGAGCAATCCACCGTCACAACCGCACCAGCTCACTTTGCCTGGAATTATCGACCCTGAACGGAATGAAATGAGAAAGCAGAATTTTGTGCAAAGACCCATCCCAGCATTCGCCTAAGCGACCCCCCCCCCAAAAAAAATCCTAAGATCAGGATGTGAGCCACACAGGATTTGATTCTGGGAGCTGCAGATGGGAGTCTCAGTTATCGCTTGAACCACCCCGCTAGGTAAATTAATAAGTTACTTCAACATGTGTTTTATTTATTTATAAACATTCAGTAAAAGAAGTGTGTATAACACACTAATTTGAATATATTTAAATTAATGAGTAGAAAGTTTTATTATTTTGAATATTAGCAACTTGTGTATGAGATTGATTCTTTTTTGAATCGTTTTATTTAAGGACGCTCTTTATCATCTGAGGTCATCAGCGTCCTATTCAATTCAGGGCGTGAAACGGCCGACAAATTTTTCTAAGAGGCCTCTTCTTTCAGGCTTGAGGTTCTTTATCGTGCCGTAAATGTATGACAAGGGACCCACGGCTTTACTTCTCTTCCGAAGGAAGCCATACTTACGATTTTTACGCCAGAAAAAATCCATCGATCCTGGCCTGGTTTGAACCTGCGACCTTGGGTTTAGAAGACAAGTATGGTTACCACTACATCACCAAGACCGACATTTTGTATGAATAAGAGACTTGGTTAATATATTATGTACACAATTATTGAAAATGTAATGAATGTTATTTTTATTCAGTAGTGTTTAACGCCCGTTTTTACTACTGAGGCACCACAGGGGTGGACACTGATGATACATGAAATGAAATGATAAATTGGGAAAGGATTTTTTTTTAAGGAAGGAAGCGTTCAAAGCCTAAGTTTAGGGTACCTTCCCGGCATTTTCCAGTTATGAGGACTGAAGAAAACATGGAAAAAAACCCAATCAGGGAGGACGGTCCTGGTGGGATTCGAACCCTAGACCTCCCGCTCACGAGTCCGCACCTTAACGACCTCGGCCATCCTTGGCGGTAAAATGTAACGTAAATATATTAAATTTCTTAACATTAATGCATTTAAATTTACATTATCAGTCTTGGAACCATTGTCTATACTTACTGTTGAGAACATTTTTAAACGTTCCTTCAATGGCAATTGAACAGCTGTATGTGAATCATGACATAAATCATGTAGGACATTCGTTTGCTAGCGTCATACTTACCAGGGCTGTTCAATAAAGATGAATCATGTTTTTTTTTACAATATACTCATGCTCATCCTGATGATTTTGACAATCATTCTCAAAGTAATTCCCTAGGATGCAATGCACCAGTCCCAGCATTTCTACCAGTCTTCAAGGACATGATGAAAACTTTTTCTTCTTATTTTTGGGGGGTAGGGGGTCCTTTAGAGTAAAGAACACGCTGTACCTTGATTTTTGTGGGATATTCAGCAACAACATTTGCAATGTGCGCCGTGCATTATCCAGCTTATCGCGCAGTAATGTTGCCTTTTGCCTATGATATAGACTTGCAGAATTTTCAGGACATCTCTGTAGCATTATAACTGTGTGTGCAGGTATGACATGCTAGTAAACAAATCCTTGAATATTGAAAAATGAGATGACCATAACTCTCCGAACAGAGGTAACCGCTTTTTCACAGAGCTTTGCTGTTTGCTCTCAGGATCGCAATGATATGGTCAAGTTCCATCAGCATCGAAAGAATGCATGTCTTCCTGTAACATCACCTTCAACCGCATGAAAACCTGCATGCTCAAATAGTTCGGGAAGCAACAATCTTGAAATTCGCCGTGTGCGTGTTTTCAGTTACCAACGTGTGGGTGGCACCAAGTGAAAATTTCTAATTTTCCTAAAAATGTTAATAATGTTATTCGAGGATCCTCTCGCACAATGATGACAGCATCGGTGTTAGAGCACAACTGAAGCGCCGGGTCTACAGATTAGAAGACCAGCCAGCTGGTATAACTGTATACACTCTTATTCTAATGTAACTTTCTTTGAATTTCCTTCACTTTTTAAAGTTTTAAACCAACTTCAAGCTGTGCTATAGGGAAGAACAAATTCTCCATAGGCCTGCTGTAACATTGCATAGACCTCAGAATTGTTGAGCCGAAAGCAGAATTTCAGAGCGGCATATTGTTCCATTTTACTGTAGGCGGAACTGAACATGTCTCAATTTGCACACCTCTCACAGATGGGAACCGGAAGAGACAACAAAAACTAGTATTACGTATACATTATGCATTCGTCTTTCAAAACACTGTAAAACTAAGTTTTAGCGCGAGAAATTTTGCTTGGAAATATATATATAACCATTCTTTATTTAGCAGCCCTCGTACGTTTCCACATGTTTTCATATTTGACGTTAATAAACAAAAACTTTATAGTGCATCTCACAGTAGTAAACGCGTATGATGTAGAGTTGCTTGAAATCTTGTGGACTGGTATAAAACGTGTCATCTATTACATACTTCACTAAAACTGCAGATTTGTTTCACATAGGATCGTCATGGCGTCAAAAACAAAACAATCCGTTCTTCCCTACTGGTAGCAATATTAATTTCATTTCATTGATTCAAAACTTCAAATGAAACAGAATTTTTTGGGTAAACTTTTGAAGAACGTAATTAGAAAATGTTACTGTTACTGAGCATGTTTGTCTTCTTAATGCCCCAGTTGAAATTATGAAATAGGAATCTACAGGGACAGAGTTCCGCAACTAGCTTTGAGCATGCAATCTCTGATTTTTCTGAAGACATGCTTATTCTTTCAGCTATCAGCTGGGTCTTCTTATGCAAATAATTGCCTTATCCGCTTTATTGCAATTTTCATTGGAGTAGATTTGCGCAGGTGACGTACTGTGGATGCATTCAAACCGGTTAACCTTAGTCAGCCGGTGTGATGAATGCAGACACTCCCAAGGGCTCTCTGATATGATGGTGACCATGACAGTAAATTAGAGCTTGGGTTCCCATATAATCCATTTCCTACATAATTATGACGCTCTCTGTTGCTCGTTTTCACAGACGAGGCTCCTAAAGATGAACTGTACGTGATAGACTACAAATGAAAAGTTCTTCTCAAATTCTCTCCGATGCTTAGCTACTTGGTTTCGCGTTTTCAAAAGCAATCTGCATATCGTCAGTTAGCACTATAATGATCTGCTCCTTTTACCTCACCATACGATATCTTCGTATTCTTATCATATACCGCTTTGTCACTAAGAATTCGAACATGTTACCGAGGGAAGTTAGGGGTTGTCGCATAATGCCTTTGTTTAAAACTAATATTTAATAATAATTCTTTCTTAATAGACCGATTTTATTTTCATTTTAAAAAAATGATATTGTTAGTTTTTATATTTATGTTTATTATATTAATTTGTTCTGTTTATGTACTATTTAATTACATTGAAAATCATGATATCCATAATCTGAAAGTATTATATACACTTAAATTTTCACTAATTTTGTTGTTATCCTTTAAATCCTACAGAGAACAACGCTTAAGGATATTGAACACATCATACTCCTTACTAAACATTCTAACATACATTCGAGTACAATTAAAAAGTATTCTCATTTATAATAATAATAATAATAATAATAATAATAATAATGTGATGATGATGATGATAAGAAGGAGGAGGAGGAGGAGGAGGAGAAGGAGAAGAAGAAGAAGAAGAAGAAGAAGAAGAAGAAGAAGAAGAAGAAGAAGAAGAAGAAGAAGAAGAAGCATGCTATGCAAATTTATAACTATGACCCATTATTGAGATAAAACACCCTGAACCACATTTAGCATATACTGATCTGGTTTAATAAAATGATACGTTTATTAGTTATGCTATGCTGTAATTAAAATATGCGTCCATATTAGAGGAGTATTTGAACATTTTTTAAAAAAATCTTGAAAAAGCCATCCTTTTGTGAATTGCATAGCAATTTCAAGGAAGCTGGAAGACTGTTGTAGGTCCATTCAAGACAGTTAAGTATACCCAGTATTGTAATTAAGAATACATAGATAGGTTCATTTTAAATTTATCAAAGTTGCCAACAACAAAGTTCATGAGAAAATATGTGCACTCTCCAGTAAGAATTAGAATATTGAGCTTCTTAAGTAATGGTCTACCTGATTGTCGAGAACCAACACCACAGAAGATTCTATCATTAGAGCCCGGAAGTTCAGGCATTTATTTTGGTTAATATAGCACGCAAAAAGGCACTTAAATACTGAAAATAAGCAGTAATATTATTAAAATGGACATTTATTAAAAGCGAAAACAAAGAGTAATATTAATGAAAATACATATTTAAGAGGCTTAATAATTTCTTATTACATAATTAAAATACTTAAGCCAATTTTTCTTCGTTACAAGCAACAAAAAGTGTTTATTTTTCAAGGTATCAAGTGTCAGAGAAAACATTTTTCATCGTGGAAAAAGGACGTTCTACTTCCACTCACGTGATTGGAGCATATTTAAAACAAGCTATTTCGAAAGGACTCATACCAGCTACAACAGAACATTCACCCCTTTCAGGATATCGTGGAAATGTTAATCAAGACATATTTTAATAGTCCTGGCGAATGAGCAAAAGATTGCTGTGGTTTTCTAGTCGAGTTCTTTTTCTGGTAATGCATTTATAGGGGAATCTTTTAGTATCTGTCTTATTTCCGTACCGAACACATTGTAGGAACGTTTGTTGCACAGCTGTACAGCACTCACCTTTTACGCTTGTAATTGTTTGTTACATACTGAGAAGTTACCCCCACCACAAATTTACTATAATTGTCTCGCCCAGATCGATACAAGGCCATTCAAAAAGGACTATTCAAAACTACAGTAATTCCCTCATTCTCTCTATTTCTTGGTATTCATATGCCCGAGGTAACCGTTCCTTTCATAGTGAAGGTTCTGCTATTTAAAGAGCTTAAGTGAATGGGTTGAGGATACCTTTTTTTTTTCACTGCTTGAAAAGAAATAAATGTATAACAAGATTCTAAATAGATGTTTTTGTGAGGTGAACATGCCATTTAATTATCATAGCTTTTTCATTTCGATATACCGAAGTTATTTATGCGTTTTTTTAAAATGCGTAAATAATTGCAGAAAAAATCTATAACGATCCTAAACAGACAAAAAAGGTTTTAAACCTTAAAATGGGAACATATGCCAAAATAGGCCAAAAAAAAAAGGAGGGGGAGGGAGGGAGGAAAATAAAAACTGGTCCGTATCGACAGCAAAATTTTGGCCAGCGGGAAAAGGCACATAAATCATTTTTTTTTTCTTTTCGTTTTATGGTTCTTTATATTAGATGAAGTACAGATATTTATTTTAGTTTTTAAAACATGAAAAGTTATTGAAATTCATATTGAAAGAGAGGATAATTTAATAAACACATACATATTTTATTCTTGTATTATTATTCAGATTAGAGTAAATTATTGGAAATTATGTCAGAAAAGATATACAGAAAGGTAGAATAGAACAGAAATTTATGCCCCATTATGATAAGTGTCTCTGTAACGCTAGAAACTATGTGGAAAAGTAGACTAACATGTGGAGAATCTAAAGAAAAGAAAATATTTTGAAAGATTGTCTCATGCCGTTTTTAATAGCCTTTCGATATTTCAATATAAGTTATGCAACGTCTTGATTCCTCAGGGGTTTCAAAAATTTGTACGATCCCATTTCTTAAACTACCCCATTCTAGAGATAGAGGTCCATGAGGCCATTTGAAGCAACCCACGAAATTCACCACTCGTATTCAATTCCTGAGGTTAGCCCTTTTCACTTGTTTACGTTCGCTTGTACCGGGTGATCATTTATTCAAATTTTCCCATAAGGCATTTCAAATGAATGTCGTCAGTGTGAGCTTCTATCAGACGGTATAATTGGCCACAGGTTTATATGGTTCTGAGAATTTGATCTGGTAGGCATTGCCATTTCGTAGTTATGTCGGTTTGCAAAACGCAATCGTGTTAATTTTTTTGCCGTTTTCTAGGTTGCACATTATCGTGCAATCAAAGCTGACTACTAGTAATTACTGGCTCACCGTAAATTCCAAATAAATTTGATCATTCAGTATATTATACTAACATGATTTTACCTATTATAAATGAATGGGCTAAACCTATGTTATTTAAAATCGCAACAAATCCTTTCAGAATTGACTTACTAGGAAATAAATATTTGACTCCAAAATGCAATATATTTATAACTTCTGTTGCTCAATTTGTGGATCACCTATAATTCAAATGGCAGTGTGCTAACCCCACAAATAGCCCACGCCAACTAATGTGCTTTTTCTCAATCCGACACGTTAAGTTTTAGGTATTATCTTGGAACCCTTACTGCCCAATTCAGCGTCATGAATACCTTACATACTCGCCAGAAGACAATTTTGTTTTTCTATTTACTTCCTCTCCTCCTCGTAGTCAATACCTATCACACTGTGGTTTCAGAAAACACTAGTTAGCTAAGGATTATGTATGAAAATTATTTTTGAATAAAAATGTTTTAAAGTGCATAATACAGAAAGATTAAAAATTACACGCCATAACTTCAGATATGAGTAAAAAATGTTTTTATAAACATGGTTTGGAAATGTTTGGTTTCCGAGTTGTTTAAGGCCTGACCATAACACCTAGCTTTTAACGCTGTCGTAAAGTAAATGTGCAAAATGTACACCTTTTGGTTAAGTTAAATTTAAATCCGTGTTTAAAATAGCGTACACAATACACTGGACCTAATTTCATTACTACTATTCTGCAATGCTGACAAACTATGTCACAAAAAACATCTAATTTCTCCTTAGTTACCAGTCATTTCTTTAAATTACGTTATTGATAAAGCTGAGCAATCATAAGACTTTTAGGACATTTCCGTATTAAGATATTATGCCATTTGTGTTGGTTTTTCATTTAAAGGTGTACAAATCCCCGCGTTTGTTAGTTGGCAATTCTCTTACTAAGTAATATGTCGGGCGTGTATGAAAGTTAAGTGAGAATGGTAGTGGGTGCCTTTCCAGCATTTAAGCTTGGAGCTTTGCTTGTGAAACAAGCAAGCAAACCAATAGCAAACTATGTAAAAAAGAAAGCCAAGGAGAGTTTGTTCTTTCGAACTTATATATGTATGCCACCTGCACAATGTAAGTAAAAGTGAGGTTATGTAGAACGCAATATTGCCAGTTAAAAGTCATGCTTCTAAACTAATGTCATGTTAAACCATTTCTGAAACAAAATAATCATTGTAATCTAGTTTTCATATGGTTATCAAAAAGTTCCATTATAAGTTATTGTCTTGTGAAAATGTGGTAATATATTTTAATTCTTATTGGTATCAAATCAAGTTTTACTTTAAAATATAGACTAGAATTGTTACTTTTATTTGTAGTTTTATAGACAATTACTGCTAGAAATTATGTTGAATGTTATAATTTTTTTTAATATTTATTTGGCATTACACTTTTTAGCTGTATATTTGCAAAATAAAAGTCACCAACATTGAAAGAAATAGGAGTTGATTATCGTGGAGATTGACTTGTGTAATATAGATCTGCTAACCTTTATTGGCGGTTATGATAGTTCACAGCAGAATCTTTGTATAAATAAAATGCTCAGGACGGCTTTGAAATTTTCATTGATAAAGCAATCCACTGTTCATTTTGTGTAAATGTTAGAAAGAATACAAATTCATAAAGCACATTTCTTGCTCTCTCGTGCCCATAAAGTATGTGAGGATGGTGATAAAATTTAAGTGATGATTATAGCTGAAAAAAGTGCTTAGTGTCTCAGTTTTTAGAGAGCAAGTTCAGAACATATGCTTTTGAATTTTAATAATTGTATCACATTTATGGTTGGTTTCATCTTCACTGCAGCTGTTCCATTTATAGAAGCATGGGATTATTTCCTATCATTAATCACAGCATTAAGGTATAAGGGATTAGAATTTACATATGTAACTTTGAATTTTGTTCTGGTAAATAGTTATTGGAAATGTACACAGGGTAGTGTGAAAAGAATAAATTTGGGCATCCGAAGAGACAGGGATTTATGCTACAAATTTGAAAATATGAGTTTTGTCATTTTCTGCTTTCTCATGCCATCTGTTATTTATCAATGGGTTACAACCACGTGGCATAACTTCTGCTTTCATTATATTATGAGGTTTTCTAGATTAAAGATAATATTTTACAAATTTATTAAAGAGGAAGCTATGCAACTTAGACATATTTCATTGTTTGCAAGCATATCAATTGCACTAATTTATCAGATATGAAAAATAATATACAATTGTTTAATTATACATAATAATTAAATACTCATAAAACTATCTATGCTCTTAAATGGATGTAATTTAAAATTAGCTATCATGTTATGTGGCATGAAAACATAGCGTGGAAAAATTCTTCAGATATTGGATATTGCCTATTCATAGTACTTAGTACTCCCACAATGTTATTTTAAAAAAATAGTTTTTTTCTCAGATTCCTGCATTGGACAAAGTAGAAACAACACATTTTAATGTCTTGTAATTGTAGCAAAAGGTTTTTATGATTTTGTAGAACACAGTTTTCTTGTTTCCATAATTGCCTACCTACTAAGCAAAAGAGATTTTAGTATAATATATCACAGTAAAACATACATTAGAACAATGATTTGATGTGAGAAATGCTAGGGTTGAGACCTATTCAAAGTAATTCTAATGGTAAAAGAAGACTTCAGAGATTTTCAATAGTTAATTAGCAAAATCTGCAAGAGTATATAAAGTTTCAGTCAATGGGCACATTTTCTATTATGAAAATAACTAATGTGAAACTTGAGCAAATTCCAGGAAATGTATCCTTTAAAAACAAAAACTCAGATTATCTTTAGTGAATGGAAAAAAATCACTTTTTCAACGCTTACTCAAAATTGTTTTTTCAAATATTTTGACTCACAAGAGATCATTAATGTGTGCTTTACAATATTCAATTCTAAATTTTATTAATACTGTAAACATATTCAGATATTGAACAATGAGAGGGATTTCACTTTTACAAGAAGATGCTAGGTCATCCACTACAAATAATACCACTTTCCATATCTAGCCATAAATATATGACACACTATAACAACTTATTTATGAGGAAATCACTCAAATTTCACTAGTTGTTCCACTTATTGGACATGTTTTGAAGGCTATTGCCTTCATTATCAGCACAGTGGATGTCAGCTTCCCAGCATAGTGTTAAGATGTCACTCTGGATTTTATGAAGTGAAGTCTGAAGAGAAGATCTTCCTTCTGATTTTTCAAAGGTTAATACATTGATATTATTAAGGTACTAGTTAGGCATGATTCTTTAGGATTGCTGAGTAAGTAGCAGGTATTCTCCTTTCTGGTAAACCAAAGGCTGGATGATTAGCAGATATAGGGTGCAAGCAATTACTAATCTTGGTATCCCACAAGGCTCAATACTGGGTCTATGCTTTTTCTGATATTTATCTGTGATTTATCTGGTAACTCTAAGTGGCAAATCAAAGACAATACTTGTTGCAGATGTATCAGTACTATGTGCTTATTTCTGGGGAATTACATACCCAACTTTCACATATAGCAACAAAGGCATTTGAAGAGGTAAATGTTTGGAATAACACTAATAAGTAAGATACAGATTTTTATATATTTTTTTTCTTATAGATAAGAGTACAACTAAGACCATAATTCCAAATAAGAACCTGTTGTTGTATGCGTGAAATGCTTCTTCACGTACAAATATATATTTTTTTAATCTTTTATGTAAATACATATATTAAATTATTTGCTTTAAATATTTAATTATGTTTTTCTATTCTAATTTTTAAAATTAAAACACAAAAACTCTTTTAAATTAATATATATTGTACTACAATATTAATGAAAACAAAATGGAATAAATTTCTTCCTTAATAAGTTCACGCCACTTATACATTAGCCTACATGTAAAGTGATTAATAATATAATGCCAAAAGTGCAAGTGATTGATTTTGTTTACATAAATTTTTTATGAATTTAATGGAATTTTTAAAAGTGACGGAAAAATTCTATTCTATTAAAATGGGGAAATCTGTAAATGCAGATTAGCAATCTCCAGTCTTCCAGCATTAGCAGATAAGTAAACATAATATGGCTGCTTTCCATGCAACCTCTAGACAACTTCTTTTACCCCCTTAAAAAACAGTTAAAAGTTATTATTATTGCAGGTTTGTGCAAAGAACTGACGTCCGATATTCCTTTATATAAATTCTAAATCCAGAGCATAGAAAGTTCCTTACTCATCCACACAGTTTGAAACCCAGACAAATCAGCATTAACAAAACTGTATGTTCCTGCATATTATGAAGAAACCCTAGGAAAGATCAGAGCAGAATGTGAAAATAAAAAATATGGGTAAGCATGGACACAAGTCACTAAACTCTAGCTGTAGGAAAGTGAAAAAAATTATGCTAGGTGTGCTAAGAAATAATGAAACAGCTTCCAAGTAGTATTTTCTTTAGCAGCAAAATATCAGAATTTAAGTATACAATAATGGATCACTTATTCAGTTTTTTTTTTCAGTAGTGTTTAACGCCCGTTTTTACTACTGAGGCACCACAGGCGGTGGACACTGATGATATATGAAACGAAATGGTATATTGGGAAAAGATTTTTTTTTCCGCATTTGCCAGTTATGAAGACTGAGGAAAACCTGGAAAAAACCCCAGTCAGGGAGGACGGTCCTGGCGGGATTCGAACCGCTACCTCCCGCTCACGAGTCCGTGCCTTAACGACCTCGGCCACCCGTGGCGGTACTTATTCAGTGAACCTCTGTAACTGTTATGGATAAATGAAATTAAATTTGATGTTTTATTCATACGGGTGTTGTTACCTATATGATGGGGTTAAAAGGCCTTTCTGTAAGTTTCCCAAAACGAATGTTCCCATACATATAACTTTTAGTATATGGTTTACACAGAGTATATGAGCAGGCATTTATCTTATATCCTAAAATGGAATAAATTAATTTTAAATGGCAAAAAAGTGTTTGTGAAAGCTCAAACAGAAATTTATTCAAATATTGTACTTAAAAGCTGTTGACAATGGAGTGGTAATATATCCTAAACTTAGGTATTAATTTTTTTACACTAAATTCCAGTTACTTACTAAGTAAGTAAGTGGAGTTTAGTGTAAAAGATGAATACCTAAATTTAGGAGAAATTTATTCATTCGAAGCCAAAAATTCAGATCTTGCTTTTCCACATAGACCCATAGTTAATTTTGGAGGACATGGTTAGAAGCTATAGTATATTATGCAACAATTTTAAAAATTTTAAATGATTGATAGATGAAACTAAATATGGTTTTGAGTTTTTTGAGTCATTTTATAAAGAAACTAGAAACATCACCCAAGTTACATTAAGATCGTAGTGTGATTGAGTTGAACTAACACTCTTTTGCTGCACTTGTTTAAATTTGTAAAACAGGTTTCATGAGCCCTTCGTTCGCATCCTCTGCCCATTGTTGAACTGGAGGATAAACCATTATGATGTGGATTGTGTAATCTGCCTTGGTGGAGGTGTGATGAACTTGAAATTTATGTTTTCATCACCGCCAGTGTTGAAGTTCATTAAACTATCTTTGTACTTGTAAATGTAGATTTTCTCCCACGTTGCTAGTCCTGTAGGTCTTTCAACTGATTTTAATAATTTTGTTTTATTCAGTATGTTGTGGTTTAATGTCCAGAAATGAGATGCCACTATTGATTTCTCCAACTGATTATATTTTATGTTTCTGAAATGTTCTTTTAACCGTTTGCCTATATTTCTCTTTGTTTTTCCAATGAAGATTTTGTTACATTCTGTACAATCTATTTTATAAATATCTGCTCTTTTCTCTTGTGAAAGGTTTTCTATATATGCCGAATGTTAAATGATTTTCTTTTTTGATCATTTTAAGGTCTAGGAAGGGTAGTTGTCCATTACATTCTATCTCCATTTTTCATGGAGATTCCCTCTCTCTCTTTTATTGATTTTTCTTGTAGATTAAGTAACGTAAGTGAATCTTCTAGGTGTTTCTCCAGGATATCGCGAGGATATCATCAACATAGTGATACCATATTTTAAACACCAGGGGAAACCCTTTGTAATTCTGATTTCTAGTGCGCTCATGAAGAGATTTGCCAATAGTGGTGATAATGGGCTACACATTGCTAAACCGGAGTTCTGTTTAAGTATTTTCCATTGAAGGTGAAGTAATTTTGTCCTATGCACAAGTTTCTTAGTGTGATGTATTCTTGAGTTTTCCCTATTTTTAGCTACCATTTTTTTTATGTAAGTATGTGGATTAGCATTGGAATACTTGAAAAAAGAGCTTTAAATCAAAAGAAACCAAGGTATCTGTTTCTTCCATTTCTACAACTTTTTTGATTTAGATCTAAGGAGTTTTTTTTATGCTTCTTGTTTCAAATTTAGGAATAGAAGAAAATCTGTTTGTTAACCATTTGGCTAATTTGTATGTTGGAGCATCTATATTGTTTATAATAGGTCTCATTATTTTGCCTGATTGATGTACTTTTGGAAGGCCATAGATTCTAGGTAGTGTAGGGTTATTTACTTTGATTTTATATTGTTTTTTTTTTGTATCTATTAATTTGCATTCGTTAATTATTTTATTTATTGAGTTTTTGCACAAATTTAGGGGAGTTTTTGTTACTGTCAAATATTCTTTGTTTTCTAGTAATTGTTCCATTCTATTATGTAATCATTTTTATCTAAAATTATAACAGAGTTTTCTTTATCTGCTTTTATATAAACAACTGGTTTGCTTTTTAGTATTCTAATTACATTTGTGTAAGGATTAGCTTCTCTTTTGATTCTGATTTGTTCAATGATATTACAATATTGATTTTGTATTGCATTTCTTTCCATTTCCACTAGGTTTTGGTAGCAATTTGTATATCTGCTACATAGTCTTTGATTTTTTCAGAGAAACTTATGCAAGTTTTGAATCTTTTATTCAAAAATTTTATTTCAATTGCCGTGAAACTTTGTTTAGAGAGATTATCAACGATATTTTGTGTAGTTTTATCCTTTAATGGTGCTTTCCCCCTTTGTTTTTGGTATAAATTTTTGCAGTTTCCATTTTAGTTTCAGTGTCTCGTTTCTCATTTTGCAGTTTAGTATAGGCAAATGGTTATTTTCTAAATTTTCCCAAATTACGCTACCTACTTCCTTGGTTAATTTCAAATATAAATTGTTTACTTTTATCTCTGTCTTGTTTCTATTTTTATAGTGCTGGTTGTTTAAAGCATAGCATCATCATGTTGATGATATCTTTGCAATAGTCCCGGAGAAACACCTAAAAGACACTCTTAAGTTACTTAATCTACAAGAAAAATCAATAAAAGTCACTATGGAGAGAGAATATAATGGACAATTACCCTTCCTAGACCTTAAAATAATCAAAAAAGAAAATCATTTAATATTCGGCATATATAGAAAACCTACTCACACCAATAGCTATTTAAAATATAATCGTCTCCCATAATCATGCAGTATTAAATAGTCTTGTGCATAGGTTGGTAAATATCCCCATGAAAATACAGGAGTATGATCAAGGAACTGAGCAATATAATAAATATAATAAATATAGCCACAGAAAATGGATTTAAAAAAGAAATTGTATATAAAAAGTAAAAAGAGCAAAGAACAAAAAGAGAATCAAAGACATTAGTACACTCATCCCCAACAAGGAAGAAAATAGATTGTACAAAAAAATTCACCTACCATCCATCTGTCTTCTATAAATTCCAAAGGATCTTCAAAAAGCACAATATCATTTTAGCCCCTAAAAACAATTATTCCATTAAAAATATACCAAATTCTAAACTAAAAGATGATCAACAATAGAAGAAACCAGGAATTTATCAGATAAATTGCCACGATTGTGAAAAAATCTGCATTAGATCAAGAAAAATATAAAAACACAAGCAAAGGAACATAAATCAAAAACAGGAAGGAAAATCAGCAGTGGCTTGGCATTTTTGAAAGGAAAGCATAATATTAACAGGAATCCCAAACTATGTAAAAATATTACAGAATAAACAGAACTCACACTCTGGGAAAACATTTATATCTGGAAGAACAAAAACTATGTTTTTAACTTTGAAATCCTGCCAAGTGACATCCTAATACAGAAGTTCATCCAACCAACGCCAGAGACAAACCAAACCAACATGAAGAACAAGGCCGACAGTCGACCTGGAACTGATGATGGGAGCAATTAGCTCCAGAAACTTGTTTTTCTCCTCTAAATAATAAGTGATGTAAGTGTTCCAAATTAAACTCAATTATATTAAATTCGTTAGTTTATTAGTGTTATTTATTGTTGGTATATCAAGTAATGGTCATATCAACAAAATGCCCCTCTTATGATACTAACTGGGTATAGAATGAGCTTAGGAGTAATATTAGAATCCTCTGTGATATTGGTTTTTGACATTCATATAGACTATTATTTAAAAAACTCAATATTTTTATTCTTACTGAAGAATACATATATTTTCTCATGAGCTTTGCTGCTGACACTTTGATAATTTTAAAACGGGCCTGTCAGTACATAATTACAACACGAGGCATGCTATGGACTTAAATAGACCAATAACTTTACCAGAAGGGCTGCCATTACATAACAAGTCTACCAGCTTTCTTGAAATTGCTATATAAGTAATTCACATAAATGCAAATTTTTCAAGAAAAAAATTGAAGTAATTTTTTATTATAAAGAATAATATAGAACATTTTAATTCCATACAGCTTAACTAATAAATTTATCATGTTATAAGATTAGGTCATTATTTTCTAAATTTGATGTTACAAAGCTGCATGGCATGCTTATTATTATAGACTATTATAAATGGTGATGGTTTGCTGTGTTATAGTCTCATGCATTTGAATGTTTTGTAAGTTGTATGACATATTCAGTGTCTTGAACCTCATTTACCATAGGATCTAAGAAAAAACATTGATGCTGCTTCTGCTAATACTAATTTAATTCTCACTTTTTTTTAAAGCATTTTTCTCCAGTAATATGTTTGCTGGTGTCTTTTGCAGTTATCACAGTTGACCACGTTAACTTCAGATTCCTTTCTCTAAATTGCCTATATTCATTTAAAATTGCTTCTTAAGATTAATTGTAATTTTTTTCATTTGCAGTCTATAACTGGTGGGAGGTTAAGGCAAAAATGTGGGCACTTAACCTTGGGAAACCAGTAACTGTACCAAGCCTCAACGAAGCGATGGCAATAGAATTAGGAGCAAATCTAGTAGGAGAAGCTGTCATATTTGTCATTGCAACTGGGATCCTGTATGCAGAGTATGCAAGACAGGCTCGGAAAGAGGCAGGAAAGGAAGCAGCTCGCACAGAGGAAATATCAAGACTCAACATGATACTGGAAGACCTGTACTTTCAGAGTGAAAAGCAGGATGCTCAGATACGAGAACTTACGCGGAATGTTCATGAGCTCCAAAGTAGAGTTGTTCACAAGCCATGGGCAGGCCGCAAGGAGCCTCCTCCTCCTCCTCCTTCACCACCAAAATTGCCACTTCCTGACCTGGAAGAATTACCACCTGTACCACAGAGTGATCCTACAGAAGGAAAGGGTGATAAAAACAACAATGAGAAAAATGGTGATGGTGTGATTTTGCAGGCACTGGATTATATCCAACATGATGTTAGAGGCCGACAGCATTACCATCATATAAGTGCCGAATGGTAGTTTTATTGATGTAGGTGTTAGGATATGGCACAAGTCTAGAATATGATAATGCCTGCCTTTAAAAAAAATGAAAGCATTTTAATATGAATAAATATAAGCCTTAGTGCTAATGTAGTTAGTCACAAGCTACATGAAGTTACATGCTACTAGCAGATTATCATATTCCAGACTTGGTCCCTTGTTACAGTAATATATTTTGGAGTGTTTTGTTCAGTATTTGTGAACAGTTTTTATATTTATCACTGTACTCTAAGGCTACTGTATATAAGAATTTATCAGACTTTTGTCACAAACTGTTATTGCAATTGCCTGTAAATATTTTTTTTTGCAGAAAACAAGTAAAACATTGTACTGACCAAACATACTGATTTGCACACACACTAAGATTTAAATATAACAAATGTCATTCACATGGGCATAGGTAGCCATTAGAGAACAAGAAAACATACAGTACTTAGATTTTAAGAACTGTGATGAACAAGAAACATCATGGAACACATTGGCCATTTGCCTTCATAAAACCATCTGCTTTTGTTTTCCTAGCTATCTGTTATTGAGAACAATAAAAATTATGTACAACTTTTGACTGAAAGTTAAATATTAATTCAAGCTACACTGCTAATTTTGCTTCTGTATGCAAAAACCTTCTGTTTTCATAAGGTATGCTGAGAGGATAAGATTATTTCTGTAAAAAAAACTTAGACAAGCTCATATAAAAATATGATGTAAGAACATTGAATGAAAGTGCAATGCACAAAATATTTTATAGTCATCTAACAGTGAACTGTATGAAGACTGCATGTCTGTTATCAAAATGTGCTTGTTTTATTGTGTAATATAGATGTACAGCAGTAATGTAATTATAGTAATTAAAATGTAAATGTAAACCTTGTTTTTATAGGTAGATCAATATGACTTACATTGAAAACTTGTTGTTTTGAAATTATTTTTCTTTTTTCTCCTTCTACCTGTCAAACAAGCTGCAAGAAGAAATTAAAGACATCCTAATTGCTGCAAAACGCTTTGGCTCTAATAAACCGGGGAAACAAAAGAAAAATTCAACAAATTAGAATTGTTCACTTCTTAAGCAAAAGAACTTATTAAGAGGTTTATACTAGGATTAAAGCAGATTCTACAAGGAAAAAGTAAGTGAAAGGTTTCCATTGATTTGACACAAGCAAAATAGAAGTCTGAGAGTGAAATGAAACTAACCTAAAGGGAAGCAGAAAATAACGTAAATGAATATAAGGCAACAGAATTTTTGTTGTTTGTATTATCATTTGCTAGATTCTATGTTAATGCGAATTAGATAAATTAAATTCCTGCTAAATCAACTGTCATGTTGATGGCTGGCACTAGATAAGTAATGTGATCAGCAAGTGACATCCCTCTAGCTTTTTCTTGACTTTCAACACCAGGGTTCTCATTTCTCCAGTAGGTAGCTCCCCAACTGTCTCACAAGACAATATATAGAATGGGTACATCCATTCTACATTTACATCTTGAAAACTTCCTCATGAGTGCCAGGAATCAAACTAGGATTGCCTATCCTGGACTGGTCGGAATAATCCTAGAATTGTCCTAGTTCGTAGCCAAGAATGTTGCTGAGCATGGAAAATTGTTTTTAGTTGAATACAATAGATGACAGTTAACAATGATCACATAATTAGAAAATTTAAAATGTATGTTGAAACAATTGTAAAAATAAAGGGGTTTTTAACTACTACTGTCAAGTAGCTAACTAATGTGTTTATTTATTAATTTTAAAAGAATAGTTGTTCATAAAGTATTCTATATCAATTCATAAAGTGTTCTATATCAACAAAACTGATAATTCAAGCTAAATAGCTTTGCCAAATTTCAGTACTGATGGTCCAGTTAAAATCTTTTAATTTCTCAGTTCCTCTAAGCATGCTAAAAGAATTTCCAGCATTATGAATAGTCTCTGAACCAAAGGAAGAAATATATATATCCCAGAATCTTGTCAAATGTTAACATGTAGGTACTTTATTTGCATTGCACTAGTTCTGAGTTTGCAGCATTTTTGGAAATAGAAGAAGAGTAATTGATGTTTAACTCATTGAAGACATTTTTGAAAGAAGTGAGTAAAACCAATTGTATGATAAATATTTATAAAGTACGTAAAATATTGTGTTTATCATTCAAACAAACTGAATTAAATCACTCTACTGCATATGTTTATTTAAATTATTGTGAATTAGCCATTTTAAATGTTGATCTTGGTTTTATAAATCATAAAAGTTATTCAACTCTAACATAAAATAGTTCCATTTTAGACATTATTAATAAATTGCAGTTATTCTAATTAATTATATATTTTATATAGCAATGAATGTAAGCAATATAAATAATCTCTTCTGAGTTTAAATATTTAGAACATTCTTTATGGTTTCACTTACATGAGATTTACTGTGTCCTGGAACATTTGTCCACATCATCAGCTGTTAAACGACTGTTGGATCACTCGTAGAAGTTAGTTAGGTAGGTATCTGGGTTGACTCAGGTGATCTTGTGATAAACTTGAAATTCAAGTGCTGTCTACTTCCAGGGTGTTGAAACTCATAAGGTTTTACTCATATTTTTTTATATAAATCCTTTCCCATATGTTGATGAACAGTTTTTAATAATTTGATGCATTTTACTATTTCATGGTTTTCATTCCAAAAATGTGCTGCCACAGCTGATTTATCTATTTGTTTGTAACAGATGTTTCTCCAATGTTACTTCAATGCCTACATCTAATATTGAAAACAATATAAAATTTTGGAGCCAATCAGTCATTGATATATAATGCAGTTTTCTTGATGAGATACTTTATTTTTGTGTTCTGCTGAAGCCAAATAGTTTTAACACGTGTCCCTACTAATGTTTTACATAAAATAAGTTATGCTTTATCAAAGCTCCGGATTAGTGCCATCAATTCTTGACATCTTATATTAATTGAATGTTGTTGGAGTAGAGTATGCAATAATATACCTTGGCACTTGAGCCACAAGGACCTTTGTGCACTCCTTAACTCCTAAATTTGTAGTTTCAGGATCTAGAGCTTTAGTGAGCTATAGAGTATTTTCTACAAGGTTAAGAATTAAATTAAAAGGAATGAAATTCAAATAGAGTTAGAATTGAGTTGTTTTTTTTTTTTTGGGGGGGGGGTCTTTGCAGTCTCTTCCAACTGTTCGCATAGACAATATGTGGATTTCCATTATAAAGAGTCCCATTGTCTGCAGGTGTTTCTGGGATCATTCTTATAGCTTCCTGGTTTGCTTCCTTTCCTTACTTAGTTTTTAGCCATAGTGCTTTTAGATATTTTAATAAGAGTTTTACACAGTTCTTGGCTGGGAAAGTTCTTCCATCTTATCTGACGTTCTTTCTTGGTCTACTGATATGCTGCGGTTCTAGCAGTTTTCTTGCTAAAGTCACAGAAGGGTTCTGGTCCTATGATGTCAATTTCAATTCCTCTTTTCCCAGTTTATCTGCCACTTTATTACATTCTATGTCCAGGCACCCAACAAACTAATTTATGTTTTTTTGGAAAGACTAATAATGAGAGCTTGGAGATGATTCTCATGTAAGTCTAAAGTTGACCTGAAGAGATTTAAGTGCATGAAGTATTGCTTGGCTGTCTGTGAAGTTGAGAATGCATTAGTTAACATAATTTCTCTTTTCACAGAAGTTAGGCAGGTTAGAAATGCAATTATTTTTGCCTGGAAAATGATATTAGAGTTCTCAAGACTTGTGGAAATCTTTGCTCTTGAAGGTAATTCATAAACTCCATAATTTCCTAATCTTGAGGCATCTATAAAGAAGACCAAATAGCCCTTAGGCAGAATAGGTGAATTTTCGCCCATTCAGTAAGAGTGTTCTCCATTTCTTATTGTGAATGGTTGTGTAAAATTTTCTTTATAGAAATGTAGTCAGATGGCATGACAGTGCTGTGCTCCTTATATACTCTATCACTTGGAAAAAGCATATCTGCATCACATGCCTGAACCAATCAGCCCTAGCAGAACCCTTCATCGCCACCAATGATTTATACAAAGTGGCCTAGCTAGCCATAGTTAAATATTTCAATAACAGAGTCATCCATGAGGCTATAGAAATCTACAAAACAAACATGAACAAGAGATACAGACATCTTTCTGAGCAACATCTGGAAGTCCCTATTAGAGCAGCAGCCTACCAGAGAGAAGGGCAGAGTACAGGAGAACAGCATTAAAAGTTAATGACAATAGTCTAGAGACACAGGAGCATGTAATCCTGATAAAGCTTGTTTGTCTATGCGAAACATACCAGCAAAAGTTGTGTTTACACCATTAGGGCACAGCAGCAGCAGGAATCCAAATATCTTAAAATGGACACCAGCCACAGAAGCCTACATATTTACATAATGTAATTCTTGTTTCAGCTGATGTTTTCTGGAATTGCTTGACTATGAGGTATAAGCCACAGATTAAATCCAGCTGCTCTGGATCAGCAACCAAACACACTGATTACTGAACCATAGAGGCAGTGATAATATTAATATCAGCATAAAATTAAAGATCATGTTCTGTTTTGAAAGTTGTTCTGGGAAATATTTTGCAAGATAATGTGGCTTGTTTTTGATTTTACGGAGTTATGCACAAAATAATGCCTTAAAAACTAACAAGACAGTTCTCTATTAGGTAACAGCTAATATCTGATGGTGTGCAAAATTAAGAATCATATATACCAAATATTTTGGCAAAATCGATTAACTTATAAACGGTTTCCGTACATTAAGCCGGTGGTGAACGCATTCTCAATGGTGGTCATACCATAGGAAAAAAATTATATTAAGTATTATATCATAGTGGGATTAATGTCAGTCTAGGTTCTATTCGCCTGTCTGTGTTAAAAAAATATAAGTACTGCCGTTTATATTGCCTAAACTATAGGGCGTGTTCAATGTTAAGCGAAAAAACTATGGAAATCTACGCACCTCCACCTCCACATTTGTAATGCCGCCATAATTATTTAATATGGTGTTACCATAGAGAAATTAATTTAATAGATATTTGAGGAAGTCATTGGTAGCAGTCATCAATATACTATTTTTGAACTGCGCGCATTATGAAATACATAAACATTTCCTTATGTGCTTTTCATTCAAGAAATTTTCCTATCCTTCGCAGATCATGAGAGATCGCTCATTCATATCCAAAAGCTCACACTCGCAGATACATTTGGTTGGTAGTTCTTTGGTTTTGCTGTTTCAAATTTGTATGTTTATCTACGATAATAGGTTATTCTATGGTGAACATTAAGCAAGCGTAAATAATCGTTTTTACAAGTCTACTCGACGAAAAACAAATTATTAAAGACCAATGTCTGTTATAACCAACCGGCCAAGGGACTGCCTTGCCTGCAGGCTTGTTGGTGGGGTTGGTTTGACAGGAGCAAGTGCATACATAGGGTATCATGGGTATCAAAAGAAAGGTTATCGACGTCTTGCATTGTTAACTCTTGCTACAAGTAAGTACACCCAACTCTTGGAATTGAATATGTTGCAAAATAATTAGGAAGTTATGATAAATCGGCGCGGAGATAACGCGTTTATATGGAACACATGCAGCACATAAGCATTGGAGGTGGATAAATTGTGGGGCACATGGAACTGCAATTCTTTAGTGATATATTGAATTTGGTGACTCAAAAGAAGCCGTAGATGGCTTTGATGATGGGTGGTTGTTGCAGGGTGGTAGCTTGCTATAATGCAGGAATGGTGGACATAATTTTTTACTTCTTTCAAAATAAAGCGAAATTTAGATATTTGCGATGTTTTAAAATAGGAGTTCATATTCATTTACTTGTCTTGACTCTGGTTATTCTCTACATACGCGTGCCCCTAGTGGCTGCTACGGGAAGCAAAACAAATGAATAAGGTAACCTATTCTCAAACATTATCAGAAATAATACTAAACAGAACTTGGGCGCAGTAGTTTTTTAATGTTTAATATTAGAGAAAGTCGCTATTCACATAAATACAAAATTGTATTTAATTTTCCGAATTCTAAAAAGCTATGAAAGGAACAAATCTTCTGTTTGCATTGCTAGAAGAGCTAGATTAAGTGTCAAGAGTAGAAATACATAGCACACGGCTCTCATTTCTTGCATCCGCAGCAAACTTAAGTGGTGGTGTCACGGTGTGGCGTTTGCTGTCTTCTGAAAAATGGAGATGACTCGTGGACATTTTCGTGCTGTAATTCTGTACGATTTTAAGTGCGGCCTGAACCAACGAGAATGCCTGGAAAGGTTACAAAAAGCCTTTCCAGACTCTGCACCTTCACGAACCACAGTTTATGATTGGTTTGCGGAGTTTAAAAGAGGAAGAACTACCCTTAAAGACGAGAAGCGCACAGGACGTCCAGCAACTGTAGTGACAGATAAAAGTATCGCGCGTGTGGATGCCTTGATAAAGAATGATCAACGAGTGACCTACAGGGAGATAGAGGAGTCTTTGAATATTCGTTCATCGCAGGTCTTTGAAATCCTGCACAAATACCTTTGTTTAAGGAAACTGTGTTATCGTTGGGTGCCCCACAACCTAACTGAAGAACAAAAAGAAGCAAGGGTAAAATGGTGTCAGGAAATGATCCGTTGTTTCGACAATGGGAACTCTGGACTTATCCAGGATATAATCACAGGCGACGAAAGTTGGGTAAATCAATATGACCCGAAATCAAAGAGTGAGCCGGCGATCTTGGTCTTCCCGAGTGATGACCCTCCTGTAAAAGTTAAGCAGTGCCGAAAAGTACTTGTTAGTTTCTTCTCTGCAAATGGCCATATTGTGACTGTTCCATTAGAACAAAAAAGAGCCACTGCCAACTGGTACACCACTGTCTGCCTCCCCAAAGTTTTTGAAGTTCTTGCAGAAAAAAGACCAACATCTGGGTTACAAGGAGTCTTGCTTCACTACCACAATATCACTGCACACATTGCATCAAAAATAAAGCCATTCCTTAAACAGCGGGGAGTACAGCTGGTGAATCACCCACCATACAGTCCAGATCTGACCCCCTGTGATTTTTTTCTATTTCCAAAAATTAAGGAAAAGCTGAGGGGTTATTGTTTTGGGAGTAAGGAAGATGCTGTTGCAATTTATGGGGAGGAATTTGATGCCATACCTAAAGAAGCATGGCAAGGATGCTTTCATGACTGGTTCCAGAGAATGCAACTTTGTATTGAGTGTGGGGGAGATTATTTTGAAAAGAAATAGGCAGAATTGGTGAGTAAGGCCTTTTCACTTAATAGAATACAAAAAAAAATTAAAAGAAATCCTCTTAATAAATAATTGCACATGTTAACTAATAATAATTTGACTCTGCTTATTTTTGTAAGGTAGTACACATTCATTTGTTTTTGGCCAGTAAAACTTGTTGTATAATCACAATTGTTTTCTTTGCATCAAGTTTTAATTTAACAAACAGCAAATCACAAGATATGAAAATATTTTCATGAAGCATGCATGAATATGAATCTACTGATTTCATAGCTCCAGATTTAGGACCATTCTGTTGTCCATATCTTAATCCTGAAAAACTATTCTATGTGTAGTCAATTGCAAAAGACAGTCTATTATAAGACATGAAATGGTGGTGAACATTTCGAAGAACACCTTCTTGAATATTCTCAATTAGCTGGTAAGTCAATTCAACACCCTTATGCTTCGTTACCATTGAACAATACAGAACATGTTTCACAGGCCATTGCCTGCTGTGAGACTACTATTAGTTCCGACAAAATAGTAGTTTCAAATTTAATACCTGCTGGACTGTTGAGACCTTCTTGATCAAAGTCAAATATCTTTTGCTTTTGGGCAATGGAGAAGATTACAAATGATGGCTCATGTACATGATCATATAGAGCATAAATTTTAATTTTGATCATTTCAAAGATAAACAACTTAAGAGACTTAGGCCTAAGGCCTGTTCCAGATTATGACAGAGACCATAATAACCATTTGAATTTATTATACCTAGCACGTCAGAAGAATAGGTGGTCAGTGCATCACTTCAAGTGCCATCTATTATGAATTTAAGATATTATTTGGACCTGGAATGACCAATAATTTTGTTCAGGGACCTCTTTTATCATTTGAAAGATAATTTATTAATTTTAATTAAAATAATGAATTATCTCTAAATATAAAATTTGCATATATTAAGTTAACCTCCAGAGAATTTAGGCGAGTCTAAAACCAATGTAATAAATGTGTCCCATTGATCTGAAAAGTAAACTCTTTCTGGTTTTGTGCCACTTTTTTGGCTCACTATGCATAAATATTAAGCTTCTATAGGTGTACTTTCATCATATAGACACAGGTGGCCACAGCTGTTAAGGCATGGACTCGGTTGGAATGTGTGGTCTGGGATTTGATTTGGCCATGACCGTTCTCAGTAAAGTTTATTCCAGGTTTATCTTAATCTTCATGAATGTAAATGCTTGGGCAGTACCTTAACCTTAGGTTTAGAATGCTTCATTCCCAAATAAATTCCTTTTCCAGCTTATCATTTCATGTATTGCCAGTATCCACCACCTGTGATGTCTCGGTAGTAAGAACAAGTGTTAAATAGTACTCAAAAAATTTCAGCATTACAAGGCATGAGGAAATACTGCTCATGGAAAGAAATGAAAAGGAAATCTGGGACAACCATAAATGGACCCTAGCGGGAAGACTACCTATATTTTCCTATGTGCATTGTAACAGATTCATATTTTGCCAATTTTCAAATTTGAGGGTTCATTTCTGTTACAGTGCTAAACAGAAGGTATACATTCTTTGACCCGGTCAAATGTTATGTCATCACTCATCAAGGCTATTGGAACAGAGATATCTACCTGTGAGGAAAATCACTATACCGAAAAGAATTTAGTTATGCTTATTTTCCAAAATAGACAGATGGTAGATCCACTTCTTCCATTACCATTTAGTAGAAAATTAAAGTATTACTTGGATGGGGAATTTTGTCAGGGATCTCTTTTTTTCAGGTACGGAATTCTGTATGTGCCATAAATCTACAAAATGGGACCCACAGCTTTAAAGGCCCTTTGAAGAACCCGCACTTGTTCTGGAAATTTCATTGACCTCAGATGGGATCAAACCCGCAAAACTTGGGTCTTAAGGCAAGCATGTTACCCCAAGATCACAAGTTAATTTCACATTGGGTTGACTTCTTAAAACATTTAATCTCAAATTATGCTCAAGTTACATGAATGCCTTTGCTATAACAAATAAGTAGTGAAATTAGCCTTAGTTATAAGCATTCAGATTATAAATCTACACATTGTTGAATAATGTTCTTGTCTCTTATGAAACTCCACTACTTGGTGCAATTCATATCCTATAATATACTCAGATCATTTGAGTTATAACCCAGCAGAGAGTGGCTATATCCTGGTAGATGCCATCAAAGCCCATAAAATGCATATGTGAATAGCAGCTTGTAGTTAGTTTTAGGGGAGGCTTTGTCAGTGAGAGGTTGTGTGTTGATTAATGTTTTCATTATATGTAAATTGTGTGCTATCATATTTATGCTACTAGATAAATACAGTCAAATGGCTTTTTATGCAATACAAATGAGTGATTTGAAGAAAAAATCCTGGCAATCATGTTCTGCGCAGCGAAGCTGTTTGCCAACTTATTAAAAAGTTGGGAGAGACAGGATCTTTCAATGACAAGATTTGAATAAAATATCCTGGCAATCATGTTCTGGTTAGAGAAACTGTTTGCCAACTTGTTAGGAGAGATAGGATCTTTCAGTGACAAGAGAGGTGTTTTGAACTGCCATCTTTCTAGGGAAGAAAAGGCAAAATACGGAATTTCCTATGCAGATGCCAGCAATTTATTGCCTCTGAGGGGCATCCTTTTCAACACCTCTCTATAACACAGGTTAGTGCTTATTATCAGTTTTAAATACAGCATCTTTTTATGCAAATGCTAAAATAAAAATAGAAATTGTATGTGTATTGACCCATAAGTTGGAGGAGCTGCATTCCACAGTAAGCAGCCACACTCAGGTGGCCCATAATTAAAATAATTTCACTTAGTTATAATATTGACATCACAAGCAATGGAGATTTGGGTTAAGTACACATTCCATTAGGCACTGTAACAAATTTTAATATGTAATCCTAAAAGCAGTCCAATCCCTTGGATGTACAGACATTGTTTTCCTATTTATTTGGTTTATTTATAGACACACTTTAACATCTCAGGTCTTCAGCTCCTAGGGCATGGAACTGCCGATAAATTTTGCTTACAGGCCTCTTCTTTCAGGCTTGAGGTTCTTTTACGTAAATCTACAACACTGGACCCATGACTCTACTTCCCAAGAAAACCATACTTAGGATTTTTACTCCACAAAAAAAATCCATTAACCCTACTGGAATTGAATCCATAATCTTGAGTCTACAGGGCAAGTATGGTTACCAACAGACAGATGTCAAACAGCACCATAAAGAACTGTGTTGACAAAACCTTAACCAATCAATAATGGAAGCAGTAATGTCATATATTAAAAGCAGGTTATCTTGGAACAAAAATACTAAATGGGTTTTAGAAATAATTTATTTTCAATAAAACAAGTATAAAATCAGACTAAATTCTTGAGTATTTAAGGCATGCAGAGATTTAAATTACAATATGCTTTAGGAAACTGTGCAGAACAGAGGCAAGTTTTATGGTACTATTAAATGAAACACTTTCTTACAAGCATTTCTCTTTATCTCAGCCAGTCTTATCATTAAATATATGCTTTTCTATGTATCGGCAATTAAACTACAATGCTGGATAAAGGACTTTTTGGAGTCTTAGCTATCTTCATGTTCAGAAATGTCCAAGTGCAATACCCCAATTAATAAGGAAGGAACACAGGAAAAACCTTTTTTACTAAATAAAATGCAATACATGTGCAAACATTCTAAACATTTTCTTCATTTTAAAACATTTTGCATTTGGATTTGTAGAAACTGAAGTCATGACAGCTCTTATTATATTGCTATTTTTACGATTGTCTAAAACCTATGTTTTGCACAGTTAATTATATGATATCCCTAAATAACGATAAATTATTTTCTTTTCAGTGGCTGCTAGTCTTGGGATGGCACGCATTTTTAATCTGCCTCCATTTGGTGTAACTTTCTCACAAAATTCTCAAGGAAAACTTGAAGGATCAGAACAAAAACAGTAAGGAATATAATCATAAATTTATACAGTTGTATTAAAGTTCTATATTGAAATGATTATTTATTTGCCAACTTTTCCAAGCTTTGTATCAGTCTTTGGATTTGCAGTGACACTTTGCACTGCAACAATACTTTCATTGATGCGCGTCTGAAGATCTCTGAGATTATGAATGTACAGCAAACGAAGTATTTTTGCTGCCTGGTTCAACACGTAATCACCCATGTCAAATCCAAGGTCTGCTTCTTGAAATGGAAAGGGTTTGCCCTGTTGAAACAAATAAGATATAATGTTTTCACAGCCTTTGAAGTTCTGTACTTATTAATGCATACACTCATAAAATTATTGAAAATACAGTCTTAATTTCACAATAATTCCAAAAATCTGACATTAACAAGTATAAGGAAACCAAAAATGCAGCACTATGCATTTCTTACTAAATGTGTAACGTATTCTCATCAGTGCATCAGAATCAATTGATTTCATAACAATTTTTATATACCTGCCTCAATTATGCAATGCTAAAATTATAGTATCTAATTTTATAACATTCTGCTAATTAAAGTTATGCTTTCATTGCAGTTCCTTTTAAGAAATGGATGCTATCTTTATAAAAAGTGTTCAATTTTATTTCCTCAAGATTGCAAGCATATCCTAAATGCACTTTTTCTTGCAACATTTCCATTTATTCAATATGTAACTAGATAATGCCAGGAAATGAAAAGTGTATAAGATTAAAAAAAAATAATAAACAACAAAACAGACAAACATTTGATGCTTGATTTACCTTTTGACTGGAAATACATGAATGAATCTTATTGGTTAGTCCCTAGATGAGTCAAAGTTACCTATCCCCAAGTCACCGCAAGCAGAACCAAGTTGTTCTTGAGCATAATTGGGTAATAAAGTTTTCTAAGGGTCATTTTCAGGTATGCAGCTCTTTAACATGCCATAAATTTATGACATGATACAGCTTAATATCCCTCCCAGAGGACTAGCAATTCTGATTTTTACATCCAAAAGAACTCGACCTTTACCAGGTGCACCTTATATCTAGAGCTGATTGTATCACAATGGTCATATTTTGGCTGAAAAACTGTAAACATTAATTCATCCAAGCATATGTCACTTTCTTAAAAATATGTACTTTTCAATAGATGAAACTCTTACAACTGTATGTTTTTTTAACTCTCCATTATCATCCTTAGATACAGCTGTTTAGCAGAGTGCATACCTTTCTGTGGATAATCTCAGTCCTAAGTTTTCTTGATGCATCAATGTGTTGTGAATGAAGCAAGATGGCTCAAATAAGTACTTGATTCTACAAAATGTTTTCATATAGCTAAAGTATAGGTCATTGGGAGTTAATAACTTTGATTAGTTGAGGTTTTTATATAACTTATGCTTTAATAATAATTGCTCATGGTTTATGTTCATACTTCTTGGCATCTGATTTTCTATTTCTTTATATATAGGTTATTTAAATTTTGAAAGATGAGAAAGTTATGTTTTCCTGGAGCATTATTTTCATTGCAAAAGGAACTTCCTCTCACAGTCCTCACCCACCTGCCTTGAGCATGCACATGCATTTATTTAGTCCCAAGCTCCTTCCACAACAGACTGGGCAACATAAATCCATTATTGGCTGGATTTTACTATATTTTGTATTGTGCATGTATTTTATGGTTGGTATGAAATGGCTGGTCATGACAGATACCTCTTCACGTACATATTTAGGCAAACTTGTTTAACCAAATATCTAACCTAACCAAATATTTATTATAAGAATCTTCATCTACCTTAAACCTTCAGGAGTTAAATTTGGATCACAAGCATGTGATGTACAATAATCTTGAAATGCAACTCCTAGATTGAATATTAGCTGGGCGTGGAAGTTCTGGAATTTATTTTGGTTAAAATACTGAAAATAGGTATTTAAGATACTTAATTTCTTTAAGTACATAAGTTAACCTTACTTTTTTTGGTTATAAGCAAACAAGTTGTTTTTTCAAGGTATCAATTGTCATAGTCAACAGGCTGTTAGAGAGAACATTTTTCATTATGAAAAAGAACATTCTTCCACGAAAGTGATTGGAACATATTTAAAACAAGCTATTTCAGAAGGACCTTACTAGTTACAATAGAACATTCACCTTTCAGGACATCATGAAAATGTTGATCAAGAATAAGTTTTGAATAGTCCTGGCAAATGAGCAAAAGATGCGCAGTGGTTTCTAGTCGAGTTCTTTTTCTGGTTATGCATTATAGGGGAATCAGTTTAGTATCTGTCTTACTTCCGTACTGAACACATTGTAGGGATGATTTATTGCACAGTTGTACAGCTCTCATTTATCTTGCATGCAATTATTTGTTACATTTATGCAGCTGAGAAGTTACCCCTACCACAAATTTCCTAGGATTGTCTGGCACAGATCGATACAAGGTCATTTGCCAGGACTGTTCAGAACTACAGTACTTCCCTCAACCTCTCTATTTCCTGAAATGTATAACAAGATTCTCAATAAATATTTTTGTGAGGTGAACGTGGCATTTAATTTGGTAACTTCTTTCACTTCGGTACATTGAAATTCTTTATGTGCTTTTTAAAATTGATAAATAATTGCAGAAAAAATACATAATGATCAAAAATTGCCAAAGGAAGGTTTTAAACCTTAAAATGGGCAACATAATAACTGGCTCTAATGACCCCAAATGTATGGAAATATGTAAATTTCTATCTGACTCTTAAATATATCCATCCAGATAGAAAAGGCATTTTGCCTAACTTCCAGGCTTTGGATATTAGTTAACAAGCTGCACTGATGGAATTAGTGATTATTTTATTTGCCTATAGCATTACTGGTACCAAACCAGCTATTAAATGGGAAAATCTGTGCATTGAAATAGCAGCAAAACTGTTTGAAGCATTATATGCCATCTGGCAGCAGAATCATACGCCTTTTTTGCATAGCTTAACACGATGCAATTGTTGTTACTGCTAGGCATAAACCCCCCCCCCCCCTGCATAAAAAACTGTTAAATGCAATGCTCACTGTGAGCATCCAAAAGATTGGAAAAATTAATTATCTTGGATTATGTCACCCTAGATAAATATAAGCCAAAACCTCTTACCAACAGTACATATTCATGATTTAACTTAAGACTGAACGTTTTACAATGCTATAGAAATCCTTTCCTCAAAGAACTTCGATAATTTCTCTGACAGCCACCAGCAGCTCTTGAAAAATCAGGGCCAGTAATATTTTTGCATTTCCTAATTTAGTTAGAGTAACAATTACGCTACTATAATTAATATTACTGCATATAGCAGGTTGTTGTTGCTTGGTTACACCCAGAGTAATGTCAGTATCATTGGTGGGGGGGAGCCTGTGAAAATGATCCTGTAAAAATATTGTATGTTTGAGGAACAATAATATATGCAAATTTCAAATATTTTCTCAAATTTCCAAAACAGTTACCCCCTCAACTCAATGCAACATTGAAGAAGTTTGGTAGCTCTAGTAGTGTAAATGAATTGCACTCTATTGTTATGCATTTCAGTGTTAAGTAAAATTTCAAACATTTAATAAATATATTAATATCTAACTGAAAACAGTAAAAACCAGTTCATTAAATATTCATTTGTAACTGCTCTAAAACCTATATCTATTATAAATTAATGTTTCATATTTTTTGTTTGTTAAAGGTTATGAATCAGTTTTTACTAAGCAAGATTGCTGACCAGCATTTCTGTTTGGGCATAACAGAGCAAAATTGAATGGACACGTGTCAACTTCACTACATCTACGCCAAAATGCAATAATCATACAAAGGCTAATGTTCTGTAATCTTAATTGATTTTTATGTACCTGTCCTGCGTGGGAATATAGAAAATATTTGTAAATTGAGCTGGAAGTTTCATATGTGTTTGCTATCAAGAATTTGAAGATATTTACTAAAAAGAGAACAAAAACACTGATGAGACCAATAGCAGTTGGTCAATCATTGTGTTTTACTTTATTTCTAAAGTACACCTTATTAGTTATTTATTTTCAAAAATTTAAGTATTGATCTCACTTCTTACTGAACTTCTTGCTATTTTCATTTTCCTTGCAAGTCTGCTAATGTAAAACTTATTCATATTCCAAATGCAATGTATGTTTGATATATATAGGGGTAGACAATAATTATAAACCATGTATAGGCATGCCGAATAATCAATGTTGTGATATGTCTATGATAATTGTGAATCATTGTACATTAGGAATATTCTGCAGTAATGTTTGGAATGCATTAAAGAAATTCTAGGAAAGCATTTTCATAGATAACAAAGATAAATAACTGGTAGAATTTGTACTCTGTACAATTTTGTTATTCCGTTTAACAAGCAGCAAAAACTATTGTTTTGATATGAACAGCTTATGCATATATTTTGTTAATAAAGATTTTCATTTCTCTGAAATTTTTATTTAAATCCATGAATTGTGTCTGTTTCAAACCACATCAAGCATGATTTAATTATTCTTTCTTACCAGAAACTTCAACAAATAAGCTCAAAAATTCTCCCTGAAAATAGTACACTCTCAGATAACATATATAAAAGGCACAACTACCAGAAAACATCAGAAGCAAATTCTGATGCTGGGTTCATAATAATTTTAATGTCATCTTCAGTTTTATGCACAAACAGGAAATGCATTATTAGACTCTGTATTCCGATGGCTGATTGAAATGCATGTCTAGTAATAAGAAATACCTATTATGCTTTAATTTTTTTGTTTTTTGCTTTTTTAAGTAAAATTAATGTTTAATATACAGCAATAATGTATATTTTAATGGACATTTGAATGTTATGGCATTTGCGCTCGACTACAAAAAAATAATTTAACCATTTCATTTGCAATATAAATATCTCATTAATAAATACTCTAAAGTGAAAAAATGAACCTATAAATTATCTTAATATCGGATGTGTAAACCCTGCACCTTCTTTAGCCCACATTCTTCAGTTATCATTGGTGCTGGCATGTTCATGCATATGCACCTTACAGAAGGTTGTAGATTAAAATAACTTTGATCTCTGCTTTGCTAATAATCAAACTGAGTTAAGCTATGGCTGACTGAGAAGGCAAAGCCACAAAGAGATCACTTCTTACATTAGTAACATTGCAGGCTATTCTGTTTCAAGTTGCATATTACTTAAAGTCAGTATATTTATGGACTTGGGGTGAGTTTGATTATCCAGGAAAGGAATTGTTTGTTGTTGTCCTGGGTTCATGATTAAAACATCTGTTCACTCTTCACTCTACTTGAAGCAGCCAGCAGAGACAGCAATGTCTCTGCAATGTAATGTAATTCTCATTTCCCTGGGTCAAACTGCACAGCCTGACATTATTTCCATGCTGCTGGGCTCTTTGCTTGATCAGCTGCTAAGAAGGAGGCCTTAAAGACAATCACAGATTACTTTGCCTCTGAAGAAAATGTTAACCACAACTGGAATAGAATCATATTCTCACACAAGGTGACATATTCATCGACTAAGGGGAAGAAATATTAATCTACTGTCCCAGGGGAACATGATACATGGCTCAATGTATATTCAAAGTTGTTTGTGTTGAGGTTGATCTGGGTGTGTTTTGGCAGCTTGACACACACTTAAGTCACCATTATAAAAACATTGAAGATGCCCTATTGTGAGGATATGTTCTGATGAAATTATTGAATCCAACAGGATAACTATTGTGTCCATTTGTGTCAACAGGTTTTAAAATGATTCCTGCAGAGGCAAGATATCACAATTGATTGGCCTCCTTGTTCGCCAAATGTGAATCCTATTTTATATGTGTGAACAAGGTGAAAAAAGAGATGGAGTTAAATTGACCTGCACAATACAAAATGAAAGAGGCTTCAAGGGACCAAATACAGGATGCTGGCAGGAAATCTTCCTCTCATCAAATTTATCTAGTGTTTGATTTCATCCATGCCCCAGAGAATTAGGGCAGTAATAAACAAAAAGGGTTTACACATTTGAAATTGTTAATTTATATTTTCTATTAAGAATATTAATTTCCCATTTATTTTAAACTTATTTCATTTTTTTGTGTGTAAGCTAAAATGCCTTAAAATTCAAATAAGTATTTATAATTGAAAGCTATATTATCATGTGTATACTATACATTACTTTTACTTGCAAAAAATAACCACAGTTGACAACTGTGATAGACAACCTTGATGAATTTGCCAAAACCAAAATTCAGTCTATTTTGAGGAAAAATCTAGATTTGGAAGCTCTTGCAACTTCCCTTAACTCCCTTCCCATGTGTTTACAACATATACTCCATTGGTTTCAGTTGATATTAAGTGAAGTTTCTCCATATATATATATATATATCACCTGAGCTCAAAGTATCACCAACCTACATTAGAAAACATAGAAATGTGGTGCCTAATCCAGTGTAATAAACTGGCTGAAACCCAGTAAAATGGCATGTTTACTTCCTAGATAGTGATTACTTTATGTTATTTGATACATTTTATCACCACCTGTTTTGAACCTTTTTATATAAATTTTCAGAACCTATCTTTCCCCTTTCCAACCATAACTTTACACCTTAAAATACATTCTTTGGTAACACATCATCAGTTCTGGACATGTATAACAATTTACTTTTGTCCAAAATCTTACTCACTTGACTTGGCAATATATCTACCTCCTTACCTTAACAATAATGGTGTTTGGATTTTCTAGGGCTTCAGCTGAGAGACGATGACACACAACTTTGCTGACAGACTTCAGGGTTATTAAATGGTCTGGATGTGCAGTCACATTTAGAAGTTGTGCCAAAGCATTTACACCTTTTTTAAAATCTGGACTGTCAACTGCAAAACAAGGAGTTTTTAAATGCATACCACTTTTCATCAAAATGCAAAGTAAATAATTACTAAACTTTGCTAAATTCTGATTAAAGGCCAATCTATTTATATTCCTGTCAAAAATTTTAAAATAAGAGAAGTGTTCTAAAAGTTCTCAGCCTGGCTCAGAGATGTCGTGAAGATTACTATAATAGTTGTTAAGTGTCATCCTTTAAATGGTGCTCTGTAAAGTTTAAGATGTGTAAATATAGTTGCCTGTTTATGAGAATTGTGTAAGCAACTATGTTAACATTTTCTACAAAATGGTTAAAACTGAAATATGAGCTGTGATAAAGTACTTTGTTTTGAAGGGTTTAACCCCAACAGAAATACAAAAGAAGTTACACTTAACATTAAAGGATTCTTCCCTCTTTATTTTCGATGGGTAAAAAGTGAGTTGCTGATTAAGCATGAACATACATCCATTCAAGATAATGAGTGCTCAGGGCATCCCAAAACTGCTATGATTGACGAGATTGTGACAAAAATTAACAATGCCATACTGAATTATCTCCAATTGAAGGATGCAAGTTGGCTGACATTCCAAAGGCCTTGATAACCGTGTCCACTACATTTTACATTTTACATGAAGTTTTGGGTATGAGAAAGCTCTTCACTTAACGAGTGCCACATGTGTAAACAATGAACCAAACATGCATTTGAATGAACATTGCTCAAGAGTGTTTCGACTTGTTTAAATGCATTTCCAGTGAGTTTGATGTTTCATGTAGATAAAACATGGATTCATCACTACATGCCAGAGATGAAGCAGTCAAACAAAGGGTAACAATAGGTGAAAGTGCACCAAAGAAAGCAAACAAGAGGTTCCATCTGCAGGAAATATCATGGATACAGTTTTTTGAGATTTTTATAGTGTGCTCATAGACTACTTCCAGAAGGAGAACCTTTACCAGGGAGTATTAAGCTTCACTACTGGCCAACCGAAAGATGCTGTTTAAACTAAACGTCCACTCTTTTTTCACAATAATGCATCTTCACATACGTCTGAGATCTTTCTTCGAAACTGCATGACCTTCACTTCCAAGTGCTTCCACATCCATCATATTCACCAGATTTGGCTTACAGCAATTACTTTTTGTTCCCAAACCTGAAGAAATGGCTGGGCGGACAAAGGATGAGGTTGAAGTTGATGCTTATTTTTCACAGATGGACAAATATTATTTTATTGAAGATATTAAAAAGTTGGAAAATCATTGGACTAACTGTACTTATTTACAAGGTGA
This sequence comes from Metallyticus violacea, assembly GCA_030762175.1. Taxonomy (NCBI): domain Eukaryota; kingdom Metazoa; phylum Arthropoda; class Insecta; order Mantodea; family Metallyticidae; genus Metallyticus; species Metallyticus violacea. The sequence continues at coordinate 44,822,851 of CM060830.1, forward strand.
TTATACCCTATACTGGGAAAAAAAAAAATTATATATATTATCTTAAATCTTGTTTTCTTGGTCAGGCCAAGAACTTTTAGAATGCCCCCCATAAAACCTCACATTATTTGTACTGTCTAAAAGTAACTTCATTTCCAAATAGAATCACTGATGCCTATTTTCTTCCTGCATGTCACAGATTTATACCATTATGCAATTAAAAAACAAACAGAAACAGAACCCCTTACATAATAACAAATCACTTATGACAGTTTCCTAAACTATTATTTGCAAACTTTGAAAAAAAAAATGTTTTAACCAAATATATATAAAAGGCAATGAAATAATAATAAAAAAATTAAATAGTATATTACGACAGGATTTCTGATCTTATATCTCATCATCTATAATTCAAGGGTCATTTCAAAAGTATGCACACTCTAAGAGTACATTGAAAAAACAAAATTAATTTTAAAAATAATTTTATAGGTCTTCAAGTAATCTCCATTGTTCCTTATCATACCATCTCAATGCTTGGGCAGGTCTTATATTCCAAGCAGGACATTCATTCATTGTTAAGCTGTCTAATAACTTAAAACCTCACCAAAGTTTCTTCATTTCTACTCAAATGTTTCCCACACAGTGGTTTTTCCAGTTTGGGAACAATCAAAATCTAATGGGTTCATATTAGGACTGTAAGTTCGGTGGAGAAGTACTTCCCATCCATGCTTGTCTATAATTTCTCATACTGTTGGCAAAATGTGGACACCAGCCATGAGCACATCAGACCTTTGTCAAGTCTTTGGATACAAAATATCTTGTAGAAACAGTTACACACATTCTCTGGAGTACTCTGTTGCCATGATTCCTGGGTTTCCTTGGGGTCTTCTCAACTTTCACAGAAACGAGTAGCTTACTTTGAAACTGCACTACAATCTACTGCACTATCCCTGCACACTTCAAGCAAAGTGTTGTGCATTCTGGTTGGATTTTCATTCTGGCAAAGTTTCAATTTTGAGGTAGGAACACTGTCTAATTTTATTTATCCATTTTAGGAACTGTTCAGCATATAGCTAATCTATCCAGCAAATGTATATAAAACATTCTAAGACTTGAAACATTCTAGACTGAAGTTTTGACCCACAACGGATTAAACAATCCAAGTGATCATAATGCAATAACAGCCATGCTCATGCAGTTTGCAAACTTGTGAAATGGCTCTTGTAAATGTCTATATTATAATCTGAAGTTTTTACATGAAAATTTCCTAAATTATACTACCAAAATGAAAGATTCAATCTCTAGTAAACCTTTAAAAGAAAATAATAAAATACATGCAAGAGTTACTCACCTCTTAAAACTTTTGGTTCAAAATAATTATCATTTGTACTATTCTTTTTTGACAATAAAGAAGATAATTATTGGAAGAGCCCAAAAAAAAACATACCCTCAGACTAAATAAATTAGAAACATGTTCCTGTAATTTCATAGTTTCTACATGAGTTATGTAAAAATTGATGTTTTTAAACAGAATAAACTCATAGAATGAACAGACACTAGTTTTGCATAAGAGAAATCACAGTTGTAACATTAGGGATGTGTGCTCTGTTCATACAGTCATATTTTGAACATAACTATTATAGGCATTGTGTGCAAAAATGTTAGGTAATATTTATTTAGAAAAGGAACTTAAAACTGAAAACTGAAATTTTCTACTCCAATATTTTCAGTAAATTGCTATGAAGACATAGGATTTAAAAACTGACTGATGAGAGTTTAGATCTTATGATGTAAAAATCATTCTTTGTAATGATTTGGTTTATTTACAAGCCCTCTTTAACCCCTCAGGTCATTAGATCCCATTTAATTTAGGGTGTGAAAGGGCCAATAATTTTGCTCAGAGACCTCTTCTTTCAGGCTTGAGTTCTTTTACATGCTGTAAATCTATGACATGGGACACATGGATTTACTTCCCTTCTGAAGGAAGCTGTATTTAGGATTTTTATGCCCAAAAAAATTCATTGACCCTGGCCATGATTGAACCTGTGATCTTGGGTCTATGAGGCAAGTACAGACCACCAAGACCAACTCATTCTTTGTGAACATTAAAACTATTATGTTAAGATGGCACATGCTGACAGCCGGTTTCATCAACAGATGTTAAAAATATATAGCATATTATTTGTTAACATTGTGTTAAAATTTAATTTTTACAACTGCTACATTCCACCAAGCTTTTCCAGCATAATATAGTTAACACGTTAAAATTGCTGAGAATTGCAAATAGGGATTGAGAAGGTAGTATCAGAACCAAATGACTTCTGAATTCACTGTGATGTACTTTTGTTTGCATGGAATAATTTATAAATGCAACTCATGAAATGATATTAAAAGGAGCAGAAACAAGTTTTTCTAAATTTTTAAGTTAGAATAATTGTTGAGTAGAAGTATAAAAATGATGCAGGTTGTCATAACATCTCCATGATAATAACATGCTGTTGCCACAATTATTAATGCTTGTGGAGTTTGCTTATCATTCAATTTAGCTGTGTATTTGGCATGTAGTGCATTACTTATGTTTTGAGCTCTTGTTTCAGGATGTAAGTGAAGTATTAAAAGAAATTTCCTAAAGATAATGTCTATTTATACTCTGGTGATAAAGAGATGCATTAAGGATTTTACAACCATCAATTCTAATCAAAATAATGAATACAAACCAAGCATCACTGCTTCATTAGTATTATTAGAAATTAGTATTATTAGAAAACTAAAATAAAAAACTCTTCTGGATATATACAGATTAATGGAAAAATTATAAAGGCCTGTGCAAAGGAAATTAGAATTCCCCCTTAGTCACTTGTTTAATGAGTCTTTAATATTGGGGATATTTCCTGAAAGACTAAAATATTCAGTGCTGAAGCCTCTGTTCAAAAAGGTTGAAAAGATAAATGTGTCTAATTTCAGACCTATTGCTATTTTACCTACATATGAAACCAAGGTATTTGAGAAAGTAATGTACAATAGGCTTTACCATTACCTTGAAAGTAACAAAATTCTAGTTAATGGTCAATTTGGCGTTAGAAAAAGAATTTCAACAGAAAATACAATCTATAAACTCACTAGTGAAATTATAACTGCATTTAATGAAAGAGAACATGTAAGAGGAATATTTTGTGATTTAGCGAAGGCTCTGATTGTATCAATCATGGGATTCTGATAGATAAATTAGCTTTCTATGGAATAAAAAAACCAATGTTTATATCCTACCTTGACAAAAGGAAACAAAAAGTAGTAATAAATTGTCCTTTAATAATTAAAACAATTCATCAAAGTGGGGAATGATTAACTATGGAATGCTTCAAGAATCTCTTCTGGGCCCTTTTCTTTCTCTGATATATATAAATGATCTCTCCTTATCTATTCAAGATGTAAGAAATACTGTTCTGTTTGCAGATGACACAAACATATTGATAAATGGAAATAGCCTAAATGATTGTGCCATTAAACTAAATCTAATTCTGAGTTCATTGTGTGTATGGTTCAAAGCAAACAAATTGTCTTTAAATCTAGGTAAAAACAATGTTATGAAATTCATCACTCACAGATCTCCAGATCCGCAATAACAGAAGGATATTATAACAGTGTACTTCTACAACCAAATGTATTAAATTCCTTGGCTGAATATTGATGACCATCTGAATTGGAAAGATCACGTCGATCTTATCATACATAAACTCAGCAGTGTATGCTATGCAATGTGTGCATAGTATGTTGGAGTCAATTAAGACTTTAAACCAAATTTATTATGCTTATTTAAATTGAATAATGAAATATGTCTTATATTTTGGGAAAACTCAGTCAAAAGCCTATTAAAGAAAAAAGCCATACGAATAATTGCTGGTACACACAGAAGACATTCATGCAGAAACGTCTGTAGGCAATTTGAAATTTTGATTCTTCCATGTGAATATATACCATCTCTCTTATTCTTTATTTTTTTATATAAAAAATAAAGAAAAATTTGTTCAAAATCAAAATATACATGACAAGAATACTAAACAAAAAGCAAATCTACATAGATGGCCTCAAATTTCCCTGCCATCAAAAAGAGTTTGTGATGTGAATGTATTTAGTACAAAATGCTCTTCCCTCTAGCTTAAAAGCCTTAATAAATGAGATAAATCCTTTAAATATGCTCTTAGAAAATACCTATGTAAAAAGGTCCATTATTCTGTAAATGAATACCGTAGTGACAGACAATATACTATACTGAGTTGAAAACACTGCAATAATTTTATATCAATGCATATGTAAACAGATATATATTGTTAAATTTGTGTGACTTGAGTGATTTATCTGTTTCTGCTTTGGTTTTTTGTTGTTTTGGTTGATTCTAAGTGTTGCATTTTCATTTTTATTATAACTATTTATGCAGATGTGCACTGATTTATCTGTTTCTGCTTTGGTTTTTTGTTGTTTTGGTTGATTCTAAGTGTTGCATTTTCATTTTTATTATAACTATTTATGCAGATGTGCATGATATTATTTGTAAACATAAATTGTGTGCCACTTGGTAATTGTAAATGACAAGTTCTATGTTGCAGGTCTCTCTGACTGCTTCGTGAGCTCAGTGAATGCTCCAGAAACTACACTAAACTATAACCTAACATGACACCTTCATTAATGGTACCCATTTCAAACTGAGCTCTGAAGTGAAAATTGTTAAATGTCATACTATCATGTGCAGTTCAAGCCGCCTAATAACTATTCCTGATTGGAGGTCAGGAATACTGATTACTTGAACATTGATAGAAAAGCAGCTTGTGAGAATATGGTCAATTTCAAGGTATCAGTTCTGCTACCTCTAGGATATTGAATTTTTATACAAACACAAACACACAATCAAATGCTTCCAGAGCACCAGAAAAACATACAATAATAAAAAGCTATAATTTGCAGATATTCCTCCAATTAAGGGAATCTTAAGTTCCTCTGTGGTAACCTTTCTGATGATCCTGAAAAGAATTTTGAAATACCTGCATTGTTCCGAAACAGTGGCACAAAATTTTTACATAATCATTGGGAGAGAGAAGCATATTTCTACTTATGTATTCTAACCTCTCTCGTACTTCACCTACAATTAATTATTTTTCACATTTGTAAATTTGTAAAAATTGCTCTTTGGCATAAATATTTCAAAGTCTTTGCATCTTACAGCCCTTGCTTTGTTAAGAACAACTTCATATATCCAAATATAGAATTTTGAAATCTACAGCTGGATTTACAGCTGCCATTTTCGAACTGTTAATAGTTTAATTGAAATAATAGTATGATTGAGTCAAAATAAACACTCTAATTGCTCCACTTATGCATCTATAAATGTAGAACCAGTTTCATGAACCCTCGTTCACATCAGGGTCAGCTAGAAAGTCAACTGTAGGAATGTGTATTCTGCTCTGGTGGAGGTGTGATGAACTTAAAGTTCATGTTTATGTTTTCATCCCAGAATGTGTTGAAAAGTTCATTAAGCTGTCTTTGTATTTGTATATGTAGATTTTTTTCCAAGTTGCAAATTCTGTAGGTCCTTGTACTGATTCAATAATTTTGCTTTATTCAATACGTCGTGGTTTTCTGTATCTAGAAATGAAATGCTACTGCTGATTTCTCCATTTGCTTATATTTTATGTTTCTGAAATGTTCTTTGAATTGTATGCCTATATTTCTCTTTGCTTTTCCAATGTAGATTTTTTCACATTCTGCACAACTTATTTTGTAAATACCTGCTTTTTTCTCCTGTGGAATACTATTAACATTATCTACCAGGAGATTTTTGACATTAAATCTGTTTACTGAGGCTAATCTGATATTAAAATCTTTATGAATATTCTAAAACACTTTTGTAGCCCATGGATGATATATGAATGTTTTAAAAATTAGCTCATCTTTTCTTGCTGAAAGTGTTGCTCAGTGGAAGTGTAGATCTGTTTCTGGTGATCATATATGAATGAGGAAAAAAAATCATGCTGAATCACAGTATTGTGCTAATAAAGCTGCAGAATTTAATTACAACAGATATTGGTTGTATTTGCCAGAATAATATTGTGTAAATACTGACCAACCTGCTCTTAGAATTAACAAATATATGATTGGTGAACTGTTTTCAGCTAATAGACTCAGATAACATTATATCTCTTTAGTTGGAGATTTAAAGAAAAATGAAATAAAAGTCAATGTCAATTTGTTGATTTTCTTTATTTACAAATATTCTTTAACATCTCACGTCATCAGCTTCCTATTCAATTCAGAAAGTGAAACAGCCGATAAATTTTGCCCAGAGGCTTCTTCTTTCACACTTGAGGTTCTTTTATGTCCGTAAATCTACAACATTGGATCCAAGGCTTTACTTCCCTTCCGAAGAAAGTGATACTTAGGATTTTTATGCCCAAAATATCCACTGACTGGCCAGGATTGAACCCGGGAACATGGGTTCACGAGGCAAGTACGGTTACCCCTAGACCACCAGGATCAACCGTTGAATGTCAAGGATACAGAAGTTTAAGTCTTTTGTGATGAAACTACCAATAACAATGGATTTTACTTTCAATATTCTCACATTACCAACATGGGTGGTCAAGGTTGTTAAGACTTGTTAGTTAGACGGATTCTGCTAAGACCATCCTTCCTGACTGAAATTTCTTCAGACTTTCCTCAGTCCTCATAAAAGACAAATGCTGGGCAGGTACCGTAAACTTAGGCCTGCATCATTTTTTTCCTTTAAAAAAAAAAAAACACCCTTTCCTTATTGATAATTTCATTTCATATATCATCATAGTCCATCATCTGTAGTGCCTCATATAAAATGTGTGCTAAACCATATTAATACCTTGCAAAGTTATAACATTGAAAGAGAATATGTAGCTACTGTGGCTGATTCAGTAAGTTACATGACAAAGTTCACCCTATAAATCATACTCAATATTTGGCACATAAAATTTATAACATGAGTAGTGTCTTTGAAGCAGTATGCAATTTGTGCTTTTACCTCTGAGGAGAGTAGTCTTGGTGAGTTGGCGAATATATATAAAGCTACTATATGTGCACTATTTTTCTGTATAAATGTCTATTATTTACCTATATATAATTTGTAATTACCTTTTAATACAGGTTTTTGTATATCATTAACCATATTTATACAGAATGCAAATTTAAAAATCAGACTATATACTTGTCATTTTAACTTACAGAATTCAGTTGAATAGACAAGACGAATGAGACTGCTACTAAAGTTGTGATGGTTTGCTGGTTAGTTTGTTAACAGCACTGTGTTGTTTTATGTTCCATCTTGCTGCAAACTTTTCTACATCAAAGCAATGCACTGGAGGTTCATTTATTGAAATAAAAAGTTGATTTGAAAATGTGGAATTTGCAAATGAGTTCTATGATCTGTCACAATTAGGTTAGTGACATTAAATCCAGGTTCACATTGAGACATAGATATAGGTATAATTTCAACTGATTTCACAAGTTCTTTAAGTGAAGTGGGAATGTGTTGAGCATTTTCTTTATACATGCAAAATTCTTTAACTAGTGATGCAGACGTGATTTCATTTAATTTAAATTCCACTTTTTAAATAAATGAGGAATTTACATGTCACTATAAAAAAAACATTCACTTTTGTCTGAAGGCAGCATATCTTGATTTAATACACGTACATCTAAAAAGAAATTCTTCAAAACTGTTTTTCATATTGTCTGTAAAAGACTTATAACATTTCTTTCAAAATATTTTAAATTTTTATATTCATTGCACCATTGTTCTTTAATTGCAACTTCTTTGAAGGTGTGCTTTTCCTGCAATTCTTGTGCTATCATCTCAACATGCAACGAATCATTTGTTTTAAATGTTTCAAGAGTTTCTACAGCACACTAATTTCTTGTTTTGTTCTAAGAATGAAGAATTTCTTTTTTCCATAAAGAATGATAATTCTTTCAGAACTTCTAAGGCCTCATTAAGTACAATTAATTCCATTATAAGCAACCACTTTGTAAGATATTTTATCATTTCTTCAAATTGGTAAAATATTAGGAGCCAACATGAATGAGCTTTCCAAAGATGGACAAGGGAACTGTGGCATTCATGAAGAGTTCAAACAGCATTAAATGACAAATAAACCCAAAGTACATGAAAAAATATGCCCTATCTTTAACATTTGAGAGTGAGCTCTTGCAAAACATTCTGTAGCAGCTTGTGATTTTTGGAACTTAAAGAAAATACAAAATATAAGGAATCTAAAAAAGACAGTATATGGTACACATCTGGCACATCTTGCAAAACATTCTGTAGCAGCTTGTGATTTTTGGAACTTAAAGAAAATACAAAATATAAGGAATCTAAAAAAGACAGTATATGGTACACATCTGGCACATCATGCACAATGTCATTTTGTGGTTCATACAATGCATGAAAATTACATCCTGCATAAAAGCTATGCCTTTGTAATTTGCAATCATTGTTGATGCATCCTCTGTTGCAATACATAAAAGATAGTTTTTAGTACATCACATTTAATGTTATACTTTGCAAGAGCAACTAACACTGTGTTGAAAATATCTTCCTTTGTAATTCTACAATATTGAAAAAATAACTACAAGTAACCCCTTAAAAAGCAAATGCACATATAGCATTAAGCAAGTTTTATTAGAAACTGTTGTACTTTCATTTATCATGATGCTAAAGTTTGTACTTGATTCTATGCTGAACTGAGCATGTTTTATTTTCATTTCTTCTTCTAAAAACTAATATTTTAGTATGCAATGGTCAGAATGGAAGCATAATACAGATTGATATACTATTCACTTTTTGCAGTTGATTACTGTAGGATATATTTTGAATTCTTCTGTTTAGCTAATACTTTTGCAGATTGTGTTTACTTTTTCTTGATGTTTTCTCCATAATTTTCACTTTCACTCTCAGATTTTTCTATATTTTGTTTTTCTGTACTACATATGATTTTTATGCATTTAATGTGTGATTTGCATTTCGCATGATCACTGATTTTATAATTTACTTTTATAGAATTATTTGCTGAAATAACAGTTAAAAAGATATCAATATACCATGTTCTATATTTTCCACCTTAAGTTCATGAACTTCAAAACACACTGTGCGTATATTAATAATATAAAGTTATTGTCATTTATAGACAGCCATGGCTTAATCTTGCGCCAGTTTTGAAAATGTGATAAAGCAACACATTTTCGATTATAATTTCACCTTTACTGTTACAGTCTTTCCCACCTAGAGACTTCTTACAGTTTTTGGTTCCCGAAAAATCCTTTCTATTTGTTAGCAAAATCATTACTGTTTTGTTTCTTAGATTTGATATCTATTATAACTCATTTAGTGTCATTGCTAGTATCCTAGCTGTCACTATTTGCACATGTTTCTGGCAATTCACTCTTCTGGAAGAAGGACAACGTTTTACCTTGTTTCTGAGATGCTGAAATTCCATAGTTTACATAGGTTTAGGCATACTCAAACTAATAACTCCTCACACAAATTAAGTTGAACTGCACACAATAATGGATCATAACAGATTAAAACAACAATGACATAAGAGAATGAAAATTCGATTTGAAATGTATAAATACATAATGTTGTTTCCAAAATTAATGAACATGATTATGGGCCTATAATATATTTATATGTTTTTTAAATTACATTTTAATGTTACAATAACTACAGGGCATGTATACTTTCTATGTATGGCTTCACAAATTTAAATTACATGATAAGTTATATAGTTTACATATCCAATGAGTGGGGAAATAAGCATCCTTGGTTGGGATGGGTATTGTAAAATCAGAGCGTGGAATGGGGGAAATTACCCATTTCTCTCCCCTGCTAATTGCACACTGCTTTGAAGACTACAGGACAATTTGAATACTGCCAGTGTTAGGGTTAAAATTGCTTTTCATGACTCTAGAAAGAAGAAAAACAAATTTTTATAAATTTTTAGGATGAAATACAAAGATCCCGATCCCAAGATATTAGATCTTTGTTCAATGCTAGTATCCACAAGATGGAACACCTGGTTCAAGTGTGCATATTATCTGGAATAATTATTGCAATGAAGACATTGCTGAATGTTTCTTGCCACTTGATGATGGCAATGTTGGAGTTCCGTTTTTCATAAAAGTATCCATCACAGAAATTCAGACAGTTAAAACTGGAAGCAGTGGTTGTTTCTGAAATTTGCTCTCTTATAACTGCTTACAGATAATCTTTGAATACACCCAACTTATTTCTTTAGCTTTTCATGATGCACAAGGGCTGCATGTAGGTTAATGAGAGCAAAACTGCTGGAGTCAAAGGAGAATAGGTGTTCATGTAACAGAAAATTGAAAATTGGTAAGAAATATTCCAAAATTCTGCAAAAGGAACTATTTGTGGAGTCATTCTACCTCATGGTCTGTGTCATAATGTGTATGAGAAACATTTTTCTTCGTATTTTTTCTCAGCCATTTTCATGCTGTCCGGGACTATTTTGTTTTGGATGGGTGGGCAGTATAAGCTAACATTTCGGCCATCGATGGGGGCATTTACAAACTTGATGTAATTGTTCATGAGCAAAATTTTGTAGACCCAGACAATGACAAAATTCACACCTCAAACATGGAAAAATGTATGTGAAGGCAAGAGTAAGAGGCAAAATGGAACTTCGGATGCACTCTTCATTCCATATCTTATCTTCAAATATTCCTGTGGAGAAAATCATTCAGTACACAAATGTATTTTCATTATTTATCACATGCATTGTATCTATCTACAATGTCCACTAAATTCTTGTCTCAATAAAACATATTCTAAATTTCCTTTTGGTTAGAAAGAAATTGAAAAATTACTACCATCATTCCTCACTCCATCAAGTTACTAACTTCCTTGCACTCTGCAGTAGTAAAATATCAACAAGGCAACCTGCACACTTTCACCGCAATCACTGCCTCTGCAGTAATAAACTTATTTTCAACAAGGCAACCTGCACCCTTTCACCACAATCTTTGCAAATTCTATGGGTTTGCAGCAATATATAATAATGATCATGTGCAATTGTGCTCAGTCACACTTCTGCTATATAATGAAAAAAATGCTTTTTTTGACTTTGGTGATTCTCCATATGCAATCTGCACAACCCCCCTTGTGTTTGCCTCTGTGAAACATAAAACACATAAGTAGGATACACTATATTCAAAGATTACCTTGCTTTGATTACATTCTTGGAAGGATCATCTTCTCCAACAATCCATGTTCTTGTAAGAAAACTGAAAGACATTGAAGTGAAACTGAAATTATTTAACTGATTGGGCTCTTTAATGCAAACATCCTTAAGTAATTCTTAAATAGCTAGTGAGTCACTTTAATACTCTTAGCTTCATTTACCACTGAGAAATTCAAACAAGAGAAGAGGTTAAAATAAGCTACAACATTGACAGTAAGAAAAGGAACTCAAATTCATGAGAAATTTACTTATCTTTGGGCTACCAAAAAATTCCATGAAATACTCAGGGAGTTGGTATTTCTTTGTCCTCAGTGAATGAATCCAACCTAAATAATCTGCTCAACTCCAGTGATGACAGAATACCTGATGAGAAAAAGCCAGGAATCTATCAAATCAACTGTTTGAAATGCAACAAAGTATATATTCGCAAAACAAAAAGAAATATTAGAATTAGCCTAAAGGAACACTGGAGAAACATCAGGTACAATCAGGTAGATAAATCAGCAGTTGCACATCACTTTTAGAGAGATAAACATGATACAGAAATGGAAGTCAAATTACAATTCATAGATAGACCTTTGGAGCAGAGTATGTAGGAAAAAATTTTATGAAAAAATATGAAGATTAGGTATTAAACTTTGAGATTCTAACAGAATAAAAATTATCCAAAAGTTCATAAAATGTACACGAGAGCTACACCAAGTCCATCCAACCTTCAATGAATCTGGCAGTCAACTCACAGCTGATGATGCGTGCAAAGGCCTGTGAAACATGTTCTGAATAACTCAATGGTAAGTGAAGCTAAGAGTATTAAAGCAACTCACTAGCTATTTAACAATATATTAGTTGATTCACTGTATTAGTTCCGACATGAAATTAGTTTTAAATTTAATCCATAAGAAACTTCAATACCTCCCCCCACACCTGAAGATATCAATCAATACAGACAAAATTTACTTACACTTCTCGACAGTTTTGGTAAAACTACACATATTTAAAATCCTGGATCCAGCAAAGAACATTATGGAATCTCACAAGGTACATGAAGCAATTGTCTTTAGAGCCACTTGGTTTCCATGCTCAAATGCAAACTCCAAAAGGACTTTTTCCAAGTATAGTTGTCAAAGATAGGAGGAGGTTGACAGTAGAAATATTAGAATGGTTGCACTTTAATAAAGATACATTTTGAATTTAAGTAACAAATTTAAAAAAAATAAATAATTTTAAAATTCCTCTACCTATAACTTAGTTTTATATATCCTGGAATCCTGCTTAATATAATACTTACAATCCAAATTATCCAAGGGATTAGCAGACACAATTTTAGGGGTGTTTAGCTCACTCTTCTTCACCTTATCTGCTGTCTGGTTCTTGTATTTGTCCACTGAAAATAAAGTTAACAAAAAATAGCACTGCATTCTTAAACTACATGCAATCAAATGTAATTTACAAAAATTAACCTATTGTTACAGTAATTATTTGGCAATTATTAGTGTTAACATTCATAATCTTTGTGCATGGCTTAAATTTTGTTTCCAACGGTTTTTCCCCCATTATGCTAAAACTTTGTTTCTTCATTGTGTATCATGGCATATTACAATTTGTCAATTGATGCAAATTATTGTACTGATTTTAAAAAAAAAATAAGCTCTACTTGGCATGAATTAGAGCTTACCAACAATAAAGTTCTGTTTTATTAAGATCATTGTGTGAATGAGTCGAACTAACACTCTTTTGCTCCACTTACTTGTTTAAATATGTAGAACCGGTTTCACAAACTCTCCGTTCCCATCATCAGCCCCATTAGTTACTGGAGGATAAACCGTTAATGCTGTAGGGATGTGTAATCTGCTCTTGTGGAGGTGTGATGAACTTAAAGTTTATGTTTCATCAACATCAGAAGTGTTGAAGCTCATTAAACTGTCTTTGTACTTGTAAATATAGATTTTTCTCCAATGTTACTAATTCTGTAGGTCCTTGTACTGATTTTAATAATTTTGTTTTTTTCAATATGTTATGGTTTTCTGTCTAGAAATGCAATGCCACTGCTGATTTATCCAACTGCTTGTGTTTCATGTTCCTGAAATGTTCTTTTAACCATGTGACTATATTTCTCTTAGTTTTTCCAATGTAGATTTTTTCACATTCTGCACAACTTGCTTTATAAATACCTCCTTTTTTCTCTTGTGGAATACTGTCATTAACATTATCAATCGGGATATTTTTAAAATTAAATTTCTTTACAGGTGCTAACCTGATATTACAATCTTTAAGAATACTTTGAATTTTTTTTTTTTGTAGTCCATTTGAATATGTGAATTTTTTAAAATTCAGCTCATCTTTTTTTTTACTGAAAGTGTTGTGGTTTTTTAATAAGTTTTAGTCTCTTGAATTTTTGGACTTTTTGTGTACTAGTTCTTTGTTATAACCATTTTAATTTTTATATTTGTTTGTATTCTTTAAGGTATTCTTCTTTACTAATTTTGAGGTTAACTACCCGATGTGTTAAGTTGTTGATAACTGCATGTTTGTGCATTGTGGGGTTAAAACTGTCAGCTTTGATGTGATTGTCTGCATGTGTATTCTGTCTGCCTTTCTTGGACATAAAAATAATGAAACGTCAAGAAAACCTGGAATTTGGAATATACAGACAGAATACACATGCATAAAGCAACTGGTCTTGTGGGATTATAACCTAGGCCCTCCAGATTTCTAGGTGAACATGCTGACTACAAGACCATGGAGGTATGAGTCTCTTATTAATATAAATAAGTTAATTGAACAATTTTACTCTCTGGTTTCAGTTTTCTTTGTTAAGAAAATAGATTATAAAAAGAGCTCACCTCTTGGCATGTTTGTTACCTATTAGCCACCTGCCAGAATATTGCAGCATTCTTTGCCTCTCAGCTCCCCAACTGTCATCCATCAAAACACAATAATACAGAAACCACCTGTGGTACCTCAGTAGTTAAAATGGGCATTAAACACTAATTAAAAAAAAAATTAAAAAAAAAAAAAATAATAATAATAATAATAATAATAATAATAATAATAATAATAATAATAATAATACAGAAAGCGCCTTTCTACACTAAATCTCACTTTGTGCAAAATTATAAATTAGCACCTTCTGCTGATAACCCCTTCATGTAATTATGCTTGTATTATAAGAAATAATTTCATTTTAAATAATGTAACATAATTTTTAACAGAAAACATGCAATATTTAAATTAATGTTGGGTTTCTGAGTTTTTGCTCACTCCTGATATAGGGACAAATAACTTGTTTTTTACTACAGTATATATATAGTAATCATTAATTTGACTGCAATATGGTTCATTATTATATGCACATAACTAAGATAGAATAAAGCATTTTCTATCATAATTTGATTTGAAAAGGCTAAAATTGTATCAATATCTGTTAATTAATCCAGAAAATAATCATTGGCTTTAGCTCCTATAAGAAAAAAATTATTTCCTTTCATTAAAAAAATTATCAGTTGCTTTAATAATCTTGTAAGTGATTATTTTTCTTTCAATTATTTACTATTACAACAATGACCAATAAGTCTTGTACTTACGAAGCTGTTGACAATGGAGTGGCAATCTACTTCAACTCATGTATAAACATTTTTACACTAACTCCATGGAGTTAGTGTAAAAATGTTTATACATGAGTTGAAGTAAATGACCAATAAGTTACATTGATTACATGGTGAACTGAGACTGCATTTGAAATGCTTATCGATGCTATGAATATGTCTTTCTTATCATCAATTTGTAAGCTTGAAATTACACTTTCATCCAAATTAGTCCTTTTACTTCCTTTTGAAAAAATCTGTTCATTAAATAAATAAATAAATTGTTTTCAAACAAAAAAAAATCAATCAATTGAAACAAAATAATCAAATAATTTATTAATATTATTGTATGATTTAGTTTAACTAAACACTCTTAATGCTTCACTTACTTGTCATATTGCACTATGAGTGTTTAGTTCAACTAAATCATACAATAATATCAATATGATTGGCTTCACCATGCAAGTTCCAATTAACATTTTAATTAGTAAATATTTTATTATTTTTCATTTGATTATCCCAATTCTTTATCAGTCGTTAATGTCATGCTACCTTTACATACTTCTGAAACACTTACAGAAATCTGCAAGATAATTTAATGACATGTCTCTTCTAAGTATACAGGGAAATCTTTATTGAGATACAATTTTAAACAGCTCCATTCATATCTTAGTTACTACTAATAAGCATATAGTCCTTCCACAATGACATCAGCAGCTACCTACACATAAATTGGTGTTATTTATCCAATGAAGCATTGCAACCATATTTTATTGTTCATTTGCCTTGCTATCAAAAGGGAGTGTTACATTGCAACAAAACATTTCTGTAGCCTGCACACATTAGAACTACAATTAGAATATAACACTCTCTAAGGACCCATTTAAAGAAGTACCTCATATCTTCTATTAGTAAATGAATTCCTGATATTCTGCAATTTTGTGTGAATATTACATTAAAATTCTCTGTATATTTCTAAAGTTTTTGTAGCATTAATTTAAAGAAATGTTAATGCCCAGAAAGAAAACATTAGAGCCTGCCATGGACCATTGTTATGAAGCCATCAGTTGCCTAACTTATTAGTGTTAGGGAGCATTAACTTTTGTTCTAAGTACACAAAATGACAAATCTATAATATACTACCTCCACATTCTCCATCATAGTTGTGCCATTCATGATAGTGGCATTACAAGTGGTATGATTTTATTTTTTATTTATTTTGTTTATTTATGGATGCTCTTTAACAGCTCAGCTCATCAGCATCCCATTCAAATCAGGAGAAACAGCTGATAAATTTTGCTCAGAAGTCTTTTCTTTCAGGTTTGAGGTTCTTTTACACGTCATAAATAATCTATGACATGGGACCATCAGCTTTACTTTCCTTCCAAAAGAAGCTATACTTAGGATTTTTACACCAGAGAAAAACCCATTGCTCCTGGTCAGGATTGCACCTTGATCTTGGGTCTACAAGGCAAGTATTGTTACCACTAGATCACCAGGACTGACAGGTGATATGATGTAATCAGTTAAATAATCTTATATATCAAGGCTCTTTTGCTTTCTTATTCACTTAGGCTTATCTTAGTCAATAAAAGCACTGTAGATACAATTCCATTTCCATTCACAGTATTATAGAAAATAAAATGAAAGAATCTCTCCATTTCCTGCATCCCTGCTCAAAGAGGCTAATGAAAACATGCACAGATAGTAAATACTTCTCCTTTCTTCAATCCCCTTTTGCTTTAGAACTACTCAGTTCCCACAAATGCAAAGTGTAACAATGGTATATGTAGTGGTATCTTCTACATTTAGTGTGACCAGATGTCTTACGTTTCTTGTATATGTTTTTCCATTATATTAGGGTATAAGGAGAAATAACATTACATTCTATATTTAAAGATTCTTTGCTCCAGTTTTTACATTAAAATTTGCTCTGCATCTATTCAAAAGAAAAATTTTTTCTTTAATGTTTGCTCAATGGATAGATGTAGGAATAATAAAGATTTGACCAATAAAAGGCTTGGTACTGGTTAAGTATATGAGTAATTAAAATGTATAGGTTTTTATAAATATATGTTGAACACGATAAGAGGTGTCATTAGACAGGAATATAATCTTAAATGTCCCACCCAACAATTTTTGCATCATGTTAATTTATTACTTAGCTAAAAATAGTTAGATGAATTATAGTAATAAAATTTTGTAAAACAGATCTATTGGCACTTATACAAATACTAATCTAATACATAGAATACTCTCAAGCAAGGAGGTAAGATTTGGCCATGTTGAGATTCTTGTTTGAGCTGAGGTTTGTTATATGATGCAAAATAACAAACACCAGCCTCGATTTCCATTACTGTATTTCTGATGTCAATAATGCAGACTAGCACAAAGGAACACTAGAATTCTATAATTGTATGATTTAGTTGAATTACATAATCTTAATGCTTCAGTTACTTGTAAAGCTAAATCATACAATAATATCAATTATACGATTGGCTTCACTGTGCAAGTTCCAATTTACATTTTAACTAGAATTCATGCTTGAAGTGGGAACATATCTCACATTGTCAGCTATTGTGATGTCAGTTTGATAACACTCTTAGAACTAATAAGACATGGAGTAAAGAAATATTATTGTATTTTCAAGTGTCTGATTCATTGTCATTTACTACTGTTGGATTTACTGAATTCAAGCTATGTAGCAGAAGTACCCTTCATCATATGAAGATCCATTTTTATTCTTGTAAGTCTCAAAAAAGACTATATTATGTAGCAGTTTTATACGCACCAAAATCACTTAGTGTTGAGAACAAAAAAGTGACTGTAACTTTTGTTTCAAAGAATGATGCAAGAAAAGAAAGTTACATTTAGACTAACATTTCTTTAAATTAAGGCTACAAAAACCTTAGAAATATACAGAGAATTTTAATGTAATATTCACACAAAATGGCAGAATGTCAGGAATTCATTTACTAATAGAAGATATGAGGTACTTTTTTAAATGGGTCCTTAAAGTTTATGATCCTTTTTTAAAAACTGACATGGGTGACTTGAAGACACACATCTGCACTGCTATGGAAATAATTGTTTTATTTCCAAATTGACATTTATGTGATGATAGGTGCTCACTTTTATATGAGAAAAAAACTTCTACACTTGCTGTATTCCATAGAAATTTAACAGCGAAATTTTTAAACACTTATATCATTTTGACTCACCCAATATAAAAAGATTTTTAGCAACTGTAATAACTTATGTGGTGAAAAAAACTATTATTGATTAGTCTATAGTTACACAAAGTATAAGTGTTGTAAACTGGACTATACAAGCTGAAAAGAAAAACACATATACATTTATGTTATGATACAATGTTGGCAGAAGTGCTGAAAATTGAAAATCGTCTTTTTATGAATACATTTTTTTTCATTGAACTTTGTATCATAACATAAATGTATACATGTGTTTTCTTTTCAGCTTCAATAGTCCAGTTTACAACACTTACACTTTGTGTAACTGTAGACTAAGCAATAATAGTTTTTTTCACCACATGATTATTACAGTTGCTAAAAAATCTTTCTATATTGAGTGAGTCAAAATGATCTAAAGTGTTTAAAAATTTCACTGTTAAATTTCTACAGAATACAGCAAGTGTAGAAGTTTTTTTCACATATAAAAGTGAGCACCTATCATCACATAAATGTCAATTTGGAAATAAAACAATCATTTCCATAGCAGTGCAGATGTGTGTCTTCAAGTCACTCATGTCAGTTGTTAAAAAAGGAATAAACTTTATTTTGAACATAGCATCATAAAGGTGCGATTTTTAAGGAGTGTGCAGTGTTAACATTCAGTTGGTCCCACAATCCATGAATCATAAATGGTTTTCAAGGATGTGCACTCAGCTTAGTTCAGTTTACGGGCAGATGGACAATACAGTATTCGCTGCAGTGATTCATGCGTTAAAATAGGCAAACTAATATGTTCTGTTAAGTGACTGCATTGAATCCGACTGGAGTTGGTTCTCGGTAGACAGCTGGCACCATTCATTGAGTCTAACTCACATGCTAAGGTGGGGGAAGCTTAAAAACTGATTCCATTTAACATAGTTAATATTCATGCATATGTGCACTGCACACTGTCCTTAAAAACCACACCATAAAAAGCCACAGGGAGTAAGATTTGGTGAACAAGGATATACTTTTATCAATTGTAGATTGCAAGGACTTGCTGAACAATCTGTTTAACAGCATACATATCAAAATTTGAAAAGATGCTCTTTCTACCCATGGAATTCATTTGATTGCATTTGCTATGTAAATATCTACAAAAATCCCTGAAATCACCCTTATCATTTTAACTCACTCTGTATAAAGGGCACTACCATGTTATTAAAAAGGGTCATGTGAATATAACAGGATATTCTCACCAACATTAATACTTAACTACATGCTTGAATAAGATTGATTTATTAGAGAAATCTTCCCATCACAGAAGTTGTCTAATCAGCAAACAAATAAATATTAACCGTTTTGTGTTGTTTTTACAGAATGTTGCTAAAAATCCACATTAAGTTCTACAAAGCATTCATTTAAGAAAAAATTCCATTTAATGTAATAAAAGAACAATATTATTTCATTTCGGGACTGATTTATTTGCAAAATCTTTCATCATCAGAGAAGCGTGTCTTTAGTAAGAAAATAATATAACTGTTTTGTTAAAACCATTGTTTGATTGAGTCCAACTACACACTCTTCTTGGTTCCATTTACTTGTTTAAATGTAGTACATGTTTCAAGGACCCTCGTCTGCATCCTCAGCTACCCTAATAGCAGTCAATGGGTAGCTGATGAAGCGGAAAAGAGTCTGTGAAATATATACTACATTTAAACGGAGCCAATAAGAGTGTGTAGTTTGACTCAATCATGCAATTATCTTAATTATATGACTAGCTTCACTGTAAAAGTTCCATTTAGCATTTCAAGTTAACTGTTTTGTGTTGTTTTTATAAAATGATATTAACAATCTGCATTAAGTTCTACAAAACAATGTAAGAAAAGATGTCATTTAATGTAATGGGAGAACAATATTATTTCATTTGAGATGAGCAACAAATTGTCCTATATTTCAGTTTTCAGCATTTTCTTTATCATCAGTGGTCATCTGATCAAACTAGCTATATAAGAATTTAATTCTATCATCACTTTTAAATAAAAATTAATGATTTTTCACAATATACTTTAAAGTATTTTCATTGTTTAGTATCAATGTAGTGGGTTTTTAACTATGAAAAAATTTAAGCCATGGAAAAAAAAGAAAAAAAAAACACTAATTCATACAAGAAAAAGCAAATGCTATAGGTTAAATGCATGTTTGGCTACAGCTACATTACAACAATAATTAAATTGAAAAAACATACAGTTATCTCCATATTCCAGTTTCACAGCAAAGGCAAGCAACCACTCTAACTGTTCAGCAGGCTTATCACTCTGAATTGGACATGCGAGGTCTTCTCTGTATTGCTTAAATGCCTTGACCCATTCTGGAGAACTGGTCTGTCTTAAACCCTTACGGTCCTCTATTTTATAGTGTCGGATCTTCTGATCCTCCAACCAAAGAACAAGGTTTCTAAATTCATTTGTATCTGAAAAAAATAAGTATGTAACCATAGAGGCTTGTATTATCTTTCACTCCCAACCAAACAGCTGTGAAATGAGATTCATACATTAATCCCTGTGAAAATGACCTGTAGTTTTATATAAAATAATCTTACATTGGTCTTTTCAAACCATGAACCTTTATTAGCAATTCATACTGAGTTTAAAACTGACGTTCTACTTCTTAGCCATAAAGAGAGTCGATTTAAAATATTTAAAAAAAAATTACTAATGTAACATATGTTGCTTTCCTGTATGACTTGTACACTTGCCTATAAGAGATAAAGGATTGACAGCTTTGGCTACCTTATTTCTGCGTCAGAGATTGCTGCAGCTTTTGTTTAAAAATAGTACCTTTTTGTTCAAAGCCATGTGGGTTTGGCAGGTTAGCATTGGTATTAGCTATAAGTCACTTGTAAATAATAACAGCACCAATTAATTTTTAATAGCGTATAATTTCTCGAAAGTGTAACAGCAACGTATAATACTAAAAATTGTGATATATTTACTATCTAATGTCACTTCTGCCCATATTTTCACAGGGAATACCCTATAGTTTCTTTAATTCTTTGGAATTACTTACCATTACAATTAAAGTTATCATTAGATGGGTAATCTAACGCAGACAATTTCCGCTTAAACATTTTAAGGCAGCACACAAATTATCGTCTAAGATAATTAATATATCACAAATAACATTCACACCCCAATTCCAGTATCGCTATTTTCATGTCGCTTTCTATTGGTGTTCTGAGCTTTCTGACAAGATGGCCATAGAATATTTAATGCACAGGAACATAGAATACAAATATCCGGTAATGTCACCACAGCCATTAAATTGCGGCATAACGCCACGTGCTCTAATTTAGAATTTCTGACGATCTACAATTTGTTAAACTTGGGAATATTTACCAACAGCCAATTCTATACAGCATTTTAAAATGAGGTTCGAAAAATGCGATTAGAGACATCCTCATTATAATGGCACAAAAACTTGCTGAGCATTGAACATTATGCTTCAATTAATTCTATTTCATTTTATTATTTGCTTTCATGCATGTTTGTTGAACGATAATGTTTTTCTTGTTTATATTTTTGAGGACCAATATCTATGGGGACATTTCAAAAAGTCAAACGCTGAATGGAAGAGATTAGGTCTACAAAAACCATAGGTATGTTATAGTTTGCGGACTGCCTAAGAAATTTGATCATGGATTGAATGGCAATTAAATTCGAAATACCCTTAAAGAACGAGTCTCAGATTATATTAATGTTACAAGATTAAGTTATTTTAAGGTATGTTTATGTTATTTTAAGGTATGTTTATAATCACACCATTATAATTGGGGGACCTGAGTCCTCGGCGCTGGTGTTGATTTGAATAGTTGAGAAAAGGGAGCCATTGTTGATATTTCCTCAGAGTTCCCGACCATCCTTATTGAGAGTATTCCTTTAACATTATAATCATGAAAAGTTACTCTTATTGCCGAAATTGGTGGCCTAGGTCGCTGAGGCATGGACTCATGACGAAAAATCTATGATTCTAAGCTCGCCAGAATTGTCCTTCATGAGGTTTTTATCCAAGGTCTTAGTCCCCATCAATGGGGAAGTAGTAGCAGAGGCCTACGAACATAGAACTTGTCATTAAAATTTGGCCTGGAACGCTTTCTCATCCCCCCAAGAAAACTTTACCAACTTATCATTTCAGCTCATGTATCATCAGTAAAGTCACAATTTTCAGAACAAATTCCTATTACTTATACTGCATGGTTGAAGAACAGCATTTAGACACATAAGCTAGTGCTCAGATTTCCCTGAGGAACATGTTAATGATAAGCCCTAGTTTTTATTATCATCATTGGTAATTATGTGTCATTTACTAATTAATCTTCAATAAAGTAGAAATTTTGGACAGTTTTGGCATTTAATGACAATTATGACAGTTTCAATTTGCAGACCTATCATGTAGATTTTTTTTTTTTTTTTTCCCTGTAGAGGTGGATCTGCATAGCAACCTGGGGGGAGTTAGTAGGTTTACTGCTTGTTGTAGTGTTACAAAGTTATGAAGTTTAGTAAAATACTTAAAGGCATACCTGATAATTATAGTAAAACAGTACATAATGGCAACACAGTTATATATAAAATTTGCCATTATTTTAACATCAAACAGTATTACATTTGAAGTAACAATGCTTTAATGCATACACACCCCCTTCAAAACAAGAAATATATGTACAGTACATTCTGTAAAAGCATACTTCATCACACAGACTTCAGACTTTAATCAAAGGTCATTGACAAGTTTGCTGCTATGAAATCCAAGAGTTTTTTGTTTTTTTTTAATAGGTGTGTTATGCAATATTTTTATTAAATTCTCTCTTTCTCTTATTCTATTCTGTATGTTCAGCCACACATGTGTGACTCTTAATTCAGGTTATTAAGGTTTTAGAAGCTTACAATCTACCTATATTCAGGTAGTTGTGGTAGTAGTTTATTGGCAGAACAGGACCCTTGTATGCTAGTGTACTGACAAACAATTAGAATTTTATTTTCATTTATATATTATGCAAGTGCATAAAGCTAAAGTTAAAATTTAAAACAGCAAGGAGAGAAATTTATTACAAAATAGAACATCCAAGTGAAGAGCTGGATTTCTTAATGCAACTGTTTTTGTCTTCCTTTATCTCCTTGTTACTTATTTTATTCATATATTTGGTGTTCCCATGTCTTTTAAACCATATTTTCCTGTTCCTGGCTTTTTCCTCCTTTTTTTTTAACCTTTCCATCCCTATTATTTATTTGATTTATATATTTATCATTTGTTTGCTTATAGTTTTCTATATGTATTTATTCTGTGTAGCCTGTCCTTGACTTTTTCAATTTTGGTTAATATATTTTTGTGTTTATAATTGCCTACTTTAGGCAATTTAGGCCATAATTAAAATCATTGTATGATTGAATGCAATTACATACTCATTACTCTACTTACTTTGTAGAAATAAGACATTATAAATAAGTAAGTAGAGCAATAAGAGTGTGTAGTTCAACTCAATCATACAATGATCTGAAGTATATGATTAGCTTCACTACAAGTTCCAATTAACAACATTTCTAGTTAATAAATAGGACTTAGCCCACAAGTACTACATATTATAAACAAGTAAATGGAGCAATAAGAGCATGTAGTTTGACTCAATCATACAATGATCTTAATTATACAAGCTGTACAAGATCCAATTAACATTTCTAGTTAATTTAGGCCATATTTACTTCTTCTAGCCTCTTTTTTTTCTTTATTACTGGTTCATTTTTTATATCTGTAACTTATACTACAATACAAAAAATTGTATTGTCATAGGTACTCTTACAGTAAAAAAATAGCAGGTAAATATACTGAACACTTATGCAACATTTATTTATTCATTTTCGTAATTATATAAATGATATTGGACATATCTATAGAATTTACATTAATAAACAATTATAATTAATGTATATATACCTAATATAAATGTCATAAAACATATAATTGCAAATAATTAGTAGTACTTAATTATCAGCGGAGTAAAAGCAGTAGAAAAATTAAAATTTAAATATCAGTTAAAGAAATATATAAGTAGATGTTTATATTCATTGCCCACACTGTAATAGTTATATATGTGATAAGAGAGTAAATTAGAATTTTATTCATGAATGAAAAGTTTAGCACATGCCCCAGGCAATAATTTTTGCAAGGGCATAAAGTTTATTTTCCTTGCAGCTTGTTTCGCCAAGTTGTCTGCCCTTTTGTTGCCTTCATTTCTGTTCTGTGCCTTTATTCAGGTGTAGTGAATTGTACAGTTCTGGTTTCCCAGTTTTCTGTTTTGTTCTGTAATTAATACTATTAGGTTCTGTTGGTTGGTATGATTTTCAAGTGAATCCAGTGTTATTCTGTTATTTTTGTGGATTGTTACTGCTTTTTGGTGAATGGGAGGCTGTTACTCTATTTCTAAATACTCTAGGGCTTTAAGAATAGCTAACTGTTCTACTTGATTGTTGAACAGTGGTCTTGTAACTGGTATTGTAGCTGATGTACTGGCTGCTTGTTGATGTATATGGCAATTCCTGCTTCAATTCCTGTGTACCCTTTGCTTCCATCGGTGTATATGTCAGTTTATACTCTGTATTCTCCTGCTTTCTTATAATGACATAAGTACTGTGGAATGTCCATTGTTATTTCCTTCTGGTTTCCTTTCTTGATTTTGTAGAAACTCGCCATCTTTTGGATCTGTAAGATTATTTGAGTGTTTTTTGTTAAGACACACAATACTTCCTCGATATGGTGCCTTCTCCATACTAATGTTTATTAATCTCTGCACTCTATGAGTTTTATTGTTGACGACTTCAATCCAGACTGGAACTCCATAAGATAAGATGGTAATATAACCTCATTACAACATTTTCACATGTACATTACCATTAAGTTAACAAAATATTGTAAATTTAAATTTTAGCATGAGATATTATGCCAATAAAAATTATAATTATTTATTTAATAGCCCTTGTACATTTTTTCACATAAAAAATAATATATTTCATAACTACAAAATGACCTGTATAATTATACTATGCAAGGTATATAATTTTAAACAATTTACACTTTGTAATGCAAAACTAAGAATGTTCTAAGTTCGAAGTACTTCTATAGACGAACCCTTAGAACACAATTAAATGCTATATTGTGAAGACCTAAGAACAGATGATAAGGAAATATTTAAAAAAAAAGTATGTGTCAATTTTTAATATATAAGCATTTAATTATTTATGTTACATCTTATGATTATTTATTTCCAAAAGTTTTATAGCATCTAAGGAAATAAATCAATCAATTATTAATATATCTATTTCATTTATTGTGTTCAGTTTTTGCTAATATAGTCTATTAAGACCTCAACTGCATTATCCTGGTCTCTCATTTTCCTTAATTTATTTTATTTATTTATATTTTTGGTTTTCCCTTCATTCCTTTCACTCATTTATATTTTTGGTTCATATGTATTTCTTTGTCTTAGCTTAATCAAGCTACACTGGCAAGTTATTTCCTCTCTTCTATTTATGTTAGTGCACTAGCAATTAAATAAATGCTCCTCCAAGAGACTGTTTAGTTGATAGAAATAAAGTGCAGTGTTTAAATGGGAATGCTTATACTGGCAAAATTTTAATTACATCAACTAAAATGTTACTGCATGTTCTGTTCTCGAGGTATTGCAACTATTGCTGACTAGAATAGAACACACACATTTAAACAGGTTGTGTGCACTAGCTATTATTTAGTTGCTAATTTACCCAGTCAGAGAGGGGCTGTTAGCAATTTTTGTGCAATGATGTCATTTGATATAGGTGGTTGCTAGCTAGTGGCCATTGGGGATGCTGATATTTATCTTTTTTTTTGCTAGCTTCCAAATTATTTTTCATTTGTTTGTTGCTATCAAGTTGACTGCATTTGATATACAATTATTTTATAAAATTAATTGAAATAAGGCAAGTCTTGTGCAACAATCTTGTGAAAGAATATTCAGACAAAAACATAACAGGAAAATTGTAATTTGAAGTGTACCAGATCTTTGTGGAGAAATGGAATGCACTTTCAGCAGAAGAAAGTAAGAAAAGAACAAGGTAAAGAGAGATATGAGGATCTTCATTTCCAAAGGAGTTTTCTCAAGGACAAAAAAATGGTTAGTCATAAGGTCAATTTAAAAGTCAAAAAACACTATAATGTTCATGTTTAGCTAGTTTTAAACCAAATAACAGATAAAATCAAAATTGTATATGTTTTGTCTTAATTTTGAAAAATATGTTGTAGAAGTCACCTTTTGAGTTAATTAACTGGTGAAAACTATCTCATAACAAATTATGAGAATAGTCAATGTTTCAAGTTTGTAATATGGCTGTCCCAAGAAAGATTTTGATTCTACACTCTTATTATAAGGGTACTAAAAAGTCAATTTATAAGTGAAGAAAACTTATTTTGAAACCATATTCCACATTTGTCATATATATTAAAAGTTATTTGTTTTCCTACTAATTATTTATTTTAGTTTCAAGCTCTAATTACAGTTTATGAATTTAAAAAATCTCAATATAAAGCAATTTGCAAACTAATATAAATACCACTTTGAAGCAGAAATTTAGAACAAAGATTTAATTTTTTTTTATATTGCCATGGAACACATCCTTATGGTGAAATGAAATATAAAGGTCACAACTATACTCTCAACATTGCCCTTATTCCCTTATATCAATGGGATCCAACCTTTATAGAGGAAAGGCATATAATTATCTTTAAAATGAACTCAGTCATGCCTTCAGAAGTAAATGTGTAGCATACAGCAATATTTTACTATGGAGATACAAAAGTCAATATTAAGATCAGGTGGTTAAGTAATATGCCTCACTTGCAAGCCAGAATGCCAAAACAGTGATCCAACACTCTTCGGGCTCTTGAAGAACATTGGTTGAATATGCCCTTTGCAAGTATCTGCCAGGATTATCTTTATAGTGTTTAACATCCATTTTTTATTGCAGACATTACAGGTGGGTGGGCAAATGGTAACATATGGAATGAAATGATAAAGTTGAAAAGGATGTTTTTTAAAGAAGGAAGCCTCCAGGTCTAAGTTTAGGTACCTTCCTGGCATTTTCCATTTATGAGAATTCAGGAAAAACTGAAGAATACCTCAGTCAAGCATATAGTCCTGGCAGGAACCAAACTCCAGACCCACTGCTCATGAGTTCATGCCTTAACAACTGTGGCAACTTGTATTGGCTCCTGCTAGGATATTGCCTAAATTAGTAGATGCCTCATCTCCCACAATAGAAATGGCCATTTCTTTTCTTGATTGCAGCATCAAAGCACCAATACAAACAACCTCAAAGAAATACTACTGGAAGAGATTTTATTATCACCTAGTCCACCCAAGAAAAAATATCGTGATTATCTAATTCAGTGATTTAAAAATTGTGGAATTACTTAATCACTAGTGCAATGCTCAGCCTTAATTGTATTTATTAATATTTTATGTTTATATCTTTTGATCAATTATCAACTTATGCTAATTTTGACTGTTTGATATTCTTTTATTTATATATTTAGTATTTGTATTTGCCTATTTATGTGAGAGGCACAAGAAAATTTAAAATAATAATGACATACCTATAATATTGTTAGGTATACTGTATTAACTAATATTTATTAAACTACCTATTAGATCACTGAACTATCTTCAATTTTCTCTTCTTTCTTTTTTGGCACAATAATCCTCAAAGGGCCAAGGCCAACTTTATTGATAGATGGCAGTACTGCAGAGGGGTATGACTACACCATACTGGCACTCTGCCATGGCTTTTGAGATCAAAAGAATTTCGCCTATTTGTCACACAGCTCCCAGTTGTCCTCATGAAGCTGGGTGGATTCTGTTCCATACCTCCCTAACTCTGAAAATTTCTAAGTAAGAACCTGGAATCGAACCTGTGACCTGCATTGCAGTAACCAACAATGCTACTATTGGACAAGGGAGGCAGTCTATATTTAATTTAGTTCTTGAAATTTTGAAAAGCAGAGAAAATCTCAAGTTGGGGGGAAGGATAATTGCCTTACTATGCCAATTCTTACAAACCTTCTTGATATATAAGGTTATTGCTCATTTTTCAATAGTTATTTTTATATATGCACTAGTCATACATAATGATACAGCTGATACATGCTGAACTGCAATTAATTGGTTTTGGCTGAAGTCAGTTTTTACAACCTTATTAGACAATTACTTTTAAAGAGTAATAACAGATACTGTATTTGGGATAAAGGAAAAATAATTGGATGTCTATAGTTCAGTTCATCATACTTAGTTATAAAAAGATTAAATTCTTTTTAACTGCTAAATTTATTCTATTATTAAAATAATTTAAAAGTCAACTAAATTACAGGCCGAAATGAAAAATTTTACAGATATAAAATAGTTTTAGAAAGCATCCAATGGTTTTATAAGGTAATTATAAATAGAGCTTAATATTTAAGTAGAAAATGAACATGTTCAAAATTGACAATAATGGTTTTATAAAATGTTGAATAAAGATTGTTATAAAAAGAATTAGGAAAAAATCATATATTTGAGGAAATGGATAAATTATAATGAGTTACATTATCCTATTTTTTTGTTGTTCTCTCTTTTCTCCACTAGCAATTGGAGGCCATTTTTAAAATGTTGTTCTAATATCTAAATGCTTCAATATTTAACAGAATTAATCCTAACTCATGTGCATTCTATTCAGGAATTGCAA
The DNA here is from genome assembly GCA_030762175.1 of Metallyticus violacea. NCBI lineage: Eukaryota > Metazoa > Arthropoda > Insecta > Mantodea > Metallyticidae > Metallyticus > Metallyticus violacea. The sequence continues at coordinate 44,851,665 of CM060830.1, forward strand.
AAAAATGCTTTTACTGAGGCAATATATCTCTCATTAAAGATTCTATCAAAATAATAGACCTGGCTTATTATTGAAATATTCTATTGTTACATGATACACAAGAGCATTGTTTCTTTTTGTCTTTTATAACAATTTTATTTTAATTCATATTATTTATAAAGGAATATACTGGCAAAATTTAACCAGAAGAAAAGAGAAAGAGACTGTGGCAGCTTTGGAGAAATATGAAGCAGAGAAAGGGAGACACAATGGGGTTATTTCACAATAATACAACAATAATATTTTACGAACAATCCGAAATATCACTATCACCACTTGAACTATCTGTAGAATTTGTGTCTTGGAACTTTGTATATGCTTCTGCTTCAAACCCAAAACTTGAAACTTGTGCTGTCTCATCATATAAGAGAATTTCTGTGACTTTAACTGTTGTACTTTTCAATTTAATTCTGAATCAGATATAACTCTTTAACTCAATTAAATGTACTTATGAAGCTGTTGACAATGGAGTGGTACATATATAAAAAATGCAATACAGTTTTTTTTTCACACTAACTCCATTCACTTACATAAAAATCTGGACATATGTTTCGGGAGTGATCCCTCCCATCTTCAGCCTGTAGATAAACCCTAAAAGTTTATCTACAGGCTGAAGATGGGAGGGATCACTCCCGAAACATATGTCCAGATGATTTTTATGTAAGTGAATGGAGTTAGTGTGAAAAAAACCGTATTACATTGTTTATATATAACTCTTTAAGTTTTTGCCATCACATTCACGTTGGTTTTTCTTTTAAAATACACATTAATAATTAAAACCTTTTTCTTTTATCTAACAGACAACAACACTTCATAGAAAAATTATATTTTAATTTACAATAACAAAAAAATAATATAAGCATTAATAACAACAACAAAACATGGCAGCCTGGCACCTGAATAATATCTGAAATGAATGTTAGCTCAGACATGACTGTAGTTACCAACATTTGTTATATGTATAGAAAGTCTCAACAATCAGTGCAAATAGTGCTAAAATATATTTTCAGTCAGCCACTATATTAAAATGTAGAATAGGAAATGGTTAAATTAGAAAAGGCTGCTTATTTTATTTATTTTTCTTCTTGAGCTATTTTAACAAAGAGCTTATGCAAATTCCCTCTATTACATAATTATATATATATATATATATATATATATATATATATTAGGATAACAATTATCAAAATTCATTATTCTAATTCAACCTTGAGTATGGCACATAATCAGTGCTCCACATTACATCTATGGCGGCTCTCCAAGGTATGTAACAAAAGGTATGACAGAACTTTTTCTTCACTATTTGAAGCACTCACTTTGAAATCATAAATTATAAAAAAAAAACTAAAAGAGAAACATTTTAGATAATTCTGTTTTATTTCAATAAACTCAGATGAATTAAAAGTATTTTGCAACTGCACACAGGAACATGTAGGTAGCAGAATAATTTTCATTTAAAGAGTTAAAGCTGAGAAGAATGTTTTGCTTTATTGGTGTTTGACTAAAAATTCTTACAATTATCTCTAATATTCACTAATTATGATGATTATATTTTACATTTCATTAAATTCATTTATTTAAATACATGTACTGATGAAAAATATATACAATTTATGTGAATCTAATCTATGATAAACACTGAAAATGATGAAATTAAATAAACAATGTACTAGACATGATTAGATGTTTTTAGCTACTACATAGAATATCTATATGCTTAGATCAAATTTTTATTGTTTCACACAATCTTTGGGTGTTTTTTTTTTTTTTTAATTTTTTTGTAATAGAAACTAACTGAATAACAAACAATTCAGCTCTTTGGATTTGCATTTTAATTGCAGTTGCAAGGATGTAACAGAGTTGTAACAGATGGATACCGCAAATTATTACAATATTCCAGTAATTATTACCATGAATTCAGAATCTATTGATCTTAAGTGCCATATATTCTCACTGTAAGCTTAGACAATTTCTAATTTTTAATATTATGCAACTCTTGTTTGTCCCAAACTTGGTATATCAAGAAAAAATATGCTAGATTATAAATGGAAAAGATGCTACTGTAATATGAAACTGAATCTGAAGAAAGTTTTATTAGAACTATACAAGGAATATTTATTTTTATTAGAAGCACAACATCACAGCCTCCTGGCTCTATATCATCAAATCCAGCTTTTTTTTTTATTGGCTCATTGCTCTATAAAGCATTGCTTTTCCAATTATCCATTCTCTCATTGTCTAGCATGTTATTTACTTGAACATGAAAGCTAAATTTTACTTATTTGGAGTACTGTTAAATACCATTTGCATTGCTTGTGAATTCATATAGAATATTAATGTTTTTATATGCTCAAAACCACATAACTCAAATTATTGCTGCAAAGCAAACAAATTTTATGAACTTAGGCATTTTAGTCAAGCAAATTCAGTGATTAGGTGCTAATGTTAATTTTTTTTCTTGAGCTTTTAGTATCATCAAAGATTTGATAGAAATTAATGCAACTGTAAAGCTGACTAATCATAAATATTTTTTCTTATTTATATGGTTTCAAAACCTAATAATCTTTAAAGTAACTTAAATGGATTTTTGAATGGACACAACTTCTTCTTTAATTTATTAGGGCAAATTTCCTTTCATTTTTCACAGGAAAATGAAATTTTGAAATTACTCAGTCAGAAATAATAAACTAGCACCATATCACTTAACCTAAAGATCAACCATTGTCTCTGCATATTTTTGTTCTAATCCTTATAACGACACCTGGGAACTATTTCATGAAAGTTGACAATCGACAGATGACAGGCAATTGTTTTACAATTCAATAACTTGACAAGTTTTTGTTTGATAAAGCATGACAAATTCTGTCATTACAAGTTGTCAAATTGTAATGGCATATTTGTCATATTGTTTCATAAAAATTTTAGTGTGACTGATAAAAACTAACATTTTGTCAGAAATATTTTGACATATTTGTTTTATGGAACATAAAATTGTCACATTCAATAATGACAAGCTGACATATTTGTAAAATTGTCAAACTAATTAACAGGAGAATGTTTACATTTTTAATTAAAATTTTTTAAAAATTGTAAAAACTTTAAAAAATTTTTCACATGGAACTAACACAGTGAAGCTCACATGAATTAAATCTGTCATCTAACACTCTTCATGCTTCACTAACCTTAAAAATAATCAGTACCGGTTTCAAAGATACGTTATCTCCATCTTCGGCCGTGGACAACAGATTTAATGAATTACTTAAATGTATAAATTATGAAATTAATTTATTAATTAATTAATTTATGAAAAGTAAGTGAAGCTTTAAGAGTGTGTAGTTCAACTGAATCATACAATGATATCAATTAATAAGATTTAATGAATGTTTACCTGTCATAGCATGTGCAGCAGCATTGAGCAATATGCAATACATGAAAGAGCCTGCTAGATAATAAACATACAATCAGTTTTTAAATTTTTTTTTCAAAATTTACATTAGATAAAAGCAATTATTATGTTTTTTTCAATGATTCTATAGCTTATCTTTCATTTATTTTGTAGCTGAGTTAACGTTTTTGGCCATAGCAAACTTATCATTGTATTGTTTTTCTTTACTATGAAATGTGTGGAAAGGTGACAGAGATCATTCTTTTAATATAGATTATTACAGGTAATAATGAGTGTATAGTAGCAATTTCATTAGTTGATAAGTGTTATCATTGCACTTAGATTTAATTTACAATATGATATAAAATAATTTATTGTAATTATTATAATATTAATGCAAAGAAACTAAATTTAATGCTTGAAGTCATAAATACAGCTAATGCTTCTATGATCATAGTAACACAGTCATTTGCTGACCATTTATTTTCTTTTTTACGTAATTGTCAGCTTTATGAAACAGCAATTTGTCTTGTAACAAGTTACAATTTTATAGCTGTCAAATATAACATATTTGTAAGATATACAGAGCGATTAATTATCAAAATATACAAACATATTTGTCACATTGTCACTCTTGTCAACTTTTATGAAACTAAAACACTTAGAAATTTTCCTAATGAACAATTGTTAAGGTTTAAAACAAATGGCTAAATTTGAGCTTTCAACTGATGGTTACCCTTTTCAGGATTTGATGAGCACTTAAGCATTATTTTATGTTTATGTATTTAGCACCAAGTGATTGATCATCTTAAATAAATTAAGCTGACTGATGATTGCACATGTGCCAAGCAAATAGCAAAAGAGCTTAGTTTCTTTGGGAAACCTTTGGTTCTTTAAGAAACATGCATAAAACTGATTTTGAAAGTTTTTTACTCTTCTATTTCATCAAAACAAAAACAAAATGCTGTCTATAGTCTTTAACAAAATATTTATCATGACTTATTAGTTAACCTGATTTCAACTGCATTTATATTCATTTGGAATGTAACTCGGGGCAAAATCATACTATTCTCAGAGCTTTGAAGCCTGTAATAGCAAACAAGACAGTTGCATGACACAACTGTAAATACATATTTACAATGATTCTCTAAGTTTCTAGTTCTTTGTTTTTTCTAATTCAGAAGTAGTCTTTACCTCAGATTTGCTTTCATTTACCACAGAAGGCTTGCTATTCATATGAGGAGGAAGAGAAACTACATAGATGGGAGCTGTCTGTGGTAAGAACCTTTGTGCCAAGTCTGCCGATTTGCTATTAGCCAGATCTACCTCAGAGCCAAGTTTTTTACGATAGAGTGCAATAAGCACTACAAGAATACAGATAACAAATGCAGAAGCAACTGAGAGTACAATTATTGCTGTCTGATAAGGTGTCACAACTGAAACAGTAGACTGCGACACAATTTCCCTGTGCTCTAATGCAATAACTCTGTCTGCTACTTCATTGATACCACCATCAGGCAAACGGTGGCTGAATCGTGAACTGGTAATGTCTGCCACAAGCTGATTAACCTCATCTGTTTCAATAATGAGCTTTTGAGACTTTATCTGCAACAGAAAAGAAATGCAAATAAAAACAATGTCTGATCAGCATTTTCTATCCTTACTATCAAAATAGTTACCAGAATTATATTAAGCATGTAACTGGATTTATTGCAACCTTCTCTAATGTTGAGACAGATTATAGTAATTCATTATACCCTTCTTTTAATTATCAGGACTATATATTTATTTATGTTTGTACTAATGCACCAAAAGAGGTTCATTTGTCCTGGAAATAGCAATAGTATACATACATGTATATAATATTTGGATTACAAAAAAACAAATAACTAACTTTGTTGAGCTCCCTTGAAATATCTAATTAAAACCTTCTGCAATATCAATATTAATTTGGAATCTAAAGAGTTGAACTATTTAAAAACTCCTGAACACTATAAAAACAATTCTATGTACAACTTACTTAATTTGTTTTTGAACATCTTCAGGGAAAGTGATACTTTGAATGCATCGGGTAAACTGTTATATAAAGTGAAATTATAATTAAACCCTCCTTTATATAAAATTGTGCTTTGGATTGTAATGGAAATCTTGTCTATCTCATGGAGGACTGTTTGAAAAGTAGTGAGCCTATGTGTGAAGAGTTGTTCTATGAAGATGAAACTTTAGAACCTCTCTACATAGTCCCCCAAAAGTGAGATGCACTTCTCCAAGCAGTACTTCAGTTTTGCAAACCCATGGAGGAAAAGGTTTTCTTGGTCACCACACCATTCAAAAACAACACCCCTGAAAGCATCATCACTGTTGAATCATTATCCTTTCAGATGTCATTTGAATGTTGGTAACAAGTGAAAGTCTGATAGTGCCGAATCCGGTGAGTAAGGTGATTGCTGTATCACTACAAGTCACATTCATGCATGGTTGCAAAGAGGCATGAGCAATGTTACAGGGTCCATTGTCATGGAAAAAGTTCATGCCATGTTCCATATTCCATTATTCCAATTTTTTATATTTTTTATTTTATTTATTTATTTATTTATTTTTGCTTCTTGATTATTGCATTCCAAAATTTCTGTAAGAGACTGCAGTAATATTGTTATTTAATTGTTTACCAGTTATACAGGAAGTCGAACAAGATGACTCCCCCTGAGTTCAATAAAATGAACATCATCTTCTCTGCTGAGGCCTGTATGCAAAACTCCTTCAGAAGTGTGAACCAGCATGTTTCCTTGTTTCAATAGGGCCTTACTTCTCTGGATGAAATGGTAGATCCCTCAATGTGACCTTCACATTGGTATGAATTTCTATTGCTGACATGCCCTTCAGGAACAGATAGCAAATAAACTACATGATCACTCAAGATATGGTCTTTCCTTGTCAAAGTCACCATTTTTAATGACCATGTGGAATGTTGCTGGAACTGCAGACTAGCAGAGGTGGTAGCTACCTACTTGTAGAGGGTTCAGGTTTAATAGTCCCATGTTTGTCCTGCTGCAACAACTCCTTTACAGCTAGACTCACTAATTTTAAAATGAAATTTATTTATATCTGTAATTATGTATAACAGTATTTCTTAAATACATAAAGATGCATGTTTACTTAATGTATACTACTGCTTTTTGATTATTTCTTAGCAATAAGCCTGATAGTTCTCTTCTGTATTTTAAAACTATTGTACTGCTTGTTGCTTGCTATCTCAAAAAATAACCCCATATGCCAAAGTTTTGTAGAGAAATACTCTGGTGTGTTTTGTACTAGTGAAGACCTTATTATATCACTGAATATCTTCTTATTCATTTGTTAAACTTCATAGTTTTCCCAAAATATTTAAGCATTATTAAAAATATAATATGTAACCAATGTAGCTCTTTCTAACATTGTTCACTCTATATTGCATATTTTCCATTTTCAATATTAATTTGCATATTGTATTTTCTGCAACAATTTTTGTATTATGCTTTTAATCTTGTAAGTCATATTCATGAGGTTGAATTGCTGAATAGTGTTTAATGCTCATTTTTACTACTGAGGTACCACAGGCATGTTCATAAGGTGTGATAAGAACCAAATTATCTGCAAAAATATGACATGTTTTTTTTCCCACCATTCCTTAATGGTGATATCCATGTTTATGACACAGCAGCAGTAAAAGGCTCTTGTTGGGCCACAGATTTTGTTTCTATTCTGATAATTTTTCTCTTATTTTGTTTGAATTTTATATATATATATATATATATATATATATATATATATATTTTTTTTTTTTGCGTAATATTTGGTGAGGATTGTCTGTGACTAATATCATTTACTTTTACGTTTACTTCTGTGAACATTGTTAAGGTCTCAATAAAATCTATAAAAGCAATATGAGTTTCTCTATTGAATTTATGTTTTTTCCATTAACTTTTCATTAAAAACTAACAAAGATATAAAATATATTCTAAATATTATTTATTTAATACTTAATATCTATAATTCCTGAAAAGAAGTTTTTTGTCATGTCTTTTTTTTTTTCCTTGGAATGGTGTTTAACGCCTGTTTTTACTACTGAGGCATGACAGGCAGTGAACACTGGTGATACATGAAAGGAAAGGATTTTTTTTAAGGAAGGAAACATTCCAGACCTAAGTTTAGGGTATCTCCCCAGCATTTGCTAGTTATGAAGACTGAGGAAATCCTGGAAAAAACCTCAGTCAGGGAGGACAGTCCTGGCGGGATTCGAACTCCAGATCTCCCACTTATGATCCCATGCTTTAACGACCTCGGCCACCCGTGGCGGTTTTGTCATGTCTGTGATACTATGAAATAAGATAGGAAAATTAAAATTGGAAATCAAGGAAGCAAAAAAACAAATATCTGTGTTGAGAAAAATATCAAGAGAGAATTATTAATGTTATCTCAGTGCTGTTTCTGAACAAAAAGTTAATATTAGACCTAGTAAAAAAATATGTGACAAACATTTTGTATAAAATTGGCTCATTAAAACAAACTTTTAAACAATTAACATATTTAAATAGTCTATTTCACATAGGGTGTCAGTATATCAGTCCTTGTTACTTTTTAAATCTAGAGATAAAAAAATAATTTAATCTCACCATTTCCTCCAAGTGGAAAGCAACATCCACCTTATTGCTTCCTACAACTTTAAAGCGAACAAATATCATATCAGGAAGGGCCTCAATTTCTATCAAATCATTTCGCAGCTTAGCTCCTAGCTGTTGTAGCAATTTCCTTAGTTTTATCACTAGTCTCCTCTCTGTTAATCCATCAAGCCTTCCTTGAAAGCCAAGTCGAACCTCTACAAGCTCCACAGGAGTTGGCACTGCATATCAATACATGCATTATTAAAAATTACAGTCAAAATAAGTTACAAAATAATCTATTTATTAACTAAGTTAAGGAAACTGGAGTGGTTTGAGCATAAAGAACAAATCACATTAAATGGTGTGAACCGTATAAACATTAGGAACTGAAAATAACCAAAAAATGTTCTCATAAGTTGAAATCACTTAATATATAAATCATGAATATCATTACAAATTTTAAATAAGGTTAATGGAATGAGCAAATTCTAAAAGGGAACAAAATACTTTCTAACAATTTTCTAGTAAGGAGAAAAATTACCTATAAGACATAAATATAACCAATAACAGCATAATTAGCAACAGCTTTTATAAATCTTTAACAGGATGCTTCATACTTAACAATATTAAAAACTATGAGATGAACTGAAAGGTAGATTTTTAAACTGTAAACAATTGAAAAGGAATCAGATGGACTATAAAGCTAAGTATTGTATCAAAAGTATCAGACAGCAGAACAAAATATACAAAAAATTATTTGCAAAATTGTAACATGTTAACATTAAGCCTAGTGTTTATAAAATATTATTTTATCATAGTTTCTAAATTCAATATGAACTGATAGATAAATCAGCAGTAACTACTCATTTTTGGATAAGAATTACATCCTCAAGCAAAGGAAAGCAAAATCGTTGAAAGCTGCAAAGAATCCCATGGAGTTAGCAATTTGTGAGAAAATTATTATTTTGAAAAATGAAGATCGAATAATGAATTTTTAAATCGTTCTGCATAAAGTAAACAAAATGAAGTATAGTGTTATTACAGGTCTTCCAGAATATGTCCTTACCACTAACAAAGGGTTTTGCATCTCGGCAGATGACATGCAACAGCCAGCCATGCCTCTACTCTGACTTTGCTTCTTAAAACTGCATATAAAATCCTATCTTTCAGCAAATACTGGAAGTGTCTTCCTCACTCAGCTAAACAGGCATTGTATCAGGTAAACATGTTCTGATTGACATGATTTAGTTCAACTACTGTAATGTCCCTAATTTCATTTCTTATGTTTCTCTTGAGTTCTTCCAATGTGTGAGGATTTATTCGGTATGCTTTATTGTTCAAGCTACCCCACAAATAATAATAACAACAGACTGTTAGATCTGGGGAGTGAGAGGTTCATATGCCAGCACTAATCCCTCTTATCTTCAAACACTTCCCTAGTTTTACACAGGGACTTCTTTGCTGTATGAGCAATGGCAAAATCTTGTTGAAGTCACCCATATGATTTCTCTTCTTCCATCAGCTGATTAAAAAGTGAATGCAAAATGTCTTTTCAGCATGTCTCTCCATTTATTATCTGCTCATAAAAATTTGGCTAATTGTGCAATTACTTTAATTGCACACCAAATTTCCTATCATAAAAATGGTTGATTGCATTACAATTTTCAGAACACCAATATCAATTGTTGTGAATGTAAATTCTGACATCTGTCGTCAAGTTGGTTAAAGATGGAGAGGATGTCTCTTCGAAACTGGTCCCAACGTATGTAAAAGTAAGTGAAGCATAAGAGTATGTTAGACAACAGATTAGTTAGAATTTACTTTAAAAAACTTCACTGTGTGAGTTCCAACAGAATTGTTAAAAAATTTCTTATTTTTCGAAAGTCCTTAAATGAAGTGTTGTGAGTGTTCGCATGACCATTTTGCTGGAACTTGCCTTATCTGAAAAGAACAAAGTTGTAAGTCGATTAACCCTTCAGTCACTGATGAAAGAAACCACCCACAATAATGCACATATGCTATGAAAGCACCTTGTCATAGACAATGGACACATATATGCTTGTAAGGTTTAAGTTTGAGCAATTTATTGTTGTATGTGCAGAAAACACTGTAACTCCAAGTTGTGCTAATTTCAGTAGTGATTTGTTGGCAAGGCAATCACTCAAGATTTGAGCCAATTTTGTCCAATTTGTCTTCTGTAAAACAGTACATTTCTGCATGTGGTTGTTTTGCTCTGAACCAGTAGTATAAAATTTATTCACAAAGTCATGAATTTCAGTTCTGGAAGGAGGCAATTGTCCAGGAAATATCTGAATAAATTCCTCATAAATATGAAAAGCTGATTAGTATTTATAATAGCAAAAATACATTGCTCTAAAGTCTTTGCAAATGTATGTAGGCTGGTGATTACTCAGAAGCTCAAAGACAGGCAGGGGGGAAGCTGGCCTTAGTTGAGATGCAAAGTTCTATGCGCGTGATGAGGACATATTTTGATAGCCTGGTATATATCAATGGTTTTATATTTTATAATCAAAATATTTTGTTTTGAAGCCAGAGAAAGAGCTATAAAAGCTGTTGACAAGCCTTATGTTTTGCTTCTTATTTCATCCATGATATGGCAATTTTGAACAAATGAACAATTGCTGCAGACTGAAAGTGCAATATCAAATGTATGATATGAAGTCATGAATGTTCCTTTAATTGCAAAAGTTCACAAAGAATTTCTCCTTGAGGTTACAACTGTGAACTATTAATCTACAAAGTAATTATAGAAACACTTTTTAAAATACTTCAACACTGATATAAAGATGAGTGATATACCTGGTTCCTGTTATATAAAAATACTTTCTGCCACAAAATTTGTTTACCACAGTGTGATTAAATAAAATATTATTCTTAACAATCCCTTTCATTTGCCTGACTTGACACTTACTGATAGCTTTTTATGTCCTTAAGTGAAACTTGATTGAAGATTTGCTATTTTGACTACATATTAAGATATACAGAATGATAATGGTAAGTGAACTGAATGCTATACTGGCAGATTAGTTTTAGAAGCATACAAATGCTAACTGATGCACAGAATTAGGAGAAATATTTGCCAAATACTGAAAGCATGCACATATGTACCACACGTGCACACACAGCATACCCTCATTCTGCTATGCAATCAGAGTTTATATACACTATAGGAACCAGATGACCTTCAATGGACATACAATCCTGGGAAGACTATAGTTAAGTTATGCTGATGTGGGCAATTTAGCTTGCTCAGTCATGTTTATAATATCAATCATTTCAGTTGCATTTCTGTAGAAAGCCTATGTTAGACTTTCTACTTTATATTTTAAAGGCAGAAGAATATTAAATTTAAAATCAGATGAAAATATTAAGGAACTGGGAAAGTACAAAAGCCAGGTGAGACAAAAATGGTTGTGAAAGATGGGTAAGATAAATGGAAATAAGAATGCTGACAATTGACTATTTAGGAGTGAATATAGATGCCCATTACATACTCAACCTGGGATTAATTGTAATGGGGTATGGAAGGAATGCAACTCCATAAAGTCTGGGTAAACAAGTGGGAAATTTAAAAGTTTATTAATAGTTGTAATTTTACAGGAACTGTGAACATGGAAAGGAAAATTGGTTACTTGGATTTTAATGTGTTTACTTATTTGTTAGTTTATAAGGTTTAAAGGAATAAGCAACTCTCTGGGATAGAAATTTAGCTGAATGGGTTTAATTGGAAAAGGAGGAAGGTTTATTATTTCATGAAATGTAATTTATTATTGTATTGATTGTATAAATTATTTATAGTATTGCATTCTTAGGTTGAATTGAAGCCTGGTCTCCTGGATATTCCAGTAGGTAGCTGCTGATGAACCAGGAACTGGGGGGCTGAGCCAATCAAATTGGAATAAATTGGAGTTAGTGTCTTCTGGAATTGCCAAAGGCATTGATTGTATTAGTTATATTTAAAATTAATGTTTTTTTCTTTATTTGTGTCATTTTGTTAAAAAGTTTTGTATGTTGATGTATGAGAAATAAAATGCATATTCATACTATATACTTGTACATTGTGGAGTATGCCAAGAGTAAGATAAATGTTATAACAAAGAATATTTATTTATGATTTTTATATGCAAAAGAAACCACACAAGTACTTACTATAGGACAGAATTTTGAGCTAAATTTTACTGAGTAACATTTCCATTGGGAAGTGCTATTTTCAGATTGGTGAACAGAGTTTCAACCCAAGGCATTTTCAATGACAAGAAGTCGAGACAAAAAAACTGGGTTTAACAGAGAAAAACTTGATTAAACAGGCTATCAATTAGAAACTTCTCTTTGAATGTCTTTAACATGATTAGCTCAGCATGTTGGTATATCTGTTGGCAGTGCATATTAAGCCACTCAACAGCTGCATCTTCATCCATGTAAAATACCTGAAATAAAACCCCTGGAGGCACTGAAACAAAATATCTGGGAGACAGTTTACAATATTTGAGAGCATGCATTGTGGTGAGTGTCTCAAAATCTTTTCAAAATGATTCAGGCATGTCTCAAATGAAGGGTAGGTATTTTGAACTTCAATTATGATAGTGAGAACAATATTAATTACTATTTAATACTAATAAATAATGAAAAAAAAAACAAAAAAAATATTTGTGTGCTATGAGTTTGACTTCACAACAAGATTTTCCTTATGCAGTAACTTGGCAAAATCAATTTCTAGTTGGCATAGCAGAATGAGAATTTATTACATGTTTTAAATGCTGTAGTTTTTAGACTTGTTGACTTATTTATAAACCTTCTTTTTAAAAAAGAATGATTCCTTAGGAAATGTATTAATCATAAATAGAGAGAGAGAGTGAGAGAGAAAAGTTCAATAACTCTACACGTCCCTTAATTGCAAAAACTTAAGCACTAAAATAAAATCAGTATTTTCTTACAGCAAATTTTGGCTCCTCTTTGGAAAGTAGTTGTGTTTGGTAACTGGTTGCCTACTTCATCTACACACCAACATTCAGGATATTTCTCTGATTTGTGAGGATAACATTGTGTTGGTAAGAACCTGGAAGAAAATAAACTATGAGTTACTTTCAAAGGTAGACTGTAAATATTAACATTAAAAATTGTGGCTTTAAAATGTACATTATTTGGAGTGCATAATATAAGAGTTATTGCTAGTGCTACATCCCTTAAATATTGCTAGAAAATGAGAAAGTAATAAATCCCTGATAATTATTGTATTTATTAAAACTTCAAAAATCTAAGGGAATGTATACTGAATTTCTTATTGGCTTCTGTATAACATTTAAGTCAATTTAAGAATTTATATTTTAGGGGATGATTATGGAATGGGCCCTAAAATATTGTTTTAGGATCTTGAATCTAGAAGGAAGTAACTTATTAAGACATTGCTTAGAATACCAAGAGAAGAGTCTTAGGAATTCTGGATGGGTTAATAGTCTCCAGAATGAGTTGGAGAAGAATGTGTTAAAAGAAATTTGGAGATAATTGTTGTTGATTTGGTTTATTTAGATTTAGATTAAGATTTTGGTCAATTCAGATCGTGAAATGGGCGATAAATTTTTCTCAGAGGCCTCTTCTTTCAGGCTTGAGGTTGTTTTACATGCTGTAAATCTACAACATGGGAGCCATAGCTTTACTTTGCTTCAGCAGGAGAAGAAGGAAAAAAAAAATAATAAGGGCTTTTGGAAGAGAGCAAGGAGAAGATATGAGGATGTAGGAATTCAAAAACTTTTAGTCAGATAACTGAAAAATGTTCCCTAGTTTTCTAGTTTTCTATAGTCCAATGAAGGAAAATTGGGAAAGGGAAATATATATTACTAGAGTAAACAAGGAAGAAAGGAAAGGAATGTATGGTATGAAGATTAAAAGGACTGAGAAAGGATGTTCCATAGAATCAGTGCCCAATTTATGGAGGGAATGAAGATATTGAACACACAGTGTTTGAGTGCCAAGTAATGGACCTGTGAAGGGAGGAGTTAAATGGCTTAAACTAGACAGGAAAATGACTTTGAAACAAATTTTCAGAAAGGATAATAAAAACATACAACAGTTTTACTGTAAAGTTAAAAAAAAAAAAACGTGGAATTGGTTGGTGAAAAAAATGAGGTAGTTTAATACATATGTTTACGGAATTTTGGGAATCCACACAGTGAAACTTTTGTTAATCTTATTTTGATTTAAAATAAAACACTAAAAATCATGTCGTCACATTAAAACTCTCTTTAAGTTTCACAAACACACTTATAAAAGTAATTTTGGTACATGTTTCGTGAGGTACATTCCTCACATTGTCAACCAAAACGACGTCTTAAAGAGAGTTTTAATGTGACGACATGATTTTTAGTATTTTACTTTAAATCAAAATAAGTTTAATACATGTTAATTCAAATTTCAATAATTTGATAATCTTTCAAGTAGGAATTATAAATTGTGTATAGTTAGTGAATTATGTATATTGAATATGTCTGGCTAAGAGCCTGGGCTGAATGCATAGTCATGTTCATGAAATGTATTTGCCTAGTACGAGTATATAAATAAATAAATAAAATAAAATTAATGATGAAACTCTATCCTTTATATCCTGGATTTTTTAGTGTTTAACATCCATTTTAACCACTGTGGAATTTTTGGAAAGGAAACATTCAAAGTCTAAGTTTAGGGCACCTCTCCTGAACTTCCCACTGATGCAGGCTGAAGAAAAACTGAGAAAAAAATCTCAGTTAGTGATTACATATACATGTTGTAACAACCTGACAGCCACCCTTCTGGTAAGTCTGGAATGCCTTGATAGGTAATGCTACCTTGCATTCACTGTCTTATTATAAGGTTGGGTAGGATGAATATTCTTCAAACCACCTCACTCAAACATGAATTCAATATATCTCTCCTGTGCATGAAAATGGATATAGTGAATTACAAACACTAACCTTCTATGACTTATTCAAGAATATTAGTATTTTTTATTTATTTTTCAGGCTCTACTCACTAAATTTAATGCATATTATTCATACAATTTTATTTTTTCAAAGTGTGCAGTAAAAGAAAAAACTTTTTACTCTAAAACTGCAATTACTATTCTGTGTTCAAATGTAAATGATATCTTATGTCACTTCAGGATGTAACAGATGTTTGCCGAGTCTAACCAAAGCCAGTAATTATAACACTCCTTTCTGCATATGTTTTCTTTTGTTTCAAAGAATAAGCAAGAGTTTTTCACTCTTATTGCTGTCATGATGTACTGAAAATAACACATTTAAACCATTAATTTAGTTTTAAGAAAAGAATAATTTAATTTTATTTTTTATTTGAAGCATCTGATAAGAGTAATAGTTGTAATAGTTTCAGAAAATTTTAAAGGCAACAAATTTTTCAAAACTTTTGAAATTGTGCATTGTGATTATTAGCCAGGAATTCATTTGCATACTGAAGTATATCATCACAATACTCTTCCCCAACCAAAACTTCTGTTTAAAAGTACTTTCAAGAATAAATTTATAATATTCTTTAGTAACATTCACGATGCCCTTATGAAATATTTTTAAAAATTTAATGAAAATTTTGTTAAAACATTTACTCCTAGTTAAGACGAAGATAACAAAACAACATTATTCAATGCCATAGAAAGGTATGGCCTAGTTCTTTATCTGTGCCTCAAGGGTTAAACTTGCTATATTATAATAATAATAAAAATAAAAATGATAATAATTTAAAAAGGAAATCCCATTGAACCCAAGATATAGTATTAATCCTTAATGTCTACATATTTCTTTTCTAAATAAAATATATACTCAGGTATTGGCACTCCTTGCATTATTATATAAAGAGAGACAAAATCTTCTATTCATTTATAAGCAAGACTGCAATTAGGAGAGCATTTGTGGTCATTTTGGGTAATTATTTACTTCTACCTGTTTTTATAAATGTAGCACTCTTAAGTCCAACTTACCTGCCATTTGTATCACATTCTACAGCATACACAGCATTTGTACCTGCCATTCGTTCTTTCATGGCTAGACATCTCGTGGTATTCAGCACAGGAATGTTGTCAACAGAACTGGGCTTTTCTGTGTCTAAGGCCACGACTTGCTTGAGGAGTTCTTCAATGGCTGAAATATATTAAAAAACATTTTTATTTTATTTATTAACTTGCTAACATATTGCTAATTTTAAACAATGTGGAAGTCCAACAACATTTTGATCACCATTGCTCTCTTATGTGCCTTTAAATTTTTTTTTTTTTTTTTTTTTTTTTTGAGATATGGCATTATATTCTGGGAGAAAGCTGTGAAAGTGTTCTCATAATGCAAGAAAAAACTATACAAATAATAACTGGGGAATATAATATGACTTCATGTGGACTTTTATTCTTCTATGATGCACTATAGATCTAGAAGGGCCTTAGGCCTACCTTGGTGGCCTCTGCATCCTCTACCTCCATCATATGACATCATTGGTAGAGAGCAGTACTGCAGGGGGGCATGTGATAAACACAATACATCCCGATGATCACTGTATTGTGTGGCTTGCAATATCGAAGGATTTTTATTAGTTAACTTAAATATTACTTCTAGTATATGTTTTAATTGCAGAAATAATTTTTAAATAAAACAAAGTAAGGTAATTTTTTATAATAATAGAAGGAACATGACTGATTCTTGTCACAAAAATTATCATCATGCTCTGCCATATAAAGAAGAAAAGCTCAAAAATCGTGTAAATCATGTTAAGATTAAATTATTTAACAAACTATCTAAAACATTAGTAAACCCTTTCTACTACAGCTACAACATACATTATATTCAAGGAAGAATTTTCGTAGATATGATTGTAGAATTTCTCTGACTTTACCCCAAATTCCATATTTTTTGCTTTTTCTAATAATACTGAATGAAACACTGAGTCAAATGCCTTGTATGGGTCAAGGAATAATCCTACAATTTTCTCATCATGTAGATCTTTAAAAATTGAGTGATAAAGATCTACTACTGCTGTTGTTGTGGATAAGCCTTTTCTGAAGTCATGCTGTGATTTGCTTAGTACATTATGCTTGTTGAAATCTAATAATTTTATGCTTAGTACTTTTTCGTATGTTTTGGCAAAGATGGAGGTTAGCGTAATTGGTCTATAATTTCCTATTTCCTTCTTGTTACCTTTTATTGTAATGGTCTGATTGTACTAATATTCAATATATCTGGGTAGAATCCTTCACTTATAAAGGAATTTATCATATGCACTATTATTCTAGTTAGTCCTTTACAGTACTTTGGTGTTTTAGATGATATTCCATGCCACCAAGTTAAAGTTTTATTCTTCAATTCATTTATAATTTTATTTCTTTTTTTGATGTCCTGCTTAAGAAAATTGAATCTTTAACCTCTTCAATCCTGTATATCATATTCTTTTCCATATATGGTTTTTCATTTATCATATTTACAAATTATTGTTAAATATATGGCAAACTTTCAGTGGACTATAAATGGTTTGATCCTTTACATTTAAAGTTATATTATTATGTCAATGTTTGTTTGCACTGTTATCCTTTACTATCTCCCAAACTGACTTAGTTATATTCACTGATTTAGATATCCTATTTGTAAAAACTTGTTTCTTAAAATTAATAAATGACCAAGTACTGCCTTTATGAATAATTTTTTATAATGTCAGACACTTTTAATGAGTTTATTGACAATATTATTGTTATTGTTATTGTTATTATTATTATTATTATTATTATTATTATTATTATTATTATTAACTACAAGCTGCCTGTCCCAGACATATGAAAGATGTTAATGAACTACAAAGCAATAATTTCAAGGGTAGTAGAGGGGTCTTAGACAATGATTTGACCTAAAGAATACAGATCTATCTATTCAGATTTCAAAGTTATGATATTAAGTTTCTAAATAAGTACATCACTGACTAATTAAGCTTCCATTCAAAATGATACCATCAAATAATGGACAGAAGTTTTGGAGTATAACTGTTAAATGCAGTTTGTATGATACAGGCATCAAGTAAAAGCAGATTATTGTTATCAATTTGGAGTCTCCCTGATTACAGTTTTTACTTTTAAATCATATGTAGAGCATATCTCTTATTAAAAAAATTTTGAAAATAAATAAGTAACATATTCCACAGGACCTGAACTACTATCTTCAAACCATAGTTCCTTACCTTATCAATTAGGCCACACAGTCAGGTGAATATTTCTCTCTAGACTAAGTTACTTGAACACAATAAAGCAGCTAAACGTTATTCAGTGCCATACTGTCATTTATTCTGAGATTTTATGGCACTAAATCTTGAAAATGCTGATGATTAACTATTGAAAATCAGGATTACTTACCAGTTTGAAGGCATTCTAAAGCAAATTTTTACCTAATTTTGTATAACACTGAATTGTCAGCATCAAATATTAGCTTTTTTTTATCAGCATATAACTCTTATTATGGACCATAGATTCCCCATCTCAAACTGCTTGAATAATACTCTTCTACAATCTCTTACATTATTGAGCATAGTTCATCAATACACAGTATACATATTTTCTTTTTGAACAGTTATAACTATCAAGTATCAATCCACTTACAGAAATCTGGTTCATTATCCATTCTTCTACGAGCTTGACGAAAGTTGCAAGTAGGAGGTACACCACTTGTGAGAGATCCTTTCATTGGTTCCCCAAATCTGTTCACACACCAGCAAACTCCCACCTGCTCTAGACACTGTACCGGTTCCCAGTCACCTGTCTCTGGATCACAGCGTGGAGAAAATGTTGCTTTTTTATACTTTTGGGCTGCCTTCTGATTCTTTTCACGTAGTCTCTCACATTGGCTTAACACTGTAAATGTACAAGCATCAGTTATCAGAAAATGCAAAGATGCAAGATCAGATAAAACTTATTCTTTAATATGAGAGTAACTATTTATTTTTGTGATTCCAAGAAATTGTATGAGAGATAGAAGTTTTCTACTTATATCATTGGAAAAACTTGTATAGATAAATGAGTAAAGCAGTAGGTAGCTCACAACTTCATCCTTGCAGCTGAAAATGTTAATTACTTAGTCAACAAGAAATTTTTGCCAAAATATCCAATTGGTTTACGGGGAGGTATCAAAATGTTTATTACAAATTAAGCTTTCATTTATCCTTAATTTCTTTATCTTATTATTTCTCAAAAGTGCTCATAGTCTTTCCTGTGTATGGAACATAATGTTGATGTGTATTATTTCACTGTGTATGAATGATCATATGTCATTTACTTTCAAACAACCCCTTCTGTCACAGGAGTTATGTCAAAATGCCCGGGTGTCCACATATAACAGTGCATGAGTGATATAAGATTCTGTTGTGTTCTGTAAGTTATCTTTTTCATTTTAAATCACTGACACAAGTTGCATCTTCAAGATACCACATTCAATCAAACAAGATGTATATGAATATTGTACTTATGAAGCTGCTGACAATGGAGTGGCAATATAACCTAAACTTAGGTATTCATTGGTTATCCAACTATTGTTTCCAGTAATGGCAGTTCAGTGAGCAATTGAAGATGGGAGAGATTCTCCCAAAATGTGTCTTACTTTTATGTAAGTGAGTGGAGTTTAGTGTAAAAAATGAATGCTAAGTTTAAGATGTATATGCATTACCATGTTATTGATATTAGGGCATGCTTCCATGATATTCCTCTTAACTTTTATTGTATATGAACAAATAAGATATGAACCACATGCCTTCATTTACTAGCCACTACACAGAGTACTGTGATCATTTACTAGGCACAACGCAGAGTACTGTGATAAGAGCATGAAAAAAATCAGTATTACATGTTTTTTTGTCTCAGATTGTCTCATACTTTGCCTTGAAAATGTCTTAACCATCCCAACAACTTTTGTTACATTGTGGTTCATTCATACTGATATCACAATGGTTTACATCACTCTCAACACCAGAAACTGTACCTGATTTATTTTGGCTATGCACTGGGAGACTGATATAAAGCCTGTAAACCTTTATAATCTATTCTGAGTCAAACTATTTAAATACACTCTTTTTAGCTTCACTTACTGAAGATTTACTCAGGACATGTTTCATGGATTCTCATTCACATCCTCAGTTGTTAAAGGAGTGTTTAACAGCTGAAGATGTGGATAATGTTCTTTGAATCAAGTCATGAGTAAATCCAGTAAGTGAAACAAAAAGAGTATGTTTAAATAGTTCAACTCAGAAGAGATTATTAATGCATGATTGACTGTGTTAGATTCCAAATTTAATAATATTGAGTCTGTAAATCTTATTCAACAGAATAAGGGAATTGGATACAAAAAGTAAATGGACAATGTCATTTGCTATTCCATTGATTTGATGAGAACCAAGAAACCACAGCATTGATTATCATTTTTGTTCAGTGGATATCAAGAAATTCTCTGCAATGAACAGCAGAAAATTGTATACCCAAATCTTGAATCTGCTATGAGATATGTTCTCCATAGCAACCACTTGCCATTTCCAACTCTCCAGAAATTATAATGGATAATGAAACTAATGCTGTTAATGAACTGTCAGAATGCTCTGATACTAAATATAGACCTAGGGTATCCAGTTCTAATTACAAAGATTTAGACATTCCAATTGATTGAACTTGTAAGAAACCTTAATAAAGCTCAATAAACCTATTTGAGAAAATAATAGAACAACATCTAAATCTCATACAAATTTGTATCAATCGAACCTACTTCACATTCAGAGACAGTAGTTATACACAAAAGGATCTAGCAATCCAAAACCCACTCTCTCCATTCTTGGCAGATATGTATATGAGTTTCTTGGAAATAAAATTAGTTGAGCTTTTCCACATATATACAAATGTTTTTACGTTATGTTGATGATATCTTTGCAATAGTAAATGAAAAATGGAAAGTGGATGCAATAAAACTACTCAATCTATAAGACAGCACTGTTAAATTCACAAGGTTATTCCCTTCTTGGATATAAAAATTATAAAAAATGGCAATAATCTGGAATTTGGCACATTCAGAAAAGATACCCACCAGATAAGTATATAAAAAACAACAGTCACAATCCAAGACAACATAAGCTTATCATAAGCAATAGTCTCGCATTCAGATTAACAAACAAACCTAGCAATAAGCAAGACAGAATACAAGTTGGAGTACCATAAAATCATGGGTATAGTACAGAAAAATGGCTACACAATAAATCTGGTCAACAAGAAAATAGAAAAATTCAAAAAATGAAAACAAATAAAAGTTATCACCACACTAAAAGGCTATAAAGGAGATCATATATATATAAATAAGAAATTCACATTCCACCCATGGACACATAAAAAAAATCCCACAAGATTTTTAAAGAAGCAAACATCATTTTGGTTCCAATAAATAAATGTAGTTTAAAAAACCTCCTAAAACCAACATAAAAGACAAAATTCTGCCAGGAAAACAATAAGGCATTTAGAAATTAGTTACAAAGACTGCAATATGAAATAATAGGCAAAACAAAAAGAAATATTACCATATGATTTAAGGAACACATAAGAAATGTAAATTATAAACACACAGAAAAATCAGCAATAACAGACCATTTCTGGCAAAAGAACCACAAATTCCAAAAGGAACTAAAACTCTTAAAAACTCTTCCAAAACCCATAGAATTAACAGTGTGGGAAAATATATTCATTAACAAAAAAAAAGGAAAATTTGGTTAATTTTGATCTTCCATAAAATAGTCACCTCATCACCAAGTTCGTAAAATCCATCTTAATACCACACAGGAAAGCAGACAGTGGAATAATGCTGAAGATGAATGCAACAGCCTTTGAAACATGTCCAAGTAAGTGGAACAAAATTAGTGAAAACTGAGTGATCTCAATAATAATTTGTTACATTGTAAGAACCTTTTACTTTCAAAATATTAAGGACTAAAGGAAAAATGTCTTCTTGAGGAAGGTATCAAAATTGACCATTACAGAACATTAAACACAATATTGTAAATTTTCTTTGTGGTAGAAGGTTTAATTACTTTCTGTCAATTGTCTCTTTGAGGAACTGAAACATTGATACAGTATATCTGGTTGGAGACTATTTATTGGTTCATCTCATAAAAGTATGAATAGTTCTACATAATGGCATTTTAAGCCTTCCATACCCATTGTCAATTCGTTCATTTGGAAGAAATTTATGATAACATTAGTGTAAGAATACTCAGGAAAAGAAGATGCATTGGTAGGACCACAGATAAAGGAAATAATGCAAGTTCCACCATTTTAAGAAATCTTGAGTGAGAAGAAAGTGAAAACTTGGAAAAGCTTCAAATGACTTTGTATGAATATTTTGGGTAAAACAGTTTTTTGACTATGGATAGTGAGTGCAGAAATTGTTAGATATATGTCAAGAAATCTATTGCTGTATTTTGCTCAAACTCCAATTCTTGCACTTGCATGTAGATTTTTTTCCCTAAATTTGTGGAGTCAGTGATCAGATTTGTGAAAGATTTCACCCTACGTTAAATTGACTGGAAAATTTAGCAGGGCTTCTAACAGGCCATTATAGTAGATTATTGCTGGATGCCATATCCTGATAATTCAATTAAAGCATATAAATAAAATCATATGCTAAGCATCTCTTATATTCAATTCTGCAATTCAAACTTAATTCAGGTGCTAAGTTTTAAATCATATTGTAAATCTGCAATTCATATTTAAGTTAAAATCATGTGAAAAAAATATTTGATGACAAAAGAGTGTCTGATTATTTTGATAACTTTTAATTTAAAAGCAATATATGATGAAGAAAAATTAATAAATTTCTGAAATTAGCAAAAAATAAATAAATAGATAAAATAGGGAACACAGTTTCATCTCTTTCACCTCTGACAAAATTTATTTAATTTTGTTCACCAGTGTTATTTTTGTATGCTAGTTGTCTGTTTTTCTAAGATATAGTTGACTTTTTACGGTCCGGTGCCAGCCCATTGTCTCATGAAATTGTAGGTATTCCCCCCTGGCATGGCAATTTTGTTGCAAAACTCTGAGAGCAGGGTGTGAAGGAGCTAATAGTGCCAGGAAAGCATTTGACTTTGATAATGAAACTTCCAACATGCTTTTGGTATCATCACAGATAATGAAAGTTGAAAATACCAAGTATGACCCAGAAACAAAGGGTGATCCCAGTGAAATGCCTTTCAAGATATTAAGTGAGGCTAGAGAGTAGGTCTGAAGTGTAACATTACATGGAAAAAATAGAAACAATCACTGCCAGTTGCAATATTATTTCCTGCCTCCCTATACAAAGCATACTAAATCTGCATTGAATGCCTCTGCATGCCACAATGAAAAGAGGAATTTTTGCAAGATTTAGAAGTGCAACTGGCAAACCATCCACCATTCTGTTGGTTCCTTATGAATTTTCTCTATTTCCAACAATTAAGAAATAGCTACGAGTTATTGTTTTGGGAATCCAGAAAAAGAAGAAGGAGAAGAATAAAGAAGACATGTTACAAAAACAAGCCAAATAGGATTATTTTCTTTGATTATAATTGCTAATTTTTATACAAATATATATTTCAAGCTTCTCTAACAGTTAAGTCAATGATTATAGGCATTGTATGCAGTTATAAGTTTACTTAAATGTAACTTAGTAAAACTTCCACAGTGGAAAACATAATTATAAATTAAATATTTTAGCTGATGACTTGATTACATGCTTTTATTTTGCCACTTTCTAATATGTTCTGCTAGTAAACATTGGTAAATAGAGAAATAAGAGAGTATAGTTGACTCACCAGCTAAAATATTTAATTTATAATCTTTTGATTTTGGTTGCTGCATTATGGAAGTGGGATCACTGTGCTTTTAAAATTTAATAAATAAAATGTGTTGATAAACTTAAGACAGAACCTATCAAGGGCTAAGTACGAGGGATCAGTGATTCTGAATTTGTTAAAGGCATAGATTTTAATACAGAATAAGGTGTTTTCTTATTTCATTAAATTTCAATGTACCTAGCTTGGCAAGGGCTAGGTACATTAGAACAAACTTAAAATTGTAATTTTTCAATATTTGAAATATATTCAAAAAAAATTAAAAAATAATAAATGAAATTAACAAATACATTAAAATAAAATATGTATGAAAATTTTACTTTCATGTGGATGTTATTGTTCTAAAATGCTACAATGCTTACCAGGACAAACAGCATTGCATATGCTCTCAGAGTCAAAATTGTTCTGGTTACCAGCACATCCACCATAATCAAACTGTTCACATTTGTTGGTTTCTGGATTAAAATACCAATGTGCGACTGGAGTTTGACATGGACCTGGATCTCTGGGCTCAAAGCATACATCTCCTGGAGAAAATGAGAGAGAGGAAAAAGTTAAATATTATTTTATCTTTGCATTAATTCATTCAATACAAATACAAGTTCAAGATCTTTAAAATGGTCACCCTGATTTCAAATGTGCTTAACTCCTATAAACCATGTATTAATCTGCATAAATCAAATAAGAAATTTTCCAAGTGCAGACTATTATGATGATGTGTTTTTTGTTAATCCAGTTGCTTATGGATACTATAAATTTAAGCTTTGTTTGAGCTGAGTTTTCTCTACTGATGCCCAGTAAACATGTTGCATTGAGCTATAATTTAATCTAGAGAAAATGCCAACTAAATAACAAAAGATTTTGTTTGTTGCAATTTTCAAAATGGGAATTGGTAATTACAGTGCAATAGGTATTTCATCAGTGTTTTGGAATTGATCCAACAGCTACTAAGTGTATCTGTCAATAGTACTGACATTTCAGTGAAACAGGATGTTTGTGCAATGATAAGAGCACATTAAGACTGCACATGTCTGAGGAAAGCATTAAAAAATTAGAGAGACTTCCAAAGAAGTCAATAAAATTTACCAGCCAAAACCTGTGAATTTCTCAGACAACTGTTGATATGTTTCAAGAAAGCACTTGATTATGAAGTCATATAGGTTGCAATTGTTGCAATTTTAAAGTCAAAGGTCAGGGTACACTGAAGGAACTTTTTCCAGAATAAACAGGAGGCTCTGGAGGATAATATTTTTGCTCCCTTAGCGAAACAACTTTTCATAAGTGGCAAAGTGAATTTTTTGTTCTTGGATAGGTTTTCTAGGCTATTTTAACTTGGAGAGCTCCTCCATCATTTTATGTAAGCAAAATTAATATATGGCTGATAGGTGTGGAATTATACCTATTTGAAATCAGGCAATTGAAAGATTCTGTACTGCATACTACCATTCAGGCTATAAGGAATGTATTCTTTTGGAATGCACTACTTCAACAGTAAAACATCAATAAATATTACTTACTTGGTTTGGGACAGCATACTGCAAACTCTCCAATAGGACTCAAATGACATTTATGAGAAGAGGGGCAGGAAGTAGTGTTAGGGCCACATTGCATCACATTCATTGATCCCTTCTCCAACAATGGATGGCCATTCTGACAAGGATTATCTCGCTGTGGCAAACACATAGGGACAGGTGGACAGGGACCATCCACACAAGCCACCTTCACTAGTCGACAAGCTTCCCCTTCTCCTCGGCATGAAATTTCCTTACAAGGATCCTGACATTGGCAAGTCTGGCATCCATCAGCATCCATTTGGTAACCATGCTCACAGGGCTGACACTTCATCATTGGACAGCTACTGGGAGCTATAAAGTTAACAGTCATTAACTTTGACATTATCGTGGTGTCAGGAACTTATAAAAAAACTGTCAACATTAATGTACAAATATTTTTTGGGGGAGTAATAAACGAGAAGTAGGTGAAGATCATACATTTTAATATATACATATGTATTTTCCTGTTTAAAATTATTTAAATTATGAGAAAACTTCAAGTTTCAATCAAATATGAAATAATGTTTATGATCTTTAACAACAAATTTCAATTGAGCTTTGTTTACACAAGTAATTATTATTTTAAATTCAAAACAAATATGAAAATGACTGAAATAGGCCCAAGTGCATGACTCAGTAACTTATCCTGATGCACCTAAATTTTGTGTCTGTCATACAGAGTCAAGATATCCACGCAGAAAATTGAAGTCAGGATTGCAATTTGATTAATATAAGAAGTTGACTTTTACATTTTTAGCAACAAATGAAGAGTTAACTTCCCATTATAACTGTATCCTGCAATAATCTTGAATTCTTTGGAAAGGTTCCCTCCATTCAAGTATGATTTTTCAAACATTTGTTTAATTCCTTGAATGGTGTATTCTTATTTATTTATTAAATGTTAAATAAATTACAAAATAAAGTATGATTGTAGATTTTGATCATGACTATTAGATGATACTAAATTGCACAGGGTTTGTTCCAGTCATTAAGATACTGTATGCATTATCCAAAGTGAGCACAAATTTCCATTTTTCATCTGCCAGGTGATTCTCATACTATTTCCTACTGCTTGTGTGACAATCTGAAATGTGACAAAGCAAGAAATTATGTACACTGCTTTTGTGATATTTTTCCAACTTAAAATCCCATGATATATAATTCTCTGCCCAATGTCATTAAAAATATAGAAAATTATAATGTATTTAAGTCTAGAACAAAGGTTTTCTTGCAGAAGCACAGCTTTTACACATTAAAGGAATATCTGCAATTTAATAAATATCCATATATATATAAGGCATGTGTTAACTATCTTATATCATTACCCTTCTTTTTTGTAGTTATATTTAATCTGTTTTATATTGTAAATGAACTTAAGCTAAGTATGTTTGATATCTAAATTTTATAATTATAACTATTGACATATCCTGTATCAAAGTACTGTATACAGAATTGATTTAAGAGGATTAATAATTCAGTTTGAATTGAAGAGAAAAGTTTTGGTAGCTCCCTAAATTATATCCAATGACTGTTAGTGTAGCTGGGTTCTGTTACAGAGATCAAGGACTTCTTCACTTTGCTTCAATGTTTGAAACTTGGTCAATTTCAGGATGCAGGTTCACTTATTTCTTAACTTTTTGTATTATTTTTATTTGACATATGATTGATTCTACGCTTTGGCACAGAAAAATTTTGCAAGAAGCAAGAGCAGGAACCACTTGCAAGTTTTCTCCTTTTATAAATATGTTGGAAAATATTCTATAAACTTTGATAGAGAAATATAAATGCAATTTATACATCTTTACATACTTGCTTTGTTGAATAATTATAGTAATATAGTCAAAATATCTCACTCCAAAGCTACTGTTCAAGTGATAATCTCAACTAAATGCCTCAAAATAAAAAAAATATATGAAACTCATAATGTGAACCAATTTTAAAACTGAAATAATGAAATAAATTGTTTTCAAATGGATACTAGAACATGGCACAGTGATTCATAATGAACATGCAGTTATGTTTCCATAGAAATTTTCAAAATTATTAAAACAGCATAATTTCATATGCTGTAACAGAAGATTTCATATGAATCAATTAAGAGGATAATGCAAATTAAATGCATTTTAAATTATGAAAACATTTTATTTTTTAAAAATATTAATTAAAAGGATTTCCAGGGTAAATCAATCTCAGATTTGCCTAAATACTCAGCTGTTACTGTGTTCATACTCACCACAGACTGCATGAGTAAATATCTGCATAATATTGGATTGCTAACCTGTCCAAATTGTCTGTTCACTCCAAAGTAGAGGAAAAGAACATTGACCATTTAGCAACATGTAAAAATCACATGAATCAAGATCAAGAAAGCCTTAAAATATTGGGAGCAATAAGGAAAATAATTTTATTAGTAAATCATGAACATTGCACATGTGCATAAACTTGCATATGCATGTGCACTCTCCCACACAAACACACACAAGCATTTCCTTTCTAGACTAACTTGTACATTATAGTATGTGTCTAAAAGAGCTGTGATTCAGCACACACAAAATGTTCCTTAGTACATGTTGCAGATGCACACTTGTGTCAATATGTATGTTTATCATTATCTGCCCTCATACTAAAAGATAACCTTGGACATGCGCAGCTATACCCAATTATTGCAGATCAGGAATAAGATTTTCACATCAAAAGACACCATTTCAACCTTATTCCCAAGCATCCGAATAGAGAATCTTATGCAAATCTTAAGGAGATGGTTAACTTCCTTAAATTTACAAATGGAAGAAATTGGAGACTTATTAAAATTTATTAACATAACATTTAGTAAAATTTCTTCAATTTTAACCAAACATTTTACCAACAATTAGTTAAAACATTTATATTTGGAATAACAAAAATCCTGTTTTCAACTTTGAAATCACACCAAGTAACATCTTTAATACAGAAGTTCATCCAACCACCACCAGAGACAAACAAAACCACCAAAGAACAAGGCTGGCAGTCAATCTGAAACTGATGATGGGAGTGATTAGCTCCAGAAACTTAGTTTCCTTTTTTTGGGGGGGGGGGGGGAGAACCCCCTGTCTCTCTTTCTAGCAGATTTATTCATGAACTTCTTTGAAATACCACCAAAGAGTTCCCATTAATTTTCAAGACATGATATTGGTATGTGGGCAACATATTTGCAATAATACTGAAAAAGCATTTCATAGATGCTCTGAAACTCCTTAATTTACAACATAAATCTATGCAGTTTACCATGGAAGATGAAAAAATGGGCTCCCATTCCTAGATTTAAAATTTATAAGAAATGCAGATAGACTTAACTTTGGAATCCTTAGAAAAGAGATACATATAGAAAATTACATAAAAAACAATCATAATCCCACCCCACACATATATGTAGTGTTCTACAGCATGGTACACAGAATGATCAACATCTCTCTCACAGAAACAGAATACCAACAGATAAATGATACAGCAATAATTAATGGTTTCAATAAAGACACAATAATTCAAATTATCAATAAATTTAAAAAGAGAAAAATCTTTAAGAGAAGTTTCCACACTAAAGAGCATAAAGGAAAGATACAAATTCAAAAGTTTACCATCCAACTTACCATAACAAATTCAAAGAACATGGAATAAAATTAGCCCCAAAGAACAAATATATAAAAAATTTCTTAGACTCCCCAATAAAAGATACCATACTAACAGAACAAAACTCACTCATTTGAAAAATTAAATGCAGATTGTAACCAAAGATACATGAGAAAAAATAAAGAGAAATTTAGAAATTCAGATTGATTCATTTTATTTAAGGATGCTCTTTAACATCACAGGTCATCAGCATTCCATTCAATTCTGGACATGAAAAGGCGGACAAATTTTGCTCAGAGGCCTCTTCTTTCAGACTTGAGGTTCTTTATCGTGCCATAAATGTATGACACGGGACCCACAGCTTTACATCCCTTCTGAAGGAAGCCATACTTAGTATTTTTACGCTCCAAAAAATCCATCGATCCTGGCCGGATTTGAACCCGCAACCTTGGGTTTAAAAGGCAAGTATGGTTAACACTTACACCACCAGGACCAACAGAATTTCAGAGAAAGGATCACTTTATGAATATTTTTTTAAACAAATTGATAAATCAGCATAGCAGCTTACTTTTAGACCCAAAATAATGAAATTAAACCAAAGGCTAAGCTGCTGAAAGAACTTCACAACCGAATAGAGATATCTATTTTGGAAAAAATTTTCATTCTAAAAAATAGGAAAAACTTTATGAATTTTATGTTCCACCCAAGGATGAACTCAGCAAGTTCCTATTTGAATCATCAGAAACTGCCACCGAAGCACCTCTAAATCCAGACACCAAATTGAATAGTTGGTAAACAGTTGATGGTGGGAGTGATTACTCCCAAAATATGTCCTAATGTTGTATAAGTAAGTGGAGTTAGTGTGAGTATACTTAATATATTCTAACAAGATATATTATCACTCACTTGTCTATATGTCTAGGTGCAATTTAATTAATAAAACATATTGTCAGATTGGTCTCTATATACCACAAAAAGTTAACAATAAAAACAATAAAGTCACAAAGAGCATTTGGAATTATTTTTACTGAGCTAAAGTGATTAAAATGTTAATAGCAAAATGTGAGGAACAGAAGAAGAAAGAGATTAGCTCAAAAATATTTTGAGATATACAGCCTGTACTCTAGCACTTATACACTCTTTTTTTTTTTTTTAAAAAAATAGTAATTATTTCAAATTTCTGTGCTTAAATGAGTTAAACATAGGCATTATGGATTTAAAATCTAACTTTTTTAGCTAGCTCTTCACAGTGTATTTAAAACCTAACTTTTTTTAGTTAACCCTTTAATTAGAGAGAGAGAAAAAAATAACCATCTATGTTAAGCTGAATGACATATTATCAAAGGTAATTTCAGTATTTTTATTTATATTTAATGTTAGTCATTATTAATAAAATTTTTTCACATATATTTTTCAGCATTTTTAAGATTCAACAAAATTCAAAATACCTTGACAAGATGGCTGTACATCTGGTGGAGCACGAGTTCCAGGAATTTCAATCCCTTTGTTATCCACACACCAACATTGCCGAGATGCTGAATGGCATTGAACTGATTCAAAACTCCCATCCTCCACCCGACATTGTGGAATGTATAATTGTCTTGCAGGAATACCTGCCTCATGAGCTTTGTGTTCCAAAATAGCTCGTTGATGTTGACATGCTGCAATATTTATTTGATACTTTATAACAAAGTGAAATATTTAAAACTTGAAATAAGATATACTGATATAAAACATTTCAGTAATTATTATCTCTATTTGCAGATAGTTTAAAATATACTATTTCTACTGTAACTATTCTGTCATCATCTAAATAACTACTATAGGTGTACATGTTGTTTTTCTTTTCTTTTATTGCTTTTAAAATGTGTGTTTTTATATATATAAATAGTTTAATGTCCATTTTTACTGCTAAGGCATCACAGGCAGTGGACACTGGTGATACAGAGATGAAATGATTAATTGGGAAAGGATATTTTTTTTTATTTTTAGAAAGGAAACAATCCAGGCCTAAGTTTGGGGTACCTCTCTGACATTTGGCATTTATGGGAACGAAGTAAACCTGGAAAGAACTTCAGTCAGGGAGGACAATCCTTGTGGGAATTGAACCTCAGACTTTCTGCTCATGAGTCTGCACCTTAATGACGTCGCCCATCTGTGGCAGTATGTATGTATAAATAATTATAGACACTTTCATTGCTGATCTTACCAAAGAGACATACTCATAAGGAATATATAAAGTAGGTGTCAGTACTTACCTGTTAAGACAACAGGTTCCACACACTGGGTTCCACAACCATTTGAGCAGCACTTTGCAGTGTCATTGCAGTTCAAATCAGTCTTACATTCATAATCACAAGATCCAGAGTTAACCGGAATTAAATAAGGGCACTGCCCTATCTTTTTAGGTAAACCTGAAATTTAAAAAAAAATGAATTTAATTCAACTATATCAATACATTTCTGTATTTTAATGTACTATGCCATAACAAATTTTTACAATAGATTTATAACAGAACTTTTAGCATATGAAAACAAGACTGGTTTAATTCTTTAATAAACAGCTCCTTATTTATTCTCCCTAATTTGTGCATAAGTTCTATTACTAGTATTGTCCTTATGTTTGTATTTCACAGCAATGCAGCTTGGATGTGAGCTATTCCACATGCTTAACAGGTCATTAATGATTTTTCAAGAAGCAAAGTTGTTGCTATTAATTTGGTTTATTTACAGATGCTCTTTAACATATGAGAAATGGCCAATAAATTTTGCTCAGATGTCTCTTCTTTCAGGCTTGAGGTTCTTTTACATGCCGTAAATCTATGACATGGCTTTACTTCCTCCAGAAGGAAGGATTTTTATGCCCAATAAAAATCCATTGATGCCAGCCGATCCTGATTGAACCCACAATCGTAGGTTTAAGAGGCAAGTAAAATTTATAGTATACCATCAGCACTGACAAGAAGCTAAGTGAATTCAGAGCATAACATAGTAGCCTATAGAAAAAAACTGTGTAAATATTATTGCCTTACCAAATGCAAGCCACTGGGAACCACTCAAAGATTTATTTAATGATAATAATCAACCAAATATTCTTCATTATTTAATGAAAGAATTCTCCCATGTAGTTAGTTCCACAGGTTTTTGGATAGTTTTAAGAGTTTGGGTTTATTTTGGAATTCATGATTTTGGGACCAAAAATGATAAGCTTTTGCTGATTTCTCAGTGTTTGTATTTAATATTTCTCGTGTGTACTTGAAATGTAAAATAATGTTTATTCTGGTTTTATTTATATATTTTTTGTAGCAGTCTTTACAGTTGATTTCATAAATGCCTGATTGTTTGCTAGGGGTGGAGTTCTCTTCTTTGTGTTGACTTTTAGGAAGGAAAATTTTTAAGCTATATTGGTTTAATGGTGCCAAAATAATATTCTTATCCTTAAATACTTTTTTAGATTTTTTGTATGGCCTATGATGGAATGTAAATTTCATGTATGTATGTATGTTTGTCTTTGTAGCTTTTCAGAATGGTGATGTAGCTTTTTTTTTAATTATATTTTCTAGTTTACCAGATCCATTGTTTATCCTTTTTTTTTTGACTATATCTATGATTCTTGGTATTCTGATTTATATTCATTTTTGCCTATGGGTAGATTAACTAGTCGAATGTGAACTGTTGATTAGTGCAAGTTTGTATGGTTTTGGATTTATGGTCCCTGTTCTTTGTGTAATTAGCTGTGTGGGTTTCTTTTCTAAATATGTCAAATTCTGTGTGTTGTGGTATTTGATTATTTTGATATCCAGGAAGGGGAGAGCATTATTGATTTTTGTTGTTTATTGTTTTTGTTTTGTGAATTTTGTTATTTTGTAGATTGAGCAATTTGAGACCATTTTCTATCCATTTTTTGTTACCTATTGCAAAAAAATGTTATTTACATATCATGTCGGCATTTGTATATGTGTGGGAAAGTTTCAACTATTTGTATTTCTACAAAGTTCATGTACATATCTACTAAAAATTGGGAGAGTGGATTGCCCCATGATCAAGCCATTCTTTTGTGAACAAAGCTTGCCTCTGAATGAAAAATAGTCTTGTTTGATATAGATTTCTGTGAGGCTGAAGCATTTTTCTAGTATTTATCTAGGTAGGGATATTGAAGATAATAGTTATTCTTTGGAGATGGGAACAAAGAGACCACATGAAAAGAAACCAGCAGATCCTTATTGTTTAGTTTGGTGTGCTTGATTTTTTTCTGTTAAGTCAAAAGTGTTTCTGAAGTTTAGACTTCTGTATTTTGGTAGGGTTCAAAACTTTCTAATAAGTAATGAGCTAAGTTATATGTTACCTAGGTTTGTCAAATTTCTGGAAAGGAAAACCAAAACACATGTCAGAAATGTTGTAATTCAAACAAGTTAATAAGGTTATGGACATATGTATAATACAGACACACATTTAAAAAAGAAAGCATAACTTTATAAATGCCACTGAAATTTATAAATATTTTTCATTTGAACAACCTGAGCATATTTATCTGCAAATACTTTCACTTAAAAATTGCTAAGAGATTCATTATAATTAAAGTATGTCAATAATTCATGCTTTAATCAATTCATAAAATCTTCCAGATCTGCCATATGAATAGACTATATAACTACAAACATAAAGTTGAACCAGTTTACTGCATTTTTAAATGAATCTGATTACTGATCACAGAAATTATAGATATAACTAATTGTAATTTTGAGGAGGAAAGGGATGTATATATATATATATATATATATATATATATATATATATATATATATATATATATAGAAAATTCAATTACCTTTTGAAATAAAAATGCTAAGAGAGAGGATGAAATGCATGATTTTTATAGAATTTGAAGTATATAATAACAGCTATAAATATTGAAACAGAAGTATGCTAAAGCTCTTGCTAGACAGATTTCCAAACATGTAAATTTCAGAATCCTAAATAAGATTAAAACTGCATTGAACATTTGTAATGTATTTACATATTATTTTATAAATATAATGAGGCCTATACATAATCAACTTAACCTTATAATTTTCAGTTTTCTGTACCATATTCAATATACTTTATTTAGCTATACATTACCCATGGAAATAAGCAAAATAATTAATTAATTAAAAGAATAATCTCTTAAAGGTGATGAGGTTTCTCTTTAGACTCTTAGGTACTGCAAAATGGAACTTGTAGATATTCTAGTACATTATAAGTTCCATTCTAAATATCTAGAATACCTAGTCCATCACAGAAAAAATTCTTTCTGTAAAAGCATTCAAGAGGAAAATTTGAGTATGAATTTAATGAGGACTAAACTTTATTGTTTAATTTTGTTGCATCTAACAAATTTTTAACACCTAATTATTTATTCAATTGATACAAATACCTTTCCTGGTTGTTTAAAGATAAGTATAGCCAAAGCAATCTTTAAAAAAGGAAACTAGCACAATATTATGAACTAATATTATCACCTCTGTATTTGATAAAGTGCATGAGAAAGCTTTAATGTCTGATTGGTCAGTTTCCTTAATAAACACACCTTACTTGTATGCACTCATTTGACTTTAGAAAGAATTATTCAAGTGTTTGCATACTTGGAAAATGGAGATAAAGTGATGAGACTCTTCATTTATCAAAAGCATTGGACAGTGGCTCTATTAACCTATTGTTGATAAAACTTAAAAACTATGGTATAAGGGGAAAAGCCATGGCATAGAGGGGCATATCCCAGGTGACTTACTTGGACCAGCTGACCGAAGACAGGTTTGTTCCACACACATGGAGGTGGTAAGTAGGTGAATTAATTCCCTTATCTTAAAAAAGTGGTGTCTTCATAAAAGAAAACAGTTATACCATAGCAAACCAGGAAGCATATCTACACCATCAGAGAATACTATACCACTATACTATAATACAGAAGTAATGGAAAGCAAGAATGCTAATGTCTTAATCTTTAACTTTAACTTTAACTCAGTCATCTGATATAGGCACTTTAGGCAATTTTTCTTTTTGCTTCTACTTGCTTGAGTGCTCATACTGATGGCACTAACAACAACTGCGTTATGCATAGCAAGGAATATACCCAAACAAAGATTATTTCCAATGATATAGATCTTTACCAGATGGCAAGACTTTTTAAAATTGATATCTAATTAATCTAAAAATAAAATATTTCACATACTGTGAATGATTAAAAGAATATGCAGAATAAAGAGAGAAAAAATGGAATTGTTCCACTTAAGTACATCTGGTAATCTCCTAGCTGGTAAGGTTATTGTGTTTACTATTGATCTCATTTTGTTTTCCAGTTTATGTGTTTTTGATAGAGCATATATTCTGGATTTAATAGGTTTTCTGGAACAATTTTGTTTTTCTCTTCCTCATTTAGCCTGTTAACATTCCTAATATCTTATTTATTGAATTTATATATTCTGGGTAGGGTCAGTCAGATTATCTAATACTTTGACAATTGTTTAATTATTGTTATATTTCAAGAGAAAATACCTGCCATTCAAAACTATATTGAATAGCATTATTTGGTCAGTCTCTAAATGCTTTGATATTACGTGGAAAAGCATGACCATCTAGAAAACCATCACAGAACTGGAATATTTGAGTGCACTATGTTGCTACATTTATCATGCTGCCTTGATCTTGTGCCAAATGACTATGCACTTTGGGATACTATGAAGAAGTCTCACTGGGTCAGACATTTCTGAATAAAGGTACATTTAATAAACCTGGTGCATCATACTTTCAAATTTTGGTTTTGTGATGCAATGCATAAATTACCAGCTAAATTATAGCGGTGCATAGACCTCAGGGAAGAGTATGTGGAACAGGTAACTGTGCAGTTTTGATGCTGTACACAACCAGCACCACAAAAAATAGGTCATCCTCAGTTATTTCAGAAGAGGTCTTCTATCCATTGCCTCTTCTATCGAGAAGAGGCAATTTGAATTTCTACCATTTTCCACAACATGTTTGTCATTTTATAAGGAAGTTTCCTTGAATTCAATGTATGATATTGTTGTAGCTTATATACCTATACATACATGCAGGGACAGGTGAGCAATATTGATCTTCACAGTTAACTTCCACCATCTGACATGACTGTCCATTAGGACAGGTTACTTCATCACAGGGATTCCTGCATTCACAAAGTGGGCAGCGAGTTTGTGGGTCAAGGATAAATCCATAGTCACAGCCCAGGCGGCAAGTAAGGTCCAGACACCCCAGCTCTTCCCGAACAGCCTCACAGTCCACCTCTGAACCATGTGTCCTTTAAACATATCACACAATGAACTCAACATCCTTAAAGAATTGCTCCTAAAGTCTTTTCATGCTTTACATAACTGGGAAGCAACAAAATGTAATCTTATAGCTGACATTTTATTTAAACATGGAACAAAAGTTCTTACAGTTTAGCACAATCATTTTTCCTCTGCTAAAAAAAAAAAAAAATGTAGGTACTCTGTTTTATCTTAAAACTACTATTCAATATAAAATTTCCAGGGCACTCTAAGTTGGTTTAATTGACAAGCATTTCAGAAGCTGATACCATTTTGAAGCAGTTAATGATCAACAAATATGCATGCAGCTCTTTGAAATTACATATTTACAGAGAAATTAGCATACAAAAAGAAGTTACAAAAGCATAATAGAATAGTGTTTAATGCCAATTTTTACTACTGAGGCACCACAGGCAGTGGACACTGATGATACATGAGATGAAATGATACATTGGGAAAGAATTTTTTAAGGAAGGAAATGTTCCAAGCCTAAGTTTAGGGTACCTCTCTGATTAACATTTTAAAAAATTGAGTCCAGATTGTACCATACACACCAGTAAAAGTATGTTACAATCTCGACTCAATTTT
Organism: Metallyticus violacea; assembly: GCA_030762175.1. Lineage (NCBI taxonomy): Eukaryota > Metazoa > Arthropoda > Insecta > Mantodea > Metallyticidae > Metallyticus > Metallyticus violacea. The sequence continues at coordinate 44,888,679 of CM060830.1, forward strand.
TTAAAATGTTAATATTTGACACCACTGTTACAAAAGTTCACTATATTTTATACCTCTCTGATATTTCCCATTTATGAGGACTGGGGAAAACCTGGAAAAACCTCAGTCAGAAAGGACTGTCCTGGCGGAATTTGAAAGCCAGAGCTCATGAGTCTGCGCCTTAATGACCTTGACCACCCATGGCAGTATAATAGAGATTGCAAGGTAATTATAAATACCATACTTAAAAAAAAGGAAACTAACTCCTTGAGCCAAAGACATGCGCTATTCACAATCATTTACTTTATCTTATAGGAGTAAAATCAAGTATTTTTATAAACAGGGAACACACACTGGTGTTACATTAGGAGTGACATAAACCAGACTGAATCAGTTTATTGTTAAATGAAAAATTTATATACAATTACCAAAAAATTCTCTACAAAATAATTTTAAAAAATATCTTACCTGGTTTTAGGTATTTCTGTTCCAAAGTTATCAACACACCAGCATTCTTTACCAGCACATTGCTTTGATTCAAATGAGCCATTAGCATGACATTTTGACTTTGGTAAAGCAAGAGCCATTCCTTCCTGGGTTCCCTCCATCTTATCAGAAAAGTCACGAAGATATTCACACACTAAAATTAAAAATATGGAGTAATGTCTTTACCAAAGTATCTATTTCAAGTTTCTTTATAATTTGTTTGCTAACTGCCCCATCATCACTCATCAACTAGAGTTAAAGTTGAAAATAGACTGAGAAACTTCATCTTTTGCTAAGAAGGAACTCCAATGACAGTCGGACATTACCACTATCAGTCATAGCAACATTAAATTATTCAAAAGAACAGATGTTATATTTTCAATCCTCTAATTGTTCCACTTTATTATTTCTGATTTTACAGTATTTTTATTAATTTTTATTCCAAAAAATCACTTTGTTTCCTCTATGGGTTGTCTTAAAAAGTTTGTTTCTGATTTAATATAAATACTTTGCATTTTACTTCATCTCCCCCCCCCCACCAAAAAGCAATATGAAATTGGAAATTGTTCACTTTATTTATTTACTTATTTATTTATTTATTTATTTATTTATTTATTTATACTGGCAGAGTTAAGGCCTTAGGGTTTTTTCTTCTACTCAACCAGTCTTACATGGATGTACATCATATTAAATTACAATATATGTGAAAAACTAAAGAAAGAGAAATGGATAATAGTAACTATAAACACAAACAGGAGTTACAATCATTGTCAATGCAGACCATATTTAGCAGTTATATAAAAATTAAGTGAAATAGATGGAAATAATTTTTTGAAACTAAAATATATCTCTTATAATGTAATTTGTTAGTTTAGTACTTTTTAATCCTTATTTTTAAACATTTGCATATATAAAGTATATATTGCTTAGCAATAATAATAATAATAATAATAATAATAATAATAATAATAATAATAATACTTTATTCGCCCTTTTGATCATTTACATGATTTGGGCTTCATCCAGAAAGAAATATGAAACCAATAGATATTGGTCTATTGAATGCAGTGCAATAAAATGATAAAAAGTAGAATATTTGCATTAGCAAAAATAATATACAATGAATTGATGCTGCAGTTTCTTAATATTTGATAATAATTAGTTTTTATTATTACTGTTAACAGACTCGTTTACACACAAGTAAGTACAAGTATCACTTTATATCAACTTACTTGACGGAGGTCTTTCCTCAGCTTCAACTCTCAAAGAAACCATAGGATCAGCACACACTGCTCCACATTGTCCACTGAAGCAACATTTTTGATCTCCTGGACATATGCTGTCATTGTGGCACAGTGTCACATTGCTACAGGTTTGAAGACTCAAGAATGGACAGAGACCTTCTTTCACAGACCCTGAGCATGAATGGACAACATTGTTCAAAGTTATCCATTGAAAAAAGGCATCACAAAGAAAGTTCATGGCAATGATTCAAGATCTTTTCACTCAGCTTAACTGAAGCAAGAAATGAATATGAGTTCAATAACTTCTGTAACTATGAAAATACACTTTTAAATATTCATAAGTTCAAGTGATAATTTTCTCTGTAACAATTTATTGTTTTGTTCTTTTAACTGCAATTAAAAAAAAGGCTATAATTTATTTGTATGCAAGAGATATCTTAAATAACATATATAACTAATAAAACGTATCAAAGGTTCCAAAAAAAAAATCTCCTGAAAAGATTATCAATACGGTTCGAACAACTAAAGATGCATAAAAAAATATTCCCAGTGATATTGGCTTATTAATATCAGGAAAATTCAAAGAAAACAAGAATTTGGATTGTACAGTTTTGTGTTCCATCACTTTGGGTATTGAAGGAGATTTTAGCATGAATGGTATTGAAGAGGAACTTATATTCATCTATAAAGTGCACTTCAATTACATATATTCCTATCACCTCAGTAGATATTAAGAATTCTAAGTATAATAGTGTACTGACTGACAATCAAAGTTCCTTTTCTTTCAAGAACATCCACATGTTACCATCATCATATTGTAGTATGAGGTAAGAATTGAAACCCAATCTTATGCACAATTTTTCAGGAATTTTCCAGCCTGATAATGCACTCAACTACCTAACAGAAAAATAATTTTTCATTCTAGATATTTCAACCAGGAAGGGTTGAAATGTTCATAGTCATTAATTAATTTATTATGCATCTTTTAATTATTATTAAATTATAAAATGTTTTTAATTCAGTACAAAATGGTTGTATTTATAAATTGTCTGCATTTGATTGTATGCCATAAATTATGCACAAAACATAAACGTATCTCATTTCAATGAGTAGACTGGTATTTTCAATCAAAGGCTTGGATCAATTTTTTAAAGTTTTTAGATCATTTATAGGATTTTTGCCATCATTTTATAGATCATTTTAAAAATATTTTTATGTAATCAAAATTTGGGCCCTGGTAAATATGAAACTTTTACTGTATTAAGAATTGCGTATGCAAAAAGGAAGCCAAAATTTCCACTAAGTCTTAAAGTGGTATATTAATATGTGAAATTATACAGCATATGAGTACCCTATGAAAGGCATTTTACCTGCGGGATCTTCCTGTGGGCAGCATACTGAATGTTGACTAGATGCAACAAGGGTACAAGTGTGATCATCAGGGCAACTGAGTTTGTCCTCTTTATTGCACATGAATACCTCTCCTGTAGCTGCATCAGTAAGAGGAGTACCTGCCTTACAAGGATTTAAGTATGCTACTTTGGGTTGACCTAAAAAACAGAATAAACAATAAAGCGTAATATAAACTCTATATTTATCTCATTTAACATTTATCATTTGCTCCCATCTTCACCTTATTCATCATTCATTATAATGTAGTCCTTGATTATTAGTGCACACATTACAAATGGACGCTACTGCCCTCTGCCATCTATGTGCAAAACTACAATGCCGTGATCAGCAAGTGAGTTCACATTACAGAACAAAACACATGCACACACACACACATGCATTTTATCTTTAAGTGAACTGTTTCAATTGGTATCTGTTCAAATTGAAGGATCTAAATAATAGTTATCAAAAAAACTCCCAGCACTCCAAAATATGTGGTAACAACAGTATAAAACCAAAAGCTTATCCAAAGAGTTTTAGAAAATATATAATGTAGGATTTCATCATTAGAAGAAACAGAAGCCTAACACATTACCAATTTGTCTTTTAAAAATCAGCTACTCTTAAACAGATATTAATGCAAAGAAGAAACCATGAAAACTTAAAATCTACTGGGATTTCCAAGATATTTATGGACTTTTATGGAATATATTTTTCTTCATCCAGTGCAGTAAAATCAATAGGCCTTGACATAATCTTGGTAAAATAAAAACTTTGGGTATACTTTATTTACCAGCCTGCCAATGTGAGAAATTGCATATCATTGTGCAGAAGGAATGTTGGCTAGCAATTTTTATTAAGATTAATAGCATAATTTAAACAAACATCTTTTATCTCTTATTAAGATCATTGTGTGATTGAGTGGAACTAACACTCTTTTGCTCCACTTTTATCTTACTATTAAGTTAGGTTAGGCTATGCTCAATTTCCTCAATTTATTTTAGGTACTTATTTTTATCTTTTGCAGTTTCTTTGTGCAATTTCATTATTATTCTGGCAAACAGATTAGTTAACTGACCACTCAATAAAGAGGAGTACCAAAAAAAATGGCAGTGCAAAAAACAATGGCTTCTGGATAAAATTAACAGAAAAATTAATAAAATAAACATTAAAGATAGAAACACATAAAATATGCAAACACCCTGGAAAAAGAAAACCGAAAACAAATTTTAAAAAATTCACATACCATCCTTTGGCATATAATAAATTTAGAAAGATATTCAAGGAATATCAATATCTTGAACTTGTGGAACAAATTTAACTTAAATAAATTGTTAAAAAAACCACACTAAAAGATAAAATTTATACAAAGAACGGTCAGATATACATAAAATGAATTGCAGAGAATGTAACCATGTTTACATATGTGAACAAAAAAAATTGAACCTAAGGACCAAAGAGCGCTTTAGAAACATATATATATAAAAATGCAGTGGCCATGCATTTTTGGTGCAAAATAATGAAATGGAGAAATCAAACTATTAAAAACAACAACTAAAATGTAGAATTAACCAAATAGAAAAAATTATGGATATATGAAAACAAACAACAGGCAATGAATTTTTAAACACTATTAGAAGATGACCTCATCAAGGAGTTTGTCATGCAAACTACAAGAGGGAGAAAAGATGATGAAACAAAGTTGGAGATGAGTGCAATGGCATTTGAAACATGTCCAAACATTAAAAGGTTAGTGAAGTTCTGGTATTAAAATATCCAACCAAATATCAGAATTTAACATAACTTTACTATTAAAAATCTTCCTATATAATAAATGTATTCATTATTATTGCTCTAAGTCTTATTGGAAATTACATCCATATTGATATGCTTGTTCAGAGTACAATTGGACTAAAATGCAGATATCAAACCAAAAGTTGTAAAAAGTAACTCTTCTCACTAGCTGCATTCTTTGCAGTCTGAAAATATTATTATGTAATGTTTGATTTTTCCTTTTATTTAAAAGAGAGATAGTTGGTCAACAATTGAAGATAGGAGTGAGTGCTCCTGAAACATGTCTTAGTTTTATGTAAGTAAGTGGAATTTAGTGTATACAAGTTGAATACATATATTACCACTCCATTGTTTATAGCTTCTTAAACATATGTTGTCTCTCCTATCAAAGTTCATAATTGATTCCTGTTGTGTTTTCAGTATTTTGGTTAATGAAAGCATTAATCAAGCAAATGACTCATGCTTAATACTCTATGTTCATTGTGTCTATAATGTCTATTAAATTCATTAACAGAAGAAGCCAATGCTGATAGCATTACATCTTGTTTTATTAGCAACAACATTTCTGAAGAGACTTTATCTAAGCAGTTGATAGGATTTGTTTCAGTTGGAGCCACAAATTTGCAAGGAATATACAAAGGAGCAGCTATATACATTTGTCATAAATATAATTCTAATATTATTAAATTCATTGTTTGAATAATAAAATGGAACTTGTAGTACATAATGTAATAGATACCATGTCTGTTCTGCTCTATTTCAAGTCTTTCATGGACACATTGTATTCACACTTTGACAGCCAAATAGACTGTAATTGCCATGGCATTGAACCCTGAACTTAAAAAATTAGGAAGGATATTTGATATTTGTTAAGTACCATCCTCATGCAATGCTCTGATAGTTGTGATATCAAAGTATACATAGCTTATCCATATTTCACAATATGAGAAAAAAATAATTCACTGCCTTCACAAAGCAGAGCAATATTTTAAAGATTTTTTCAGAAATTGACTTCATGAAATTTCATCATAGAATTGGTTCTATTTAAGGATGTTCTGGAAATAATAAATCCACTGTATCCCCAGTGTACAAAATTTAACACTATAACTGCTTCTTCAGAATTAAAAATTTGCATTGATGCATTGACTGCAATGAAAGACAAAAATGAAGTTCATCTTCAAGTCACTCAAGTTGAACATTCAGATACAAAAACATTCAAAGATCACTCTATCTCCAAATCTTTGAGCATAGCTAAAAAATCATTCACAAATTTCAAGTAACGGCTTCTTCAAGGACTAGTGGACAATATGACTGCAATATTTTCCATTGCTAGTTCATTTTTTAAAGAGTGTGAAGTTTAAATAAAATGTGGTGGAAAGAAAATAAATTAGTGTTGTTTGGTGATGAAAAAAATCAAGCCCTTATGTAACACTTTGAAATTAGTGCCTTCAAACACTATACTTCAATTATGTGAAAACTTTGAAAGAATTTCACCAGTTCAAGCAACTGAAGGAAAGAAAATTTATTGGTGAAACATTAAGGGAACTAATGCAAAGGATACAAATAATACTAGAGTTTTCCACAAAATGTAAAAGTAGTTTTAGTGTCTGAATAACACTCTTACTAAATATTCTTAATTAGTTAGTGAGTCAATTTAATTCTCTTATGCTCCTCTTACCGATGAATTACACATAAAAGTTTCACAGACTTTTGCCTGCATCATCAGTCTGTGAAACATGTTCTATATATTTCAATGGTAAGTGAAGAATAACAATAAGTTGACTCACTAGCTAACTAAGAATATATTAATTCCTTCACTGTAATAGTTTCACAATGAAATTAATTTTAAACTCTTATACACTACATAATTGAATATAAATAAAAACACTGACATCTGTGATATCTGTGATCATTAATAAGCCATGTCTAAAAGATTTTCCTGTCCAAAAATTTGCAGCAGAGTGGATAAAGTGTAAACATCATTCTGCAACAGATACCCCACAGAGGAAAGAGTCTTCCAGAATTTTGTTACACCAAAGCAAACTATTTCTGTAAATTTGGTGACTTTATTTTAATTACTTAGAATATTCATATCAATTTAAAATGTTTTTCTTTTCGACCATTCACTATGCTTACTGGTATAACTGCATTCATTTTTATATAAGATTAAATACATTTAACTAATCAAAATGTTTGATTTGAACCCTATGTGTTAGGCTTATATATTATTACTACCTAATAATAAATAGACAAAAAACCAATTGAAAAATGTTTTCTTTGCAAATTTTAGCACAAATCAAAGCCTTTTGACACAAATTCACTATAAAGGTTTACATGAATCTATTTGTGTTTAACTTGAGATCAATGATTTGATGAAAGGAGTAAGTTTGTTGTAATGACATGGTGTAAACAACCATAATCCTGGTATGTATACTACAGATCAAACTTGAACACCAGGTCAGGGTTTGAAAGGGGAGAGAAAGCCATCTGCTGTTACAGAATAGTTACGGTATTTACAATTAATTGACATTGGTAGATGCTTTGTTTTTCTAAAACCATATTTCCCCTATTGTATTTTATCACATTTTTTTCCTGGGTTCTGTTTCACTCTGCATACTGATATTTTAAGGTACCAAAATTATACATAAAAATGAAACTATCTTTATTATTTTTTTAAATATAGCATTATATGATCTTTTACTGTAATTAACCGGTACTTACACTGGGGATACGTGGGACAGAAGAACCCAGAACAATCTTCTGCTTGAGTAGCCACACATTCTTCACCAGGCTTGCAAGGGAAGCCATCACAAGGATTATCACATTCACAAGTAGGACACCCATTTTCATCCACCTTGAAGCCATATTCACACACTTGCGCACAGATATTCTTGTCACATGTTGGTGTTATACTACGTCCTTTTGTAGCTATTTGAACTGAAACAATTAAAGTGTATTTGTTTAATTCATGTAAAAGAGTCTTTGTGATTCTGTAGAACTGATGAATATACAATGCTAAGTTTGAACATTCAGTTCCTGAAGATTGAATTGGAGCTATTTTGGCAGTATTGGAAAGTAGTGCTATGCTTAGCTGACTGCTCAGAGGAGATTTATGGTTTGTGTGGGAGGAATGAGATAAGCCCTACTTCATTCTAAAACTGACATGATTTTATCCCCTACAAAAATAAAAAAAATTATTAAACTTACGGCTAGCCATCTGGTTGCATTTAACAGAGTCACTTGGTCCCATAGATCCAGGGATCTTGTTGCCTTGCGGGTCCACACACCAACACACAAGACCATTGCGACTACACTGCCGTGGTTCAAAATGGCCAGTAATTGGTGAACACTGTGGCAGGTATCCTTTGCCTTCACGTTCCCTCATCACCAACAATGTTGACAGCATTCTCATTTGCAGACATGTTGTTACATTCTGAGGCTGAGTGCAGTGTTTCACTGTGCTACTGCCATTGCTGCATGAAGAACAACACTTTTGCATGGAAGGACATTCTAAGTCATGTTGGCAGCGAACACCACAACCTTCTTCTGGATCTACTCTGGCAGGGCAGGTACCTGGCTTCTGTAGCTTTAGTGATGCTGAACAGCACACTCCATAATCATGTCCTAAGTTCCAAAATATACAGCTTATAAATATATTCATAGCCCAGCAAATTCATTAAATTAAAACTTTACTTAAGCTCTAGTTATTAATGTGCTTTATTATTTGCCAAATTTTCAGAATTCCATTAAGAGACACATATATCTTTTTTTTTTTTTCAAAGGTGGGATAGGGGTCATTCCATAATCATAAAAATGATGCCAAGTTTGTACAATAATTTATTTTGTACTACATATATATTCATGACCAATACCACAATAAATACAATCATAATCATGGTGGTTCATCATATTTACAACTCTTTATCAATGTTAATTAATGTCATAAGAACCTTGACAGCTAGCATTAAAATTTAAATATATTTGAATTTAATTCTAAATTATATTTAAAGAACTTTCGTACCATTTATTGCTCCATTTCTCATTTAATAGTGAAAAAAACTCTCTCTACAAATGCATTAGAAGAGCCTGGAATGCTTAAAAAATAAGAAATGAATATGCTGATATTGGGAACTTTTATAGGTAGGTGAGTACTGAAATATTTAACCATTAATCTTCTATTTATCAAAACTTTTGTCCATTCATTGATCTTAAACTGTTGCAAAACATATAACATTTCTCATAAACAGACATCAGACAGTATTAAACAGTCAAATAACATCGTAATACGAGACAACTCACACAATGGTTGACCAAAAGCATGTTCACCCATGCCACGCTATCCCCATCAGAATTCACCCCCCCCCCCTAGAGGCTACTGGCATTAGCACTTGATTCTTATTTCTGTAAGAGAAATTTAGAAGAACATTTGGCAAGTCAAGTTCTGCATGATTTTGAAATGAGAAACCAATTAAGAAACATAATAAAGATTTTTGACGACCCATATAAATTTCAAATGGGACACAATTTTTCCTCCTGAAATACAGTCATCCTGTATCATATGAGGTGTCTAGCAAGTCTATGCTTTATATATGAGCAGATATTATCACCAATAATAGCAGCATTGTTAAACTTTTTTGAAAATTCAGCAAATATATTTATTTTTTCAGGTATAAAGGTTTAAAATATTGCAGGTCTTCTAACTGTACTAATAACATTTAAAATGTTGCAGTAACAATCAAAACAGAAATTAATAATAATTCTTAAACTTTGCAATGGCATTAAGGCCATGTGGTTAGACTATGATGATTACTTATTTATTTATTTTAGCAGAGTAAAGGCCTTTTCTTTCTTTCAATCAGTCTATATAGATATATAAATACTTATTTCTTATTTTATTAATAATGATAATGATACCAGTAAAGGCTGTAATTATTCATTTATTTATTTATTTATGAATTTAATAACATCTCAGGTCATCAGTGCCCCATTCAATTCAGGGAGTGAAGAGGCTGACAAATTTTGCTCCGAGGTCTCTTCTTTCAGACTTGAGGTTCTTTTACAAGCTGTAAATCTATGGCTTTACTTCTCTTCCAAAGGAAGCCATATTTAGGATTTTTTTGCCTGAAAAATGCATTCACCTTGGCTGGGATTGAACCGCCAATCATGGGTTTGGCAAGTATGGGTACTACTAGACCATCAGAACCAATACTATAATATTTGAAGTTGATTATTTAATATGAATGTTAATATTTATTTATTTATTTATTTTTACTGGCAGAGTTAAGGTCTTAGGGCCTTTTCTTCCACTTAATCAGTCTTATATGGATGTATATACATATTAAATTACAGCATTAGTTAAAAACTAACAGAGAAATGCATAATAGTAACTATAAACACAATACATGAGTTATAGTTGTTGTCAATGCAGATCATATTTAGCATTTACATAAAAATTAAGTGAAATAGATGTAAATATATGACTATTAAAATGTACATAATATAATATTTTGTTTTAAAACTAAATCTTATTTAGACACTTGTTAATTTATTAAACACTGGATATCATAGTAATAGCTGTCTCTCCTCCTCCTCCTCCTCTTCCTCCTCCGCCTCCTGCTCCTCCTGCTCCTCCTGCTGCTGCTGCTGCTGCTCCTCCTCCTCCTCCTCCTCCTCCTCCTCCTCCTCCTTCTTCTTCTTCTTCTTCTTCTTCTTCTTCTTCTTCTTCTTCTTCTTCTTCTTCTTCTTCTTCTTCTAAATAATAGATAATACCTGTTCTGCTGTGGCTTACATTTTCAAATATATTTTGCAAGTCTATCTTCTTCCAGTTTCCATCTTCTTCCAGTTTCCATATGCTCTTGTCATATTCTCCATAATTTTCTTAAATTGTCATTAAGACTTGTAACTTTTAATTTACAATCTAAATGTATAATTTTAATCAATCTGCTAATCAAACTTTTGCTACATCTATTAAAAATCTCATTTCTGCAGATTGCAGTCTTAAACTTCAATTTTTATGATCCAATTTTTACATCCATATAAAAAGGTTCTTATGGTGTCATTTTATAAAATTTAATTTGTGTTTCTGTGCCTTTTTATTCTTTAATGTCCTTTTAATATGGTAATGATGTTTATATTTTATTATTTATTTAATACTATAGGCATTCACGTTAATCAAAGTCAGCTATTTGATCTCATATTATTTTAATTTTACTTTTAACTATAGTTCTCACAATAAATGCTAATACTTTCAATTTGTGAGATGTTCCAATAACTTGATAACTTTTAGTTACATTGTTTACATAATTCTATAGCTTCCAGTTAGCTATTTTTAATTATTATCATTTGGTCATTAGCAAACACTTTGTTACAAAAATATCTGATAATAAAGAAAATTGTACAATATTATTAACAAAGGAACAAAAGGGATCTGAAAATGGAAGATCTTATAGTGATTTGTTCATAGTTGCAAAACTTACACAACATCCATAAAAAACATAGACCATTAATTAATATATAATATCAAAGAATCTTATAGGGTAATACATAACTAATTGTGAAACATATTATATAAAAATGTATCCCTCTATATTTAATCATGATGATGATGATGATGATGATGATGATGATGATGATGATGATGATGATGATGATGATAACAACAACAACAACAACAACAACAATGGCAACAACAACAAACACTAAAGGATCAGGGTAATATTTGGCATGATTAAAAAATATTCCTTAAGCTAAAAAAATATCATTATGTAAATTCTATCTAATCTGTCGTCTAATGCACTCTTATGCTTCACTTACTTTTAAATACGGTGGGACCAGTTTTGAAGAGACATCCTCTCCATCTTCAACCAACTTGACAACCGACTGGTCCCACTGTATTTAAAAGTAAGTGAAGAATAAGAGTGTGTTAAACCACAGATTAGATAGAATTTACATTTAACAAGCTTCACTTTGCGAGTACCAAGAGAATTTTTTAAAAATTTCTTATAGTTTTTTGAAAGTTATTAAATTAATTACAATATCATTATATTAAGAATTTCTAACCTCTCTGAACAAGACATTCAAACATTGGTGGACATCTTGGTTTCCCAGGTGAGTTCCCACAAAGAAAAGGTCGTTGGCTGCCAGTGATGGTTAAAGGATCTCCTGTAGGACAGACATTCTCCAAACTTCGAGCTCTTTTACCTGCAAACATACATTTTTGGTCCAACAACCTTGTTCTAATGCAATAAAAATGGATGCGGAAATGAAAAAATAAATTAATTAATTAAAGAAATAATAAATGCAAGTTAAATTTGAAATGTATAAACTTTTCTTTGCACCTTTATTCTTTTTTTTGTACATACTCAGCCAATCAGAACAGCTTCCCATTCCAAACCCCAAATATCTGCAAGTTTGTTCTCTTTTTTCTCTCTTTCTTTCTCTGATATTTATTTATGTAGACTATTGTTTTTTTTTCCTGTGCCACAGTAAAATATGCACACATAAATTCTACTAAAGGCTGATAAGTTTCCATTTGGCTACCTCATTAAAGAGTTAATATTCATTTCAGTATGACAAGATGTTTCAGCTGTAACATATCTATTTTACTGTAAGTGACCACCAGCCATTATATACTTTATATACTATATTTGTCAATTTTGACTTTAAATGTGATGATCCTATTGGTATCCAATCCCTTTGCTGCTCTAACAATTTTAAATCTCAAAATAGACTCTTTTTGACACAGTTTATACTGCCTTTAAAAATGGAAACCAAATATCAACAAACAATATTGCAAGCATGTTTATGAAAACTGCATAAATACAAGCAAGGCTGGAAGTATTCAATTTTTCAGATTTTTCCTTAAAATACTTATGTTAACATTAACTTCCAAACATTACAAAAAATGTAGTAATATATAGCATGTAATAGGACCTCGTAAAAATCTTTGAGGAATGGTATGTATATCATACAGAGAGGATAAATGTTAAGAAACACTTTCTCGGAGCTATGAATCAGTTTTAGAACCAAATTCCACGTGCAAGGTGTGCACTGTAAGTCCTTATCCCCTCTGTTACACTGCTGTAGTAATTTGTTGTTGGTCTGTGTTGTGCATTCAGTTTGTGTTATCATACCTATCACATTGTACTTAAGGTTTACTGTTCTGTGTAGTATGCATTCAGTTCATCTTCCCTTTCATACTGTAGTCCTATGTAGATTTATTGTTCTGTGTTAATGTAGAACACACTTCCAAATCTTATTCACAATGTGCTAGATACATGAATTTCTAACATGATAGATCCTCACCCCTTTTTGCATTGATATGCATACACACTTAATCACCAGCTTTGGGGAGCATTGGATAGGGGATTAAATTGCTCAACATAATGCCCCCCCCCCTTTGGAGGTATATTAAGAGTATTGTGTATACATTACTCCAGAAGACAGCAGAGTGGAATTGATGAACTGAATAAAAGGTCAATTATAAATTTTCAATTGTGAAAAAATAATGTTAGCACTAAATTGTCAGAAAATGCAAGGGAAATTTAATTTGATTTGTGCAAAACTTTTTACCAGAAGCCTGACTTTTCAGATGCATAGCTTCTTAATGACATAACAATGAATATATTTTCCTTAACAAAAATTGATACCCTCAGTGTCAAATATCATTTCTCTAAGTTTATCGGTGAAAACCTATTACACATTATATATAAAAGTTTATTGGTTGGTTCTCTACAAAAATGTGCACACACACACACACAGAGGACGATATTAATATCAAAACCAAAGAAGCAAATAGATGTTAGTTTTTAAATCATTGATCTTGAAAGAACTGAAAAACATAGTATTGGATGAATAAGTAGTTTATATGGGTTTTTAAAGACTAAGTTTTGCAGGTACATAAAGCATACATTTCATGAAGATTATACTATGTTGAGGATAACATTTCAACATAAATGTAAACAAACATTTACAAGTATTTGAGGAACTATAATATTATCGGATAATAATAAGAAAATGAATGAAATGGCCATTAGTGCTTTAATTTGGTTTTAGTTAAATGAGCATGTTCTATGCATGTCTATCAGATGGCAGATGTGAATATATGGTAGAGTATTCTGGGAATCCCTCCAGGTAGTTCCAATGAACCAATTGACCAGTGACAGGTGTGATCCTCCAGGTATATGGGAGTAAAATGATTTAAAATAATAGTTTCGAGTAACGACAGTTCAGTGAGCAACTGAAGATGGAAGATATTCTCCCAAAACGCATCTTATTTTATGTAAGTAAATGGAGTTTAGTGTAAAAAATGAATACCTAAGTTTGATAAAATAATAGTGCTTATGTAAAAACGTTTGTGATATTCCTATAATATAAAATATATTTTATAACTAACCTATACCTAAAAAGTTCATGTAAAAGGGACTTTTAGCTTCCAAACCACACTCCTTTCATCCATTGCAAATATTGAGCAAATTGTAAAACAGGACATAATTTAAGAGACCAGTTTTTCAGAGAAAGGAATAAACTTACATCTAGGTACTGGTGGGCAAGGTTGTCTAACACAAGCAACATCCTCCAATTCACAGCTGAGTGATCCTGGACATTTGATTTCACTGCATGGGTCATGGCACTGACATAATGGGCATCCATCATCATCCAGTGCAAATCCATATGGACACAGCATTCGACAAGTGTGCCCAGCACATGTCTTTGGATCTGTTAGCAATTAACATATCTTAATAGGAACTCTTTTAGTTTGAATATACTTTACATAATTAATAAATTTAGGAACAGTGCTACTATTTCTCTAATAATCAGACAGATAACAATAACAAATCCTTAAGAACAAAATGATCATAAGCATCTTCCAAAGAGCACTATAAAGCTACTAATCTTTAGGGAAGAGATACAGCCAACTATCATATTTTAATATCTTTTCTGAGGGTCCTAATTCAACAAAACATCAAAAGGAGTCACAAAAAGTAAGTTACTATATGCTTTGCTGAATTTCAAAATTGCAAAATTTCTCAAAATGTAATGTAGAATCTTGTTTTACAAATACAAATATGAATCACTTGAAAATAAACTGATACAATACCTTAGTGTATGTAATAGTGTTTAGTAATCTTATTATTCTATTTTAAATTTTTCCCTCTAGAATTTCTCTTGTTATTTAATTTTCTTAGGCAA
The DNA here is from genome assembly GCA_030762175.1 of Metallyticus violacea. NCBI lineage: Eukaryota > Metazoa > Arthropoda > Insecta > Mantodea > Metallyticidae > Metallyticus > Metallyticus violacea. The sequence continues at coordinate 44,903,765 of CM060830.1, forward strand.
TGGATTCCATTTCTGAAGTCAAACTGCATCTCTATAACTTGGTTTTGCATCTTCTTTTATGCCTTATTTAGATAAGCAGATAATAAGTGGAATGCTTCCCTAAAATGTAGGAATTGTTTGTTCTAGCAATGCACATGAGCACGTGCTCATTGCAGAGAAAAACATGATAAGCTTAAAATGGAAAAATGATTAATATGCATTTTTTTCGTATAAAATTAAATTAATTTACAAATTTATTTTCTAAAGATCCAAACATTCTATAGCTCTTTAAATGTTATACCAAATATTAACTGTAAACTTTTTTACATTTTGTAGCAAAGGCCTTTTACCTCAGTTCTTTGTAGACTTCAGCAAGAATTTTGATTATGGAATGACTAGTTGACTACTGTTTCAATCACTGATAATGGGGTCTCTGGATATTTTAAAAATGATATATATTTAATTTAGTTTTGATCAATATTTAATATAATATCAATATTTAGTTTTGATCAATTTTAAAATGCTTAAACTTTAAAAGTTTAAGCATTTTAAAACTTTCATTACTATTAACTTACATTCTTTCTTTTTTCTCATCTTTTGATCCTGTTGCAATTTATATATTCTTTTCTGAATATTCATTATACTTTGAGTACCTGAATAGGGAAAGTTGAAAGTTATTGTTTCTAAATAAATAATTTGAATATATCATAAGGCAGTAGTTTCTAAGAAATGACCAAGCACAATAGAAAGCATTCAAATTGATTACAACAACAACAAATATAATATTCATAAGAAAACAATAATGTCCAAAGGAAGGATAGAAACAAAACAGCTCAAGTCTAACGGTACCTAAAGTTAATTAGCATAGCCTTAGTTCGCTCAACTACACCATTTATTGCAATTTTTCTTACCAAGGTGAGAGAAAAAAACACCTAGATACTGTGCTGCAAATGGGAACTAAACTAAACCTGCAAGTGGAAAGCATATAAGTGCTTAAATTAATTATGGCAGTAGAATTTCAATTGTCTGGAAGCATAGGTCTTTAGAGAACAAGCTACAAAAAGAGATGTTTTACTAAACAATAATTTGAATATTTCTCTTGGATACCACAACAAAGTTCAGAATGTGGACAGAGTTAAGTAGGTTGCCTCCTTCAGAAATCTATATTATTATAGCTTTAGATCATTATAGAATTTCAAATCTATCTTTCCCTTTTGATTTTGCTATTTCACAAATATTATTAAATACTTACTGGTGCAATTAACAAGAGAACGAGCTGGTGCTCGAGTGCCAGAAATTTCAAATCCAGTAGCATCAACACACCAACACTTTGGGCTGGACTTGTCACACTGAATGGAATCAAACTCTCCCTTACTATCACAAACAGGTATGCGAACTTTGGATCCTTCTGAAGATGGAAGTGCTCTAGACCTTCTTACTGCTTCCATATGAACTTGCTCACATCCTTAAGACAAAGTATAATATAAAAACATAATAGAATGTTTGAGTAAAAACTAAGAATAAAAAGCTGCAGCTAAAGAAAAAAATGGGAGTTGAATCATATGAGTTACTAAGTACTTACCAGTGTAAAGAGGTTTCACACAAGCATGACCACATGCTGTCGGACAGCACTTCTCAATTCCACCAACACAGTCTTCATCCTCATTACATTTTGTGGCAGGTGTGGGACAGATACCCCATTGCTTTAGGGCTGGACACCTCCCACCTCGATCATCTGCATTATAACAACAAATTTAAATAATACAAGGCTGAAATGTATTGCTAAACTATTTTAAATCAACAACAATAGAATGTACTGATGCAACTGACAAAGAACAGTTGCAAGTATTAGAATTGAAGTGAACAGAAAACAGTTTTGTCAAATTTGTGCAGTTAAAACATGTACTGCAAAAGAATGCAGACTTAAAGAAAATGTGTTGTTAGCAAACCTTTACAAAAAATGCAATAATAAATGTTCCTACATTACTCACTACATTTAATACAGAATATAAAATTCAGTATATACATTACTGATTTTAGTATTTTTCCCACTCTTCCTCCCCAGTTTGAAAGCATGCATCCATACACAAATTTTATTTAAGTAACAAAATGGGAGGGGGGATTGTTTCCTGTTCTGTACTATATGTGCACATTTTCTGATCTGCAGCCTTAATTAATTTTCTGGTGTATCACTAATGAGCTCAGTGGTACAATTTATTTTCCATTAATGTTTTGTTATAATAAAATGTAATAATTAATGCATTTTTATTTATTTATGTTTTTATGTAATTGCATAAAAATGGTTTTCATCTTGGAGAAGAAACACAATCAACAAAAGGCAATTCAGAAAAGCAAATATAGATAAATATAGATAAATATGTTCTTAGATATTTGTAGATCAAAACAAAATTTTCTGAACACTGTGATATAATGTATTTAACATTAATGGCTATATTAGGTTAATGCATAAGTTTGTAATATTTTTGTTCATCGTGATACTGTGTTAACCACATCCATGGTCTGGCAGCAGTGTTTGCAACCACTAATTCCGCGGACTTGCGTTCGATTCCCGGTCAGGTAAAATTCTGTAGAAGATTTTTTTTTTTTTTTTTTTTTTTTTGAGTCTTTCTTGCCGAATGCCAGATATGTTTAAGGCAACAAGAACTCTGAACATTAGTCTATCTTATTTAATTTCATTCATAGTTCAGATTTACACCTCCAGTATTCAGGTCTAATCTACAGACGTCGTGAGGAGACTAATGCAGTGAAAGCAACAATAAATAACACATTATTTAAAAAAAAAAAAAAAAAAAAGCACTACTTTGCTAGCACATTTTTACTGCTTGTCATATCTTATTTGGAGCGTTGTGTTTTAAATAATCCTTGAAGTTTGCATATTTGAAGAAAGTTTGTGTTTTGTGAGCTAAAGAAGATAACAATGTCAAGTAGAAAAAACCGAACACTTCCTACATATTCTTCTTTTTGAGTTTAATAGAGGAGCGAAGGCCGCGGAGGCGGCTCGAAATATATATGTCGTCTACGGCGAGAATGTCACTGGAGAAAGCATGGCAAGAAAATGGTTCTGTCTTTTCAAATAGGGCCACTTTGACGTGAGCGATTCGCCATGCCCAGGAAGACATCGGACTTTGATGAAGATCTGCTGAACCTTCTAATCCACGATTATCCACATCATTCAACCCAAGAATTAGCATGTGATGAATTGTGATCATCAAGGTATAGGTACCACACGCTTTAAGTGAAAACAAACAAAAATCAACTTATGGCCATTTATGCATTTCTGCTTGCTCATCATTGATTAGCTCGTGAACAAAATCGACCGCTCCTGGTGACGAAAAACGGTGCCTATATGTCAACACGAAGAAGAAGAAGAAGAAGAAGAAGAAGAAGAAGAAGAGGAAGAGGAAGAAGAAGGCTGAGTCCTAAAAATCCAGTGCAAAAGTTTCCGTCCATTCTCAGAAGATGATGTTTCCTCTGGTGGCATAGAGAAGGAGTCGTGTGAATTGCTTCCCAGGAATGTAATCATAACTGCTAAGATTTATTGTCAATAATAGAGACGCCTTGCGGCCGCAATTGAAGAAAAAATCCCGAGAAGATTGCATCAAGAAAACAAAGACTGCAACACGATAATATGACGAAAGCAGCTATCCAGAAGCTTTGTTGGGAGGTGACTGCACATCCCCCATATTTTCCGATCTTGCGCCCCGAGACTATCACATTTTCCATCCTCTGTCCAACAATCTTCGATAACGAAGATGATTTACACACTGGCTTGACGACTTTTTCAACTCCAAACCAGCAGATTGCTTTAGACTTGGAATCAAGAAACTATTCCAGCATATGGAAAGAATCATAGATAATGGAGAATATATTACCGATTAATTATTTATGTACGCTATTCATCTCAAATAAAAAACGTTTATCACAGAGAAAAAAACTGTACGAATTTAAAACATTAAGCTAACTAATCCAAAACTCACAATGGAATTTAAAACAAAAACTACAAACAAGAAGAAGAAGAAGAAGAAGAAGAAGAAGAAGAAGAAGCAGAAGAAGAAGAATGAGAGGGAGAGGGGGGGCTTTAAAATAGGCGATTTAGATTTATATTAGCAGTACAGTGGCAAATGATTTCAAAAGAAAAACTATGGAAAACTGCAGCATAAAATAAAATTTGGAGAGAAATTAAATGTTACAAATGGAAAGAACCGAACATGTTTCAAGATTTATATATTTTTTTCTCCCATTTATTTACTGACGCTCTACAGGTCATCAGGTTTAATTCAGGGCGTGAAACGGCTAAATTTTGCTCAGAGGCCTTTTCTTTCAGGCTTGAGGTTCTTTTGCGTGCCGTAAATCTACCACACGGAATGAGTGGCTTTACTTCCCTTCCGAAGGAAGCCATACTTGGGTTTTTTTTTTATGCTTGAAAAAAATATATCAACTCTGGCCGATCTTGGTTAGTTCTTTGAGGCAAGTATGGTTACCACTAGACCACCAGGACCGACATGCCCCTAAAGAATCTTGCTAAACTATTGGATCTACAGATGGATAAATACTGTGAAGGTTGGTTCTTTGAGGCAAGTATGGTTACCACTAGACCACCAGGACCGACATGCCCCTAAAGAATCTTGCTAAACTATTGGATCTACAGATGGATAAATACTGTGAAGAGCAAGCTATACACTACATAAGTACTAAAAGAATGATGTGGTATACTTTCATTTAAATACTATACTTCATAAAGATATTAGTTTATTTTATTATGTCCACATCTACAAAATGAAACAAGACTAATCATTTTATAACATGTTCGTTAACCAATATTCATAGATAAACAAATTATCAATTCAAAATATCTGCAGTAACTTTATTGCTGAATATGTTCTGTTCTCATATGAATTTTTCTTAAGGAGGATGAGGTCAAGTTGTGCATTATTATTATTATTATTATTATTATTATTATTATTATTATTATTAATAATTTATTTTTTGAATTGCAATAAATTTTCTAAAGATTTCTGGGCAAAATTGTATGTACCTGTATTACAAGGATAATACCGAACGAACAGTTTGACTCAGGAGTAATTCAGATAATAATAATAATAATAATAATAATAATAATACACTGATATATGTCGTGCTTATTTTTTCAAAAATAATAAGCATAGACTCTCTTTTTTTTTCAGAACGAAAACTGTGACAAAAATTTAACCATTCATTCTTGCATATTACAAACAATTTTTACAATAAAACATTGAAACTTAGACGAGAATTAATTTCAAAGTTTAAATTAAAAGGTAAGAAACGTAAAGCATTACTTTGGCATGCTTTTTGGAAAAAAAACGCACTTTAATTTTCAGTGATTTTAAAATGTATCGCTAGTATAAGCATTTCCTGTATTTAGACCGAAAGCAAAGAAACATTGCAGGAATGAAGACTTTGATTTGGGGGAGGGAAAAAAAAAAAAACTCAGATAAAATACTTTAGAAAAAGTTAAGAAAATTAATTACTTAATATAGCATATATTTTCGAGTTCTGTATACTTCCAACGTCTTGATTTCCAATAATTTCATTTCACTGAACTGAAGTTCTTGCTCATCGAAAAGGTACAGAGCCATTAAAATAAATGGCTACCGCATATATGGCATATACATTCTGGGGCCCTGTTCCACAAAAATGTGGTGTAATACATTAAAGTGCATGGACCTGTAACTTGTAGTTATTATTAGCATTTTGTTCCTCAAAGATTTCTACTGCGCTTGTACTTTTCGTTGTTCTGTTCCACAGCAGTATTAGTAGGGCACTGGTAAATTGTATAACTTTCTCTACAAGTATAGGAATATTGGTAATTTTAAAAACTAGCGCAAAATTTATTATCCTTTTAATGATTTGGGGAGTCACAGTTGACCCAGATGTGCTAATTGTTGACGAAAGTGATGATAATGATGAGTAGGAATACGCATAAAGAAAGAATAAATATTTGATTTGTGTACAATAATAAAGTTAGATTAAGTGCAGTACGGCTCATGACTGATATTGGAGCTTCTTGTTTCAAATGCACATTTCAGACCAGCATCTTAGTTAATGTATTTATTAAGGTTCTTGTTACATGCCACGAACAAAAAATTCTTTGCATTTTCTATTAAAATAATAATTTCCCAGGTTCTTTTTCTTACAATGAGAAGCGATTACCAAGTAATATAAACAAATAAATAAATAAACAATCAAATTGAGTAATAAAATAAATGACCGAGAGCAATCGGGAAGCTCCAGTCTTCTGCCATCTCTCGACGAGTGAGTTTGATGCTTCTCTCCTAAATGTAGCCTCATGGGACAGTCGTTTCGAAATGGGTTATTATGTTTGAACATTGATAAATAAAGTATTTAAAGTATCATCATATCTGAGAAAAAATACAAGATCAATTTAGCAGGAATGACAATAATTCGCTCTATATATTAAAACTCCCTAAGGAGTGGGCATAACCTAATTCAAGGTATGACGACTTAAGGCTAGCAGCTTTTTTTTAAATTTATTTTTTTGTTTTGTTACTCCAGCTTGCTCTTATATGACGTCACTTGTAACTTTTTACTAATACTTTACAAGTGTTGCACTTCTTTCCTGGAACAGAAAGTTACAAGACCATACTTTACAAGAACAGGATCCTGAAGGAACGCCATCGCATATATCAATACTCCCATTATGCGTTCTTCCGTACTCCCCTTAAAATTGAAGTCATCTATAATCTTAGGATTCCCCCTCCCACCTTACTTGGATGCATACTAATCGTAGCAGTGTAGTTGTGGAGATGACACGTGTGTTTAAAACGGTCTTCAGAAAAACCAGCAATTTTGCATGAAAATCCCCATTAAGATCAGAAGGCTGGTGTGTTGCCCGAGAAGTGCTACTAGAGTATAGCAATGGAACAATATTTTTGATGAGACATACGAGGATCAGTTATTAAACACAATTCTTCAGTAATTGGTTCGAGGAGGAGCCTGCAACCGCACATACGACTCAAGAATCATTAAATGCAATAAGCGAGATGTTCGATGATTGAGCAATTAATGTTAGGTTTTTTTAAGGTTTGTTTTATTTAAGAATATTTGTTAACATATTTGGACATTAGCATCCCATTCAATTCAGGTCGTGAAAGGCCGATAAGTTTTACTCAGAGACCTTTTCTTTCAGGTTTGGGGTTCTTTTGCGTGCGGTAAATCTACGACACAAGCTTTACTTCCCTTTAAGCCAGACCCTCTACTATGGCCGCCATATACGAGACAAGATGAGTCAGGACCTCTCGACGGGCTGATCTCACAATGAGGAAAAAATTGTATTAAATGGCCTACATTCTCTGATGTGTCATTTAGGAGACATACACATATAAGTATTAGGAACATTTAACTATTATGACACTATATTATTAATTTATTCTGCAAGTACCCTTGGGAGAGATTACAGAAGATATGTTGAAAGTGTAACCTGATTACATTCATTACACCGTCGTAGCAATTGTCGGACTCTGAAAACATTTGATCAAAAGTAAGCATATTCGTTCATTCAGTTCGTGATATGTGTAAACTACACTCTGCGCATGCTGCCTAGTAAAAAAAAGTATGAGCGTTAAGTTGGGTGGCTGTTTCCTTTATTCCTTCCGTAATACATTATGTCGGTTTGACATGGCACAGAAAAGCAAAGAAATCCATTCTGAATAGATGCTTGCTTTCAACTGCACACGCATTAACTACACATAGAGGTACACGGCGAGGACAAGGCAGCTGAAACTGATATGCATAAACATAAACAGAAGTACACAACTTCTAAGCGGGGCGTTAGAGAATATACATTGGTTAATTAATAACTTTCCTCGTTGTGAGCTGTATCTCTCCCTTCGAACGTGTCGCAGAACGTTCTACATATTAATGAGCCTGTATATATATTATTTTCAAAATAACCGAATACCATTAGCTTATCTGTACATGATGGTTATGCTGTATAAATAACTGGTTTTATTCTTATATCATTAATTTAGACATTCTAATTTCTCAGAAAATTATTTTAATGACCTAAAACAGGGCCGCAAATTATTGGCCTCGAAACCTCTATCAATACTTTAACTACCCACTCTTAGCAACTTGCATAACTACCTTACTAAAATGACTACAAGTTCATTAGAGCTAAAGTAAGCAAAGTATTTGTAGCTCCAATTTTTCTCACTACAAATGGGGAGAAAAGGGAGTTCTCATGATAGCACGAAAGCTTAAACATTGAACACAAAACATTTCATTTTCGTAGCACAATTGGTCAGTATTTCACATGTATAAAATCCTGTTCTGGGAGAGAAGTACTGTTGATGTTCTATTTTTACGTGCTAGTCTTTTTCTAATACTTTTCCTTCCGCTAATACACTGCCATGCCGAACTTGTTTAGAGACGTTTTCCAAGAAGTCTGGGGTTCACACATATATCCGGTTCAGTCGTCAGGGGTAACGGTATTGTCGTGACCCACTCCGATGTGTGGTGTAGGTCAAGACTAGCGGTGAGTCACCTTGAACTGGGACAGTAGGTAAACTTGACCAGATCATCCCACAGGATGAATAATATCCGGCTTTGTCTGTGATCAGCCCTGAAAGTTTTAAGATTTTGTTTGCACTTTTCGTTACGCATTTGTAGAAAGCGTGCTGGGTTAGTAATGCAATCCTTTATATTTTCTTTGATTTTAAAATGAAAAGGGTCAACTTTACTTTGGAGCTTTTGCTAAAAAAATAAAATTTTCCTCTAGCTAAGAAAGAGCATTAGTTTATTATTGGCTCTTTTCTAAACGCATCGATCCTTAAACGATCTAATTTCGCAGAAGGTTTTATATCAACTACGTTTTTAAAACACTTCTTTCTTCCATTTTCCGTATTTCATATCAATCTTTAATTGTTAAAGTCATTATTACACTGTGAATTCTTTAAACTTTCTAAATGTGGCGATCAAATTCGCAATCATCACGTCGCCTTATGCCCAAGATGCTGACACTGCAATGTTCTATAGTTGCTTGTTCATTTTCTCTCCCACAATGATCGTCAATAAAAGGCTTTAAGAGATGACGTCTGTGCAGATTTCCCTGAACTCTCTTTTCTTTCGAAGGAGTGGGCTTATTAGTCCCTTTTATAACTTCATGCTTTGTCTGTTTACACCCTCAATCTTAGTGGAGTGCCGTGAAAGCTTTCTCCATGCTCGGCAGCAGTATATTTGTTGCTTGTCAAAGTTGTGGTATTTCTCTAGCGCTCTTCCTTATGGGAAATGTCTATACTTGCACATTTTTTCCCTGGATTATCAAGTTTTGCATCTAAAGGCGGAGTCTACAGTTTAAGATAAATGATCATTGTTTCATGTGTATTTTTCGTGATAAGCCAATTGTTTCATGGTTGGAAAACCAAAAATACCTTTCCATTTTATTACTAACTATAACATCATGACTAACTTTCAGTCGCGAGATTTGATTGCTATACATTTAGCGCTTTTTTATGCCTATCTACAGTAAAAATTCACCAAATGCATACTATTTTGCATAAAGAAAATTAGAAAGTTGTAAATGTTATACTAATCACAAATCAATTTACAATTTTTCATGTTTTCGTATATTTTATGTTTATCTATTTATATTTATCAAAAATGCTAGAAAGAAATGAATATTTTAATTTTAATGCATAGTCATAATAATTATTACTATTACCTTTGTGTCAATTGGTTCTCACCTGCCTTGTTTTTCTTGATTAGCCATTTATTGTTCAATACCGAGAAAACAATTTTATTGTGGGTATATTTAAACTTATAATATCTAATTTTACTAAGTTTATTTAAAGTTATAATATGTAACTTAACTCTACTACTTAATATTGTAAAACGATTCACTGACTTTGTTTTTTATTTCTTATTTTTTCACATTCATATATATTTGCTCAATAAGTATAGTTATAGTATGTTTATTGAGTTTTAAATGCCTGAAAGAAAGTAAAGGTGTAAGGAGCAATTTATGTGATTTGTATAAAATATTTTAATATTCATAGAAAAGAAATTTTGTATGAAAGAATAAAAAATAACAAAAATATTTCTAGCATGCTTTTGAAGGTTTGGCCTAAAACATTTTCACTGGTGCTACCAATACATATGCAGGGTGGTGGAAACCTAATACTTACAGGTTATAGATAACATTGTTATGATAAAAACTTGTAAACTTTTCTTGATATGATTAATATTTGTAGAAATACATAGTTCCACATTTTTCAGAAAATAAAATGCAACATGTTGCAACATAGAAGACTTACTTTTGCAGTTCACTGGTATGAAGTTACCGTAGAAAGGAAGAAACAGTCAGTTTTTTCTTTAAACTCTGTTAAAACTTAAAAATGGATTAATAAATATTTTCTAATAGCTTATTGATATTTCATATAAAAGATTTCATTGTTTTACTAAATTAAATTTGCAAATAACTTATTTAAGTAGTCATATCAATTACGCATAAATGTTTATTGAAAATTAAATTTTAAGAATTAAAAATAGTAAGATGATTTTGTTCTCTAATGATTACTTTAAATTACATAAGTTAAAAATTATATTCCCCTTACTTCAAATTGTACAAATCATAAATGATAATTTATTACACCAAACAATAAGCATTCATGAAAGCCAATAAAACAATTAATTAAAAGCATTTGTTCTATATGTTACACTGATTTGATCAAATACTTTTGACTACAATGTTGCCAGTTTTCATATTTACCTTTTTGAAGCTGATGAAATGAATTTTAGTTTCCTTTCTAGGCAATGAATCAAGCTTTATATATTTTATGACTAATCTAATTCTAAAATATCATAAATAGCTTATTCTAAGTCACTGCTTATAATATTGCCAGATTCTTTTAAATTGTTTCGTTAAAATAGACATTAAAAATTTAACACAAAATTTTATTATTTTCTGAAACCGTTCAAGAATGAAAAATATTTTATTATATATTTCATTTATCATAATTCAATAAATAAAACCTGAGAAGGAATGTATTAGGTTTCCCTCCACTATGCATAATAATTACATTTGAAAAGTATTAAAAATAAAAAAATGAGGGAACATAGGTCACCTTTACAGCAAAGAGAGATTTGTCAACTGTTATACGTGAGAATAATACATTGTAAAGTATAAACACAAATAATCTTTTAAAATTTTTCTTATCTTGCTTGTTTTTATCTGACAAATTCGTAAAACCCTTTTAATGGCTTCTTTTTGTGTCCTTTTAGTGCAACATCGTTTACTTCTAACATAACTCAAGTCTGTTATTTATTTACAATTTTTCAAGATTTTGGTAAGTATATTTGTTTTAACAGTGTATAATTATGTTTAAATTGAATATTTTAGTGAAACGTGTAACACTAATGAGAAAAATAAAAAATTTCAACTGTTCAAACAAATTATCCTGACTAAAGCAGAATAAATAATAATAATAATAATAATAATAATAATAATAATAATAATGAATGAATGACAAAAGTAGTGTGTGCATGAAAAACATGCTGAGGTGATTTTATTTTGAGATCTCGCTTACTTGTTCGCTTCGCTTAGCACCAGTGTGTCGTTACTATCAGAGAGTAGTGTAACATATGTTATTTTAACATTAATTTCTGTATATTACTTTGATCTTTCTTCATGTTTAGAGCCCCTTAATCTCAACATTTTTACAAGCTTATTTAGCAAAAAGTTTATTTTTAGAATAATTGGTACTACTTATATGAACAGTAAAATCAAGTTAATGCTAGCCTATACCTTTATGATGTATTTCACATCCAAAAGACATACACAAGCTACATGTATCCAAGTATTTTGATCGAGGAGTGTGTTATTCTGTAGGTTGTAACTACAGTACGTGGTGCAGAATGATAAGGGGTAATTTTAACGTTATATAATAGCACACAAACGTTGTTTTCTTACTAAAGTTACTAACTTATGTAATGTTTATGCTCGTCTTTCGAAGGAAAAGGCTTGTATGAACTGTAGGGAGGATAGACGTTCCGTATATCAGGAAATATTATAACTTTTAATACTGAGAACGGTATTTCCCTGATCCTTGTTGTAAGTATATAATAAACGAATTTCATGCGCTATTTATGTGTACTCGCATTATAAAAGGATACGAATAAAATTGAACTAACATCAATATATATTTCCTAATCAATTATTCTGAAGTCAAAGCCTTTTTTTCCCCTTATGGCATCATTGTGTGCGTGAATATTATTTAGTTTGTTTGTCATTATTATTGTTGTCAGCTAAGATGGATTTACCACAAGAAATTTTAGACCAAGTGAAAATGCTAAATTATTGCTAATACCGAGATAATCTTATGAATTTATGATACTTATCAGAAGGTATACGACATATTCATTGATTGGATGAACTGTAAACATATTAAGGACATTTCAGAAACTTTAGTTTTTTTTTTTTTTTTTTTTTTTTTTTTTTTTTTTTTTTTTTTATGGACACTCTTTAACATCTCAGGTCATCAGCGTCCCATTCAACTCAGGACGTGAAATGGCCGACAATTTTTTCTCAGAGGCCTCTCTTTCGTGCCATAAATGTACGACACGGGACCCACGACTTTACTTTTCTTCCGAAGGAAGCCATACATACGATTTTTAGGCCCGAAAAAATCCTTCGGTCCTGGCCGGGTTCGAACCCGCGTTCTTGGGTGTAGGAGGTAACCACTACACCACCAGGACCGACAGAGAAACTTTATTGTTGGCATATATTTCAGAATAACTATTATGAAATTTTACTAATTCATTTGGCAACAAATATTAAATTATTAAACCCATTATTATGTATTCTGCAATGAAGAAGAATAATTGATTCTGTTTTCAGTAATGCATAAATTGCTTCCTTAATATTACAGTAATATAATATTCAGTTAATGACAGCATTTAACAATGAAAACACTTTAATGATGTATTGTTACCATAGAATTTTATGCAACTAGAGATAATATAGCATTTTATTAGTGATTTTGAAATCAATAAAATTGTTTCTGGCGTACGTACAACATTATAATTAATGTAATCGTTTAAAATCTACATGGATTTAAAATGAATCCTATACCAATAATATAAATTGAGCGGCTTCTTTGGTCAAATGAATTTAAACAGCTTCTTAGTATCGTAATATAATACTGCTATAAACATTTTTAATCAAATTCTCTAAAAGTTTCAACTGCATTCTGAGTATTTATTTTAAATAGCCAGTTGATTTTCAACTTTTTCTTTATTTTGAATCTTTTTCTAGCTCGCTGTTTTCTATAACTCTGATTAGTCTGATTTTAACATAACCTCAATGTTTCTGATCAACTAAATCCCTCAACGGGTGCACATTATAACTATCATTTCTCCCAAGTAGATGGCATTACAATATAAGCCCTCTTATGTTGAGGGTAAGATAGAAAGAAACCTATTCAGGTTTACCTGGTTTTCGCGATCGAGAAAAACCACGAAAATCGAACATCGCTAAGTCATTGCTCGGTCTCCCTGTTTTATACATAAGTTATGCGACAAAAGAGTCAGGCACAATTTTTTTCATCTTCCTCTGAGTTGGTATCAAAATGCTAGAAGATAAAATAACGGTACATCCACACAAACCACAAGACAATGTCCGGACACAGCTGTAAGGGCATATAGTTAACTTCCTGTCTGCTACTAGCTTACTCCCAAGAGTCACTCCGCATGACGAGAAAGATGATTCTTCCGTGTTTTCTTGTTACGGTATCTGGTTTGGGCTTCATATATTATTTCCTTGATCAAAGCACTTTTATGATCAGATCTATCTTATCGAAATTATGTTAATATCTGAGAGATGTATTGAAAAATACTCTAGAGTGTTTATTAAAGTTTAAAATAATGTTGAAATAGTTTTACACCCTCAAATGTAATTAATATTCTCGCCACTAGAATAGTTCTAGCAAAATTCTGGAATAAATAAAATAATTTACACAATTTACAGAGGGTTCAAAAATGTATACACACTTCCAGCAAAGAAGAAACTCTGTTAACCTAACAAGACTGAATTCACACAAAAAGAAAATAATGAGCACTAATCATCTTAGACTTTTATAGTTACTTATGCAAAAGTCTTGGGACTTTTAACTGTGCTATTTAATAATACGATGTACGCTGGTTCTGCTAATCCCAATCTCACGGGCACATTGGTTTGTAGATTTCTCCTGTGAGTGCTCAATTTCTCGTGAACATCGCATGCGGTACCACGAGTCTCAAATTTGTCTGGAATGCGTGCAATTGTTACTCGCTTTGGAGGTTCTGTTCTGTACATACGTCTCCATTGCCTCTGAACTTCAACAACATTCTCGGTTTTCGAAAACATTTATCTTTTGTTTTAAAACATTTTAAGGTTTCACATGAACACAAATTATCCATGCCTCAATTTTTATTTACTTGAACTCTTACCTTACGTATTTAGGAATGAAAAAAATGAAAGGTCTTTTACAATGTTCTATAGAACTATGATTGGATTAGAATAAAGAAAATATTAAAAGAAAATTTTGTAATATGATTTTAAAAAGTTATAAAAGTAGTTGTAATCAATAATTTAAATTTGTAACTAATAACCTATAATTCAATTCTAAAATTAATATATTCTTTTTATTTAAATATGTAACATAGGTAGCATTTTGACGATAAATAAAAGCATTTTTCAATATTCATCTTAGCCTTGTCTAAAGCCAAGGAAAAAAAATTCCAACTTTCTTTGTATTTTTATTTATTTATTTATTTATTTTTTTTTTTGACTATACAATGGAACTCTTATAAGAAAATACTGTAAATTCCAAAATTTTAAAAAAGACAAATATTTTCATTTATAAAATATATCCGTTTTCAGATGTAATTTTGGACGGACACGAACACGGACACGCACACGCGCGCACACACACACAGAGGTAATTTAATTTTGAAATTTGTAATCAATTGCATTCTTCAATGTCATAGCATCACAAAAAAAAAAAAAAAAAAAAAAAAAATTCGCCGCGTTTGTATGCAACCTGCTAGACTAATTCAATTTTCATGCTCACGCTGATTAAAGTAACATTGAATAAAAAGCGTGGGATATAACAGCAATTCAAACGAAGAGTAACGGAATAGAGAATGGATATTGGCTCGAGCATATAGCCACTTAAAAGGACAACGGGAGTGAATTTTTGGCTAAAACCGATCAAAAAATCGAACATATTTTTTTTTGCTACAAATGGTTCCTTGAACCTTTGGGTGTAGACACAGAGTCAACATTTGCACGTCCCGCTCTTTTCGGCCTCTACAGCCATTTAAAGAGCTCTGCGTGTCCTTTTAAGTCACATTGTTTCCCAGCATACTTTTTTATAAAACATAATTTTTCCCAAAACTTCCTTTTCACACATTCAAAACGTCGCACGCGTAATAGTTTTTGTTTAATTCAATTAAACTTTTACAGAAGGTGCAGAAGTATCCATTGTAACATTCTATAGAACAAAATACATGCTAACACCAATAATAATTTTAAAAAATGTCTTCTATGAAAAATAATGATTAATTTTAAAGAATAAGTTGCTTATAGATTAAAAAAATCATCACAGTTCATTCATCAAATTTATTTAAAGTATCGTTCGTTCGGTACAATCTTTACATGTGGTTCAAAGCTCCAATGCAAAAATGCCGACCAACTTTCTCAACTCCACGAGCCGCTTGGGACATTTTGATTGTGCGATATATTTACATAATAAAATTTCTGAAATAATTAATAGCTCACAAAGTACCTATCTAATTTGAATAAAATTTAGTATACATATTAACTTAACAGCAATGCAATCACAGTAAAGGTTTCAGAAAAACCAATACAAAAACGTTAAAATTTGAAAATTCACTCCCAGTGTCCCTTAATACAATATGATTTGCAATCTATTCATACCTCATTATTTTACATGATTAATAATAATAATAATAATAATAATAATAATAATAATAATAATAATAAGCACTTACCAGCAGCTGTTACTGTTAGTACAATAGTAGCAACCAGAAAGAATATTAGCATCGTATGCCGCTTCATTCTGCAAACAGATAAATTAAAATTAGAAAACAAGCCTAAAAAGAAGATTAATTGAGTCAATAAATAAACTAGACATAACTTTAACTTATTCAGACATTTACAACATACAGTCTATTGCGACAGTGGTTCAGATTTGTCTCCAAATGTGCAGATTCAAATCTGGTTGTTTTTAGTTGAGGGTTTCCAAATATTGAGCACGTAGAACGCAAAGGAAGCATTATAACTAGTGATGAAAAATTAGGCTAAAGAAAAATCAACAGGAAGTAAATGAGTGAAATCTAGATCAAAGACTCTCAAAATTTCGTTCGGTAATTTGGAAATATTCCCATCTCCTATGACTTAAAGATTCAGCACTAAAACCTGTGCCTAAAAGGCAACTCCCAATATACTAAGGTCGCATGTATTTTGTTAACTTGTGTATCATTCAGCAATCCAGTTAGAGAATGCGTTGTATTTCAACCCACCAGGATCATCTATCATTGTCAATTTTATTGTATTTTTAAACATGGATAATTCGCAATTGCTTTCTGCTTCCTAGGCAAAAGTGTTTTCAAATGGACGTTTATCCGCTAGAGTACGGGCAGCGACAGCGGAGAAACACTTACTGCTAACCGATTCCTCTTAACTTCAGTGTCTCGCCTAAAGCAGCTGGAGCGTTGTCTTTGTACCGTTCGGATGTTCTTAAGATGATAAATCGTAAAACGAAATGATTTTTGCTTAATTTGCGTGTTATAACGCCAAAAATTCGGTATAGAAATTTTATGTAAGATTCGTATGTGAAAACAAACACTTGGGAAAATGTGGGACGACATTTTGTAAGAAAATTTCCCTGTATTCCTGCACCTCACAGATTACTGTTTGTAATTTTGTGAATATATTTAGAAAAATGGGACCTTTTCCCGATAAGAAACCGAAAGTAAAGGATCGGTCCTGGTGGTATAGTGGTAACCATACTTTCCTTCTAAACCCAAGATTGCGGGCTCAATTCCGGCCAGAATTGGTGGATTTTTTCCGGCGTAAACGTCCTAAATATGGCTTCCTTCGGAAGGGAATTAAAGCGTGAGTACCGTGTGGCAGATTTATAGAGCATGTAAAAGAATCTCAAGACTAGAAGTAGAGGCCTCTGAGCAAAATTTATCGGCCGTTTCACGCCCTGAATAGAATGGGACGCTGATGACCTGAGAGAAGCATGTTTCTCCCGCAGAGAAACTTGAAATTACGGAAAGGTTAGAAGGAGGTTCAAAGCCATTTCTGCGAAGGATTGTATAGGGAACAGAAATTTCCCAAACTTCGGCTTGGAATGCCACAAAATTTTCAAAATTAAGATAACCCTATAGAAATCGTTGCTCAGGAATCGCAGCCATGCGATAATGCAAGTAAAGCAACTTTCTGCAAAATCCTTTCGGTTAATGCTAGAGGTGAGAGGTGACTCTAATTACTCTGTTCATTAATTAAACTCATTTTATCAAAGGCTTTTATATATTCAATTATCATGTTGGTTTTTAAATATATGTAAGTACATAGTATATCTTATAACAGCATGCGTTACCTTTTTTATTATTGGCTGTTTTATTATTCCGTCTTTGAAACAACCCTATCAAATATCAGGCGAGCTTTTTACATTCGTTGAAGTTACACGTTCGAAAATTTATTAACAAAATAAAAACCTCAACGATTATATATAAAGTTCAAATTTACGTTCAAATAGAGCAGTGATTAAATAAATGTGATGCAGCATCCAGCATGAAAATGCGGTCTTTTGCATGTGATATGACCTTGCAGAGTTTTCAGGATATATCTGTCGGCTCTGGTGGTCTATGGTAACCATACTTGCCTCGTAGACCCAAGATCGCGAGTTCAATCCCGGCCAGGGTGGATGGATTTTTTCGGGCGTAAAATTCTAAGTATGGCTTCTTCGGAAGGGAAGTAAATCCGTGGGTCCCGTGTCGTACATTTACGGCATGTAAAAGAATCTCAATCCTAAATGAAGAGGCCTCTGAGCAAAATTTGTCGGCCGTTTCAAGTACTGAATTGAATCGGACGCAGATGGCCTGAGATGTTAAAGAGCGTCCATAAATAAATCTAATATACAGGACATATGTGTAGTATTGCGCAGTTAACAGTTGAGTGAGCAGGGACGCTATGCTGTTAAACCACTCCTTGAACATCGAAACATGTTCAGATGATCATAACTTTCCCAGCGGAATTATGTTGCGTTGGTAATGATGGAGATTTTCACACAGAACTTAGCAGGATGTAAAATGTAGCCAAGTTTCTTTAGAAACTCCGCGTCTTCCTGTAACATCATTCTCAAATGTATGCAAACCTCAGTCAAAACGTTCAGCAGCCTTGGAATCAATCCACCGTGCACAACACATCCCATGTACAACTTTTTAATTAATTACCAAATTAAAGTGAAATTTTCATAATTTTTGAAAGTGTTGTTAATGTTATTCGACGATCCTCTCTCACATTGACAGCAGCGATGTTAATGTTTCTACCATTAGAGTCCAAAACTTTGGTACCGCATCCACTTTCTTTTGATATGATTGCCTCCCCTCTTTAAACATTTTAAAACATCTTTGAATTTTCTGTAGGGAAGAACAAACTCCCCAGGCCTCGGCTGAAGATTTGTTGAGACGAAAGCAGAATTTCAGAGCAGTGTGTTGTTCATCGTGTGTCATCTCCATTATGTCTCAACCTGCATAGCTCTCACAGATGGGAACAAGAAGTGACAACAATACATGTACATTACGTATCAAACTAACAAAATATCGTAACGTTAATTGCAATGGTAAGGCCATATCATAAGAGTGCCAGGCACCATAGAGGGACGAAGAAGGCTTTTGAATGACCTGCCCTGGAACGGTCAAAACGTGAGCTCCACAAATTACATGTAAATAATATATGCTCCAAATTATAAAGGGAAGAAACATGATCACTCTTGTGGGCCAACAGAGATGTCTGGTATCGGTTTATAAGGGGTAGCAGCTGATTATGGAAAGGCCTAAGAAGAAGAAGATTTTTGAAATGATGCTCGTAAACAAAATTATTTAAAAAGGTTAAAATAACGCAACTACAGTTCAAAATCAGAGACATTGGGTCCAGAGGTTTTGTAACGTTTGTTATTTTCACATATAAAAGTATACAATTTTTCTAATTTTCTAATATTATGCTAAACAAGGTCTGCATTTGGTAAGTCCACAGGCCACGTCTGACGCTGATCTATTCTAGAGTGGAAATCCCTGGTAGTAGGAAAGGCACGAAATGCACAAATCTCAATTCCCTGGTTCTCCGATCCGAGTAGCGGTTTGCTTCATGAATATCTTACCTCAGTTCCAGACGTGTGAAATGGCTGCGCGCTGTGATATACCTGTACAACACTATGTCCGTAACAAATGACTAGCGGTCAACATAGAGGACGAAACATGACCATATGTTGTAAGCAATCGGCGCATCTGAACGTAATTCATGGCAGGATATCCGGTATCAAAATGACATTGACCTTACACTGCTTCCTGTCCATCTCATGAACATCAGTTTGCAATTGTTTTCGATTAGTTGACAACTTACGCGTATTACTGCATTATATTTGTACATAATTTACTTCGGAATTTGTACACGAAATTGCACTAAAATGATTGACCTCAGCTTGGTGAATGTTATATTTTTGTGTTTATTCTGTAAGTTTGATGGGAAAACACTATAGTTATATGGCAATTTGTTCAACGTTATCTGAAAAACACTTTGGAAATGTTAGATGTTATGCAAAAACATAACAGCCGTTATTCACGTGGCGATGAAATAAAATCCCGAAAAGCAAACAGTTGAAAAAACCGACTATTTGAATGATCAAAATCCGAATAAGAATTTTGGAAATTTTGGTGATTTTTACTACATTTAAACGTTTTATCCTAATTAGGACTTCCATGCTTTTAGGGAAGAAGAAAAACAAGCTACAATTACTTAAATTCCGTTTTTATCCTCCTGTAGCCATTGCTAACGTTACGATGAGCTTTCAAAAAGTTTTGCAAGTGTTACCTTAAACTCCAAGCTAAGGATTGAATTCGAAAACTTGTCCTCGCAATCCTTCAAAGTACTCTTCCATCCCTCTTCACATACAGTTGTAGATGATGGAATCACTTGTCAAAAACACTGCGCTGAACTTATAGAGAGCTGAATTTATAACTTGAGCAAGGTCTTGCACTCGTTTAAACGGTTTTCCAGAAATGCAAGCTTTCACTCGAAGGTAAAACCAGAAGTCGCACAATGCAAGGTCAAAGCTATAGGGTGGATGGTCAAACAACTGAACTTATGCGACTTCCAGTTTCCTCAAATTTGCAGCTTTTCTGTGAGGAGACGCATTGTCGTGCAAAAGCAACAAGTTTCTTTCTTTGGACGCTGTCGTCCCAGCTCTTCAAATAAATTATCCAAAATATAAGTACATTACTATTCTCCATTCATTTCCATTTCTTCTGGATACAGTCAATCACTAATGGCGTGAATATTCGCTTCCAAGAACTAAAATCTTGTCGAAGAACAACTGATCTTAGGTCATTCTCATTTACCCATACGCAGTTCCGAGCTTTATAGCAGTAACACCAACTTTCATCAATAGTGCATGTATCTGTCAAACGTTTAGGACCATCTGATGAAAACATGCTTAGCAGTTTTCTTGTATATTCCTTTCTCCTCTACTTTTCTTCATTGATTAGGAAATATAAAACCCATTTTGCACAGATTTTTTGCAGCTTTAAATTAACGGGATATACTGTCAATGCTGCTAACAATGATATCCACTTCCATAATTAGTATTTCAGCAGTAATATTTCCATTTTTCTCCATAAAAATTTTAATTGTTTTCTCGTTCACAGTTTCCCGAGGCCTGCCAGAGCGAGGGTCGTCTTTCAAAGTCTCTCGCCATTCTTCAAATGAATCCATCTTGCAATGGTACCAAATGAACACACTTGATCACCATGAACAGCTATCAAGTCCTCGTGGATATTTTTCGCTCTTTGACCTAATTTATGGCGTGTGATAATGTACAATCTAAAGTTTTCTTTAGAAATAATTATTTCTCAGTTATTGACACAGGACAGAACTCAACAGACAGTACCATAGTGACTATGCAAGTTTAAACTTATACTTATGCATATTTTGATAGTTACCAGCTGTGTTTAGCGACAGTTTGTAGACATTACTGTCCAAAAATGGATAAGCTGGTTGAAAAACATTTTTAATGCCTCTCGTAACATCTATAGTTATTTTTTCTTCCGTCGACCCTTGCCGAATTTGTGAAGCTCTAGTTTTAAACAGAATGAATCACCACTGCGAGTATTTCGGAAACAAAAGTCTAAACGATGCTCTGCAGCGCGGTTTTCACCGAATTAAAATTCAGACAAGGGCTCATCGATGTAGACTATACAACGATTCCAACAATTATTAGAAAGAGTATTTCCAGCACAGAGTTAAATAATTTCAAATGGAATAATACCTATTGACTTCAAGAAAATAAAACTACACGTAGATGAGATCAGAGTTTCAATGGAGTTTTGTACGATTCTATGCAAAGTAGTTTATGAAATATCGTCATATGTACAGATCGGACTTTCAGACCCTTTTAAAGGATTCCCAGGATCATAGGCAAAAAATAGTGCATTCTCCTCGATTGTTAAGCAAAAACATGACATGTATTGCATTTTGTCTACAATTAAGGTAAATTATCAGCAGTATGTTCGTGGGTTGTCCACATAAGAACAAAATTTTACATATCCCTACAAAAAAAAATAGCAACATGGTGTCAAATCAAACGATCTCGATGGCCAATTTTGATCGCCGTTGCGAGAGAGATAAAGACAAAGATCCGTGGGCTTCTGCTCTTGTGTTAGTTCGATTTTAAAAGGATGCATACGCAGATCTTTTGTTAAAATTCCCTGCACATTACTTCTCGTAATGGTTAATTATTGAGAAAGGCGGCGAATCGACTTCATAGGGCTCGTAGCTACGCTCTGCCTGACGAGGACAACATTCTCTACCGATCAACGTGAACGTCCAGGTAATTTGATGTTCTATGTCGATCCTGTATCTTCAAATTCCCTTACCAGTCTCCACCCTGTTGACACATTAGGCGCATTTCGTCTACCAAAAATTACACGAAGTCCTCGAGCGATCTATGCATAACATTCACCGTACTTAATATGCACTTTCAAAATCTGGACGCGTTGATCCTTCGAGTATCCTCCATTTTAAATGATAACAATACACACAAATGACAATCGTTAATTGCAATACATACAGAAGGTCAGTCTTAAATTTCAGTCCGGCAGCCTAACAAACCGACAGGGTGCTCAATTTATGGGACATCCTATACATTCTCCATACTAGGAACATTTTTTTTCCCCAGCTTAGTAAACAATGTCATCTTCTTTAATATATCCATGATGTACTATTTCTGTGTATTGTCAGGGACTTCGTGTAAAGGAAAACAAAATGTAAACACAAACGTATACAAACGGTTGCGGTAGACAGTAATGTGCAGTGCATTTTCAGTTTAGGTCCTGGTGGTTAGGTAGTAACTACAGTAGCCTGGTAGACACAAGGTTGTGGATTTAAGCCCGGCCAAGGTTTTTTTATGGTGTAGAAAATCAAAAGTCTGACTTCCTTCGGAAGGGAAGTAAAAACCTTTGGTCCCATGTTATAGACTTAACAATATGTAAAATAGCCTCAAGCCTGAAAGAAGAGGCCTCTAAACAAATTAATCGGCCATTTCATCGTCTGAATTGAACAGGACGCTAAGACGAGAAATGTTAAAGAGCCTCCTTAAATAAACCTAATAAATGATAAGAATAATCCAATCGAGTACCTAAGCAGTTATATTGGTAAACTACAACATACTGTTAACACTGCCCCTTAATTGCAGACAAAATGTAAACAAATATGTACTCTTTTTGCCTAACAATCGGGGGTTTTGCTTTCTGTCTAATGATTATTTTACGATATCTCGGCAACTACTTGACCTAGAAAAGCGTTTCTCTTTCACAAATATTCGCGGTATAAGTGATTCATTCTATGTTCTATATATCTCTCTTTCTGTTGTGTATGTTCCTCGAGCAAATTGCTGCTCATTCTAGCTATTAAGGGTTTAGAAACTTGCAACCTATATTCAGCAGTAACAGTAGCAGTAGTAAAGTTATGCACCGCTGGTTTTGTGATGCCGTAAACCGTCGCTAGTGCAAATCAAAGAATGAAACTGAAATTGGATAAGTTGCACACTTAGGCCACACCAGAATGACATACCTAAAATCCTTGGAATTTACAGAGTGAAAGAAAAAGAGGAAGACCATGGTTGACTTGGAGAAGATCGGTCGACCGAACAGGAAACTAGTAGCATGGGAAAGAATTGGAATGAAATTAAAGCACTCTAAAAAAAATAGAATAAGTTGAGAAACGTTTGTTACGAACTGGAATAAAAGAAATTAAAATATGCATCGTGTAAGATATTTATAGGTAAATATAACAATATCTTATTTAAGTACCTGACAATTGACGTTATCCATGTAGTAAGTATCGCCAATAGAACTAGATATCCTGCGATCACTTTTGTTTACCCTGGAGTATTTTGCCTAGGGCGAGCGCGCCGCTCGTTAGCAGGTTAGCCGGCAGCCAGGTCTCGGAGATTAACGGGAGGGTAAAACAATAAAACAAACCATACAACAATATACAAGCCAATTTAAGAAGCTCATTACTTACCAAATTATCAAATTACCATATTTGCCGGCCTTTACAATAAATTTTATTTATATGGATTGTTAATGTAATATTGGTTTTGATGGTGGATTTAATAGTAATTTTTTTGAACATTGTTCGCCACACATTTATTACATCTCTTTAGAAATTATTCATCATTCGCTATATAGTTCATTTTGATAATTCCGAACAATTTCCACACGAATATTATCTTTGAGTTCTTGTATGGTGTGCGGGTTCATCTTGTACGCAGCATTTTTTAATTTACCTCAGAGATAGTTATCGTTAAATTGGGGGACCGAGGGATCCACAAATCCCTACTTATAACGTTGTCTAGGAGAAACACATTGTGAATTGCTCTCATGGAATTATTTGCAGTGTGAGCAGTGGCAGAGTTCTGTTGAAAACACTCCCTGTCGGTTGATTCTATGAAAAAAGGTGCCAGTGTGGTGTTCATATAAATAACAGAACCAACTGTATTTCCACCATTGAGTTAACACAAATGAATCGTACGTAAAAACATGCTCCGCCGTTGTAAACCACGAGGCATAATGCATTTTATGTGTACTCGAATTAAGAAACGAACAACACAACAATACCCGGGAACAGCTGCGCTACGTTTGAGACAGTTAGCAAGGTCAAAAGTAAACTTGCTACCCCCTCTGCGGCGCGGCAAATGAGTGAGAGCTCGTTCATAGGAAAAACCTACGCCACGGGGTAAAGCATCACTGATCGCACGGTACTTATGAATTTATCTACATTCTAAAAATTATTTTCGAAAAAGTGCAACTAGGAAACCAAACAGATTCAGTTCATAGTATATTTTAATGTCAGCAGACAAATTTAGAATAATCTGAGACCAGAGATTTATAATTCTGCTCCGTTCTAGAAAGCTTTTAAAATGAAATGAAACATTTCCTCCGATCTCTTGTTACGGCTATGAACATTTTCAATATAATTAAAATATTTTTGTTATTATTAACTTCTTGAGTACCAAGTCTTACCATAAATATTGTTACATACTTTTGAAAGAAACTGTACACGTGATTTGACTATCAGATAACAGTTTTACTGTGAGATACTATCATGCTCATTTTTGAATTTAGGGTCACCAGAATACATTACTTGAGGTTTAACCATGGAAGGTGGAGATTATGAAAACCGCGTTATTGTGAGTTGGAAAATTATCAAGCGAGATTTTTCAGATCCTTAAAAAGCTGGAAATCAATCGCATTTGTGTACCACACTATAGAACGCTTCACTGAGACTAATGCTGTATATGGCGTTCAAGATCTGCATGTCCGTTCCCTTTGAATGACTAGCAACTGGGCAGTATTTGGAGGAATCCGACATGATGTTCCCCGAGATGAACGGATTCAAAATATTTATTTCAGAGTGCTAGATAAAACCTTGGAAAATGGGGTTTTCGTTGCAGTACTAGACATTTTAACTGCAATACTGAAACAGCAGAAAGCGTCAAGTTAACAATGTATGTCTCAACTTCATCAGAAGTTTGTGAGAGGATTCCAAAGGTTCACAGAAGCCATTATCCTGTCTCAGTAATGATTTAATGAGGAATGACCTATGATGGTGTCCTCAAGCTTCATGTCTGTCAAAGGGATTGAAGAACGGAACCAAAGTGTTGACAAACCATTATGCTGGAACCTGTGGTGAAGAACCTCAATAAAAGATTGGAGCTTCCAGCAAGATTCACTCTAACTTGCCTTGGTTTGATAGAAAAGTTGCACATTTTATTAGTGCATTTAACATACATAACAACAATACCTGATCACAATAAGCTGTTCCCAGCATCACGGATGTCATCAGTCAACAGATTATAGGACGATGTGATGACACTCATGTTAACCAAGTTGATGATAAAGTGTAATGCTTAAGACTGTCTTCTAGCAGTACTGGTCCCAACCCCTTGGAGTAAAAAGTGTGGTTAGTGTTTAAGAGTATAGCAAGCAAGTAAAGGCTTCCAATTGTTAATAGTCTTAAGCAGTCATTGGAGTTAGCGTTTTTCAATGAAGATAGGGATGTTACTAAAGATGGCTGGCCAGGGGCTCATTTTGAGGAACTGGTGCTGCTAAACGTAGGTATATTAGAGAACAATATATGGTAAATAGATGGAAAAAATATGAAAATATGTTATAATTACTTAATTAAAATTAACAGTACTTATGGGAGGACTAGCTATAGTATGACGATCGGAAGAAGGCTAAGGCGGGCTTAGTGCGAGGCGGGCTTGTACTGTTTATCTACACACGTAAGACATACCCCATGCTTCCACATGAATGAGGACCTGTCAAGACTCGGATATTGCACGCCAGCTGGACTTCTAAACATGGGCGAGTATATGACAACTCTGTTTATTTCTATCGGCATGAACATAACAAGGTGGGTAGTAAATGTTTACGTAGCATATCCCTCTTACTTGTCTTCTTCTAATTGCCAAACAGTATACATACAAAAGTGAAAGAATGGTAAGTTTTCTGAACTATATTCAGCAGGAAACTAGAAAATTTCTCGATAACAGTTTGCGATTTTGAAAAATGATAATTAAAGTCATGTTGTAAGAGTTATTTATGATCTAGGAGGAATTACTCCTCGTTGAACTGTGGTATTTCAGTATTTTTAATAAATTATTCTAATATTTAATTACATTTTTGCAACATAATATATACCTCTAATTAACTTAAGAAAAAAGTCTAACATTTTAATTTCTCATAGATTTTTAATAATGAACCCATGTTTTTAGAGTAACAATTGCATCAAAATTTTTCAAAACATAGGCAGACAATTGCTGCATTAAAAGCAATAATTTGAATACCACTTTCTGAAACAGGATTAGGTATGATAATATATAGAGAGGGTGTCAAAACATGTATACCCATTTCAAGCAAAGAAAAGCTGTGTTAGCATAACAAAACTGAA
Source organism: Metallyticus violacea (assembly GCA_030762175.1). Classification (NCBI taxonomy): domain Eukaryota; kingdom Metazoa; phylum Arthropoda; class Insecta; order Mantodea; family Metallyticidae; genus Metallyticus; species Metallyticus violacea. Next base: position 44,930,562 of record CM060830.1, read on the forward strand.
TTCACACAAACAGAAAATGATGAGCACTAATCATTTTAGAATTTTAAAGTTGCTCAAAATGCTCATCATTAGCGTCGATACCTTCTGAGCATTTTGAGCTACTGATTGAGCAAGGTTTGTGAAATTAACCTCAGTGATTGCAGCACATGCGTTTCAATTTCTTCTCGAAATGCTGCCAGTGTAGCTGGTTTTCTACGGTATAGGTAGAAGTCCAAAGGAGTTAGATCCGGAGAACGCGGTGGAAACTCAATCGGACCTCTTCGTCCTATCCAGTGCCTTGGAAGATTTTCATCAAGGTACGCACATACATATTGGTGGTAATGTGCTGGTGCACCATCCTGTTGGAAGTAAAATTCCTCATTTCCATAGAGTATGAATGGCGGTAAGGCGGAATTGTTACTCACGTTGGAGGTTCTCTTCCGTACACAAATCTACATTGTCTTTGAACTTCCACAACATTCTCGGACCATTTCAAAATTGCTTTACGTTGTTCAAACGATAATCTTGGCTCCATTTTATTGTAGCAACGCTAGCATAACGTAATGTGAGTCATATATGTTTACAGAACATTATTTGTTCATTGTTGATTTACCTGTCACGTAGCAACGCTATCATAATGTCTGTGAGTCACGTCTGTTTACAGAACATCATACTACACATTACTGTTGTTTTCGGTCCAACTTTGAAATATATTAAATAGATACCTACTGTGAAAGTGTGCATACATTTTGGCACCCTCGGTATTTATATTACATGTAGCATTGGATATGCAATCAGACAATTCTAGTGAATCATTTTACAAAGAATTTCAAAATCATTATCGGTTCTAAAATTTAGATTAATAGAAATCTCATAGCCCCTGAAGGAACATTGGTGTATTTACGGATGGCTCAAAGGATACTCGGAAACTGTTTTGGAACTGTACACTTTTCTTTAGGAAAACATGCCATCGCGTTAGAAACGAAAATTTACGGTATACCAGGCCTTACGCTACTAGCCCTAAGGTTACATCAAGACAGGTTTTAAACCTGGCGAACGCACCGCTTTTGGGTACCGGGTTACTGTGGCATTGAGGGAAATGAAGAAGTTGATGAACTTGCTCGACAAGGAACAGCTTCATAAATTATTGGACCAGAACCGCTCTTGGAGTACCTATGTTCTATAATTAAGGACTGGTCGAGCGCACAGCAGGCTCCAGTAATTAGATCTGCTAAACTATTCTTTAAGATACCATGTAAGAAAAGAACTGAAAGCTTATTTCAATGTAACAGATTGCAGATGCTCTCCTCACAGGTCAGAAAATGCGTCTTAATGCGACTTGGGCTGCAGATTCTGTGGGAAATATGCTAATGTGAAGCTTTAACTCGCAGGAGATATTCTATTTTTGGGAAACTAAATCTAGTACAGAAGATTTTGAACCAAAGTCTGCGATTGAAGTATTGAACAGAAATGACAGACCTGTCTGTGAGAGAAAAAAGTACCACACCTACTGGTACCCTCCGCATGTATACCTTGCTAAGATTATCCTAACTTGAGTCTATTAATATGGAGTGATAGTCTGCAGCGGAGGAGGGTGCTTAAGGCTTGATCACGGCAGGCCCCTTGTGCCTAATCTATGGGAGGAACGACTGAGGTGAGAAAGACACCGGGCGGTGACTGCGCGGACGCAGAGAGAGTCCCTAACAACACCCAGACGTCGGTTGAGCCCCCCCCCCTTCCATTCCAGACCCTGGGGCAAAACATTTTTCAAAGAGTAAGCCATCATCACACCGGGCCAATTCATCTCACCCTGGCATTTTCAACCCTTTAACAGAATCAACGGAATGAAATTATATGAAATGGTAGGGCGGAAAATCCATCCCAGCATTCACCTAACCAGCCAGGGAAACCACGAAAAAAACCAAAGTCAGCATGGTCGGCCGAACAAGAATTGAACCTAATACCTACTGAATGCGAGTCTCAGCATTAGAGCCTGAGCCACTCCGCTCGGTCTGTTGCTATAGAAACTGTTATAACGGAAGTTGGTTTACTTTGGTTTTAAGACGTTAGCACTTCTCAGTATTAAAACTTGCAATTTTACGTTTGTTAGGATTCTTTTTTCCAAGTATCATCTAAAAACGAATCTCTTCCTTTGTGGAGGTGCAAATGACGTCCAACACCAGTTCATTAGTGCGCCGTGCCACTTTCTGTAAGAGAGTAAACAACAAGACAAAGCAGTGTCCGCAGGCAAGGTCGTCTCAATATCCGGTTGGTGAGGAAAGAAGCTGGAAGAAGAACCGTATGTCACGGCAGAAGCCCAAGGTTGTCAACTAAACGTCTACAGTAATTGATGCTTCGACACTGAATCTTTTATCTAATCCTCTTTCCTTCGGTTCTTGGTAGAAGCATAGGAAAACCTTTCAGACATTTGATTTCAACAAAAGCCTTAAAACTTGTGCCACAAAGTAACAAATCCAGTATATATCGCATAGGACTTACATTTCAAAACTTGTCAGTCTGAATAACTATTTAAAATAAATGTAATTAACAAGAAATACGTTCAATTTAGATACTGAAGGGGAAGTTTAAAATCAATATTAAATAAATTTTCATCCCCTCTCTCCAGTCGGTCAGAAATTTCAAATGACATGCATACCTTATGGTTCTTCAATTTTAAAGGGATACAATTGTCACCACTAAGGCCCTGAAGTTCGCGTCAAAACAAATGCATTTAATGGTCACGCCTCCAGCCCGAACAGCGCACATACTTTATATAAACAAAGCGCAGAATCAAGTTATACATAAGAGTTGCAAATTTTCGTTTAACAATTTTGTAATTAAGATGGCTAAAATTCAAGTTGTCAATTACATAACGTTGAATGCAACTATCCAAGAATTTGGAGTCAACAAATGAGGACGACATTGTGCCATGAAAAAAACATACTGAAATCTTTCATAAAAAATAATCAGACATCGTGTACTTCGAAACGTGGATCAAATAGGGGGTCAGAATTCTTTCTTGATTTATTTGTAAAGCTGGATACTGCAATATTCAGCTCCATAAAGTGAACAATCATGCATTCTATAAACATTATTCAAAAAAATACAAATAAGGAACTTCCAATGCACTCAGTTCTTCGGAAAACATTCCTACTTGAGTATGATCGATGTGTGGGTAATTGGATGAATTGAATTGTTAAATATTTCGGTGCTTCAGTCTTACTCAACGGCTGGCCATTTGTGGGAAGAGGTGAGGAAGACAGTAGTATGTGACCGGCGAGGTAAGGACATTAGACCGGATCCCTAACAATGTTTTCCGATAGAAGTCCCCAACGTTGCTAGAGCTCCCTCCTTACAAGGAGTTCGTGCCCCTTACAAGATGCCGGGGCAGAAACTTTTCCAAAGCGTAAGTCACCGTCACACCGAACAAGCCCACCTTGCCCTAGCACTTTCGACCCTGTAACAGAACCAACCATTGGTCAGCGGAAAATTAGCGCAAAGAAAAGGCCCATCCTGGCATTCACCTAAGCAACCAAGGGAACCACGAAAAAAAAAAAAAAAAAAAAAAAAGGAAGAAGAAAAAAAAGAAAATAAAAAAAATAAAAGAAAAAAAAAACGTAAGGATACAATGATCCGAACCCGGGATCTCCTGATTGCGAGTCTCAAGCGTTACCGCCTAAGCTTCGGTTGATGTTTTGGTAGAAATAAGAACCGCAGTGCCGCACAGCAAACTTTGGATTTCATTGAATGCAAATACAGATGTTGTAGGAAGGTATGTATTAACATCATTTATCCTAAGTATGGCTTCCTTCGGAAGGGAAGTAAAGCCGTGGGTCCCGTGTCGTACATTTACAGCACGAAAAAGAACCTCAAGCCTGAAAGAAGAGACCTCTGAACAAAATTTGTCGACCGTTTCACGCCCTGAATTGAATGGGACGCTGATGACCTGAGATGTTAAATAGCGTCCATAAATAAATTACAAAATAATAATAATAATAATAATAATAATAAATAATAATAATTATTGGGGTTCTTTATCCAGATCACTTTGTTATTATTATTTCGATTACTTATGGACGCTCTTTAACTTTTCAGGTCATCCGCGTTCCATTCATTCAGGGCGTGAAACGGCCGATAAATTTTGCTTAGAGGCTTCTTCTATCAGGTTTGAGGTTCTTTTACTTGTCGTGAATTTACGACATGGGATCCACGACTTTACTTTCCTTCCGAAGGAAGCCTTATTAGATTTTTACGCCCGAAAAAATCCTTTGACTCTGACCGAGATCGTACTGGTAAAGTTTTTTTTAATACCAGAAATTAAAAGATCACATTTTTGTGACATATAATGTAAATGTTATGTGGACTTTATATTAACAGTATGTGGAATTATAATCAAACTAACACTTGTGTTAGTAAATATAACGTTATTTGTTTCGCCGCCGTTACCCTCAAAAACATGTTTGTTTGCTACGCGACAATATGTACACATCACCAGAATTTCTCTGCTGCCGTACGTTCGGCAAAAGCTTGTTCAACTACTCAAAAATGGAATAAGTTCAAATCCCTAGTTAACACATAATTTGTCTTCTATCATTGCCTGACAACCTATGGTGTTATTATTCTTTTTTTTTTAAAGGCAAATCATTAAGTTGTAAGATGAAAACACAAATAATTTTAGGTTAATTTACATTAATATGAATTATTTCGTAATCCGCTTACATTCTGTTATTTATTATAGGGTATACAATTTGAAATAATTTATTACCAAAATATAAATATTACATTAAATACTTACCGGTTTGTATAGTAATATTCTGTTAAATTTCAGGAAACAACAACAGTCCAGATTGTCAGGCAACGATGGAAAACAAAAGATATGATAAAAACTGTATCCTCTTAAAACTTGTATCATAAGGTAGATGTACGATATGAAATTTCAAAGTTCAGCCGGGTGAGGACGTAAATCCTAAATATAATCAGTAAAGTTTTTGAATTTCCCCCTCGGTATTTAATTGCCATTTTTTGTTTAAATTAAATTTATTTTAAATGGATAGACTGACAAACTTTGAAATTAAATCCCCGGAAGCACGAGGTATTAAGGAGCAGATATTTATTCGTGGTTCTGTTTTCTTCCCAAAATAGCAATACAAGTACTTCTGCTGGTTTGAACTAAAGTTTCAGAAATGTATGATACGTCTGAATAAATTAATTTACAAATGACATCGCCTGTTACAAATTAGAAAGATTTTAAAGTATGAATCGGCGATTAACTAGCCCTTTTAGTTAATAATAACAACAAACAATGTTCTCTTTCTCTGACCTGTTATATATCTGATTTTGTTCTGCGATACCAAAGGACACACAACTTCATTCGTTTGCGCAGTATGTCCAGGTTTTCAAATGACTCTACCGGTATCACAACCAGAGTCGTTAAATATTTGACTATCGAAATGAACTTTTCTAATTACTGCTTTACTCTCGGTTGGAAAAAAAAATCAGGCCAATTGTATAGCATAAAAAACATATGAACGGTAACGTTGTCAGCTTCAAAAAATTTACTCGAGATAGCTTTACTTGAAACCAGTAAAATATCTCTCTTGTGATATTAAAAATAAAAAAATACAAGAATAAATAAACAAAAGTTTATTGCTAGAGGAAAAACGCACAATAAATTCGCTACAGATCTGATTAGCGTGATATGTAAAATATAATGATAGAAAGTAAAATAAAAAATGAGAAGAAAATATCTATATGTTGGCAAAAATGATTGAACGTTCTACAGTTTAAAATATAGAACATGAATAATTTATAATAATGGAACAAACACGAACAAAGTTGCAAGCCACTTTTGATTACGGAGGTGTATTACGAACGAATCCTACGGTGCCACAAATCCCATCTGTCAACTATCCTCAGACACACTATCACACATTACTAGAAACCAGTCAAGGAGATTGTTAGTAGCAAAAGATCGAAGAAATGAAAGAATGCCGAGAAGTTGTCCATGGCTCCACAGAATTGAGTTTCGAATGTTTTAGTCAAGCTGAGTATCGGAACAGCATAAGAACTTATTAAGGACATAACAAGTAGAACAAAAACAACCAGAACGTGAAGCATGTTTTAAAACTTGTTTGTAAAAACGTCTAGGCTTTACTTACTTATAACAGAAAATTTTTTACACATCACACCATTATCTTCAGAGAAATGTTCAGAAACCACCATGGCTGCTATAGTAATTACATTAGTGTACAATGAGGTTATGTAGCTGAACTGACTGTTCATAATAAATTATGAGGCTATTATTGTCGGCGAGCTGAATATGTTATGTAGTTTCTCTTAACAAATCAAAGTCAGGTTCATTCTTGGTTAGAAGTGTAGAAATCAACAGAATTTGTAAATTCCCTTGCATTAAACTGACTTTAAATAGACAAGTTTTAATGAAGTGGGAATTGTTAATAAGATACTAAGCAAATTAAAGATATCTTCTTGTTAACTTCAGAGTGTAAGTATTTGCATACATACATATACGTATTTAAAGAACTTAGGGCTACTCAATTAAAAGAGAAAACTTTCAGAGGATATTTACTCTCTTTCTGGTACATCAGCAACAATAAATAGGATATTCTCTAGAAGTCAGTAAAATTAAATTTTGCTGAAAATTAAGGTAAACTCTTTGTTGTCATATAGTGAATGCTGGTTCAATCAAAGGAAATACTGCTTTGAGAGGGGTGCTTACTTCTTGTAAATATGATTGATATAAAGAGTCGATTATAAGTACCTCACGATAAGCAATCTGTTATGTTAAATATAATACTGTGTAATGTAGACCTATGCTGTTATATCTGATTTATCAATAATTTATACAGTGCTATTTCTTCCTCAAACTCCTGTGTTCTGCATTGGAAGCCTCATTGCTGATGGCAAATTTAAATAACAATCACTTTAACGGTTCTTCAAATCACAAGGATTGGTGTGAAGTTTAGTTTTTGAGACTTAAAAATTAATTCGCCACACATACTTTGCTGGCCATTAAAATTGCAACAGATTGTACGTCTCAGGTTGCCGGTAACTCTAGAAAACAAGATTGTGGTAATTAAAATTTCCAAGTGGCAGGACATGACGGGATGAAATTTAAAATTTATTCAACATTGGTTTTTAAACTTCTCTCTCGATGCCTAAATTGAGTTTGTGTGTGTGTGTGTGTACTAAATGTATGTTAAATATGTAGTTATTCAGACTGGGAAGTTTTCAAATAAAAGGTATATACTTGACTTCAGCATTAAAAATACATTAGGGACATTTTTTCTTCTTTTTGGTGACAAAATTATGATCAATGTAAATGTATTTTGTACCGTTACGCTCAAGCTAATAAGAAATTGGTTCTCTTTCTCTTAAAATCGCGAATTTCACTTATCATTGTATCGTTCCGTTAGTCATAGAAATGGAATGTTGTTGGCGCGCAGGTGACCATTTTTTCATACATAAATTAGAGTTGGTCATGGCCGAATGGAGTACTGCGTTTCGTCATTAACATCACAAAGTGACAAAAACAGATCATGATGCAAGGCACTTTGTCAGTCGTTCGCTGTCTGTATGTGTGTGCGGGGTGAGGGGAGGGACATGTGCTGCGGGCATGTGCATTCTTTCTGGGAGAGTCGCTGGAGAAAGCGATCGCTTCATCAGCATTACTCAAGAGGGTTTTCCGTACCAGACATTTCTGTCATCGATTTGACACCGTGACCAGTGCGAAACAATCGGTCGTCAGCTGTTTTCATTTCACAGTTCAGAGATTATGTATGAGCAGGTTCATTACGAACGAAAAGCTGAGCAGAGAAAGAAGAAATTCCATTATCTAATTAATGCTGCTAAATATAATTAAGAAACTAGTTAGTCGTTCAGTGGCGTAGCCATAATTTTCTCAAGGAGAAGGGAATTGAGTTTTGTTGGGAAAGCTTAGAATCAACTAGCCTTTAAGTTTTGAACAACACAATGAAATCTCTAATACTTCAGTAAAACAATAAGAGAAATTTCTAATATTACGACATAGATTTATTATACAAAATAAGTGCTATTTTGCTATTTAAGAGTGTTACACAAACCAGTTTTGTTTGTTTTTTATATTAGTGTTTAATGCTCGTTTTCACTACTGAAGCACTACAGGCGGATAATCCATATGTCAATCATGCAAAAGGTTACATACTACAATTTAAAAATTAAATAGCTTTTTCTTTTTAATAACTCTTTACCATAAACTTCTTTGAATATTAATAAGAACAATTACATTTAATCTGTTCTCCGTTATGGAATTTCTAAGGTAGGTAAGTTTTGATCCCCCCGAGAGTAGAAAATGATCATTAAGTGGAAATTGTGATTACAGGGATCGTTGCTAGAATCTTAAATAGTTTTCTGAATGAGTTAAAAGTTTTAATTGGGCTGACCTCAGTTTTGGAGGATTGTTCATGGAACTAGATGGCAATACCAAACCCTGTAGCTCACTGTCGCAGCAGGGCCTTCATTGTTTCAATCTGAGATATATTGGAATGTTGATTTCAGATTGCGGTAGAGACAACTGATGTTCTCTAGAAGTTCTTAGGAGATTAAGAGGTGCTGAAATTATCCAAAAATTGCAAGTAAAAGGAAATTTGATAGCATTCTTCCGCAGAAGCAGCAGTATCTGCATGTTTGATGGACTGTACGTCTTGGAATGTTTATATCAATATCAAGGTCTCTACAAAGACTCTATGAAACTCTCCAATATCATTAGTAGGAAAGAGTTCTATAGCTTGTTGATCCTAACAGTCATTTCAAGAGCCTCACAAATATCAAAGTATTCTATTTGGAGAAATCTACAAAGAGGGAGATTGAAACTAAAAATATAGATCATTACGTGAACTACCAGAACAAATTCCAGCTGTTTGGCTGTAGAGAAGAACTGATAAAACGCAGTCTAGCGGCTTGTCAAATATTAACATAAATTATATTTCGCTCTACAGTAAGCAATCGCATTAAAAAGTAATGAGGGGAAAAAAAGACATTCACCTTGAAAGGGTGAAGGACTAAAGGGAAAGGTTCTAAACCCTTTCCCTGTCCGCTAATCCTATACAGCTACCCCCCTGTGGTCGTAAGAAACTTACTGGCAATAATGTTAATGCACAACTATCATAGTTGTATTTGTTTGAAGCTTTTATGAAATTTATAAACCTTCATTATACAATGTTGAGTTTGACATTACTGGAATAGGCTACTGCTTGTGAAACCGACTTTACGATCTTCCGCTTCATTCTTAGGTAGGTACACATAAGCCGGCCACAAAGCACGCAGCAATGGTATTTAACAACGGCTGATAAACAAAACAAAGTCTAGTATAGGTAGAAACCCTAACACACTTATACTTACAGTGTAGAAAACTTCAACATTTTAACACAAAAGAAGGGGGGGGGAATATACAACAAACAGGATCTATGGGAGGTGTGGCTTAGAATACATTTACAATAGGTCTCTACACTTGAATACACGTGAAAGCGACTCTCTCATCACAGCACAAAAATATCGCCGAGTTCTTTGTTCTCCTAGAACATGTCACTAGCGTGCACTTGAAATGACTGTGTTGGACATCAGAACCAACTGACAGAGGTACTTCCAAAGCTGTCACTAGAGACTGGACAATTAGTGAGGATTTCCTGATCATTTTCAGCTCTGTGGTGGCAAACATGTCGCCATATGCGTGGACCCCGAGCACTCCTGCCTGTAAAATTTGTTCAGTGAAGAGAAGAGTAGTTTGGCACCCTTCTTTGATCACCCCTCCTTAATAATTTTATAACATGCGCAGTGCGCACATCCCTTTTCTGTCATATTTGCAGTGCTGCAACAGTTTACATTTATGCTAGTCATTTCTTTTTCATAAATATACACAAATAAGTCGAACTTGTGGACTATTTGTACATAGTGAGTTTTATACATCTCTGTCGCTATCAATAAAACAACATAACTTCAATAATTTTACAAATATAACCAACTGTTATAATACATAAATTTTGCTTCATGCAGTATAAATACTATCATTGCATTTAATGAGTAAAAACAGTGATCAAATAAATATGCCAATTCTGCCCTTTTAAATTAAGTTAACTCTTTAATTGCTTTAATTTGGAGTGGTAATTTGCTCTATATTTTGACGGACATTTCAGTGGCAATGGGTTTTGGTGTTGGTTCTCATTTGTTTTTCTTCTTGTAGTGTGTTGGTATTAAGAAGTGTTAACATCTGAATGATTCATTATATTAACACACAACGTTTATCTTAAAGTATTGGAACGTTAAGAACATTACATTTGTTTAATTCCCATAGCTGTCTTTTCAAGATAAAATGTTTCTGGCACTGAAGGACTCAAACTTTGGTGGTGAAATTTGCAATTACTTCAGAACTATTAGCAACAAAAATGCATTTTTTGGAGATTTCCGAAAATCTCTAGAACAAATACAATTTAAATTTAAGTATTCGAGATAAAAGGAATTTGCAAAATTTAATAATAATTCATTACATACATAAAAAATTACAATAGTATGGAAATGTGATATATATGCCTGATGAAATCAGCTGGAGAAAGAAAGACGGAAATACAAACAAGGACACAGAGAAGGAAGGAATGATGATGATGATGATGATAATTATAATAATAATAATAATAATAATAATACTTTTCTACTATCTTTTCTAGTCACGTTTCGACTGTTTGTTTACTTCAAAAAGTCACATTAATTCTTTCATAGTTTGATCGTTACATTCCAATTATTTCATTAGGGTAACAATTTTTTTTGTACAATGGCATCTTTAGTTGTGATTTTTATAATTGTTTTCCCATTTTTCTCTACTTCACTATCTTCTAAAAATGTGTTCCTCTGCTGTTCTATTCTTCTTTGATATTATCATAATAATTTAATTTTATGTTTTTATTTTCTTAGATTTTTCTATCACGTTTACTGTATTCTTTGGTCCCCTTTGAAACCTTGATTTTATTTGTGCTAAAAATGGATCCAAATATCCTAACCTCTATAAGACCTCATATCTAAGAATAGTTTTTATTTTTCCTACTGGTATTAAAGTACTGTGCGACAAAGTCGAACTGCTGTCGTTCCGAAATTCGTTATAAAATACAATTCTTTTTATTGCAAATTAGCTCTGCATACGTCTCTATAAGTTTTTGCGTTTATTTGAAATCTTTCCTACTCTAGCATTCAAATCTCCAAATATAATATGTATTTATTCTTATTAATATGTTCTTACAGATTTTTTCTAACCAATTGTTAAATTTCTCGTCATTTTCACTGTGACCTTCTTCTGTGACTGATCTTCGTTCGAATTTCTAAAATTCTCTCATTTCAATATCTGTAGTGAATAATTTACTTCCTTAATGTGTAGTGTATCCCATGATACATGAATGTAACCTCTCACACCGCTATAAATTAATGTGCATTTTTTGTTTCGTTCCCTTAGTCTCTTTTTAGTCTCAAAGTATTGCTGTTTCTACTCCAAAACATATTTCTTCCAGTTGTGTTTAGCCATTAATCTTTGGTTTTTGCTGTCATCTTCTTGCCAATTTTTTATTTTGCTGGAACAAAGTAGTGAGATTACTAGCCTTTATAGCTTTGTATAAGAAAAAGGACATGCTCCGGCTGTACCAGATCTAACACAAAATTAAAACATTTCAAATGTTTTTAATCATTCCTCAGGTGGCCGATATTATAAAGAATAATACTAGTAGACATGCAATCGAGGTAGATTATATTACATTCGACACCGTTCATATCATTTTCAGTATCCACAGGTATTATGTACGCCAGGTGCTCTAAATTGTTTCATCTTAAAAATTCCATCGACCTGTGAACCATGCAATTTTGCTATTTACAGATATGGCAGCTGCAGAATGTACTTGCGACTTGCAGCTGTATGTCCTGTGAGATTAACACCTGTGTAAGCCTGTAGGGGCTAAATGTTCTCATAACACTTCACGCCATGACACAGTACACCCCAGGGCCACACTCACTACATTTTTAATGCTGGAGACAAAAGGGTTTAAGGATGGCTACAAGCATGCAGCGTGTATTCTATGGGAGGTCAAAGCTAGTGCTGTCCGTGTCGGTCGCATGTAACAGTACCTTTAAGTATACGGGTGGTAATGAAAGTGTTGTCCATTGATTAATTTGAAAATCCTAAAATACATCGCAGCCATTGTGAATGAAATGAATTTAGAGAGTGTAACACTTTAAAAGCCATTGTGTTATATACATGACATGCAGCCTGCCTTCAAACGGTATGCAAATACAACAGAGACGTTCTTTTCATTCGTTTTCTGTTTTCTGTTTTGCCAAATGATGTCAAAATGATTTATGTTTCTGAATGTCAGAGGCTATATTTTAAAAAAAATGATCGACTATTTCAATGGTATCAAAGATCGGATACAGAAACATATTAGCTTCAGCTCAAATTTCGTTTTCAAGTTTAGTCATATCCTCTAAGTTCCTTCTTTCAACGTTAAAGGAAAAACAGCTATTACCTAATGGAGGTTTAGCGTTGCGTCACTAAAAGTCAATTAGGTTCTTGATTGCATCATATAACAGCGAGTTTTGGATTTACGCGTCCGTCAATACTGGAAAGGTCATGACAAATTAGCTTTTCTATAAAGTTGTTACATCATAGATCACCCAAGCTTCCTAGATATTCAACTATTAAATTCTCATCTGACGAACCTAACCGGCGAAATATTAATATAAATAATTAATGAACAGAGGGAATATGATTGTGTTATAGCGTCTCAGTTTAATTCCTCTGATGATTACAACTATAGTGTGAAGTGTTAACATAACAACCGAAATCTAGCACAGTCTGGAATAAAATCCGCAGATTGTGTTCCACCCAAACTTCCGCATGCTAAGAATGACTTAAATGGCTAGTGTTGCTACTATAGTTCCTTTTAAAACTAAAAACAAAATCAAAAGCTATAACTTTTGAGTAATATATCTTTTCACGATATGTCATTTGATTTAAGGAAGCATATAATACCTGTTTTGCTGAATACATATTGAAACAATACGAATTAAAATCATTTTCAAATGATATTTAGTGAGTCTACAGTTTTTTTTTTTTTTTTAATTCCTTCAGTGTCACAAGATTTACTCTTGTTGCACCTTAGAAAACAGTACAGTTAGGCATGTATAACATTCATAACACATGACCTACAAGTGCGTTAGTAGTTCACTAAAATGTTTTTGAAAGGTGTGGAGGTTCTCTATTGTGAATAAAAATACAATGATCATCACAACAAACTCGTCATTTTAGTAATATAAAGTTTTATAAATGACAGCTGCTGAATTTTATGTCATTCAATAACTACGTGAATAATATAAAATTCTAACACACTTTTAGAGCATGAGATTCCTATATAAAATACGGAATATTTTTAAACAGCGTAAATTTAATTGCTCTTCATGAGATTTATAAACATCAAGAACAGAAAATAAATATAAAAATACTGCAATAGAAGCTACCAAATAACTTGATTGTTTTAACTCTAATCTGACACCCATAAACTTATTTGATGCTGAGTTCAAACGCAATTGAAATGACACGACGCATTTGTTTGTTTCTCCGTCACGATATAATATTCTGTGACAAGGTGCTTCATAGTGTAGTGCTTGGCATCAACTGGGCCTCCCCTCTCACCTTCAACATTGTGTGGCGTTCAGGGACATTCCCTACTCTTCAGGAGACAAACGAACATAGAAACAAAGGACAGCGGATGTTAAGTGGCAGTTCATCGTCATACTCATCATGGAACAAACCAAGGACATGTTGGGGATAGCCAGCAGTCTGTGGCGAAACAAATTCTAGCTACGAAATTGTTCAAGCTAATAATTTGCTACATAATCACTATTTGTTACTTATGGCGCTTTACGTTTGTTTAAATTATATATATTGAATCGCTCGGAAATTAACGGCGGTTTTGTAGCTTCTAGACGATGATTTTTCTAAACGCTGCGTCAACATTTTTATTTTTCAGGAAACTATCCGGGAGTTTTAACTTAGTGAAAGTAAGTTGGTGAAAGATCGAGTGCACATGAGGTAGTTTCGTAACTCAGTTCATTCAGCTTCTGGAGTGTTATTTGTGAAATGTGTAGTAGCTGCGCGTCATCATGACATGAATAGGCACTTTTCTATTGACTAGTGCTTGAGCCGCCGATCTTCCATAATTTCTCCTTCCACAAGAGCGATGTTTTCAGGATTAAGCACCTACAAGGGCCGACCTGCACGCTGTTCGTCTTCAATGCTTTCTCGACCTATTCAAAAATGTTTGGCCCAATCTTTTATGGTAGAATATGAGGGGGGATGCTCCCCCATATAAACCGTGCAATCGCTTTTCAATTTCACTTGGAGTAAGTCCTTCTTTTGTGAAGAACTGAATAACAGCTCGATATTCAATTTTGAGCATGTCACAATCTTCTAGACAAAGCCTTCTTTCTGCAACTATATCTGAACAATTGAATACAGCGGAGCGGAAGTTACAGCAATTATTTACTTAACAGATAAGGTATGGCACCAAATAAGGCTTTTGTGAAAGCGGTCATCCTTATCGACGAGGCCGGGAACTTATGGACCTACCCTCGTATCACATCCAGTGTCAGCTTATTTTCTGTTTTACGATAGTTATCCCGCCATTTGCAGCAGTATTGTCATCCGCTGCTTCTAAGTAGGGGCGGCTTCTCTAAGAGGTTGCCAGTTTGCGCTACTTCCAGAAATGTCAACCTTCAATTTCTGATAACTATAGTTTGATGCGTTTTATGCGTATACAAAACAATGTCAATATTATCTGTAGGGGACTTGGTTTACCTCGCAATGTCTTAGAGTATTTTGATGGGAGCAGTTGAGAGTAAGCTGCAGGAACAATCTCTTGCTCTTTAAGAGTCAATTATGTGTATGGACCACCTGAAACGTCACCTCTCTTCACGTGCTTTTCCAATAAAGTTTGCCCAAGATGCCTAGGAGTGTTCTAAAATTTCTCGACTTTACTCAGAGATCTCATGAAGATGGCCAAATTACTATGCTAGTTATGTATCATACTTTAATGACGCGCTGTAACGTTTCAGACGCATAAGCGTGGTCACTTGTTTGTGGCGATCATGTAACTAGTGTTAACATTTTCCATAATGGATAAAACTGAAATACGACTGTGATAAAGTACTTCATTTTAAAGGGATCAAACCCAACAGAAATATAAAAGGAATTAGATTCCACATTACAGGACTCTTGCCCGTCGTTAAAAAGTGGGCTGCAGAATTGAAACGTGATTGTAAGCATTTGAATGAATATATCGCAAGTGTTTAGATTTTTTAAACTGAGTTTCTCCCATGTTTCATAACAGTAGATAAAACAAAGATTCATCACTACATGCCAGAGATGAAGGAATTATCCAAACATTGGGTGCCAACAGGTGAAAGTGCACCAAAGAAAGCAAAAAAGTTTCAATCTGCAAGAAAGTCATGGCTACAGTTTTCTGGAATTATCATGGTGTGATGCTCGTAGATTACTTTCGGTAGGGCAGAATCATCACCGGGGAGTATTGGCGCTTCACTACTGGACCAAATGAAGGATGCTATTCAAAGTAAACGCCCACACCTTGCGAAAGAGAACCTTCTTTTATAGAAGAAAAGTTTTCAAAGTGAAAATTACTGTTACATCGCACCGGCCCACCAATATTCTAACAGAACCACGAAAAAAGCCTAAGGTCAGAATGGCCGGCTCCAAGGATTTGAACCCGAAACCTTCCAAATGCGAATCTCAGGCGTTACCGCCTGAACCACCCGGCTCGATTAAAGTGGAAGGGAACTCATTGCCATAAGTTTATGGGATGACTGTGCTACAATTTCTAATACCATTTTGACCGTTGATGTTGTTTGGCCAAAAAGGAATTCATTTCTGCATTATCTTTCGTGTACTGTAATATGTTAATGCATCATAATTCATACATTCTGATTATAATAATAGATAGACAAACAAAAAAAAAATAAAACAAATAATGTCTTTTCGTATTTTTTCTGTAACTGGAAACGTACTGACGCAAATTCAACTGAAAATTTTATGTAAACCATTTGGGTTGGCAAAATAGATTTGACGTCATTGAGTTTAATATTGTTGCCACAGTGTTGATATTAAAAAAATTAAAAAGTGAACAACGGTAGTTATGAACTTGTTTTCTTATTAAGGTTACGCAAACACACACTCAGTATCTGCATTCTGAATTTATATGTTAACCATGCAAAGCATTAAGCAGCTTTCAAGATAAAATGTTAATTTTCTCGAAAACTCTAAGCGAAAGAGAAAGAGCTTTTAAACGTTTTTTTTTTCTCTCCTTAAGTTCCATCATCAACTTTATTTATGATATTGAGTTCTCCTCCATTCTTTATACAGGGTGACTCAATGGAATATGACTATTTTCAGAACCTTCTTGTGGGACACTCATATAGAATTAAATAAAAATAATTTTCAAGGAATAAATAGCACAATTCAATTTATTAATGTGAACTTATTTTTTGAAAATCACAGTTTTTAAGTGGGCTCCATGACAACGAACACATTCTTGTAATCGGCTCGGGGAGTTTACCATAGCTCGCTGCAATAAAACGTCATCAATGTCCCTAATTTCACGAGTTATCCTTTCTTTTAACTGCATGATAATCCGTGGCCTGTCACAGTGCACGTTACTTTTGAAGTATCCCCATAAAAAATTGTCAGGTCGGATGGTAGGGCAACATCAGCAAATCGAGAAATGATGCGTCCAGGAATCAGGATCTGCAGAGTGTTCATTATTTCACGAGAGGTGTGAGCTGTGGCACCATCCTGCTGAAACCAAAAATCACTTTTCATCATTATCGCCCATCTGAAAGTCCAGTGTTGCCAGAATTTCGGACACATTAAATCTTACCTGAAAAACGTACACGTTTTTCAACCGTCCAATTACCGTTGTTTACTAAATGGACAGAATAAATTGCATAGCCACATATCAACCAATGCCATAACTGTAATACAAAACGGCATTAGAAACGGCAGCGTTCTGAAAACTGTCATATTCCATTGGGTCACTTGTGATTTTTAAAAAATAAGTTCAAATTAATAAATTGCATTGTGCTACTTGTTCCTTGAAAAAGTATTTTTGTTTAATTCTATGTGAGTATCCCACAAGAAGGTTCTGAAAACCGTCGTATTCCATTGGATCACCCTGTATAAGTATATTGTATATACATCTATGTCTCCTATAAATTCTTAGACTCCTTGAATTATTAAAGAAAATTTTGTACAGAAACTCAATAGAATAATATATATATATATATATAAAAAAAAAAAAAACGTGGGCTATCTTTAAATTTATAAAAATCGTCCTCTCTATATTTCATTCATTTAGATAGATGAAAAACAAATGCCCTGATTCGAATATGAAATGTGTTAGGTTAAGGTCTGGAATTAGAGTCGGATATGAAAAAATTGATATAACGGTTGGAAGTCGAACTACGGATCTTTGGATTACCGTGCGTAAAGAAATCAACCATAAGTACTGGAAGAGTTCCATTAGTCTCTTAGGGATTAAATCTCTGCAACGAGATAACCTTAAAGGTCTCCAGGTATAGGAGAAATTCGCGATTGTGGTTGAACAGGACACGGTAACTTAGAGAGTAAAATCATCGGTGTCGGTCCTGGTGGTGTAGTGGTTACCATACTTGCCTCCTACACCCAAGAACGCGGGTTCGAACCCGGCCAGGACCGATGGATTTTTTCGGGCGTAAAAATCCTAAGTATGGTTTCCTTCGGAAGGGAAGTAAAGCCGTGGGTCCCGTGTCGTACATTTACGGCACGAAAAAGAACCTCAAGCCTGAAAGAGAGTCCTCTGAGCAAAATTTGTCGGCCGTTTCACGCCCTGAGTTGAATGGGACGCTGATGACCTGAGTTGTTAAAGAGCGTCCATTAATAAATCAATTAAAAAAAATCGGCGTGGTAAGCCTAAGATCCGTAGTTCGAATCCCTGCTCCGAGTTCGAATTTTTCTTATCTGACTCTGCAAATTCTGATTCGAAAGTTTCAATCTAGACAAAATTTCATTATTTTCTTTAGAAATGCGTGAAAGTATGGCATATCCTAGCTTTGCTCGATTTCATCAGAGGTACCGAAATGTGTACCTACACGGAAAATGAATATGGCATTAGTTTTATTGTGCACACACTAACACCTAATTACTCCTTAAATTGTTTCTTTATTTATAGAAAAAGGAAGTAGAAAAATCCATGTCCCCAATGATCTACCGGAATCATCTTTCAATTTTCCCACGAGACTAGACTGTGCACGGATGCGATGCGTTTTTCATAATGTTTGTTTATTTATAGTTTTATTAGTGATGATAGATATCGGTAAAAATAATTAAAAACTATGGTTCATTTTAGTTTATTTTTTTGCAAGACATCAGCTAGTCAATATAAGGAATTACAGCTTGGTATTATTATTATTATTATTATTATTATTATTATTATTATTATTATTGTTGTTGTTGTTGTGTATAGGTAAATTAAAAATAATAATGAGACTATTCTTCTTATGCACTAAGGATATGGAATACGTCTATTTAAGAAATTTACATTAAACAACTTACTTCATTATACGGAGAATTCATTTCAAATCATGTCAGAACCTGATCAATTCCTAACTGAGAGATGGACGCAAGGGACTTGAGAGATATTTCACGCGGGACATCTACCGTTATTTCTGCTTCACTTATTCAAATAATACACAATAAGGCGGCTTTCTTCAAATAGACAACAGCAAGGTTAAGCATTGAATGGTAACGACCGGATGTCAAGAGAAATCCTACTGACACCAATTGGATGCCGCACCTCGCTGCCTTTGGTATGTGCACAGCCGTGCTGCTAGAAGTGCAATAACATTTAGAGCTGGACTATACAAGGTGTAGCTTTAAGGTTTGTATCGTATGTTACGTCATTTGTTTCAAACAGCTTTTGTTACTTCAGGTGTTTTATCGAAAACAGCAAGTTGTCTTGTAGACACCAACTCTCTGATAACACTTCTTTCTTTCCTTCTATTTTATAATTTTTTCTTTTGGTGGACAGAAGAAATAAAAATAAAAACTATCCTTTTCTTCCTGTTTTTTTTTTTTTTTAAGAGAAATAGGAAAAATACGAATGATAAAGACGAAATACAAAAGAAAATTTAAATGAAATAATTTCTTCCTTCTTCCGTCCCCCTCTCCCTTTATGCATGTTTTATTTAAACATACCTCATAAATGAGATTGGGCCCTATGTATTTTCCAATTAAGCTGGTTATATGAAATTAAATGCTTGATGTTACAATGCTGATACGAAAGAAAAATGTTATCCAAATAAAGTATTTTTCCTTCCTTCTTTCTTTCTTTCTTTCTTTCTTTCTTTCTTTCTTTCAGTCCAGATAATAAAGAGTGATTTTCAGTTGAATTACTGGGTATTAGCAAAGAGAAGCTGATTAAAAAAATGAAAATTTAACACATGAGTTTATGACTATATTTTTATTATTCATTGAAATTATATAATAAACAATTAAGAACAGTTTCGAAATGAAATTATTCCTCTAAATTTAACCATTTCAGATAATTTGTATTTCGGACCCCGTTCCATAAAAAACTATAGTCTAATACATTATACGTGTATGATCTTATAAATTGTAGTTATAAGTAAATTCTGTTCCACAAAGGTTTTGCTTAACAACTCCATACTTAAGTGTGCAAGTGATTTTTCCTTGTTTTGTTCCACAGAATATTGGGATCTGCAGTAAGCACTTCGAAGTCAAATGGAGGAATTTTATCTGATCTGCAGAGTTTATGAGTAAATCTTTCTCGCATTGAAACATTCCAAAGTATTTAGTGTAGTTTCATACGTCACATTGCTTTTTATTTGGCATTCCGACATTATTAAAAACTGGATACTTTAACTATGCCTCTTAAAGAAGTCAAGAGAATAATTAAAGATGTAGTTCAGAAGGTTAGTATTGTACCATGTGAGATGGGGATATAGTTTCCACTACAATGTAAGCTGTGCTGAAGAAGAATCCCAAATATTCAAATTTCTTACTCTGTGTCTCATATTCAAGGGTGAACCTGTAGAACCCTAGAGAATATTGTTATCACAGTTCCTTTGTATAAATATATACCGGTGAAATCTTGCGATTCGATTCCTCCACATGCCACAGTTTTATGCCGTCCTATCAACTAGGTATAATGCTTTTCTTGTTCCTAATGAGAATTTCAAGCCTCGTGCCTTTTAGAAGCTTATTCTCTTAAGATTGTCCCAATCAGGATCGTCGTTAATGACAATCTGAAAATTGTTCACAGCTGGGGTTCGTTTTCTGAAGGAAAAAAATAAGTTTCTCTTGTTTGTTTGTTTATTCTTTGCCAGTGTTGTAAAAGTCTGTTACAGTCCACTCTTTTCGAGCGCTATAAACAGCAGACGCAAGAATCACCTGTAAATTCGGCTTTAATTTTGCACGTAATGTGGAGCGTTTTTCTGCTAAAACGATTTTTCACCAACGTTCGACGATTTGTGTTTGTGTTTATAACCGAGAGATGAGAACAAACTCTGCTTCTGTTTGAAATGATAGGTACTGACAATGGACCATATAGCGGCAGTTTAATACGCACAACACGAAACACAAAAACAATTGTATGTTTGTTACGCCTCTTGCATTAAAAGTTTCATTATGATAGAAATTTAAATTAAAATCTCTTATATACAGAGTGAGTCCGGACCTTTGCGACTAATTGGGAGGATAGATGGATTTCATAAGGAGGAACATATTTTATTAATTGACCTATGTTCTCTAACGCGTCATTTAGGAGGCATATATAATTGAAGGAAGCACAGGAGTTAAAGATATTTAACCATATGACATGATATTATTAATTTATTCTGCAAATACACTTAGGGCCAATTACAGTTGATCTTCGAAGTGTCTGCCCTGAACCTGTTTACATTCATTACACCGTTGTAGGAGTTCTTCTCAGACTCTGGCAAATTTTTCAGGGAGTCGTTTACAGGACACTCTGCACCTACCCCCAAATAAAAAATCTAGGGGCATAAAATCGGGTGACCGTTTCCTCTAGACTCCCAGAAACACATCTTGTCGCTCAAATCGGGGAAAGCTTGCGTTCAACTGCCTAAGTATCGATTATAAACAGAGGTACACGGCAAGGACGAGTCAGCGCCATGGGGTTTAACGTTGGATCGATTGATTTATTTATGGACGCTCTTTAACAGCTCAGGTCATCAGCATCCCATTCAATTCAGGACGTGAAACGGCCGACAAATTTTGTCAGAGGCCTCTTCTTTCAGGCTTGAGGTTCTTTTTCGTGCCGTAAATGTACGACACGGGACCCACGACTTTACTTCCCTTCCGAAGGAAGCCATACTTAGAATTTTTACGCCCGAAAAAATCCATCGATCCTGGCCAGGTTTGAACCCGCTTTCTTGGGTTTAGAAGGCAAGTATGGTTACCACTACACCACCAGGACCGACTTTTAACTTTGGAATCAGTGATCATGAATATAAACAAAGAGTGATGCACCAATTCTAAATGACACGTCAGAGAATATAGGTTGTTCAACAAAAAAGTTTTTCGTTGCGAGATCTCTCTCTCTCTCGTTCGAATTTGGCGTAGAGGTCATGACTCACTTAATGTTACAGAATAAAATAAAATTGTAAAAATAGCGCAACATATTTATATAATTAGAAGAACTTGTTTGGAAGTAAACAGAAGGTCAGAATAACCTCCACCCTTTGCTTTTTATCGATATCCACTTTGAAGTCACAATGGACAGAATATAGACAGATTCATTAAAAGGATATTAATTGTTCCTCGTAAAAGCAATCAAACCATATATATATTCGACATACAGAGACCAAGCTCATACGATGGAAAAATACTGTTATATGCTAAGAGTGCCCATTTTCTGTTTTAACATTTCTTAAATCTCGAACAGTCCGGATGTTATTCAAGTATGGTTATTTGTTTACTTATGTTTTCCACAAATCAGTTTTTTTTAATGGCGTTTAACGCCCGTTTTTATTGCTGAGGCACCACAGGCGGTGAACACTGATGATACACGAGATGAAATGATATAATGGGAAAGGCTTTTTTTTTTAAGGAAGGAAACGTTCTAGGCCTAATTTTAGGGTACTTACCCGCATTTGTCTTTTATGATAGAGGAAAACCTGGACAAAATCTGTCAGGGAGGACAGTCCTGGAGGAATTCGAACCCCAGACCTCCCGCTCACGAGTCTGCGCCTTAACGACCTCTGCCACCGGTGGCGGTAATCCGTTTAAAACATATATTTGATTATATTACATAATAATGTTACGTTTAAATTTACGTTGCATTTAGAGAGTAGGCCAATAAATTTAAAAATACATGCATCAAAATTGTCCAAGGAATACGGTTTTTTTTTTTTAACTTTCAAATAATTATGATTGGAATCTCATCATACCTGTTGTTTACACAACATTTGCAATACATACGTTAATAATCCAAAGCCAATCCTTCTAAGGAAAATAATGCAATTTTCTAATTTAAACATACTTAATATAATCACAAATATGAAGGATAAGTCATGGCAACTATTTTTTTTTCTTCTCGGGAAAAAGGAACAACATGAAAAATCTAACATATATGATTGAAAGTATATGGGCGTTTACTGCGAGTGGTGCCATCAACGGAATGGATGTAGACGGCCCTCGTAGGAAAGAAGCAAAACACAGACAATCGCACAACATTGGTTTATTATTGCATGAACAAAAGTTACACCCAACTACTTACAAATGGTTGCAAATCCGTCAAAGGAATCCACGATGTTTAGCAGCCTTCGAAGTAGTCTCCAAGTACATGAATGATTCGTTACCAGGCGCTGAATGTGAGTTGCTAATGTGAGCCACCTCCTGTCGAAATGTCCGCTTGGTTATCAAAACGTTCCCAAGTAATGGCTGCCTCGCTTTGGGGTTAAGATCGTAAACCCATGAACTGGGATTGGGCGAATATAACGGATGTGGAAGAACGTCCCATCCCCACGTTGTAAAAGACACTTGACACGACCACCTTTGGTGCCTCAGTAGTAAAAACGGGCGTTAAACACTAATCAAAAAGAAAGAAATAAAGAAAAACACTTGACATTGTCGGCTGTGTGAGCTAAGGCGTTATCGTCGAGAATAATGACGTTATTCAATAGTTCTGGCCGTTTGATGCGTACGGCACGGCGCAATTGTGACACCAAAAAGACCTGTAATACTAGGCATTCACAGTAATCCCCTCACACATACAAGCACACCTTGACTGTCATACACCAGTATAACCATGATTTTTGTTGCTGAAGGAGTTTGGCGATACTTGTGTTTGCATGGTGACCCAGGGAGACGCCATTCATTGTACTGTCGCTCTTGCCCACGATTCATCATTTGCAATGATGCGATTCCCTTCTTCCTGAAATCTAGCCAGATTGGTGCGACTTGTTTCATAGCAAGTCCACTTCTTTATCTCATTTAATTGATGTGCCATCCACTTTTCACACATTTTCAGCATGTTCAGATCCTCCCGTAAAATGAAGCGCACTATTTTTTCCAATTTCTGTTTGCTCTTCTAATTCCACAATGCCCAGTGCCTTTCATGGCGTAAGAACTGTTCCATTATATCCTTGTTAGAGGACACAGGAAGCCCACTGAGCGGCAGATCGACATTCGACATTCTGCCCCGCTTGGAGACCTCCCTCCACCTTGCCACTGTTCAACATGGTAGAACAAGCGCACCCAGTGCTTCCTGTAGCTCTGTGTGGCATTTTCGTGCATTCCTACAGGGGAGTAAGAGAAATGCTATTTTCACATACGCGCGTTGTTCACTCTTCGTTGACCACTGTCGCTTACGAATTTTTTATAATCAGGTGTGCTTGGCATTGCGTTGCTACTAGTGGCGAGTTACAGCTATACAATGCAATTTCCAAATAAATCAATATTGTGCGATTTAATTCCAATTTTTCTTGAACAGTTACGTATTTCATCTGTATTTGAATGCCAGGTGGTACATTTTCTTTTTGTTGTTTTCACACTTACATTAGTTGAACAACCTCAATCTTAGAATGGCAGTTGTGAGAACAAGAGAATGTAGAATGTATTAAATTACGTGTTTGCAGAAAAACAAAAATTTCATATATATTCAATGCTTGATATATTCAATGCTTGTGCATAAATTTTGGGTCAATTTCAAAGAAAGTGTTATGCATGCTCTGCAGAGAAGTGTTAACAAATTTAGCTATTAGTTTTAGTTTATGCTTATTAGTATCTGAATTTTTTTAAATGTGAAAAAGAATTAGTTTTTATAAAATTATTTAGATTTGATTTTGGTTTATTTACGGGCTCTTTAACATCTAAGGTCATCATTGTCCCATTCAAATCAGAACCGCCTGTGGTGCCTCAGTATTAAAAACGGGCGTTAAACACTACGCAAAAAAAAAAAAAAAAAAAAAAAAAAAAATCAAACCAGGGCGTGAAATGGCTGACAAATTTTGCTCAAAGGCCTCTTCTTTCAGGCTTAAGTTTCTTTTTCGTGCCGTAAATCTACGAAACGGGACCCATGGCTTTACTTCCCTTCCGAAGAAAGTCATACTTAGGATTTTTATGCCGGAAAATATCCATCGATCGAAAATTATTTAGGGGAAACAAGATTAATAACCCTGCATATAATAA
This sequence comes from Metallyticus violacea, assembly GCA_030762175.1. Taxonomy (NCBI): domain Eukaryota; kingdom Metazoa; phylum Arthropoda; class Insecta; order Mantodea; family Metallyticidae; genus Metallyticus; species Metallyticus violacea. The sequence goes on from CM060830.1 coordinate 44,955,346, forward strand.
TATGATAATAAGTATCTGATCTAATAGGTCTAATCATAAAAAACTAGAAAAAATAATAAAATTATTTGCTTGCTTTAGTATTATTGGCGCAAGCAAGCATTGTTTTGCATATTACTTTATAAAAGAATATATCTCAGAAAGCAATTATCGTAAAGAAACAAAATTTTGTGCAGTACTTACTAATAACATAGTTGTATTGTGTTACAAGTTCTAATTCAATAGTTTAAAAACTACAGAAGTTAGAAATGTCAGTTCCAATGTCCTTTAAGGCCGGATTTGTGAACGGGAGGTCTGCGGTTCGACTACCGTTAATACTTTCCTCCTTGACTAAAGTTTTTCTTCAGGATTTTCCTCGTTCCTCAACCGGCGAGATACTTTAAATTTAGGCCTGTAACGCTTCATTTTGAAAATAAATAAATAAATAAGACAATGAAGACTCGAACGCTAATGAATATTACCATTAGCGTACTTAAACTTCAATTCACAGTCACCAAAATCTCATGGAAAATATGTTGAGAAATAACACTTATATTAAAATGTGTTTAACTTGCTTCTTTTCCAAGCAAATGGCCGTCATGGGTAGCAGCGACGGTTGTATTCATCTGAAATATATTTTAGGTATATTAATGATATAAAAACACCTCTAAGGTCCATATGAGTATAGGCAAGTTTAGAAGATGTTTATTTATAGTTTCAAACTTAACAAAATTTAAGAAGTGTTGCTTGATCAGAGACCATCTGATATCCGGAACACTGTTCTATAAAAACTGACAATGCGAGAGGTGCCAGTCAATAGTTTTACAATTCAATAATTTGACAAGTTTCTGTTTCATAAAGCATGAAAATTTACAAAATTGACATGATAAATTTGTCACACTCCATTTCATGAAAATTATAGTGTGACCGATAACAAGTAGCATTTATCAGAAATATTTTGACATATTTGTTTTATGAAACATAATGTTGTCAATACAATAGTGACAAGTTGATATATTTATAAAATTACCACACGTAATATCACAAGAGAGTCTGAGATTGCCGATAAATTCACGAACGTAGTGAGATCTAAAAAACTCAGAGCATATTGTAATATTTATTAGGACTATTTCAAGAATAAAATAAAAATTTGAACATAATTCCCGTAAACTTGACTTACAATATTGTAATAATTGTACATTTGTATTATGAATACTTAACTTTTCAAGCCAATATATATATATTTGAAATTCGCCCACAGAATATTAATAATTGTATAAAATGTTAAAACCTTAATAAACACGTTGTTCATAGTGGTAAACTGTTTTCTCTGTTTTACTTTTCTCAGTTGGTATTAGTAAATTGAATAGTAGCGACTGTAATAGTGGACTTTCGTCTACTTAATTGTAAAATTAAATGCATTGCACTTCGTCAGATTTAATTTAAATTACACATAATATAATTGAATCTAATATAATTATATTATTATCATTATTATAACAATAACTCACATAAAGTAAATAAGAATGCTCGGTAAAGAGCAAGCAAATAGTCTTGAAATACCTTTATGATGGTAGCAACATAATCATTTGTTGACAATTTATTTTTACATAATTGCCAGCTTTATAAAACAGTAATTTGTCTTGTGACAAGTTATAATTGTATACCTATCATATTTGACATATTTGTAAGTTATATGAAACAACTAGTTGTCACAATGTACCGACAAATTGCCAAGTTTTATGAAACAGGGTCCAGCTATTTCTAAATTTAGCTATGGTTGGTTTACATGCTGGAGCACCTCAGTCATACTTCTAAACATTCAGCTCATAAAGGCAAGTCTAAAGCTCAGGTAGAATTAGAAAGGTATTGTTTTTTCTTCCGGCATTGTTTTGATTTCTCCACAGCTCTCTCTCTATATATTAGCTACGTGTAGGTGATATGTGTGATCGAAAACAAAAAATGGCACGCTATTCCATGAAGCATGCAACAGTAACGCTCAACACTGATTACATTTCCGGTTCAGAAGTTCCGGTTTCACTTAAATTGCTTTCCAGTGATATGTAGAGGAATGTATGACAGGCACTTCAACTTAACGAGCCTTTACGTTTGCAGCTTCCTGGTAGAGGATACAGTAAATACCATCACACGCGATTGTGTAATGCTAGCAGAAAAGATACAGTTCATTGATTTACTACCAGCTACAGCAGCAGCAAATGTTTCACAAAATCCGAGAACAAGCACTAAATCGGTTATCAAGTTTAACGAGCTGCAGACATTCTACTGAAATCGCAATAAGCTGAAGAATTGACATTTCGTGAGCTATCTCATAAAGTGAATTAAGCATCACTTGTAACCAAGGGCTGCTACATACAGTCTTTTGCGAATTTATGAGAACAAGCAGGAAATTTAGTTTTATGTTATTCAGTGCTGTAACTGTTTGCTCCAATTCTATGCCGCCTTATTGATACCCATTGTTGAGGTAGTTAACTGGATTGTGCTAATTATAGCCACTGCTTTTATTGATTGTACTAGAAGTGAAGCAATTTGTTTGTGTTTCTAGCTGTTTTAACGTTTTATTTACCAAGCATATTTTTATTCGTAATAGATATAACACTAAAGAAAAGAAGTAAGATCACAACCCTTCATGGATTTAGTAATATGATTCAGACACAGATAATAGGTGAATTTAATGTAAGTTTGGGTGCCGTTAATAATATAATTAAAAGGAAAATTGAGATTAGTCAGTTTCACCTCAAAGGAAAGGACCATGTGCCCCCCCCTTTTTATTTGTTTTTATTTAAGGACGCTCCTCTTTAACATCTCAGGTCATCGGCGTCCCATTCAATTCCGGGCGTCAAACGGCCGACAAATTTTGCTCAGAGGCCTCTTCTTTCAGGCTTGAGGTTCTTTATCGTGCCGTAAATGTACGACACGGGATCCACGGCTTTACTTCCCTTCCAAAGGAAGCCATAATTAGGATTTTTACGCCCGAAAAAATCCATCGATCCTGGCCGGGTTTGAACCCGCGACCTTGGGCTTATAAGGCAAGTATGGTTACCACTACACCACCAGGACCGATTACGAAAATGTGCACAAAAGAGGATGTTTTGGGGGATGTTTTGATTCCTACTGGCGGAATTATGAACAGCAAAATGTACATTCCAACTTCTGAGAAAAGAGCTGCCCCAGAACTGAACAGACTGGCAGAGAAATTGAACATTGAAAATACGATTTTCCAGTTAAGACCATGCTTATGTCATGAATAGAAGAATGTTAAAGACTTTATGGAGAAAAACGGTTTTCATTGTTTGGACTGACCTGGAAATTCACCGGATCTTAACCCTAAGAGAATCTTTGGGCGATTGTTAAGAAACGGTTGAGGTAAATGGATTGTACCGCCAAAGATTTGTGCTATAATAAAGTGTGGTTTCATGACCCAGAAACAACTAAAATATATAAATAACTCGTTGGCCCGGGGCCAAAATGAGAGTGGTAATTAAGGCCAAAAGTGGGCACATTAAATACTAAAAACACTTAAGTGAAAATTCAATATTGAAAGTTTGTGAAACTATTAAAAAAACGAATAACATCTTTGTTCACATCAATATGCACAAGGGTGTACTCCAGCATTTCCAACTTTTTAATTTCCTCTATTGTTTGATGCATTTTTATACGTAAAAATACCGTATGTCGGGCATTGGTTTACATTCTGACTGCAGTAGTTTAATTTGAAGAGGTGACAGAAAGCGGCATTGTATTCATGCGTCACATGAATAGTCACTTCGCATCACGTGCTTCTCCAGGAGAATTTTGTCTCAAGTTTTATGCAGGTTGGTTGTAAAAGGTTGAATAAAATATTTTAAATCAGCATTAAGTAATTATATTAAAACAGTATAAAAATGGCATTAAATATGGGAAAACTTATAATTATTTCAATAATGTGAAGTAACGATGCTTTTCTGTAGGCACTACAGGGCCCTGCGGTCCAATACATACAAGTTCTTGTAAAGTATGGGTCTTGTAACTTTCTATTCCATGAAAGAAGTACAACGCTTGTAATGTATTACTAAACATTTACTAATGACGTCATATATGAGCAAGATGGAGGAACAGCTGTTGCCACAAGTCGCCATACATTAAATTAGGTTATGTCCACTCCTTAGTAATACGTTCGTATTTTTTAATGTACAAAGCGGATTAATGGGTTTTGTACATGTTCTCAGATATAATGATAATTTAAATACTTTATTGAGCAAATATCACAATATCCAAGCGTAATAATCCACTTTGAGACGACGGCCGCACACGGCTATATTTAGGGGCATCAATTACAGTAATTGAGAGATGGCAGGAGAGTCGATCTTTCCGATTGCTCTTGGTCATTTATTTTATTAGTTCATTTGATCATCTATATTTTTGTTTTTATTACTTGTTCTCATTATAAACAAAAACTGGGGAAAGTATGTCAAAGAGATCATTTTAAAAGAGAATGAAGAATGAAATGAAAATATTTTCGTGGCATGTAGCAAGAACCTTAAATAAAAATAAATAAACTAAGATGCTCGACTGATATATATTTGAAAGAGGAAATGCCAATACCAGTCATAAGCTGTACTTTAACTTAACATTTTTATTGTATACAAATACTGAATTATTCTTGTTTTATACATATTTCTACTCTCACCTTCATATTTGCTAATACCTCACATATTTAGGTCAACTAGCTCCTAAAGTTATTAAAAGGATATTAAATGTTGTGTTAGTTTTTGAAGCTACCAATATTCCTATACTTGTAGAGTAGAGAAAGGTTTACAAATTACCAGAGCCCGAATAATACTGGAATAGAACAACGGAAACTCACTTGTACACTTGTAAGTATGGAGTTATAAAGTACAAGTGTAGCAGAAATCTTTGTGAAGCAGAAGTTTACTAGTATCTATAAGTTACAAGTGCACACACTTGTAATGTATTAGACCACACTTTTGTGGGACAGGGCTTAGAGCATTAATGCAGCAATAATCAGTTATTTCAATTAGCAGTAAGCCGCTACTGAATGGCAGGCTATATGTTTTCGTGTGAATTCCTGAAGTTATTGCTTTATTTCGTGTTGTGTTAATTGAATGCAAAGAAAATTAAAATATACAACTCCTACGTTCTAAGCCATTTTGTTTGTGACCACTGGAAGCTAAAGTTAAAATTAAATACTTGGTACACAAGTTAGAGCATTAAAATGAGTCAAACTGTGATCTCAAAACATAAAAAGTATACAACGCTTTCTGTAGAGAGAGACTTCATCCTGCAGATTCCAGGCTTTAGAAAATGGGCAAAAATTCAAAATCTTTCAAACCGTTTAATACTAAAAAAAGGAGTTTCAGAGAAAAATTGTTCTATCGGTGTTAGAGTTCATGAATATAAAAGATAAACACTATGAAGATATTTTCTTGTACATAAAACATGACTTTATTTTGCTTAAAAAATTATGAAAGTATAGAGTGTCATATCTTCACAAATCATTACATACCAGAATTTTAAATATAAAATTTAAAAATGTAAAACATTAATAATTAATGTGCAACAATGTTAGTTTTTGGACTTAGGTTGTTTCACACGGACAGTTTAAAATTATAGTTAGTAATAATTTTATCGTTCAGAGCCTATATATTACTCCCAACAGAGAGTTTGTGTTTTGTTTTGTTTAATTTCGTTATTTCATTTGTTTCTTATGAAAACCCATTACATTTGTTGTATTCAGCCGTTAGTATTGACATTTTGATAAAATGATAATACAATGTGCAGTGTGGCATAAAATTATGCACTTACATATCTTAAGAACATGAAATAGCGATATACGTGCTTATGTTAAATACCATTCTATGTTTTGAGTTTACCGTTATGTTTGACAGCTATATTACGTATATAGATAGACCTTCGTGGTCTATTAGCTTTTGCGACTACTAATCTAGAGGTCCTGCGTGCGAATCCCGGTAAGGTCAAGCTGTCTGGGTTTATCCTGAGAAGTTGAATACCAGATAGCTTTGAGGCGCCGAGGACTCCGAGTTCATCATTTATTAATTTCATCTCATTCATGACTTCGGACTTAAGCACATCTATAGCATTCAGTTCACAGTCTACAGGTGTCGCAAAAAGACCTATGCAGTCAAAGCGACAATAAATTTAAAAAAAAATAACGTATTTATGTTTCCAAGTTGCCAGATTTAAATTTCTAGAGAAGAAATGCCTTCCCTTACCTTTTCGTACTGTTATCAGATGTTAAGAGGCTTTAAAAATTTCCCCAACAGTGGTAGACAGAATGTGGGAAGATTTTCGAAAGAGAGTGACGTATATGTGTTAATAATGCAATGTTTCTAATGCCCACCACGTAGATTTCTGCTTAGAGGAAAGGAAAAATAAATTCTCGCGAGTCGCACCCTTTACTCCCAACTGTGAGCATGGGAATCAAGCAAAACGGACCTATGTTCGAAACCTGAATGTCACACATTCCTTCAATGAAGCACGTTCAATAAAGTGACCGAGGTCGCAATGTTTCCAGTTTTTCACGTCCTTAAAATGTCAATGGAGCACTGGTTACGGATTCACTTCTGATTTATTACTCCTATTTATTATTTTAAATAGAACGTATTTTACAATATAGTGTCAAAACTTGCTCTTTTATACGATAATGAAAAATGGAAGCTAAGGAAAATAGACAAAATACAACATCAGACAGCAGGAATGATAAAGATCTATTATGAGAGATCTTAGAGTAACTGGTCTGTTCGGTGTCGTTAGATACCAAAGGAAAAGTATAGATAATGTCCCTGAGCGTCTATCATTACAAATAATTTCTTGCACACCAACAGAGGATGGAAACAACAGTTCTTTTATAAAACAATTTGACTTTGAAACAGGACTAGCCCGGTCTTTCATTGGAAGAAAAAGGCTAGCCATAGTAGGTAAATATTTACAAAGAAAATCTGTCAAACGTACAAAACTAGTGTGCAGATTGTTCTTTCTTTATGCACGGTATCACCGCATCTCGTACTAATGTTCTATAGGCCAAATGCACTCCACATAAAGTTGAATGCTTAAAATATATTATTGCTCCTTTCAAACTTCCATGACAGTTCTGGCGATGCCTAAACATAAATACAGATATTATTGATGGTGTAACTTTAGCTGATTTGATCTGGCAACAGCGTGGCTCTCTTGAACATCGTGGTGGCGCAGTGCTTTCAAACAGTTGGCCTGGCATCAATTACCGTTTGGGTCGAATTACCTCGGAGAAGAGACGTAGGAGGAGCCCACTCCGCCCCCGCAGTTTGGAGAGGTACAGCAATGAATTACCAAAAAGGAAAGATATCTGCTTTCCTATACAGTCTGAAGAAAAAATACGTCCTTTGCATCAAAGAAGTAATAAGAAGTATTGCAGTTTTTAGATTCTGGGCTCCCTCCCCCCCCCCTTTCTTTTTGTAGACAATTGCGAGTCTTGCCAAAACTTCCAGACTTGAGAGAGGAGCTTTGGATATAAGAAAAAGCATACCTCTTTTCCCCGATGATATGATTTTCATAACAGAAATGTCGAGAAAGCACCTCTGAGAGCAATTGGTAAACAGCAAGATGTAATACAGGCTTCGAAAGTGTGACAACAGACTTCAAAAATGTTTCCAAAGCCACGGCCACTGAATAATGAAACACAAAAATATTCCTTTGGTTTGAAATTGTGGCTAGCGGCTTCTAAATTCAGCATTTATTTTCTTCAAATGAAGGAAATTTCACCCTTCCAACTTGCCTTAGTCTTATATTCGAACCTGAGACTATTGGGAGAAAATCAAAGAGTAGCTATGTGAAAAATGCACAGTCCATGAGCCAACGTGAATAACATTTTCTTTTAGTTCGAAAGTACTTAATGTTCTGAAGATTTCCGTGTTCGCCTCGGATCGTGAATTATTATCAAGTAAATACTTACTGGAAGTTCCTGTGAATTCAGCTCTCAACTCTGATAGGAATAATAATACGGGGAGCCAATGACAAAAAAACCAGGCTTGAATTTAAGTATTGAGTAGGCTAATGCCGATGTAAAGTTAGTTGTTTAGAATGGACGAATCTGTTTTGTTCCTTTCGTTGTCTGTTGATTTCATGTAACATGCGTGTGAAGTATAAATCTGTTAGCAAGATAAATAATATGTCTATTTATATCCATAATAACAGTAACAATGTAAAGCTAAGCAGGTGTGTAATAAACCGTAAATTTAGTAAACTTCCCGTTTTCTAAATTTACGTGACAGAGCATTTTCTAGGCGTTTTTATTTTTTTCCCTCCTTTCTTTTTCCTTAGTCACTGCAAAAACAAATGCCTGCATTCTAAAGCACTGTATGGTGCATCCCGGAAGGAGTTAAAATGATAACGGTAATAATAATCCCAGGACACGAAGCACAGTAAGCCGTCTTTACAGTTTCTAGAGGCGTTCAGGATGACTCGAGCTCATTTTGCGGTCACAGCTGAGCCACTTAATGCTATTAAAATCCAAATAAACCAGTATACTTAAGCTAGAACGTCTACTTTTTGCACAACAGAAACTCTTGGGACACAGTCATTAGCGCTTTGTTCAAGACAGCCCTATAAAAAATTTCGAAATAGGATCTGTTAACGCCGTTGTTATCATCTTATAACCGTGTGCAAAACGCGCTTTATGGGGCTTTTCTGGTATGTTACGGAGTAAAATTATTTATATTTATAATGCTGTTTACTGTATGAAAAAGGAGTGTTAAATTATTCCGTTTGAACAAAAGTAGTTTTTGGAGGCCATAGAAAACTTTCTTCTGGTTTTGTAACCCCAATGACTGTTCCGGAAGAATGAACAGTTTAGTGGTTAAAATATGGAACTGGTTGCTTCGACTTTTACACAAATATTTATTGCACCTCAATCGGTGACAAACGTATGACTGGATTTATTTTGATCGTTAGTAGAGTGGAGACATTTTGACATTAAAAGTAGGAAATGTGCAACATTAAAAAAGGAAGGGGGAGAAGGCCGTCACGCAGAAACTACACAAACTAAGAGAATTCTTCAGAAAGTTGAATTTATGAAGATTATTACAGATGGTAGAGAGCAGAGAATGTAGTAAAAAACAAATAACACTAACTGAAGATATACATACGTGTTTAATAAAAAGTGTAACTTTCAGGCTTAAAAGTATATGCTTTTCCCGCATCATTAATATTTTATTTACGCATTATATAGTTAGCTTAACGGCCAATTATTGCACTAACTAAAACGGAATGTGATTGATATTTAACCTACATATTAATTTTAGGCTTACAATTGCTTGTTTCTCTGGGTTCGAAACCGTTGTGTTCTCTCCGCCTGCACACAAGTACATACGCTACCGCTTAAACGCTGTACATTGCCCCGTATCGGTTCATTCCATTGCTGTTCGGTACTGAAGCCGCAGGAAGGGCGCTGTCTGTAAGGGCGGGTTCGATTATTATTATTATTATTATTATTATTATTATTATTATTATTATTATTTGTCTATATCCACACGCAGATTATTCCCCCATATTCTTTCACATGAGACCAACGAGTATCGCTTGGCGAGAGTATCCTTACTAACAATAACAACCCCCCCCCCGTATGCCATATCTCCCCCGAGTCACCTTAATGACGTCCTGGGCGATATTCAAAAGGAATTCGCTTTCTAAAACATAATCAACTGCTGCTACTATACAGTTATTAGAATGCATTTATACTTTAAAAATAACAGGCATAAAAGATTATTGTTGACTGTATTGCTGCATCTAATATTATTTACTAGCGCTTTACATGTGAAGTAAAGTTTATGAAATGTATAAATATTAAGCTTGTTTTTACATAAACTTCTGTTTTAAGCAGAAATATAAACAAAAAGACAATGGAGATTAACATAGTCATTTATAGGTCTTTTATTCAACAAATTTTGACCTGAATAAACTTTTAACTTAATTTGCCATGTTTTATAATGAAAAAATACGCAATGTCCTCCACTGAGTTACATATGCTTTTGGAAATCTCATAAATTCAGTATAATCTGGCATGGTTATTACTTATTATTGCACAGAACAGAACAGAAAATTAGAAGCATTGTTGTCCATGTTGGGAGAGTCGAGAAACAACAACTGCGTTGAACATAATCTATGGTTGCCATCCGTCCAGATTTTATTACAACCAATGTCCAGACATGATGCTAAAAATATCAATTTTTTTTTTAATTCTGTGTTAAATATCATTTGAAGACATGGAGGAATAAAGATGAAGATCTAATTTTCCAGATTTTAGATTATACTGCCATTTGATAAAGAAACTAATAACTTTTCTTTGATTATACTCATCTTATAACGCTCAAGAGTCCAGTGATATTCACAGTTCAAAATATTTGGGGAAGATGGAAAACCGACGAGAGTTCGGTTATTTGCTAGAAAAATTATGAATATCCTTCTATTTTCTGAGAATGTAAGATTTAATGTTTAGAGTTCTGGATTATAAAATACACCTTCAAAAGATCACAGCAGTAGAAAAATTAAAAATAAATTTATATTTAAGTAATAAAATATGCAGTTATAGGTGTCCAGACATTTCTACTTCAAAAGATGACAACTCTAACATACCCAATAACCATACATTGCAATGGAATCGACCGCAACTGAAAGTGCCTGTTTGGTTCAAATACATCTTCCCACACGTCTGAAAATTTCTTACAGTTCATTTTTAACGACAACTACTAACGATTTTTCGAACGATAGTGGCGTTTATTGAATAAATTTAAAATTTAATGTTGAAACAAAGAAGAAACCTCATTCAAGCTGTGATTCTACCAACTGGAGTCGAGTGTATTTGCAGATACTCACCTTAACCCCAAAGAACCGCCACGAGTGGCCGAGATCGTTAAGGCATAGACTCGTGAGCGAAGGTATTGGGTTCGATTCCCATCAGGACCGTCCTCTCTGGCCGAGGTTTTTTCCAGGTTTTCCTCATTCCTCGTATATGCAAATACTGGAGAGGTACCATAAACATAAGCCTGAAACGCTTCCTTTCTTAAAAAAAAAATCCTTCCCAAATTTATCATTACATTTCATACATCATCAGTATCACCGCCTATGATGCCTCAGCAGTTAAATCGAGCGTTAAACACTGTAAAAATGTATACGATATTTCGCTATATTATTACTATTATTATTATTATTATTATTATTATTATTATTATTATTATTATTATTATTATTGAGATTTCGTCCTTCGATTTGACGAAAACTACAAGATAAAAAAACTTTAACCAAAATCTTCATATATGCCGGATTAGAACCTGCACCCATAGCATCTGGCACATTGAAGCAAATGTGTGATTAGAAAATGTCCACCCAAGAAAGATCCTTCCTTTGACCTAGGCATTTGAAACATTTTTTATAACCTAAAATAAAGATTTTGCATTTCCGATTGCCATTATTCGATTATAATTGAAGTTAACTATCGAATTCATGAATTATTCCACTTTGACGTGAAATATTTAAGAGAAGCTGAATGAGAAAACAAACAAAAGTTGTACTTACTGTATGGACGCGAGTTTCAGCACAAAAGCCATGGCTTCGTTCAACACAAACATGCACACGCACATACACTCACCTCGTCCGCCGGGTACTCAAGAAAGCTCTGACATCGTACGATCTGGTTCCAGCTGACAACAGCACACTGACCGACTTTCAAAGGCGCGCGGAATAGATGTGTCCGTCTTCTACCTGCCTCGCAGCTAGCGATGACTACGTCACTCTCCCCACCTGGCGTGTACACCCGCATCCAAAAGGTGTGCGCTCGTCCAGTAGCCGGAACGGACGGCGATCCTATTCATTAAGGAAGAGGGCGTCGGTGAAGTAATTTATAAACACGTAAATCCGCTTTATGACAAAGGAGAAGAGAAACACGTGCATGATGAAACACCAAGTTGGTGTAAGCAACTCGGAGCAAAGACCGACAGTTTTCAGCAGTCAGCTTGCAGATTCGTTGTTAGCGAAGGCTGATGGTATCTTTCAAAAGGAAAGTAATTCCGTTAGTTCGCAGTCATTTGGAACAAGTGTGGGGGAAACAAGTTCCGCTGTATAAATATGTAGTACATATATGATATATTTTATGACAAAAGAAATCAAACGTTAAAAAGTTATAGATGCAAAGAAAATATTTTGTCAGCCGTTTTCAAAAAATATTTTTAATAGCTGACAATGGTATGTAATAGTGAATTGTGTTAAAATTATAACTTTTAATACTATTACGAGAAGTAAACAATGTTCTACGTTCAATTAAGTGACAAACGATGCACAGCTTACAATTAAAAGTAGTGCGACCAATAAACGACTTTCTACTGTTCAAATATTTGACAAATGATATTGGTGGTATTTAGCAAAGGAGAGCTTATGATTAAACGTTTAACCGCAAAGTGGGGATACTATGGTCAGCTTTTAATGACCTTTTGGGTTTCTCTCTTACAATATTACTCAAAAAACTATATAAAAATTAATTTAAAGTATTTGATCTCTTTCATATTTTCTCTTCTCATGAAAACACAAACATAAAATGTATATTAAAAATTTACCCTATCTAGCGTCACCGCAAAATATGAGGCGAATTCGGACAAACATTGTTTTTGCTCTTATTTATGAATATGAATTCGAACAATGCTTTTTTTAAGAAAAACATTAGAATAATATAGAAGTATGTTTTAAATAAAAGAAAAAAATAGTATTTTGCTTTGAAATATACCTCAAATTATTACAAGTTTAATAAAAATACTTCAGAAACTGAAAATGAAGAAATTACCAATTTCGTTTTATTGCAATGGACGCACACAGTTTGTTTTCTAGGACGTGCTGCACATTTTTCATGCCCCAAGCTCTTGCAAATTTCTCAATGCTGGACCAAGTTTTTTGCAAAAGAACTTTATCGCAATTACTCTCAGCTTCGGAAATTTTACAGGCGATGAGCACAATGATTCAACTTCAGCACTGATGCTTTTTCTAGATTGAATGCTGATTTGTTTTCCTCGCCTAGTGGACCTGGATGGCACACTTTTTTTTTTTTTTAATTTAATATCGATCGAAAGGTACAATGCTGGCAACATGAAATCCAGAGCAAGTTCCTCAAATGTCTTATTCAGGGCAACTCAGATTTAGGAATACTTCCATGATTTTTCTTTTCCCATTTTTCAGACTTTTCTCTCGATATTCGTTTTAAAGACTCGAAGAAGGATAAACCTATCAAGAGGTTGGCAAAGATGGAGGAAGTAACATGAAATGTATGTCTAAGTCAGTCATAGTAAGAAACGATTGTCTCTAATCAATAATTCTGTTCCTTGGAGTTTAGTTTAATAAGACAAGCACAATCTGAAAATATCAAATGTTAAATCATCTAGATTTTGTGCTGATACAATGTGCTCTTGAGGCGCCCATTTTCTACACATGAAGTATACAAATAGGTTGCCTTATAGAGGATATAAGAGCGTAATAAGACACCGTCAGCGGAATATTGACAATCACAGAAGTCAAGAATCACTTCTGGGTGCTTACAACCTATTTTAACAACTTTAGATTTGGAAATGAAGAATCGCACTTGAAAAAATTCAGTTTTGGGCCGGAATTGGAACCACGCATCTCCAGCCTTTCGATTTGACTCTCTTATCAATTGAGCTACCGTGTACTACAAGCACGGAACCACGAACCTCTCTCACCTGATTCTGCATACCTCGAAGACTTCCCTAAGGTTTCTCTACTATGAGAGATTAATTCCTTAAGAGACGACATGATAACTCACTTGTTGAAAGTCAGCCCGGAAGGCTGAAGATTCGTGGTTCGAATTCCAGCCATGACCGGTATTTTTCAAGTTTGATTCTTCATTTCCAACTTAATGTCATGCACACAGATAGTATGAAAGAACAATTTCTATGTATTTAGATTTTTCTGGATCATCGCTGAAGATAGTTTCATTATTATAAATTATATTTTCCAGTGGCTAATTTCTCAATGCTTCTTACAGACTATCGAAGTATTTGCTCAGCATTTCCACGTCTGCAGATGAACTAGCACTTAATTAGTTTTTTTCCCTTCAAAACGATGATTGAGTATAGAATGCTTAGAGAGAAACATTTTACTCCATTTGTGTTCTAATATTCGATTCTTCCATTTCTGGAAATAAAAAGTATAATAATAATAATAATAATAATAATAATAATAATAATAAATATCGTTTAAATATCAGAAATTCGAAATGGAAAAATCCAGCATATTTTAGAAGTTGTTTACATCCATGTTTATTCTTCATTTTATTTTTGGATATCTAATATTTTTCTGCCGCTTCCCTTATGCTTGCTTTTCCCAATACCACATCTCTTAATGCTTTCTGTTGGTTCTGGAAGTCATTAGGTTGATATCGACGTCCAACTAGGCTCGCTGCAGCATACTTTCGGAAAGCACAACTTTACTACAGATGAATATAGATTGCAAAGCTTCTAGAATGTAAATAACTAGAATTTACACTTGTAATAAAGTGACTGAACACACCATTTATATACATTCTAAACAAGGATGCAGATTCGCCGTAATGTTTGCCCAGCCTAGCCTTAGATTCTTCTGGGTGGGTGATTGGGTGACTGGCAGACAAACAGATTGATATCGGGGGGGGGGGGGTTAATGCAGTTTTGGCATCCTCCAGCAGGTCAGTTTATAAGGCTTATTGTGCAGCCACAAAAAGCACTGTGTAATTCTTAGTTTTTAAATCACAGTTTGACTGTAATAAATTTCGAATGGTCTGCCCGGATTTTTTTTTATTTCAATTTTCTCTTCCAATGGCCGCAGAGAGAAAGAGTTAAGAGTATAAGCTTTGTATAATGTTCATTTCTTTACATTCAATTAACACAAAATGAAGTAAAGCAACAATTCCGAATGCATACAAGACTGCATTAGTCTGCAATTCAGAAATAGCTTACTAAGTACTAACAAAGCGACTAATTATTACTGCTGGAGTGCCTGCATAAGAGCATTGTTGTTTCAAATGTAAGAGGATCATTTGAAAAGTTCTTGAAATGACCCACAGATTGCAGCAGCAGTTCCTAAGCAGTTTTGTTATCAAAACCCGCCATCTTCCGCAGTAACATTTGTGCAATGGATTGTTCAAGAACTGTAGTAGCTATCTATAGCTGTTTGTTGCAGTGTAGATATTTAATGGTAAAGAAGTGGATGATAGCAACAAAAATTCATACATATACGAGGGTAGATCCATACGTTTCCAGCCTCGTCGATAAGGATTATCGCCTTCATAAAACCCTTATCTGGTACCATACCTTATCTGTTAGGTAAATAATTGTAGCTATAACTTCCGCTCCGCTATGTTCAGTTGTTCAGATATAGTTGCATAAAGAAGGCTATATGTAGAAGCTTGTGTGTCGAGATGCTATTAAGTTCTTCACAAAAGAAGGACTTACTCCAAATGAAATTAAACAGCGACTGGATGATGCATATGGGCAAGCATCCCCCTCATACTCTACCGAAAAAAACGAGTGAAACTTTTTCAAATGGATCGAGAAAGCATTGAAGACGAAGAGCGTGCAAGTCCGCCCTTGGAAGTGCTCGCTCCTGAAAACATCACTCTTGTGGAAGGAGAAATTGTGGAAGACCGGCGGCTCAAAGTTACAGAAATAGCAGCAAGGTTGGGCCTTTCTAAAACAACAGTCCTTCCAATTATTCATGAACATTTAAACATGAATAACTGCAAGATGGGTGCCTGGACTTCTTCCCTCAGTCCAAAAGTAGCAACGAGTCATCTGTTGTCAGACATTTTTGGTGCTCTGCCGTGGCAACGAGACAGAAATCCTGCAAACCATTGTTACAGGAGATGAAACTATGGTCCTCCACTATGAACCCTTGTCCAAAAGAGAATCAATGGAGTGGCGTAAATCTCGCTAAGCACCGCCTCTAAAGGCCAAGGCCATTCAGTCAACCAAGAAGATCATGGCCACAATCTTTTGGGTTTGTGAAGGAATACTCTTCATTGACTTCAAGGATAGAAACACTACAGTAAATTGGGAATACTATGCTGGGCTACTGCACAGGGGTGTGCCTTCTTCACGAAAACATGCCTGCGAAAACACAGCTCTTATTGCAAAGGAAGTTGTGAAGAAATGTGACTATAAGGAGATCAACCATTCAGCCCAGATTTAGCTCCCAGTGACTATTTTCTCTTCTCAAAACTCAAGAAGGACCTTTGTTAAAGGAAATTTAAGTGTGACGAAGTGATGGATGCTGTTTATACTCATTTTGCTGACAAGACTTCTGACTGTTTGGGAAGGGTTGAAATGTTAATTCAAAGATGTGAGAAGTGTATATAAAGAGTAACTATATAACTATACTGAAAAGTGAAATATAGCTTTTGTCTTTATCATATCTAGAAAATGGTTAGGCCGAAAACTTATGGACCTACCTTCGTACGACAAACACTCCAGGAAACTCTGCACCATTATTTTCATCCAAATGGACCACGGAGTTAAACATGGCCTGAAAGCTTGAAAGATGTCCCACACAGCGGAAGAGCAAAATCCCTAACGACATGGGAAATTGTCATGGATCTGGAGGATCGTCGAATAAAGGTGTCCGAAATTACTGAAGCTCTGGGCATTTAAGACGAATGCGTTTTTCACATTTTGAGGGAAGAACTGTGCTTGAACAAATTATCAGCAAGATGGGTGCCGCGACTGCTGACTCAGGATCGAGAGCGAATCAGAGTGGAAATGTCTCGGTAAAGTTTGGTCCGTTTTCAGAGATCCCGCCGACTTTATGCGTCTGTTTATGGCCAATGATGAAACATGGGTGCACTATGACAAACCTGAAATAGAACAATGGAAGGATCACGAATCTCCGCCGCCAAAGAATGCCAAGTGTATGAAATCGGCTGGGAAGATCATGGCGTCGATTTTCTGGGATGTTAATGGTGTACTGCTAATTGAATATTTCCCTACTGGGCTATCTATCACTGGAGTGTATTATGCTAATCTTTTAGCTCTACTAAAGACAAAAATACGTTTATCAAAGAAGTCAGTCATCTTGCTTCAAGACAATGTCTCCATGTCGTTGTAATGGCAAAAACCAATTAGTTGGGGTACAATTTGCTGCCACATTCGTCTTATTCCCGTTTCATCTGTACTCTAAACAGAGAAAATTCCTTGTTGGAAAGACATTTTCTTCCGATGAAGAACTTAAATCATCAGTTGAGGCTTATTTTGCAGACCTGAAGGAGTCTAACTTTCGTGATAGGCTTTGGAATATCGCTGCACAAAGTGCATTAGTGTCAAAGGAGACTATGTTGAAAAATAAGAATAATTTCAAAAATCTATGCCGTCTTTTTGTACATCATTTCGAGAGCCCCTCGTAATATTATTTTGATATTGAAATAGCTGCAGGTTATCGCATATTCAATAACATGAAAATGTTACCACTAATATATCTTTCCATTTTGTAAGCAACTGCAATCGGTGGTGTAAAACACGAGGCAAACTTCTCTCAGAACACAAGTGATGAGGTGACGTTTCAAATGGCGCACACGCATTAGGGGTAAGAGGCCGTCCTACCGCTTTCTCTTTGTTAATCAAAACTCTCCATAAACCTACCGACACAGTGGTCGCAGCGATACCTTTTTGAGTAGTGTTTAACGCCCGTTTTCACTACTGAGGCACCACAGACGGTTTCAGAAGCATGGACAATAATGTGTGAGAAAGAGAGAAGGGGGAGGGAGAGTATATCACTACTACACCAGCTGTGTCAACAATAATTCCTGTAGGCATTGATTGGAGTATCTGAAAGCCTCATATTATTGTAGCCTAATTCGCAACAATTGAAAGAATAATTTAAAAACATCTAATGTGCACAAAATTCGAAGTGACTTCCTATGTTCGAAATCACCTCTCTTTACGTACTCCAACATCTAATTTATTTATAGAACAAATGTTTCAATTGGGTGTCGTTTAAGTATAATGCCCCTTTAGTCGAAAACAGTAAATTCTGATCCAAGTAATACACTCGTATCTGATACGGTTCGGCTGTACAAACTCGAAAAAGATTCGTTACCTTGGCAGCATGGTAATTGCTGGGGGCGATAAAAAGCTACGAAGTTTAGTCTGCCCTTGAGAAGCATATTTGTGTTTAAATTTGTAAACAAGCGTTCAAAATGAAGAAACATGAATTTAGTGTATTTATGAAACATTACTTTTCGAAAGAGGCAACGCCCGCAAAAAATAAGGATAGGCTGGACAAACATTACCACAAATCTGCATCTTTCTTTAGGATATTATAAATGGTTTGGTGAGATTAGATGTGACTGAACAAGCTCAAGCGATGCGGATCTTTCCTGATATACTGTCGAGATAACGGCTTTCGAAATTATTGAAAAAATCCACGACATGGTGCTGAGAGATCGGAGACTGAAGGTGCGCGAGATTGCTGAAGCTGTGGGCGTTTCTGGAGAACGAATACATAATATTTTGCACCATCAATTGCAAACGAAAAAGATATCGGTGATAGATGAATGCCGCGTTTGCTAATGATTGACCAAAAAAAGAAAACAAATTG
Source organism: Metallyticus violacea (assembly GCA_030762175.1). NCBI lineage: Eukaryota > Metazoa > Arthropoda > Insecta > Mantodea > Metallyticidae > Metallyticus > Metallyticus violacea. The sequence goes on from CM060830.1 coordinate 44,973,958, forward strand.
TCACTTTCATACAGAGTTTGGAGCCATTTAAATGGAATTCAGGTGAATTTCGGAGACGGCATGTGACAGTTGACGAAACGTGGGTCGAGCACCACACGTTGGAAATGAAGGAGCAATTGAAACAGTGGTTTGCACCGGAGAAAGCGCTTCGAAGAAGAAAACACGATGAGTATGTGTATTAATAATTAATTAATAATTAAACTGCCTCTTACACTTCCATATATTTCAATATTTATTATGTTTGCTGGATTATCTTTACAGTATATGAGATGAGGAATGAGAGAACTAAATAGATCATCATGTCCCGGTAGTTGGATTGTGTCATTTGTCTGTGCGAAAATATGGCCGCGATTTCAAACCCGTCAAAAGTAGATCATCCTTCTGTGATTCCATTTTTGATAGCGAAAGGCTGTTAGCCGAGGAAATGTGCATTGAGACCACAGTGAAGGATTAGACGGGACGTCAGCAAACGGTAGACCCTGCATGACCTGTGAGGAAGGAGTATAATGAAAAGAGTTCACTGTGGGATCTCTGACTGAGATACGAAACAACGCATGGGTTTGTGTCTACAACACCGGTGACTGCACGAGAAAGATGAAAACGACTTCCTCCTGCGCATACTGGCCCTACAGCCCTGACCTAACGCCCAGTGACTTTCATCCGCTCAGACCTCTTAATAAATTTCTGAAGGTCAAACGCTTCCACAGTGATGATGAAATCAAGGCCGCGGTGCGGAATTGATTTAAGCAGCAACCCCGGTTCTTCATAGAAAGGTGTCCGAATCTTGGTAAAGCAGTGCAGTGCGTGTGTAAATGCTCAGGGTGACTTTTTCTCCTAAGACAGCACCTAAATTTTGTTCCTTAAATATAGGTATTGTGTTTTTGTGTGTGTTTAATTTGTAATTCATTGTTTTATATTCATAAATGGACCCGGGCTGGTTTCACTTGATCATACCTCACTTTTTAACCGCTTTGCTGTTTTTATTTCGTTTAATGTTCAATGCTATTGAAGAAATACGTACTAAATAAGATTTATTATATGTTATTTTTAAATAATTTACATTATTCATAGAACACTAATTAAATTTAGAACTTAAGGGAGTTGGTCTACGGTTTCGCACGATGTTTCAATGTTCGTATATCCCTAGGAAATTTAAAAAGTTGGTCCAATCTCATTGCCACGAATGCTTCCAAACTGGCTTCTTTTATAGTTCAAGTCAGTTCTGACAGCATGCTGAAATATGTTTATGGACTTTGTTTTGATACAGATATATATATTTTTTGTTTTCTCAAAACTGCAATGATTAACAGAAACAAAATTCTTTAAGTATCAGTTGGCATGAAATCGTTCCACTAATAGGGGATAGTTATGTAATAACAATAAATGTGACTGTTTTGCATATACTATATTGACTGCCAAAAGGAGTGAGGCAATTATAGAGAGAGATTCTGTTGTTTCAGGGACTCGAAAATAATTTTAAGATATTTTCTTTGGGCAGTTTATAATTGATGCTAATAAGAGAGCAGAGAAAGCTTTCTGAAAAGATGTGTGCAGTTTATTGGGAAATAAGCGAGTAGAAAACTTTGAGGTATATGATTTTGGGGGGGGGGGGTTAACGAGCGTTCTTAAATAACCAAAATATGAGGTCTTTGGAATAATGGAAAAAATTGTATAAATATTGGCTAAATGAATTTACAGTTTGTTGACACCTTTTATTAATTAAGGACACCGAAGTGAAATTTGGAAAATTTAGCTTTTGCATACATATTGTTCAGGTTTTCTTTATTTATACAAACTGTCGACTTACTTGGTCAATTTTTCACTATTATTTTAAACAATTATTCAGTTGTATTGGCGAGTCAAAGCTAATACTAAAAACCTACCTCCTCCCATAAAAGTTGAAAATTTTCTGTAAACCTTGTAAGTGAATTCTAAATATTGCCTTACATAAAAAACAAGCGTGAATTTTTAAATATGGCTATGTATTTTAATGCATTATCGTGGAAAAATTAGCAATTCACTTACAAAAAAGATTTTGTTAATTTTTTTTTTACAACTCTAAATAAGCAAGGTCTACACATATTTTAAAAATTCTCAGTTATATTATATATATATATATATATATATATATATATATAATTGTGGTAAAAGGTAGGTTTTTGAGTGCAGACAAACATACTAAACTTTAAACCGAGAAATGGGTATTTGAAGTTTTGTATGCCTAAAAGTTAAGGACCAAGAAATGGGGATTAAAGGAATACACGCATACAAAATTGCTGCTAAAACAAATGCTCCAAAGGACAAAAAGTCTATGAAACTTCTCAGAGAGGTTCTCTGGGGTTCAAAGTAATTTTTAAGAGCAAAAAAAAAAAAAAAAAAAAAAAAAAAAGCCCAAAATTGCAATTTTTTAATTTTGGTGTTCTCTTAAGGCCAAACTACCACAATATATTTTGTAAAAGATGTAAACGTGTATTTATTTCAGTGCACTATTACAATTAAACTTGTGATGATCATACATGTCTCGTATACCCAAGATCACGGGTTCATTCCCGGTCAGGGACAATGGATTTTTTCGGAAGTAAAAATCCTAAGTATAGCTTCCTTCGGAAGGAAAGTAATGCCGTGGATCCCGTGTCGTAAATTTACTGCACGTAAAAGAGCCTCAAACCTGAAAGAAGAGACCTCTAAGCAAAATTTGTCGGCCGTTTCACGCCCTGAATTAAACAGGATGCTGATGACCTGAGATGTTAAAGAGCGTCCGTAAATAAACCAAATAAATAAACAATAAAACTTCAATAGAAACATTATGCAACTTGCTTTCATAATACACTATATGCTTTTAATTTGATACAAAATATCAAATTTTATATAAAATACAGAATGAATTATAATATTTAACAATAAAATAAAAAGTAAAAATGACAGTAGAAATGTCACACACGGCTGGATTTACTCACCCCCTCCCCTGTTATCAGCGTTTTCAGACCTAAACTGTTTAACTTTTGTCTAAAATTTATCTAATTTCTCCTCTTCTGTACCTGCCATCAGAGCTCAACATGTTCATCTCCCTCTCTTCGATCCAGTAAAGGATCATGATACATACTTTTCCTTTTATTCTTCCGCACCTTTACATTCAGCCAGTATAAAGAACCTGATTCTTCGTCCTCACAGATAGAGCAAATTTTCAAGGTGACAATCATGCGACAAGCTCCTAGTCTGTCACGCGAGCTCCTGGCTAGTCAGTTTGGCTTCTTTTTTATGTATTGCTTCATTCCTCATTCAGATTTATTGATTGTACTTCTATTGAAATCATCACCCTAAATTTTGCAATAGTCTGCTACCTATCCATATCCCTCAAGCAGTTCTTAACTTTCCTCCACGCACTCTTTCTGTTCCCCTGACTCGCTATTAAATTGAGCCTTTACCTATCGTTTCCAGTCCCTTTCTTAATCTGGATGCCCATATAATGTTCCCTCCTGACCTTAGCTGTTCATAGAGTCTGGTTTCTATGATTAATTCGCAGCCAATCTTTCACTACACTGGTTTCTTTGTAGATTTCGAATTTTCCCTAATCCCTCAACTCCCCTACCCCAAAATACCTTTCAAGAAACTTGTCCATACTGAATTTAGAACCTCTGTTTGTTCCTATCCCCAATTTCTGCCCCATATGTCATCGTAGATCTGACTTGTGTTCCATAGACGGGTGTCTCTAACCCGCACAACATGTTAGATATTATAAAACTATAATTGAGTTATAATCTTTCAAATAGGTGTAATGTCTACGGATTTAAACTTCTTTACGTTTATCCTAATTATAAAACAATCAATACAAAAGTTAAAAAAATAATGCCACCGTGGGTTTACTCATTACAGATGAGAATATTTTAATATATGAAAAGCTGTGATAATGCTTAAAATGTTCCCTTTGATTTTCTAATACTCATTACAGAGCCCGGAAGTTAGGCAAAAGTCCATTTCTATCTGGGTGGATACATTTAAGAGTCAGATATAAATTAACATGCTCCTGTTCATTTGAGGCCGGTAGGGTCAGTTTTTATTTTGCTTTTTTTCTCCCCCCCCTTTTGCCTATTTTAAGGTTATTATTTTTATTTAATTTTTTGTCTATTTTATAGTTTTTAATTTTTATTTATTTATTTATTTTTGTCTGTTTTGAATCTGTTTGGATTTGTGTTGTTAATCGTTGATCTACAATGACTTCGATGAACCTCAAACATATACATTGTTTGCGTCTTCAAACGTACTTATTAAAAGGAAAATAACAGAGTGTAACTAAGTTGACGTAAATATCTATAGATATTTAGTTTATTAAAAAAAATAACAATATCACATTATGTCCCCGTTCAGGTCAAGTAACTTTTGTCTGAGGAAATTTCTTCCATTATTATAAATGTCGTGTAATTCAAGTGGCTTGTTTTAAATGCCTCAACGTATGTAAAAAAATAGCGATTTTCTTTTGTTCCGCTTCCTTGTAACAGATCTATTGATATGTGGTGTAATGAAGATTTAACAATAAATACTTTGTTTTATATCAAGCTGAATTTTGTCATGTATCCATCATGAGTTATAAAACACCAAAGAGGAGAATAGAGAACATTGACGCGAAAGTTGTGGTATTAAACGGTTTTGATCAATTCTGTGACAAATTAAGATGATTTCGAAACGAGCAATACTACAGATATGGAGAAAGTGGGACGGGCCTATGTGTTGTAATTAATATCATCTGCAACCGAGCGGAGTGACTCAAGCGGTAATGCATGGAACTCGCATTCAGAAGACCCGGGGTTCGGTCCCTTGCGGCCGGCCATTCTTACCTTTCGTTTTTTCTTGGTTTCCCCGGTCGCTTAGGTGAATGCCGGGATGGAATTTTCCTTTCCATGAATTTTTGTTTCTTATTTCATTCAGTTGCTTCTATTACAGGGTCGAAAGCGCTAGGCGATGCGGAAGGTGGTGTGTGCGACAGTGAGTTGTACTTTGAAAAGGTTCCTGGTATGTAAGTGGCCCTTCTGAAAGGTTCGTACTCCTTGAATAGGGAACTCAGCCAGCATAGGTATGTTCTATCTGGAAACAATATTAGGAAACCCTCTATGTCCGTGTCTAACTTGCCTCAGCAAAACAAATCCGTTTTGAAAAAAGAAAATATCTTCTGTTTAAATGATAATTTCCTTCAGTACGACGCATACGTTTACTGCGAAACTCATTATAAATTACATTTAAACCTACTTTCCCTCTACTTTCGGAAATCCAGAGTTCTTCCTCCGCATGTTGGAATAGGAAGGAAACGTCATATGGCTTGAATGTCGCTAGAATCCGCGTTGTTCCCCAGCTTTCTACTCTGCGGCTTACGTCATAAAGATCCGCTGACATCCATACGTTATGGATGGCGTCCCAAATTGTGTAACTGTTTCACTGAGCAATTAACGGTCACTGTTGCCGTGTAATGTCCCATGTAGGCCCAAGAAATTACCGCTTAAAGTTAACGAATAAAATCTGTTTCTTGGATTTAGGTGCATCATAAAATGTTTTATTAAATTGCATACATATTGGTCAAACAAGCACCTAATCATTATCTGTGCAGCAAATATTACTTGCGTTCACCTTGGGGGTAATATTGAGGCCATATAGCAAATCTATGACACAGCTAACTGAAACATTCGGGATATATTACGAAATTAAAAGTTGTTGAAGTGACAAGGATAAAAGAAAACATATGAACAAAGCATAATCATCAGCATTCCTCTATAGTTAAAAACGACATGCCTATGCTGAAACTAAACCAGTATCCTGGCCAAACGTGCAAGTTATTTATATACAATTTGTCGAATCGATTTCGTAAAGCAAAATTCATTGAGCTTCCTAGAATATTTCAATGAACAGGAAATGAAACGCTTTCATAATTAATTATCATTTGTTGAACCATGGTTATAGTTGTGTTTTGCTGTGATCTTTTTATGGTTAATTAAAGCAGCACAACTGTTTTTCTGCATGTGTTTCTCTCCTGATTATAATTTTATATGGTTCTTACAGTGAAGTTCAATTTAAATAATGCTTTTCTATTCCCATATTATATCTGACTTATTTACGTGTGTTTTCTGTATTTAAATGAGTTTAATTTCAATATGATGTCCGTTTGTGCATTTCAATAGTTAAGGCGACTGGGTACACACAATCGCTTGCAGTGTTTTGTTTTCCACTATTTCAAACAGTGTTCATTGCTCCATATGGTCAATATTGCTAAACATTAACGTTTCTAAATGGTTTATATTTTTCACCAACTACTTATATAACTAATCATAGATGCAACTTTCATATATAGGCTATTACAACTTTAAAGACGCTCGGTAAGACTTGCATCATTACTTCTTACTCGTGTCTTAATAGTTACAATTACTGATCGTTGCATAATGTATTAATTTAGAGGATTTTAATAGTGTTTAACACTCGTTTTTACTACTGAGGCATCACAGGTAATGGACACTGATGATACACGAGATGAAAAGATAAACAGGGAAAGGATTTTAAGGAAGAAAACATTCCAGGCCTAGGTTCAGGATATCATACCTTAATGACCTTGGCGACTTGTGGTATGAATTAGAGATAATTTAATAGCAAATTGTGTGTTATTAGATAATTTGCAACTGTGAAGCAAGAACATATAAATTACGCCACAAAACCATTATCATCAACTGCAGGGATTATCCTGTTCCGAGCAATATAGAAAATGCATGACTCATACTGACCAGAGAGCAATAGTGCGACTCCAAGTCAGTGTGGTTAGCATTATGCATAGTCACTGGTTATTAGACAATATGTATATTAATGACTAGTTAATACATGTTGTGATTATAAATAAATGGAAAAAATACGAGTAAAAAAAATTCAGAACCGGAATGTTCTGTGTTGTATTCTCTTTTAATACAGAACGTGCTGGTTCTTTTTTACACACACACGCGCGCGCGCGCGCGCGCGAATATATGTGTGTGTATATAATTCCCTATATACAAAATGTTAATGAACTACACCGAAATAATTTCAGAGATTGTAGAGATGTCATATTTAAGCAATATGAGATATGCAATGTATGGTTCACAACTAAGAATAACGCAGTTTTACAGTGTAAACATGTTTGCATCAGATGAATATAAGTCGGTGTTAAGCCAAGCCCGGTAAAAAATTATAGAGTGTTCTTTAAATTCGTTTTGCGAGCATAGAAATATCGATTTTCCGCAGCTTGTTATCAGCGTTTTCAAGATTTAGTGCTATAAAACCCCCTTAAATCTTGCACTAATCATGTGGCAGTGTGACACTAAACATCTATTAATTGCCTTCTTGCATCATGTAGTGAGTGTTCTCTAAAGGCTTTGTGTGGGGTAATACATAACGCAAAAGCTGATGTTCCACAGACCTCAATTCTCGTTGATATTTTTTTATCTAATATGAAATGCTGCGAATACGCATATAAAAGAATGATGAATGAAATTTACTTAACGTTTTCAAGTCTTATTCTCTTTCTCAACCAACATACAATGGCTAATAAGTGTACTAACATGATGCCTAAAACTTAATTTACGCAAAGCATACTTAACTGCCTTCTTGCACATGTACTCTAGAGGGAGCTCTTTAACTGCATATGTGACGTGTTAGCATAACGTAAAAGCTGGTGTTTCACAGGTAGCGGGTTTAATTCCTTGTCATGCCGTTAATTTTTTTTTATTGAATATGAAGTGCTGCGATACGCATACTACAGAATTATGAATGAAATTCGGGTAATCTTTGAATATACGACACCCAATTCATTAAGACTACCCAGGTAGAAGGCAAGCATTGTAATTATATGAATTAGTATGTTAGGATTTAAGTGTATAAATTGAAACACCAACTTAAAACGTGGGTTAAAAGCTGTGTTATTAGGCCCTTGTCATAAAACGAGATGAACGAGACAAGAACTATAAAGAGAGAGAGAGAGAGAGAGAGAGAGAGAGAGAGAGACCACCTCCTACTCGAAAATTAATATCATAACCATGGCCCCAGAATGGTTGGTTGTTTAGAAACCTCCTTTCGTTATTGTGGGTTATGCTTTCTGCTTTCGAGGGGTATCTTCATTAGGCAGTACCGTTCTGGCGCTTTAGAAATTTATAGCTTCGAGATTTGAACCGATAGGCCATACGTTTTCTATCCCAAATTGCTTTTATACCACATCTCTACACTCTCTGAAATTATTTCGGCATAGTGCATTAACACCTGTATACACTGTACGCATAACTCTGTACGATTCCTCAGATCCTCTATTATTCGTCTCAATGTAACGGTTACTAAGGCCGCTTAAATAAAAAAGCAAAATTTAGCCGTGACCATAGCTTGTTAATGGTTTCCTTTGTGAGACGAGCTGGAAAATTAACAAGTCGAAAGAACTGCGTCAGCTTTGAGCATCTTATTACCACTAGACTCCACAAGCAAAACTGTGTAAAATGGCCTGAGTAAAGTCTATGAAATATAGATAACACAACTTTCATGCTTAATAGCACAAAGTCATCTATTAGCAACTCTTGGTTTAGGTGGAAATCTTAAAAGGAAATTATTTTTATACAACACCCCCTTTTATGAACTTAGTACAAACTATCGGGCCTCCAATTATCTGAAGGTCGATAATCGACACGGGGCGGGGGACTGCATGGACAAATAAGCCATCGCGAAGACAAGTCAACCTACTCGAGTCGGAACGGGTAGAGTGGGGGGGGGGTTACCGCACTGTTACGTTGGTCTCAGTCACACATTACTCAGCGAGTGTCGTTTGAACATGAAAGAAACAATGTATGTCTAATCCTAGAGTAAAGTTTGTTAAGATTACTAAATAATGAATACTAGGTCCAACAGGGTCCTGTGCCCTGTTTCACGAAGCTCGTGATCTAGTAAAACTACTTAACTGTTCAGATAGCTGCGCCTTGGTGCCTGAGTCCCGAGCGGCAGCGGAGAAAACTGAAGGTAGTGGCTTCAACAGATGTAGACGGATAATTGTTAGCCAGACCGGCATAACGGCGTGTTAGCTTGTCTCCATTCTAATATTACCTGTTTGTTTTACAAGTGTGTGTGTTTCTAGAACTTATGAGCGTAAACTACCAGTTACTAGTGTGAGCCAGATGCTGTCAGCGTGTTATCAATGTATTTTTCATAAAAGTTTGGTCTTGTAAAATTGTATATTGTTAACTAGCGGAATTCTACCCCTGAATCTAGAATGGTGGATTTACATATTAGTGTACATATTTGAGGTTAGGAATTGATTGGTTCTTAATTTTAATTATGAAGTTAATTAAGGTTTATTTATGAAATGTGGTCTCATATCCACCATCCTCTCCCGTAATTCTCGAATTATCAATTTTCCATGAAAAAGGTACCATAGAAACTAAGCTACTTACACCTTTATTTACAGATAATAATATGAATGGCGGATACAGATGTAACGTAAAAGCACTTACCATAACAGCCTTTTTTATGTTTGGCCAAAATGTATCCATCACATATGCACAGTGATCTTTCTCCGATACAGCTTTGTCCTTCTTCGTAATTTTGTTGCAGAAGAGCCCAAATAGTATTTCTTTGTGCTCATTAATTTAATTAAATGCAGCACAGTTACTTTGTTTTGAACACTAGAAATTTTTTCGAAGTGGTAGACATGAATGCAGGCTTTAAAATATATGTCGCATAAACAAAATCGCATCACCAAATACTCCCAGGAGTGATATATATATACCCGAAACAGCCTTCTCGACGTTCGAATACAGTGTAGTAATTTTGACAAGTGGCAAATTACAAAAGTTTATGAAGACTGTGGAATAAATATTCATGAAACACGATTTATTAGAACTGATGGAATTGCGGCTAATAACTAGTAAACTAGAAGCCTAGCTGTTTCGTGAAACAGGGCCTTGATGATGTCTAGTGCAAATAAACACATTTGCCTCGTTGAAACAAAATAGCGGATCAATAGATATTTTAGGGCGTACAAATTCTAAGATTTTCTTCCGAAGGAAATACAGTCGTTAGGTCCATGTAACAGAATTACGGCACGAAAAGAAAACTACGAGCAAAATTTATCGGCGGTTTAACGCCCTGAATTGAATGGGATGCTAATAACCCGGGATGTTAAAGAGCATTCTTAAATAAACCAAATAATAATACTATGTTTAATTATTATATTCTATTCCACAACGAGTGTTTATGTCCATAAAAGACTTCCGCTGTTAGGAGATTAAAGTCTCAAGCCGCTATTTTTTTTTTTTTGATTGATTTATTTATGGACGCTCTTTAACATCTCAGGTCATCAGCGTCCCATTCAACTCAGGGCTTGAAACGGCCAACAAATTTTGCTCAGAGGCCTCTCTTTCAGGCTTGAGGTTCCCAAGCCGCTATGTAAATCATAAATTAGTACTAGTCGTAATCACACACATTAGACAAACAAAAGCACAACATTAGATCAATTTAATTTCCCCAAACATTATTAAGGGTTATTGGAAACTGTGTAAGCACATGCCAAAAATGTGCGGAAAATAAAGGTAGGCAGTTCCAGCATCTCCTTGAGTGATATGCACGGGCATGCATGAGTCACATTTTAAGTGCTTTAGAATTTATTATAACGTTCGCTCTAATGTCTCTACCACCTACTCTTGTGTTGTCCCGCCTGGCCCTGGCTTATTGACGGATGCAGTTTCTACCTCTGCGTTGGTCATAGTTAACGCAATGACTCAATATATTTTGTTTTTAGTGATTTTACTATACTTTAATACTGTGACCTCATTCCGCTAAGCAATAGTAGTCTAATCGCTTGACTTTCAGGGACGCGCAATTCCCGGTAAAACTGGAGTTAAAGTCCCGTTGATACATGCAATAGAGCTTGCTCAGACGTGTTTATCATGCCAAGTGTTTCACAAAGTACGTGTTAGACTTTCTATTGCATATCTGTGTTTTGTGGAGTATGGGAGAAATAGACTAGAGCAAAGAATATTTAAGATTGTTATGTATGTATAATTTATTCATCCTATAAAATCATAATCATGTACAAATAAGGGGAAATTTGAGTAGGACCGGAGACGACGAATATGGCCGGACACTTCTAGTTTGACACAAAAGCCGCATGATGGTGCCATATTCTTGTGCTGGTTTTGAAGCCTCCCTCTTGACCGTAGTAAATTAATGTGTGCAAGATTACTTACAGATAGGGAACTGAATGTTAATACCAGGAGACCGTATCGAGCGCCAATTTTGTACCTCTCTCCCGGCGTTCCGCAAATTAAAGATCGTCGGTAATCTGTGATCTTGTCTGTGCTGTAGAGCGATCTGCAGTGCTATGCTTGTTTTTCTGTGAGGATGAGGCTGTATCTCCTGGATTGAGTGGGTATACCTCCGTTCCTTATTTTCTCTGTCTTTATTGTTCAAGACATCACTATTATAGATTAGGTAAGTGAACTGCTGTTTATCAAATATCGTTGCACTTGTCACTGTTCGTAAAATAATTATGGAAGTTAATCTGAAAATAAAATTACTTTTCAAAATGGCAGGATTTTTAAATTAGCATGTGTGTAGGATAAAGCCCGACGGCTAGCACCAGACGCAGGAATAAGGTTTATCTTTGTTGCAGATTCCATAATTCGATAAGATATTGCTGGAAACCAAGAAAAACCAACACAAAAGGTTGCTGGACGGCGGACGGTATGAAATTTGCAATGAACGATATCCTAACGAGAAATTTAAGCATTAGAGAAGCATCTACTGTATGCCTTTCCCCATTGCTAGCTCGCATTAAGGAACTAGATGATATGTTGATGTCATTATCAAAAAAAGAATTCTTTTTGCATTCGATCTAGCTGAGAAGTTGAAACTGCCTCACAGATTTAATAATAATTGGCTGGCAAAGACTTTTATTATATTTTTGTGAAGAGACACCATGAAGTGCATTACCACCAGCATGATGAGAGCAGAAGCCCCAAAGGACCTTTTCTTCATGAAGCTTATTTGAATTAATAGAAAAATGTTGAATTTTCAACGTAATGGTGTTTCTTCAATGCATGAAAACTGTGTAAGGTGCTATCCTTGAGGGGAAAATTCACATCTGAGGAAAGAGGGAGGAATATCACTGTGACATTTTGCATGAGTATATATTACGTCAATTCATTTCACCTTTTTTCCTATTCCCTAGGGTAAAAATGAATCTAAGGCTGATGATAGGCACTCCTGATGAAAGCAAAGGTGTTGCACAGACAAACAGCTGGATGACTGGTGAAATCTGTAATAGATGGCTCAAGCATTTTGTGAAGCATGTTCATCCAAGTAAAGACTGTCCTTTGCTGCTGATTATGGATGGCCACTGTGGTCTCAAAGAACTTCCAGTGATTTTCTATGCTAGATACTATCATGTGCATATGTTATCACTACAACACACAAGTTGCAGCCTTTGGATAGATCCCTTCTGAAGCCTGCACTTTCTGGATGAGGACAAATGCTGGCTTGAGAATTTCAGTCCAGCTTATGTGCTTATAAGTCATGCTGCCTGGAAAAAATCCAGAAGGGATTTTCTTGTGCAGGCATACATCCAACAAACCCATTTGTATTTTCTACTGATCTGAATTTTGTCCTTGCAGATCACAAAACTCAACATTACTCATGCATAAAATGAGATAACAGATAGGCCTATGGAGTTTGTCACCAAACCATCTGGCAATGAAGACCAACCTCCAAGTAGCTCTCCATCCAGTGTTTATAGCACCATTATTTCTGTTTTGAACAAGCTGTTTCAAATACTTGATACAAGCAAAAGAAGCTTTAATAATAGGAAAAGAAAGGCAGAAAAAAGTGAAATTCTCCTGGGATCCCTTAGAAACAGAAACAGAAAGAATGGGACATAAAGAACAAGAGAAAGCATAGAAAATGTGTCAAGAGTTCTTAAATTGGGCCAACTCTCGATATCAGCTAATTGTTCTCTGACTTCACTGGCTTCTGATTCCAATGAAACTTTTGGCATGTTGGGCAGGGAAAGTTTTGAGGAAGAATGGATTCAGTGTGGGCTGCGTAAGGGCTGGGCACATGAAAATTGTATGAATTTGGAAATTTCAATCCTACATTATAAATGTGATAAGTGTGTGTAATGTAGATAAACGTTTTGCAATAAAAAACACATTACATACACCATTTACAAGGAAATTAATGACTCTTCGATATAACACACAGGTTTAGAAATTGTTAGAGAAATTAATATTTTTAAATATATGTTACCCAGGTTCTTGTTTTGCATTAAGTATAAAGTATTTTGAGTTTATGATTTTTTTTCCCCATAGTGATATAGGGATACACTGTTATTTAATTAGAATATTATCATATAAGATAAAATTTAGAAATAACATGTATAAATTAAAAATGGAGACATTAATAACACCAAAAATGATTAATTTCACCTTTACCTTTCTTTCTACAAGTTTATAATAACTAAGTGATCTAACAAACAGAAAAAATAATAACAACCACATGGTAAGGTTAACAATAATAATATGTACAAGATAAATGGACATTTACTACTATTATTACCATTACTAAGTCGTCAGAGAATACAAATGCCACCATTGTCTTGCTTTCTATGGGTTTGTAACATCAAAACACACTGGTAAACTTGAGATGTTTACAAAAAAAGTAATATATACTTATACATTATATACACTATACCCAGACATTAAACAGATAAATGATTGATAATTATTTCTATACTCAAATGCTGATATATATTCCAGTATGGTATAAAAATTGCAATCAAGCAAATTACTTTGGTTTTGATTTAAATAATTTTTTACATTTTAGTGATTGTATTGAATAAGGTAATTTATTGAATATTGTGATACCCTTGTGCAGCACACTATTTTGAAAGGTCCTTGTGCTGGTCCTATTCTTATGTAGATCTGTATTATATCCGGTATTGTAGTTACTTATTTCATTATTGATGAAAGATTGTTCACTGCAACACATATAAAAGTACTGTAGGAGAGAATTTTGTGCTAAATTTCCAGGAGTAATATCTCCGTCAGGGGAATCCTGTTTTCAAATTGGTAAAATGAAACTTGAACCCAAGACATTTTCATTGATAAGAAGCCAAAACCGAAAAACTGAGTTTTAACAGGAGAAGCTTGATGAAATAGGCTACTGATTAGAAACTTCTCGAAAGTCTTTAACATTATTAGTCCAACAAGTTGGTGTATCTGTTGGAAGTGCATATAAAGTCACTCAGCTGCTGCATCTTCATTCACATAAATTACTTCTGTATGTGAAATAAAACCTGTGGAGACACTGAAACAAATTATCCTGGAATCAGTTTAAGATATAATATATGAGAGGGTGAATTTGCAATGAGTTTCTCAAATCTTTTCAAAAGGATTCAGGCATGTCTCACAGCAGAGAACTTGCACTTTGAGCTCTACTATGATGATGAATATAATATTAACTGCTATTTACTACAAATAAATACTACTAATAATGTTAAATGCAAGTTATTCCACAGAAACAAAGTATCCAGGAGCAGGTTTATAATGTTTGCAACGAGTTTCCCAAGATCTTTTCTAAAGGATTCAGGCATGTCACACAGTAGAGCACTTGCACTTTGAGCTCTACTGTGATGATGAGTACAATATTGATTATTATTTACTACTAATAAATAAAAAAAAAAAAATTAAATACACATTATTCCAACCATACAACATGATTTTCCTCAAGGAAAATTTACACAGTTACATGGAAAGTTACATAGGAACTTTCCATTAGCAAAATCAATTTCTGATTGTGTAGCGGAACTGTATATTGTGTGTGAATGTGTGTGTGTGTATATATATATATATCTTGTCTGGCTTCTTGCCATTGAAGAACTCGCAGTAGTTCGAAATATAGCAATTTCAAGTGTGACTTTTTCTCAGTGTTTTATCCTTTTCTACTTTTATTATTACTGTTAATTTTTATATATATACCGATTCAAGTTCAGAATCCTTCTGACAATTTATACAGCCATATGCAGCTAAGAATACATCACTCTTTAATTTTTTCCCAAGAGTATGATTGAAATGCTACATAGAAAAATAAAACACACTACTTCTAATATTGTTTTTCCTGATTACAATAGTAAATTCAAAACCAAACACTTGTTTACACACAGCTGACTCTCTGGTGTCCCCTTAATACTGATGTGCAGACGGGTTCAATTTTCTTCTTTTTTTTTGGCATACCAGAACCATATGATTCTAGAATACTATTCCATCTTAGAAGGATGAGGCTATCAAGGACATCTGCACAATGTTTATATTGCAAGAAACTAATGTAAATATATATACTTTAAAAGACATCAGAATAATTTCATTTGCTCTAAGAACGCAAGCAGCAAAGAAAGCTTCAAGTTGTGAAAGAATACAAAAAGGCAGCAGTTGCTTTAATGTGGCAGTGACACCAAGTAAAAAGTGCCTCAGATGGCCAAAAGAAAACCACAATATGGTAAGATAGCGTGTTAAAACATGAAATGATTACCAACAACTGGAACTGCAGTAGCAGAGTTGAAGCAGCTAGGGATGTATCTATCCAGAAACAGTTTAGTATTGACTTCAAAAAGTGTGTGCTGCCAAGAAGCCACTTATAACTGATACAATGAAAAAGAAAAATGATCAGTTCAGAATCCAAAGTGTTAAGACAAAAGGATGTGTCATGCTATGGCTCAAGGTAGAATGTCAGGAGAGTTAAACATTTTGACAGTGTAGTGCTGTGAGGCACATTTAGTGTTAATTATGGGAAAGGCAAAGGACTATATTTCCTGCTCAACAATACCACGATGAAGCTGGTTTCTCAAGGAGGTTGCTGGTTTGCACAACCCCAAAAATTTCTACATTTAATTTCCTGTTACTGTTACTTTACATGTTTTCATACATTAAAAAGGTTTGTAAGAGACTTCTATCTGTGCCTGATATTTGAATCTGTGTTATTATTAATAGGGGATTTGGTTTGTAGCAATGTCTTGCTTGTGAT
Organism: Metallyticus violacea; assembly: GCA_030762175.1. Lineage (NCBI taxonomy): Eukaryota > Metazoa > Arthropoda > Insecta > Mantodea > Metallyticidae > Metallyticus > Metallyticus violacea. Next base: position 44,990,011 of record CM060830.1, read on the forward strand.
GGAATATTTGTTTGGGAAAGGTAAGAGGAAGCTTTGGAGCCTCTTGTCCATTATGTGAATGCAGCATCTGAAACATCACTTCTCATTCATGTATTCCAGGAGAGTTTGCCTCAATTTTTATACAACTGATTGTTGTTGAATAAAAAGTTGAATAAAATAATTTAAAGACCATTAGATATAATTATACTGAAAAAGCATATTAATGGCAACACATTCATATACATTAAATATAAGTTAACCTGCATATATTTCAGTAACAAATATTAAAGTAAAATTGTTCTCCAGCAGCGATAATCAGTTGTTTCATTAGTAGTCAGTTGTAGTTGAATGGCAGACTATTGAAGTTTCACATGAAGTAGCTGTTTGATTCAAACTGTGGTCTCAATACATAGAAAATGCACAATACTTTCTGTAGAGAAAGACTTCATTTTGAAGATTCCAGATATTAATCAAAGGGTCATTGACAAGTTTGTTACCATGAAAACCAGGAGAATGAATATTTTCATTTAAACAGGTGCATTACTGCAGTATTTTTTATTAAATTCTCTCCTTTCTGTTGTGTATGTTCAGCCATGCATGTATAAGTTTAATTTTAGTAAATTGTGATCTTATTCAGTAGTAGCATCAGTTGCGGAAAACTTCACAAAAATCTTATCCAGGCAACATGTCCCAACTGTGAATCCTACCTAGACCTACCAGTTGAAACTGGCATTTGAGTCGCAGCACTGGACATCAATTGTTAGTGCAACTGTGAATTCCACTACCTGTATTATTGTTTAATAATTGATGGAACAATTCATTATAGAAATTTATAACAAACTAGATATTTCTTTGGTAAACAGTAATTTTGCAGATTATAAACTTCCTTGTTGTACATTTCTCCTATTATGACCAGCATTTTTATTTGTCAGGGAAAAAGAAGGAAAAAACTGTGGAAGTGATTAACTGAAATGTGAGTCACTATTCAACAGTTCATATCTTTGTTGTACAATGCATTTTACTTTTAAGGCCTATATTGAGGGCAAAACATGCATCTTATACTGCACGAGTAATATAATTAAATGCATTTTTTTCCCCACATTGACAATGGCATGCTCACAGAATTTTTAGCAAGAATGGAGTCCATTAAATGTCAGTCAGCTGCCAATTGATGTGTGGGAAGGTTGATTTATTGTTAATTGCATGATTACAGTGTTATGGATCAGTTTACATTTATTTTCATTGGCATTTGCTGTTTATCTGTGATTCATTTTACTGATAAGAGTGAGTTTATTAACTTTGAACTAAGATTCTTCAATGTTAATTTCTTGTAATCTAGTTAGTTAATTCTAGGAAATACAATATTTTTGGGATAAAAGGAGAATACAAGGGTCACTTTAAATGTTTTAAGAATGAAAGCTTTAACAATAAAATATAAACTTTTGACCATTACATCTTTTCAAAGGATTCTCTATCACATTCTAAATAATTTGCTAAAACCATTTGTGAATGCTGAATGCCATGTTTCTTTGGTAATGCTGCAAAACACACTCTTCTTATACAACCACTGCAGCTTCAGGCAAATGAATGACACAAAGTTTATCTTTTACTTTAGAATATAGAAAAAGTCATATGGGGCCAGGTGTGGACTGTGGATGGAACAAACATTGACTCCTTACTACTGCAGAAATTAAATTTTTTCCTGTGCAGTGTGGATGGAGGCTTTGTCATGGTGCAGCAGAATTCCATGCAGATGCTCCATTTTCAGCGCATCAAAGGCTTTGGGCAGACTTTATGTAGAGTATTATCTGGCAGTGATTGTATTTTTGCCTCGAGCATAGCTGTTGCAACTGCTAGTTGAGAAGGGAACAGAATAGCATCTTCTTGCAAAAACTTTTCAATTTCTTCATTTTTGTTGGAGGATCTTTTCCTGTAGATATCCTGTTATTTATTTTATTTTCTGTCTCTAAAATTGTACACTCATTTTTCTTAAACATCTGAAAATAAAAACAGAAAAATCTTGGATGCCCAAATATAAATGGGTTACTTAGATATACATCTGCTTACCTTTCAATTCAAGAGGAGAAGGAGGAGGAGGAGGAGGAGGAGGAGGAGGAGGAAGAGGAGGAGGAGGAGGAGGAGAAGAAGAAGAAGAGGAAGAAGAAGAAGAAGACGAATACCTTATACATTTCTGTATTTGTTGATATTACTTAGAAAATGTATCTAATTAAGTTTGTTCATAAGGTATTTACAGTCTCTAGTAAACCTATAAGCCCAATGGCCTCGTTAAATGGTGGTAATTTTGGAGAATGAGGGGGATGCAGAATTATCTGATCCTTTGATTGCCCATGAAATCTAAACTTATGGCCACATGTTGCAGCAGCAAATTACTTGCCCTTGACCTTTAATACTTTGCTTTTCATTCTACGATGATACCACTTACACATGGTGCCTTCTGCTCTTCCATCAAAGATGTAGCAGCCAACAAGCACAATGGTTCTTCAGATAACAATGATTGCTTCTGATCTGGTGCCATGGGAATTCTGAATCTGAACGTATGTAATTTGACGATATTTTACAACTTACTTCTGCACAGCTTTAATTGTTTCAGGAATAAGTGTTGGCAACTTGATTGGGGTTAGTATTCAAAAAATGCTCTTTGAAACCACCAATACCTAATAGTGGCTTGAGATGATGCAATGTTACCAAAAGTACCCATCAAAAATCATAACACTGCTTGACAGTTAACTCCCTTCTATAATAATAATAATAATAATAATAATAATAATAAACAATGGTACAAAAATCACAGTGCAAGATTTCCATTACCCTGTCAACAAGTTTACCATTGAGTTTATTTATGTCTACAACCCTAAGAGATCTAGCTCTTTCCCAAGGGTTTATAGCTTTGAAACATTCATCTCTCAGGTGAAATTAATCACAAATTATAAAACATACTCGAAATTATCGCTAAAAACTTTATAATCTCATCCTGTATTGAGTACTAGAAAATGGTAAGAATACTTCAAAACAGTACAATGAACTTTTTTTTTGTCTCTATGGCAGAATTTTTAAAAATATTATATTGGTGACATATAAGATGAAATTAAGAACTGGGAAACTTTCCAGGCCTAAGTTTAAAGTACATCTCCTGCCTAGGCCATTGATGAGGAATGAAGAAAACCTAGAAAAAACCTGTGTTGATTTCTACTCCTGATATGTACACCTTCACATATTTTGAAGTCTATAAGATCTTTATTATACAATTATACAAGTGTGTGTGTATATATATATATATGTACATATATATTATTTTCTTCTTTAAACTGCATTACAGATGCACACTGGCAATATATCACAAAACAAATCATTGTTATTCATCTAAACAAGTTTTCTCTATTGAGAAACTCTACTGAACCATTTGCTCAGCTATGTAAGATTATGCTCCTTAAGAGTGTATGTCACTAGATAACAATGCTCTTGAAGAGCACATTGCTTTAAAGGTTATGTAACCCAAGGATATATGCTAACATATCCTTCCAACGTTAGTAATATCCATAAATTAGATATGAAAATTGATATATCAGAAAATGGTTAAGGATAGGCACTTTCTTCTACATATGCAAATACTAATTGGTATAAACTGAGTATTAAAGATAATGATAGCTAATCAAAATTACTTCTAAACTTATAAATATATAGACAAATGAAATATCCTTATCAAATAGATAAATTAAGAAGTTATGCTGACAGCCTTTACAAAGAGTTAATTAAAAATAGTGCCTGCAGATTAACATAAGCCTCATCTTTGTGCCATTCAATACAATCACTTTACCCTACACTTACTGTCTTTTACATAAAAACATCCATATCCTACTTTTCTGTAAGTTGTTTTATAACAAAGCTTTCAGATAGCTATTGCTGCCTGCATCTGTCCTCAAGTGGCTAGTCCCTTCAAAGATCCTGCTAATTTCTGAGTCTTGTAGTCACTTCTTAGCTGTATGAAGTTTAAGAGAATTGATCGATCCAAACCAGCCTGAAAAAAGAAATAAAAACGTGTTAAACATTTTATTTAAATATACCTCCTATGTAGGAAAATATATTCTTATCTAGAATGATGCCCATTTATTTCCTTCTTAGAAAATATGCCTTATAAAATATAAAAGCATTATGTTAGCATCATATATTAAATGCCACAATAAATACAATAGATCAATGGTGGTGAAAATGCACAAGTTCATAAGTTCCTAAATTACCTAGCATTTTATTTTTCAGGTTGTAGGAAAACTGCATATTTGACTCAACAAGAATCAATAAGACTCCATTTTGCTCAGTGTCTTTCACAGTGGTTTTCATATACACATCAAGAAAGAAAAAGGTATATATTCACAGAAGGAAACAGAATATTTTATTAAATTTTGCCATCCACCATTATGAACCTTGTTTTACCAGCAGAATGATTCCAACAGTTGTAGCTAAGCATCCAAAGCTGCTATATCACTGCACGATCAGTGATTGGCAAACTTATGTACAACCATCTTTAAAAATCAAAAGCAACAAGACAAATCATTGTATTAACAAATGAAATAATAGGGTTATTTTAGTATAATATTCTTGCAATTCCTTTTCTTTTTAAGATGTTGAAAATGTTTATCATTTGTTGTGAGACAGGCAAACATCTAAACAAATTTTATTTAGATGTTGCAGTCCTGCTTTCGAAATGTTGGCTATTTCTTCTCAAATGCTGTTTTGCAATTTACTAAATACAGATATCATTTATAAACTGTATGTTTCAAACTGTCCCACAGCAATTTTTTCTTGCTCAATACTAATGCTGTGATTTGGAATTTGTTAACTATCAGATCAAAATATTTTATGATTGACCCAGTAGTGAGAAATTGCATTGGCTAGTAAACCATCACTCAAGTTCAGCCAGATGAGTTCATGCAGAGTTTATTGAATTGCTGTTGGCCTTGAGTCTTATACCACTCAGTGAAAGAAACAACATATGGCTTCCTTCAGAAGAGAAGTATAGCCATTGGTCTCATGTCATAGATTTAAGGGATGAAAAAGAACCTCAAGCCTGCAAGTAGAGGCTTGTGAGGAAACTTTATTACCTGTTCATGCCCTGAATTGAATGAGATGCTGATGACCTGAGATATTAAAGAGCATCATTAAATAAAGCAAATAAATAAATAAATGATAGAAAGAAACAGTCAATAGGACAAGAAACAACATGTTAACTAATCCCAGAGTAAAATCTACTAAGAATAATAAATGACAAATATTAGGTCTAATTATAATATTCTATTCCACAAGTATTTATGATTTGTATATCTGTGCTGAGTCTGCTCATGGGATGCTGTTTGAAGAGGAAGTCTGTGGAAAATGAAAGAAGGCAGTTTCAATGTGTTCTTCATGACATGGTTCAATACGTACCTTGTAAGTGCATTACACTTTATCATACTTGTCATTCTAGCATTATTTGTGTTGAACTATCTGCTCAACCCAATCTAGTATAACCTTGCTGGCCATGAACAACAGCTCATCAGCTCATGAACTTCCTGCCACAACATTGGTCATCATATTATTGATGAACTGACAGTTTACTTATTACTTTACTTTTTCAAAATGCCCTCTGACACTAAGCTTTTGATTTGGCTTTTATAAAGCAAAAATAAATGAAAATTCTTTGTCCTAATTAAATGCTAAGCTATGATTCAAACAGTTCAAGCATATATAGAGAAGAAAGCCATTGATTACAGCTACCACTCTGCCTTGGAAGGAAGGCTCAAACAGCGTTTATTTAATATGATGTACTCACTTCTCAAATATATTATCTTGTTTGTATGATTGGGATATTTCCTAGAACTTCCATGCTGAATGTAACATATTCTTTGCCACTGCCTAAATTCCAAGTAATGGTTCAGCAGTGTGCCATGTTTTAGAGTAAAGCATGTGGGACTTCAAATACTTTCAAAATCTTAAGTTGTCATGCTGCCTTTAAGACTCTGTTTTTCTTTGTACTCAAAACAATGTGTGGTGTGTCATTGTTGGCTACCATCTCATTAGGGTGCTATTTTACTGAAAATGAGTATTATTTCATATATGAGGCAAAGAGTTTTTATGTCAAATGTTTTGTCATAATTTGAAGTAATTTTGAGAATCTTCCACACCACCAGAAATGGAAATACTGCGGTCTTCTTCCAAGACATTTGTCAAATGCCTCATCTCCAGAAACAATCCTGTAAACACCTTGCATCTCATGACACCAGATTCTTTTGCAGGGGATTTTGAAGGAACATGACTAGTGAGACTTACCTTTACAGTTCGAGGAAATCTGGGACTCCAGTGCCGAATGGCAGTGGAAGAAGCGGGACTGGAGTCGCAACCAAAATGAAAAAGGAATCCACTTGTAACACTGTAAATGTTGCATGCATTTTTACATAACGTAACCTATGTGTTGTCCTCTGTTAACTTTCTGGCTGCAATATGTTGTTCCTTATTACAAAACTGAGCTTTTCACTTTTACTACAAGTTGTCTTATTGGAACTTGCAATTAATTCATACACACACACACACTAATCTTCTAGGTAAATCCTAGAAACCGGTGGACCCAGTAGTTTGCTGAGCAAGCTATGGCTGACAGCCTATGCTCACCTCCTTTTCGTAAATATATATTGATAGGGGATTGTGTGTTACTAAATAGGCAAATAAATCATTGTAATGGTGGCAACTTTCCTTTAACTCCAGCACGGGAAGGGGGGGAAGCTTCAGGACTTGAGAATTCGAAACCACTACCTTCACATTCATAGCACAGTGCTTTAATCATCTGAGCTATCATGTTGTTGGATTTGAAAGTCTCATTATCTACCTTTATCTGTGGAAGTAACACTACCTTCAGTTTTCTCTGCTGCCACTTGGAACTGGAGCTCCAGATTTCCTTGAGCTGTAAGGATAAATCTAGTGTGGCCCAGCATCTTCTGATGCTTTCCAGCTGAGAAAGAGCATCAGACTCTGTTACATTCCACTTTACAGAATGCAAATGCTGTAATGTCTGCAAATCTACAAGGTAGATATGCGATGTTTGGAATTGTAAAGAGTGCACCTAGATCATGTTTTGTGAATGGTAGCACAGATAACAAATTTTCAGTATGCATTATTTCCAGCCATAAATTCAAACAAATGTCATTATTAAGTCTCTATTAAAAACATATATTTTTATATTTTGAATTCTGCAATTGTTTTTAACACTGTAAAGGCTAAGGATTAAAAAGATTGATAGTAACAGACCACAACATATGCACCACTTAAGTCAACATTTTGCTCATAAAGTCATATTTTTCATTGTTATTAAATTAATTAATAAAAATGTAGTCGAGGAATAGAAAGATTAGAACAGAGAATCAAAGGGGCAGGGAGCAGTATGAAAATCAGGGTTAATGAGAATAGTAATAAAAGGCATTGGTTTGATGAAGATTGCCAAGTGGCAAAGAAGAGGGGTGAACAATAAATGAAGAAGTGGAGTTAAGATGCCTCTTAGAAATGAAGAAGAAAGAATGGGAGAAAGAATGAGTGAAATTCTGTTTGAGACTTCAAAAGTACATGATAGTCAAAAGATTGGGTTAGTAGTTAAAAATATGTGTAGGAATGTGGTAAAAGAGAACAATATTGAACCAGATTAATAGTGCAATTATTTCAAGGGGCTATTAGGAGGGATTGTATTATTAGACAATAAATATTAGGAGGCAGGTATCAGCAATATATTGAAGATCTTGATAAGAAAATTAGTGTAGTGGAAATCTGGGAGCAAATTAGAAAAATAAAAAGGAACAAGGTGAGTGACAATGATGGAATTCCAGGGGAATTTATGGAAGTTATGGTGCAAGGGTGCATTTATTAACAAAGTTATTTTAGAGAGAATATGATTTCAATGAAATGGAGAACAAATATACATATACCTATATACATAGGGAAAGGAGATATTAATAACCCAGGTAATTACACAGGTATAAGTCTGTTATCGGTAATAGGAAAGGTCTTCACTGGGATTTTGACCAATAGATTACAGTAGTTGATCAAAAGGAAGAAGAAATTCTCAGAATTCCAGTGTGGAAGAGGAAAAAGAACAGTTGACAATATTTTCATAATAAAAACAACTGTGATTAAGTATTTAAGTGTCAAAAGAGGGAGGGTATATATGATATTTATAGATTTGGAGAAGGCTTTTGATACTATAGATAAACAAGCACTGTAAATTAAGTTAAAAAGGAGATGTAGGTAAGAACTTTATAAATGTATTACAAGCAATCTATTTAGATAATAAATTTTGCATGAAATGTTCAAGAGATAAGATAACAGAGTGCATGCAGAGTTTATCAGGAATAAGACAGGGATGTAAGTTAAGCCCAGTGCTATTTAACTTAATTATTGATGATAGTATTGAAGGGTTTCAAAGAGCAAATTTACATTCACCAGTAATTAATAATAAGGAAATACCAGCTCTACTGTTTGCAGATGATTTGGTTGTCTGTTCTATCACAAGTGGAGCTTTAAGAAGAGCAACTGAAGTTATTGTAATGAATGGTGCTTTAAAGTGAACAATAGAAACTCCCAAATAATGGTATTTAAAAAGGGATTTAAATTCAGAAAGGATGAGAAATAGAACTGGTTAAGAAATTTGATAATCTTGGGGTGAGGTTAAGTGTTAATGGTAGCTGGAATGATCACAGAAAATTAGTATTAGCTAATTGAAAAATATCTATGGGGATGGTAAGGGCATGTTTAAGGAAAATAACGGAAATAAGTGTCAAATGGATGGAACAAATATATAACTCTATATTGGAGGTGAAAATGATCTATGGAACAGAAATATGGGGATATGATAGCTGGAAGATCGTCCTGGATTTAATAAATAGATCATTTGATAAATTAAAACCAGGACCAGAGAGTATCACCTAATAATGTAGCCTTGGTATTGGATAGGTCAACTAGTAAAGGGAGAATAACTGAATGAATTTTGAAATGCTTATATAGAATAAATATATGTTACATGATGGAGAGTTGTCAAGGAATTCTTGACGCACAGAAGTTTACATGGTGCTTGAAACCCAGGATATTGTTCAAAAATTTGGTTTAGGGGATTGCTGAGTAAATATGACATAGATAGATATAGGAAGTTTTGGAAAGAAGTAAGAAATAGAATTTAAGATACTGAGAAACAAGAAATCTTTGTGAGCTTTAGAGAGATGAGCTCACTGAGAGTTTATTCAGAGATAAAAATAGTTTGGGGGAGGGAGAAGTACCTAGAAAGTTGTGATAAATTGGGGAGGAGAGGTTTTGCTTGGGCCAGTTCAGGAGTGTTTAAGAGGATTGAGAAAAATCTCTCGGAATGAATGTCCCATGTACGGTGAACCCGATAATGAGTATCACAGCATATTATATTTGAGCAAATGAAGATTACAGGTATGGAAATGAATTAAATTTAAATGAGAAATTTTAATAAAGAACACATTAGGAATCAAAGGAAATAAAAATGATAGGAGATATTTTGGGCAAAGTTAGGAATAAATGGTGAAAGAAGATTAGAAGTACTATATGAAAATAGAGTTTAGGTATAGGCGATGAGCGAGAAAGGGAAAAAAATAATGGAGTATTAGAATAAGAATGGAATTAATGAAATTGATCATGGTTTGATCTCCAATACATTATCAACTTAGAGTTATGAAGTATTGGGATTGGAAACTGCATATGTAGCTAGTGCTAAATAAATAAATAAATAAAGTGTTATTTGGCAATATAATAAGTTTAATGACAATATTTGGTTAATTGTGAAATAATGGAAATAAGTTAATTGTAATGTTGCTTGTGTTGGAAATAAATTCATATTCAAATTCATTCCTATTACTGAAAATATGAACTTACCAGCTGGTCTCCTGTGCATACTTGTTTCAGATTCTCTGGTTTCACAAGAAGGAGATTACACAGAGCATGAAGAGTATCAAATAGCATGTTCACTAAAGGAACCTTGAATTCCTTTACACACTTTCTATATTCGTTCACATCACATATAGCACACATTGCCCCTTGAACAGAATAGAATAGAATAAATTAATGCTCATGTGATTTTGAGAATATTTTTCTTTATTATATGCTGCAAATTTTTCTTTTATGTCTTTCATCTTTTTTAAATGCAACTTTACTATTAAGAACATATGAATATGGTACCTGCGGAATTATACTGAAATTGCTGTAGATGCTCATATATTACACGATGAAAGCGAACTCCCAGTTCTGTCATGAGAGACTCTACATTTTTTCCATCTAAGCTGTCTCTTATTCTCTCCACCATGCTGCCTACAAACTGCACTACAGCCATGCATGCCTGAAATTTAAAAGTCATTTTCTTAAAAAAATCTCACTGAAGAATAATTATGATGGCTATTCATGTTTCAATCTCTGATAAGCTGCCAGGTAAGACTCATATATATATATATATATATATAATACCAAAATGGATATAATATTCAATGGTTGTTTCACTACTATTAGGAGCAAATCCAATCCATCACTGCTGAGCAGCAAGTATGCTAACATGCCCATTATGATCAAAGCATCTGCAATGTGTAAAATTTCTTTTAACCAAAGGGACACAATGCAGCTGAAATGTATTGCTGGATGAGTAATTTTTTATAGCAACAACTTGAGAAACAGCTGCGTGTAAGAATTGTGTGGTATATTGATGCCCATGATGAGGCTAGTCAAGAGAGAAAGTCTAGCACAATGAAAGATGTTGAACAAATGAATCAAATAGCTTGTCAAAAGCATAGGTTTACAATCTGAAATATCAAGGTTCATTTTTTATGACATGTTAAACATGCAGCTTGGCTATAACAAAACTGAGCATAGAGAGTTCCACAAAAGCTCATTGATGTCTTAGTAAACAGTCACAGTCTTAGAGTTTTTGCAATGCTACTTCAAGAATAGGAAGAATTTCCTGGACAAGATTATGATCAGAAATGAGACATAGGTAGTTCCAAAATGCCAATACAAAAGAACAGTGGATGCATACTGGATTCCAGTATAATTAAATACTTTTAACAAAAAAATTAGCATTACTCTTTTTTTGGATAGAAGAGCTGTTTCATTAACGAAATTCATGAAACATGGGACAACTGCCAATGCAGCAAATTCTTCACAGAAAACAAGAAAATTAATGATGTTATAAGGTATTGTACTTCATGATAATTCCTGTCCTGACACTGCAACATATACACATGAACTTCTTCAAAAGTTCACATTGGCTCAGTTTCCACAACCATCATACAGTTCAACTTTAGTATCAAGCAAATTTCAACTTTCTGAACATCTGTCAAACCACATGAGGTGCAGATGTAGAGATTTATTGAATACTTGGTGAATGACCAGATGGTTGTGATATAGGAGGGCCTCAGCTTTGGTGCTGCTGAACTTTTGGAGTTTTTGTGTGTTTATGTAAATTATGTTATGTAAATTAAATAGTAATCTTGTAAACTATACTTTGCTCAATATTTGTAATATTGAATAAATTCATTATTCATCATCTAGACTACTTGGTGTGCTCCTCTATTTTTTGCAGTAGACAGCATTTAAGTAAATTTATTAGTTTCTCAGTCATAAAACATTCTTATTGGTAGTTTTCATCCTGATATGTTTTTCTTTTTCTATAAACAATCTTCTTTGACAAATGTGAACAACATTTTGTTCAATTCTTTAGAACCAAGCAAAAAGTACAGCCTACCCAAAATTTTGGGCAACCAATTCCCTGCCATTATTTTATCCCCCCCTCTCTCACACGTGCACGCATGCACTTACCCACACACACACAAAATACAAATTTGGCTTTGAGAGTTTAATTAAACCAGAATAAGTTGGAGAATTGCTTTGCTAAATCACGTGAATATTATAACTGTAGAGCAAACTCCTTACTTTTTCCTGATTTTACCCTTAAGGGGTGGGACATATGGAGAATTTCATGATATCCAAAATTTGGAATTTATTTTTCAGATGTGGAACACAAATATGGCATTGTTTTTTTTCCCTTTCTTTAGATTAATAACTTCTGCAATTTCATTATCTTCAGCATATGAAAAATCAAAGTTCTTTGACTGTTCTAACAATATTGATTAAATTGCAAAATTACCCTTTAGAAATTTTAGAAATGTAAATTTTAGCTTGGCTCTCCTGCTATCCCTGATTTGATCCCTTAAGGGAATGGGAAGGTATCAAAAGAACTTGTGTATCCTAACCAAATGAAATTGCTATTTAGGGCTTTTTCAAGATGTGGAACATGATGTTCTTTTTTTAAAAAAAGGGTAAATTTATTTTAAAAAACATCTCTTTATTGCTTCACTTATTGAAATAATTCAGGAAACATTAGTGAGAACCACGGTTTTCATCCTGTGTGTCAACTTCTGGAAATACTCAAGCTGACTTGATGGTTATAATGTAATCCTTTTGGCTTTCTGATGAGCCTGAAAACTAAATTGTATGCTTCTGAAAATGCTGAAGTTTATTTAACATTGTTAAAACCTATGAACATTTTTCCCAACATATTTTGTTCACTTTAGTTTTTAAACTGTACATAATGAATTCACTTTATTTTCAATTTTATAGTTTTCACATGCAGTTTTTGCTACACGTTTACACCCCTCCAGCATTCTTTGAATCTGGTGCAGTGTTTTTTTATTTTCCTTACATTTTTTTGCATTCTAAACTACTAATATGATAAAGCCTTCTTTTCTATCCAACGGTAGCTTATTCATTTTGTTTAATTTTATATTTTTTGTGTTGTGCTTATTTTGAAGTATCTAAGTTGACAATGCTCTAAAACTGTTTAACATACAAGAACCTACATTAAAACTCACTGAAACCAGAGAGAGAGAGAGAGAGAGAGAGAGAGAGATAATGCATTTACTTTCCCAGACTTGAAACTAATAACAAACAAATCAAATTAGAATTTGGACACTTGTAGACAATTATATTATAGTTTTAATTCTATAAGTAGGTAATATTTAATAGTATGACACATATTTTAGTTAATATATCTTTGGAAAAACAGAATACCTTTCATGCGCTTTTAATTTCAGAATGTTTTTAAAGACTTCACAATATCACTCTGAAGTGAATTCCTATGATACAGAAATAATCTACAGAGAAAAACACATAGAACAAAAATTACAAGAGCTTCTCTTGTACAGTTGTGCCAATTTAAGCAAGTTACCTTCAACAATTAGAGGTATCCCTGTATTAGATATTTTTGAAAAAAAAATTATGCGAATGCTACTTCCAAATGGTTTTTATAGTATTGCTGAATTTCATGATTGCTCTCAACAGTAACATATGTAACTTTGTATTTTTCATGTATTATTTTGCTATGTGTGTATCTGAGAGTAATGTAAACTTAATTATTTTACTGTATATGGGCAAAGCCTGTGTTCTATACTGAACAGCTAATGTAACACATTTTATATTGTACTGTACACCCTTTGACACACACAAAAAAAAAAAAAAAAAAAAAAAAAAAAAAAAAAAAAGTCATCTCTTGAATGCAAAATTCTTCTAAACCCTACTTGTTAAAGTGCACAGTTCACAAGGTATCCAGCAAAGCTATGTAGCCCCTGCAGTAGTTGTGTTATATGGCTTGCACTAAAGGTGCTGACTAGGTGTGTATTTCATTAGCTCTGTGGCAGAGTGTACAGTGATACCATGGTTAAGAGCACAGGTTTCCTTCAGCACAAAGCACTTTTTTAATAAAATTTGTAACATATTATTATAAATTAGTTTCATAATATTGTTTCCCATACACAGTAAGCTTTAATGTTAATATATTATGTATATATAATGTTAATATATTATGTGTGTATATATATATATACATATATATATTATTGTGCACATGCACAAAGGATGAAAGATGGCTTAAGGGCACAAATTCAAGAAGCCCGGAATGTTGTAGCCTCTCATCCACACCACTGTAGAAATCTGATATCATTTATGCCCCAAAGATTCAGGGCAGTTATACGTGCTCAAGGTTCATAATGTTACTTTGTTTTCACTTTAGAAGATAAATGTTTCTGTTCATGCATTTGTTTAGTTTTTTGTAAAGAATACGTCTGTGATTACATTTTTGTTTTGCATAGATAATGCCATAAAACTCAAATGATGCATTAAAATATATATAATATTAAGGCAAGATGGTGATCTAAACATACACACTTATAAAACCATAAATTAAACATTAATGTTGTGTGTGATCTGAACCCAGGAGTTTACGCAGAACAGCAATGCCTTCTAAAAATGGCTCAGCAACCACTACTCTACCCTAATGTTCTCTTTCCAGCTTATGCTTGTGACCATTACATTTACAAAGCACCCACTGCAGTATGCTGGTTGCTGCATGTGCGTTGTGAATACATTACGAGCCTCCCAGAAGTTCTCCAATCAACACGTAGAATCTGGGGATAACTAATTTTTTTTTCCAAAGAATGTATGTGCAATACATATGTAAAATGTGAAATAATTAAATACTACTATTGAAAAGCATTGGTGAATAAAACATTGAAATGAAGTCATAGGACCTTAGGATAATTTACATCACTAATTCATTTTATTCATACCAATGGAGACAACTGATATTAGATGTTTACAAAAACAAATACCCATGTCTGTTACAATGAAGTCTGAAACAGCTGAAATGGCAATTGGGATATACACTAGACCTACCAAAAGCAATTCTCATTGGCAGAGTAGAAAACAGCAGATAACTGATCCTTCATAATAATATTATGACATTGATAAAAGGTGAAAATTTTATGTCTTCCTTAAATTATTCAAAATATTGCATTCAAAAACTTATGCAAAGTCTTAACTTGCTGATAATAGTAATGGATGTCAACTAAGGCTTGATACAATAAATGATTACTTACTGGTGATGCTAAGGTGTCCACATCAGTCTCTGGTTTAAAATCAGTCTTTTTCTGCTCCGTCTGAAGGTAGATTTTCACCCAACCAACAATAGCATTAATTGATCTGAAAAATAAACAAATAACATCAACGTAACTTTCTGGTTTCTCAAAAATGAGTAAAATTTTGATAAATGCCCATATAGTAAAATATATTTTTTTAAATACAATTTATTATTTAAAAAATTATAAATACATGCTTAGCTAACAAATGGGGCAGATTATATGCAGTATTTGTTGACCTATAGAAACTATATGAGCAAATTAACAGAGAGGTGTTATGGTATAACTTATGGTTTAAAGGGATTATTAAGGAGATAATTTGCTGAAGGAGCTTTAAAAGAGTAATATGTTCTGTGTTAGATGTAATGAAGGTCATGTGACAGAGAGGGCTTACACAAGGGTGTAAGTTGAGTCCGATTCTTTTCCATTTATTTTGAAATGGCAATGGTATAATGGTAGATTTACAGCAAGTGAATATCCACAAACCAATATTAAATAAGCTGGAGATTGTGGGCTTACTTTATGCTGATGATTTAACGGTTGCTTCCTCTCAGGAACAGGTTTAAGGTACGTATTATTAGAAATTATGAGGTACTGCAAAAAACTGGACCTTAAAGTTAATCAAGAAAATATTAAAATTATGGTGTTTAAAAAGGGAAATAAGTTGAGGAAGAATTTTTTTTATTTGGTTTATTTACGGATGCTCTTTAACATTTCAGGTCATCAGTATCCCATTCAAATCAGGGCGTAAAACAGCTGACAAATTTTGCTCAGAGGCCTCTTTTTTCAGGCTTGAGGTTCTTTTTCATGCCATAAATGTACAACACGGGACCCATGGCTTTACTTCCCTTCCAAAGGAAGCCATACTTTGGATTTTTGTGGCCCTGGCCAGGATTGAACTCGCGATCTTGGGTTTAGGAGGCACGTATGGTTACCACTACACCACCAGGACTGACATTGCGGAAGGATGAGAAGTATATGGCCATAAAGGAGATACAGATTATGAAGGCATTTTCCCATTTAGGAATGGTTTTGAGCGCTTTGGGAAAATACGAGAAACAGAAGAAATTTGCGCTAACCAAGGGTTTGCTATCTATGAAGTTATTTAAAAAATGCATGTTTGTTGTGCCCAAGGGGTAAATTGGTTGGAAAGATTATGTCGGGCATTGTGGAGTCTAGGTGGGCATATAATATTGAAATATGGGGGATAGAGGAAAGCTGGAAATAGATAGATAGAGAACTTAGCAGTTTTTGTAAGATTGTGTTGGGAACCCCACAAAATGCTGCAAATGCCGGAGCACTCTTGGAAATGGGGGGGGTGGTTGGTGGGAGAGGGTGTGTGATGGAGAGTGTGTTAAAGTATTGGTTCAGGATACAACAGATGTTACAGAACTTCATGTTAAAAGAATGTTTAATATTCCAAGAGTCTGGGATAGAAAATTGTTATTGGGTGCACAAAGTTAGAAACAGTTAAGCAGGAATGGGAGAGGTGATTTGGAGAGAGGTTATTGGAAACAGATTAGTGTGAGGTTTGAAGATATAACTGGGAAGATGCTACATTCTATAATGCAGCAGAAGAGTTCATTAACGTGTTATCAGGAGATAAAAGAGGAAGTTAAAAGAGAAAAATATATTAGTAAGTGCAATAGGAGGGAGTGACATGGTTTAGATTGGGAATTTGGAGATTAAGGGGCTTTAGAACTAGTGATGAACATGGATTTTGTCCTTTATGTGGAAATGTAGAACATATCCTGTTTGAATGCTCAGGAAAATGGAATGGAGACAACTGATTAATGGAAAATTGTTGAAGTTAAATAAAGTAATTGCAGCTAAGAAAATGATTGGTGATCAAAGTAAAATTAGGAATCTGGGGCAATATTTGTATATAGTTAAGAACAGATGGATACGGTTTGTGAGGAGAGAGGACTTTTGATTTGGATTGGGTTTGTTAATGGCAATATCTATGAGAATAGATCCATTAGTTTCCAGCCTGACCATTTTCCAGATATGATAAAGACAAAAAACTATATTTCACTTTTCAATATAGTTACTCTTTATTGGAACACACTTATCACATCTTTGAATTAACATTTCAATCCCCCCCCCCCAAAACTAGTCAGAAGTCTTGTCTGCAAAATGGGCATAAAATTACTTCTTTGTCACACTTAAATTTCCTTCCTCAAAGGTCCTCCTTGAGTTTTGAGAAGAGGAAATAAGTCACTGGGAGCTAGATCTCGGCTGTCGATCTGCTTAAAGCCAACTTTCTTCACAGCTTCCTTTGAAACAAGAGCTGTATGCACAGGTACATTGTTGTGAAGAAGGTACATATCACCACTCAGCTTTCCTCGCCTTTTCTCTTTGTTGGAAACACATAGTCTGTGCAGTAGGCCAGTCAGCATAGTACTTCCCACTTACTGTGGTGTTCCTCTCCTTGAAGTCAATGGAGAGTATTGTGGCCATGATCATCTTGGTTGACTGAGTGATTGGCCTTTAGAGACAGTGCTACGCCAGGTTTATGCCACTCCATTGATTCTCTTTTAGACAAGGGATCATAGTAGAGGACCACATAGTTTTGTCTCCTGTAACAATGGTTTGCAGACTTCTCTCTCGTTGCCATGAGAGAGCTCCAGAAATGCCTGACAACAGATGCCTTGTTGCTGCTTTTGGACTGAGGAAAGAAGTCTAGGCACCCATCTTGCAGTAGCCTTATTCATGTTCAAATTTTCATGAATAATTCGAAGTACTGTTGTTTTAGAAAAGCCCAACCTTGCTGCTATTTCTGTAACTTTGAGCTGTCAGTCTTCCATAATTTCTCCTTCCACAAGAGCGATGTTTTCAGGAGTGAGCACCTCCAAGAGCCAACCTGCACGTTCTTCATCTTCAATACTTTCTTGATCCATTCAAAATAGTTTGACCCATTCATTTATGGTTGAATATGAGGGAGATGCCTCCCCATATACACTGTTCATTGCTTTTTAATTTCATTTGGAGTAAGTACTTCTTTTGTGAAGAACTTAAAAGAGCTAGATACTCCATTTTGAACATGTCACAATGTTCTACACATAGCCTTTTTTGCGCAACTATATCTGAACAACTGAACTAAGTGGAGCGGAAGTTACAGTTGCAATTATAATTTAACAGATGAGGTATGACACCAGATAAGTGTTTTGTGAAGGTAATAATCCTTATTGGTAAGGCCGGAAACTTATGGACCTACCCTTGTATGTTGGAAATATTCTAATTTTTCATCAGTGTGTTTGTAAAAGACTATTGTGTTGGCATGTGTTTCAACATTGGCCTGGTATAGAAATTGGGTTGAACCGGGCCATATTGCTATATTGTTATCTGTACAAACATAATAATTATTTAATGCTTTATGGTGAACCGATTTCCCCACTTACCAGTTTCAATCAGTTATAGCCAACCACTTTTGGTACATGAATCATGAAATAGAAAAGAGATAAAAATTGCTAAAATCACAATATTGAACATCAGAACTTAGCTTATGGAAAAAATATTTACATGAAGGAAAATGAAGACAGCTGAATGAATTTCAAAATTCAAATGTATGACAAATTGCAACACTTTGCAACCTGCCACTGGAAGTCAGCTAAAGCATTCAAGATGCAATTTGAATTGTCCACCAGCATCTGAGGTTGTGAACAAGGGTTAACAAAACATGTTCTGCCAATAAACACAGGTAAGTGGAGAAATAAGAGTATGCAAGCAACCCACCAGATTTAATTTATGATATTGTTGGTAATATGCAACTCCTGAACAGATTGTATAAAATATAAACAATAATTATCTTGTAAAATATGCTCTTTTTGTGGAATTATTTATTCCATTTTCTAAGATATAATAAAGTAATAAACTTTATGTTATTTAGATAATCCATTTATGAAACTGATTCTTCTTGTCATTTTTATTCATTTTTTAAAATTACTTCCATTCTGAGCAATCAATTGTTGGAAGCATTTCTGCATACTTGACGATGATAATGAAGGGGAGGAGGTTTGGACTACTATGTCTGAAAGCTTGCAGATGTTCACTTAGAGGGTTTTGTTCTGTAAATAATGGAATAGCAATTTCAGAAATGCCCAATGTGAATATTATCAAATATGTTGCTGTTTATATGTATTATTTGCAAGCAGCAAGAAAGGATGCATTAGCAATATTTAGATTTAACGCACATGACTGTTTGGCTGGCCATCTACACAAAATTAATTTATAACAATATTCACCTGCATGCACCACCCATTTCTATAGAGTACAACAGATCCACATAAAAGGACATAATGTAATTTACTATCTATCTACTTCAGAATGACTTCTGAAACCTGCCATTGGATTTTTTTTTTAACTAAGAAAGTAGGGGAATTTGTTGATAAACCAGTTCCCATATGATTAAACCTACAGCAATGAGGTTCGTTAATTGTGCAGCTTTTCATCAAATTTTATTGCATGGATTCAGATAAAGAGTCAAAAAATGTATATATTGGAACAAATATCACTTAAGATTATTTTACCAAAGCACGGTATGTGTGCATATGTCACACTCTGTACAGTCATTGCAGAAAGATCAATTTGTCACTTGATTATAGTTGTCCTATTTTAACCATTATAATTTTTATATAGTATATTGTTCAATGCTAATGACTTGGGTGTCTTATTTACTGTTAATAACATTGTGATGCAACTATACCATCTTGCTTTTGACCCTGCCACTTATTTCACTTCCTGTAATCACCAATATTTTCTTGTCAACAACTACACTAGCAGTCCTATGCTAGGTGAAATTGGGTAATAGTGACTTTGTTGCAGTAACTCTGGAATTCTATTTTAGGCATATGTGCAATAGCACATAATGGAATCACATTAAAATAACTTTACAATGAAAAGGATGTCAGAATTAAATAACATATTTCATTTTCAAATTATGAGAGGAATTTTTATTCTCCCAAGAAATTAATGAAACATGACTTTAATTGTTTAGAGGTAAAAGCAATCAGTTCATGGTCACTTTATTCTGCGAGAATTGCAAGCGAAGGAGTTGTTACTTTTGAAGAATTTGAGCAATTTCTAGAGCATGGTATACTAGCAGATTTTATGGTTTAATGTTTACTTGCTGTAAATGTTAAATTTCACATTTGGGCAACTTTTCCATCTGACAAGAAATTATGAAGTGCAATGCAAAAGTTTCTCAGTCAGTGGGGGTTAATTATTATAGGCCACACAAAATCAATTAGCCAAGTTAGAGATGACTGCTGAAAAGGGAATAGGCTCTACCACAACAGCTTAAGCAAAGGCAGTCACCCAGAAATAAATGATGCTCCAGTATGTTTCAGTGTAAAAAAGACAGTTGGAGACACCAGTTCTATATTTCTTTCTTTTCAGAGCGAAACTAATATCAGACCTTAGAACTTCTTTTTGGCTTGTCTTCACACATAGTCATTATGGTCATGATTATATCGTTTAACAGTAAAATGCAGGTTTTTACAGCCAATAAGATGATTTTGGGTTTTTAGGCTCTGGTTCATTGTCACTTCTGTTTTCTTTGTGATCAGACATTTTGTTTCCAGTTATGGGACACATTTTCAGCATGAGCAAAAAGCTTTATCTTTATTATCTTTCATAAATAAGCTAATTTACATACCATCTGAAAAATATGAAAAACTCTAGTTAAAAACCCATTTCTGAAATTTAAGAATTAGAGTATATATTTACATTTTCTAAAAAATTTTTACAAATGGCACCATAGCAAGGGAAAAAATCCTCCTGGAATATTTTGCAATCCTTGGGTCACTAACAAAACTGATAAGCAAACAAATAAATAAATAAATAAATGGTTAAATCAATAATTCCGATATTACGCTAAATAATGAAAGAGCTAATCTCAATTTTATTTTCTGGTAGCAAGATTTAAAAATACATAAACTGGCTATCATTCTTACACCATAACCTTCAGATTTGTTTCATCCTTACCTGTCAAGACCAGTATCAAGTTTTAGCTCTATCTGTTCTAAGAGATACTTTTTCTTCTGAAGACAATCTCCATGTTTTGGGGTGGATCTGAAAATAAATGAGCAACAACAGATTTTCTTTGTGGGTTTCTGAATAGCAAAAATAATTCCCTTAAAGGTTATCAGATAAACCAAAATATTGCATTTAGTTTTATTATGCAAAAATGGTTATAAGAAACAAGATGGATTTATAACAGTTTACAAGAAAAGTAACTTAGAATATGCATCTATTTTATACTAACTATTGCAATGATTTAAGTACATGCTTGTACATAACCTAATAAGCTGTCATATATGCAGCTGGCTTTCTAATACTGATTAAGAAGCGCATTTATACATCTTCCATTATCCTTTGAGCATTACACTACATACAACTCACTAGCAAGGAATACAGATTTTCTATATGTATTTAAATACTCTACTACTAAATTATTATCTGCTCTAACATTTTTTGTTGTCTCTTTTTGCTTAGCTGCTTCTGAAATTCCATCAGAGTACAAGTTTGTGGCACAGGGAAGTCAAACATTTGGCCTGCAACACATCTAATTTCAGCCCACCATAGATTACTGGCACCCAAAAAACATTCACACATAAGTACAATATTTACTTATTTAATATTTGCTTGAAAATATTTTCTTTGAAAGTAGAGTTTAAAATGAAAAAAGGAATGTGATACATATTATCATTATTTTATTTCATTTTCCTGGTCCATTAAATCAAAGTCTTTTAATGTCACTTTCCTTTGTATTGGGTGGGTGGATTATCTATGAAATGTAGGCACAGCAGGAAGTTCATGGGCATATGATCTCAGCCTGCAACAAGAATTCACAGTTAAATGCACAACTGTCTCATAAATTGTCATTTATTTGTGCTTATAAACTCAGTTACTGTACAAGGAGTGCCATCATTTTTCACATATTTCTGACATCTGCTGATTAGGAAATTATCCATTGTCTCTCTAAGTTTGCTTTGAGAAATTAAATTTACCTCTTGACAGTTCATCAGTTCATTTAATATATGTGAATTTGTCCAGCTACATCTTTAAATGTTACTCAGAGATAATTACAAAGGTGTTACCAAGCAGGGAGCCAGGACTAGATTTGTGATTGGTCTTTGACCATAGTGCACAATAAAAATTTAATCCTCAAAATAGTGTGTGCTTATTTGTTGACAAGAACTTAATTTTCATGTTTTCAAATTTAAAACATGTTTTAAGAGCCTCAGCAGATTATAGACTGCTTGGTATTGAACTTGTTTAATGGTAGAATGTCAAAATTTATTAAATTAACTAATTTTTTAAAATAAACATTTTTCCCATGTGGGTATTTCCACCAGAAGTGCATTTCTTTTAACAAAATGGCTTGTTGCTTAATTTTGTAGTTGTGTTCCCTCGCACTACTTATTTCTCCAATTGTTTTAGCTAGATATTTCTAAAACATTCTTTCTTTGTTTCCAAATTTCTCTTAGTTTTTTCTATATTTTCAATTACAATTTGAGCATTCTATTAAGTGAATGCTGATTTTTTTTTTCTCTGGTGGTATACCATCTTTTAATATAGAACATAAATTATTTTATTTTGTGTCTATTTTGTAGTGGCTAATTTTATGCCATTTTTTATGATTCTCCCAAATTTATGATATGTGATTCTGCATATTTGCAATTAACTTTGATTGTTTTTAAATAGAAATATTAATAGATTTTTGGCTTATGAAACGTTAATCATTTATACTATTGCATTAGTACTGCATCCATTGTTTTCTGTTGTACTGAATATATACTGTTTCTTTTTCTATTCTGTTTTATGAATTGATGTCCAGTTAATGGTGACAGTGCAATAGGCCTAATTTTTCTGAGGAAACATTTAACAGTAATAGACACATCATATTATTTTGAAATTCTTTTTGTTGAACAAAATGTGAAGGACAGTAATTTTGTATTCTTTCAGTAGGACTCTGTGATGATACATTAGCAAATGTTAGTCTGCAGGAAATATGAAGTGGTGATTGATTGTTCATCTATACAATCATTCAATTTCCGTGATTATTGTCTCTGTACAACATTGTTGTATTGATCTTCACAGCCCATGAAATTCCAGCATGCTCATATTTTATACATAATCTGCCCATTCAATAGAATGGTTTTGTTGTGAAAACACCAGAAAGTTATTTTGTTACGATGCTTTAACAGCACATGTTCTACAATTAATAATTTAATAATACTTTTAATTTAAATTTAAATACTTTTAAAATTTAAGAGCCGTTCTATTCTTTATTATGGTTTATAAATGAGAATAAAATATTTTATTGTTATTTTAAAACTATAAAATATATCATATTGACTCTCAAACATGACCTCCTGTTTCAACCAAAGTTTCATATCAAACATCAATACAGGTCTATTAATGCATAAAAAGGCTATTTTGCATAATAGTAATAATTTCATGATCACTTGATTGGTTTGAAATATTTGTTTATTTTATTTTAAAATAGATTTACATTTTAATAATACATAAAACACCATTATCATAAAAATCTGAGATCAACATTTACATAGATCATGATAGTTTTATCACCATGGTAATCCACATTGATACTTCATCAATGTCTGAATATTTCCCTGATCTCTTTTCCTGCCATGAATCTATCACTTTTGTTCCTTAAATATCCACAATATCTTATACTGTTGCTGAATGGAAATTTTAACACACACGAGTTCTTTCTATTTAAACTTGGCATCAAAGAAATACATTAACAATCACTTTAAATAGCCTGTCAATGTTCACCACTGCTACAGTCCATCTCGAACAATGCCAAGTTAATGAATGAATTACAACACATGTGCATGGAAAACAGTGGAGGCTTAAGTAAGACAGAGAAGATAATACTGCCTAACCCTTTATTAGAATTATGCTTCACAATTGAAATTTTTTAAGAATTTTGGAAGAGAGGCAAATTGTTTCAAAATTAAACATGAAGGGTCCAATATTTAATAAAACAAGTTTTTAAAATTGATGGCCAAAAATATGGGTTTATACAAAAGTGTTCTGTCTCAGAGTCAATTTGATATAGTTAATTTATTTAAATGCAAAAAAGTACAGTGTTTGACCAAAGTAAAATTATTTTTTTATTTACATGCAGAGTGCATTGACTGAAGAGTTGATTTCCCATTTTGGGTTATAAAAAATGACCAATTATTTTCATGAATTGAAGCTTATTACATTTTCTAAGTCATATTCTGTGGGCATCCTGCTTAACTATAATGCATATTTAACGGGTCATTTCACAGTTTTGTCACTCTTTTCATGGCAGCTGGCAGGTCAACGGCCAGAGTAGCAACTTTCAGCAAAGTGTATTTAATATTAATATAACTGACTTAAGTTCTCTCAGTTACAATTACTATGAAAATAAAACCTACCTTTAGATAGGAGACTTTGAAATGTTGTCCTACTATATCCTCCTAAATCTTTATAGAAAATTGTCATTAGTTCATTCAGTCAATTTCTTATCTGATATATTTTTTTTTTTCACTTCTTCTAATATGTGGGGTTCGTTTCATTTACTTCATTTCAAATTCCCCCATTAATAAAACTCACACACTGTCAATATATCATTCCTGCATTTATGGTATTCTGGGGAGGGGGAGAAGTCCTTTTTTCTCTGCACTATGCACAGATTTTCTTGTCATATTTTGCATCGAAATATGACCAAGCAAATGGAACTATGCTTCATCAGTACAAAATATTAAGTATGACCCAATTATTTTACCATTAACTTTCTGTAACATCCATTTATAAAAATTTACCCAAATATCATGATCATCTGCATACAATTTATGAACAACATGTGACCCAGTATGTTTTCAAATTTAAAATGATTTAATTTTGGCAAATATGCGTGAAAATTTTCTAAAAATGATGCCAAAAATATGTGGATGTGGCAAGACACATTTTCAACTTTTTTTATCATAAGGTATATGGTTATTTTCATTTTAATTTTAGATGTAATTGCAAGAACTTGATCAATTGTATGGATATTACATCAACTTCACCAGGAGTGTTGACTGTTGATACATCAATTTATGTGAAAAATGAGTGACAAAATCTCATTACAGGTAGATCTCACAAAGTAGTATGAGAGACACTTTTGAAAGAACCCAAAAAAAAATGTTTATTTAACAGCTCTGGTCTATTGAAATCACAAGAGTAATCTACATAAAATGGCTTGAAACTTTAGAAATTTAGATATGTTCAAAATAAAAGACTAAACCATAGAAATTTAATTTTAACAGCTTTAAATTATAAGCTCCAATATTTTTTTATGAAATTTGCTAAGAATACTTACATTACTAATGGAACTAGACTATCTGTGAATTGCTTCTCCAAAAGATGTACGATGGCATTACACTGTCGAACAACATCAAAGAAGTATATTTGGGGATGTGTTTTGTTCTCTGGTATAGGAACACCTTGTAGCCCCAACTCTAGTGCATAGTCCAAGTGTTCTGCCATCAGATAGTGGAGAAGTATTTCAAATATCTGCAGGGCATTTCCTGGCAAGTCTGATTGTCGTGACAGCTGCAGAAAAGTGCATAACAGATCTTCAAAATTCCTTTGTTTATCAAAAAACAATAATCTGAGAAAAAATTATGCAAAAATAGACCCCATTTAAGGCTCTGGAAAATGTTACATAAACTTTAATTTCAACTCATCAACTATTGGTTTTTATAACACTATTGAAAACAATACCATATACACAACATTGATAACAGTGATGCTAGCTACTGGTAAACTGCTTTATTTAGGATAGAAAAACTAACTAAATTAGAAAACCTCCGATCAAGGACAGACCTAAGATTGTATTAATAAACAAAAAATTTTGAAAAGATGCATTTAACCTAATCTGAAAATGACACTTTTATTTAGAAAGCATCAATATATGAAATAAGTAGAGAACACAATGAATTACATTTCAATTACAATTTGCCAGCATGAAATATTCTATCTTTTTCTGTTTTATCATTTTTCTCTCTCTTCTGTTATAATCATTGTAATTACCAGAATACAAATGGATAGCATTGCTTGACAACAGACAAATGAGGACTACAATGTTGCATTAATTCCAGAGCTTAATTACTTTAAATTTTCTGCAAATGGGAAGATGCAACAGCTTCTTTCCATTTGGATGACATCACCAGGAAAGTTTCATTGTTTTCAATATATATTTCAGGGGGGAAGGTGTCTTGTACTTGCACAGAAGATGTATAAAGGGAGCAATTTCACGACTTTATTTGTAACAGTACATTTAGTATGCCATTGTTTTATTTTTTCTTTCTTTAATTTTCTTTTAAAAATTTTAATAGGAAGGAAAATCCACAAATCAGGCTATTCAAGCATGGAAAATTGGGAATTTGTTATATATTCAAAGCTTTTCCATCAATACTCTGTATTCCCTAAAAATCATTTTCAAATGAATAATTTTTAAACAGTGTATGAAAATACTCAGCTGCAAGATAGGTAATGTTCCATTTACATAAGTTTTAATAACAGGATTCCATTTCTGAAAAGAATTTCCTTAAATATATTTAATTTTTGCTGTTAGTATACTTTAAATGAAATTTTGAGTATAGTAGAAGCTGATTAATGATTTAAACTACTTTTGAGGGTAAAACACTAAAACAATATACAGTAAAATCTCTCATATTCAGCAACTATAGCACTAAACCAGAGCCTGATAACTGGAAATTATTTTTATAGGTTAAGCAAAGACATACTGCATACAAAGGAAGTCAGCATTTTTACATGGATGTTAAAAATAAAATTTTGAAATACAAACCTTCTTTTCAGTAAGTAAATGTACATTCTTCTGTTAATTTGTAATAAAAAACATATGGAAATTGCTGTACTGAATACAATGTTAATTGATGGCTATTTGATGTCGAGAGCAGGGTAGCCAACAATGCAACTAATTGTAACTATGATGAAATTGTAGCACAGTATGATTCTTTCATTAACTGTATCCTACTAATATCTTTTATCATTTTATCCAACAGCTCCAAAGTGTGTTTAAGTATAAGATAATTTTGCTTGTACTTCATGGAATCCATTGTGCTGCTGCAGCAGGTTAATTCACTTTAGCTACTATTAACAGATGCAATGGTGTGCGACTGTAACATTACCATGTGATACTGTTAAACCACACCATGTTGGCATTATCATGCAAGTTATTGTGAGCCACACTACCTCCATATGGTGTATATATGATGCTGTTAAAAGACAATAAAAATTTCATCAAAATGACCACTCATCTAAAACTGAGGTTTTCTTTCTTTTTTATTGATGATGCTGTTGTTTTGGTATTGCCAGTTATTTGGGTGATGGATATGAGGGGTTTCACTGTGCATATCAGCCTATAAATTTTACTAGGAATTTACTACGGTAAAACTTTCAATATTATGTGCAATATCAATAAGTAGTTTCAAAACAGGTTATTATTAAAATGTAATGTTAAATTGAAATATTTGACATTTTCCTCAAACTCTAATTGTGTTATCAGTGACAAAATGAACAAATTTGGGAAGAAATGTTTTGTGACTTTAAAAAATAGAAATAAACCATATTTATAACCTCAATTTGCCAAACATTTATATGGAAAGAATTTCTAAATATGGGAAATTTATGAGAACATGTGTTAGTTGCTGACAATTCACTTGACTTTCTCCTAAGCAGATGTTCTTAGTTACATAGTCATCTTGATCTATCTTTTATTACTTTTATTATTTTTTAACAGTCAAGGTTTTAATTTAAAATTAATTTTGTGTGGGAACTAATACAGTAAGGCAATTAATTTATTCTTAATTAGCTAATGGGTCAATTTAATACTCTTATGCTCCACTTGCCATTGAATTATCAATGTTTGTTTGTAGGTTTCTGGTAGGAAAATACAACTTAGCATTTGCTTTTGGGACTAAGGAAGAAAAGAAAAGAAAAGAAGAAAAAAAAAAAAACAACAACAACAACAACAACAACACCAACACCCTAGCTGAAACGAATCACGTCCTAGTGGCTGATACTGAGGATCAAAGCAGCACCTCCAACCTAAAAGTATTAAGTAGTCCTGATCCAATCACTCTGTAAAATCATTTTTAAACATGTTACAGCTCTCATTCAATGTTAAAATTCAATTTTAAAAAGATTTTACTTATAAATTTTGCTGAAAATTAACTGTGGAGTGCTGCAAGGCTTTATTCTTTTTATGACACGGGAAAACTAAAATTTAATAATAAACTGGTTATGTATGCTGATGACAATCATGGTTAAAAGAAGAAATATATTACAAATTATCAGCTATTCTAAGTAATCGATTCAATGCAAATTTCCTAATATTAAATACCTCAAAACAAAATTTATGATCTTCCATAAAACAAATAAAATATGCCATAAAACAGTTATGTTACTAAATGTTGGTAATGATGTAATACAGCTGGTTGATGGGTTTTCTTTTAGAGCTACAACCTACACTAAATTTGATTATAACATATTTATAATATTAATAGGAAAATTGTATGTTCTTGATGTACTATCTATATTTAGCCACTTGAATATCAATATTTGAATATCAAATTTGAATATCAAATAAAATATTGAAAATACAGGATGTTAATGAACTACACCAAAATATTTTCAGAGATGTCCTATATCAACAATTTGAGATGGGCAATGTAACATAACATAATGCAGTTATGTAGTGTTAAACATTTTGGCATAAGATGCTAATAAGTCGGTGTTAAAGCGAAGTTGGATGAAAAATTAGTTTACATTGTTTTTAAAACTGTCTTGTGAGTATAGAAATATTGATTTTCCTCAACCTGTTATCAGCGTTTTCAAGATTTAGTGCCATAAAATTCCTTCTAATCTTGAACTAATCTATGACAGTGTGACATTGATCATCTATTAACTGCTTCCCTGCATTACGTAGCCTACTATAGAAGGAGCTCTTTGCTTTCTGGCGTAATGCATAATGTAAAAACTGATGTTCCTCAAACTGCGGGTTCAATTCTTGACATGGCATTAATGATTTTTTTTTATTAATTATGAAATGTTACGATGTGCATACTAAAGAAATATGAATGACATTTACTTAATGCTTTCAGGTTTTATTCCCTTTCTCAAGAATGAACATAATACCACATACAATGGCTAATAATCTTACTATTAACATGATGCCTAAAACTTAATTTACCTAACACATACTCAGGGCATGATTCTGATTGGTAAGTACAATCACAACTACAAAGTTTGTAATTATATGAGTTGATATGTTAAGATTTAAGTGTATAAAATGAAAAATCAACTTAAAACATAGGCTAAAAGCTGCATCATTAGGCCAGTCAGAAAACAATCAAAATAAAAAAGAGAGTCGAACTTGAAAACAAATGACCATCTCTTAATCAAAAGCTAATGTCATAACCATGGTGCCAGAGTGATATGTTCAGGAATCTGCTTGTTTTATCATGGTTATGCTTTCGAGGGGCATCTTCTTTAATCAGTGGCATACTGGCGCTTTAGAAACTTACAGTTATATCTTCGTAACTTGAACAGATAGGCAATATGTTTATTATTCCAAATTGCTTATATATGACGTCTCTACACTCTCTGAAATTATTTGGTGTAGTTCATTAACACTCTGTATATATACTACTTAATGATATACTCACTTTACATATATATATATAAAAATATTATATGGCAATGTTGCATGAAAACTCAACCAAAAGTGCTACAAAATAGATCTATAAAATGTCTATATTTTTTGACCATTTTAACCGCTACTAAAACATCATACTCTATTAATGTACTTAAACTTTTATTCTGCAAAATTTGTTTACCAAATACAAAATAAACCCTTGCACAGTAGTTTGCTGATAAGACCTAATTTGGGTGCTAGTTACCTATCTGATTGATTTAATTCTTAAAACTTACTATAGAACTTTTTAAAAATTAATTTTAGGGTGCAGCTTTAAAGTAAAATAAATTTCAACAATTTCTTCAATTTTATACTTACAACTTCACATCGTCTAAAGGCCAGTTTGCTTTCCTGCAATAATGCTATTGCCACTTCTTCTGATAAGAATGTCTCTCCACCATAATTTTCTATTTGTGCAATGTTGAAATTTGTTCTTGTTCCAATGACAGCTTGCAGGTCCCTCTTCAGATCCTGAAACCTAATAAAATCAAAATCTAGCAGCAATGTTACTAATTATGGGTAGTAATGAAGCAAGATATTAAACAAAATAAATGTAAGGAGTAAGTAATAGACACTAAACAGATTTTCATTGTTAACCAGCTGAAGAAATAAATTTTGTCACAATAATTTGTTTACTTGATATGGATCTTTAGAAGTATTTTATACCAAGTTCATCATATAATGCAATTACAACTGTGCACCCTAACATTCCACATTCACTTCTTCAAACCACTTCATATTCTTATTTGATGGTTATGGCTTAGATAATCATGATCTACCACAAATCAGAACACCTCAATTGCAGATGTCTATCTGTGATATTTGCTAAGTGATGGTAATGAGAGACAGAAATAAGTTCCGACAGATGACAAAGGTCACACTTATGCACCTTTAGGTCTGGACTAAATAATAAATTTACGAGAACCCCTCCATTTTATCTTTGTTCATCAGTTAATATTTAGAGCACCTAGCATGCATTAAATTTCTGTACTTAATGCTTCTGTTATGATTTTAAGAACTGTGTTCTTGAATAATGTCATGCAATTCTCTTATTGTCACTTGCCCATTTGCACAAATTTTTTTCTTAATTCTATGAAGGCCATCAAAGATCACAGACAGCCTTCCACTCCAGTCTTGATTATAAGCATCAATCCTGCTGCCAGAGAATTCACAGCACTATTTTGCTACATTTTTTTTTATTCATAATGTTCCCATTAACTTCAACAATTTGTCCATGAATATCCATAGAACATTCACCTTTTGCATTAAGAAACCATTACAGAATGCAACTCACATTTGGCACCATTCTGGATTGATGCAGTATTCACAAAGACTTAACATAGCAGTACCAAAAGTGAGGGGAAAGCAAAAAGATCAAAGTTAAAGCCAGTGTAGCCACCACACCATATGCATATGGCCTATATGCAATGTATCTTTATTTTCCTGACATGTATTGCAATCCATTTCTACCTAAAACGTCACAGACCACAATCTAAACAATAACCAAGAATTTTTTTTATTTTTATTTACTTGTTGTGTTGATTTAGTTTATTTATGGATGCTCTTTAACATCTCAAGTCATCAGTGTCTCATCCAACTCAGGGGGTGAGACGGCCAATAAACTTTGCTCAGAGGCCTCTTCTTTCAGGCTTGAGGTTCTTTTACATGCCATAAATCTAAGACATGGGACCCATGGCTTTACTTCCATTCCAAAGGAAGCCATACTGTGGATTTTTATGCCTGAAAAAATCCATCAATTTTGACTGGGTTTGAACTTGCATTCTTGGGTTTAGGAGGCAAGTATGGTTACCCATTACACCACCAGGATCGACTTTATTTACTTGTATAGTGCACCAGTGAGCTGGCATCTCTAAGGAGGGAGTGCTCATTACAAAGACATTAGGTGGCTAAACAATTAACTGGTATAAATATAAATTTAAATCTTAAAATAGTTGGGGTGGATTACAAAATTGATCAATCAGGTATTTGAACTATGTATATCCTAGAATTGAATAAGTTAATTTAGGTTACAGTAAATTTCAATAATCTCTTTTAATCCACATTTTGTAGAGTTTACAGATTCTATGAAAATTTGATAAGCTGATCTTGTTTTGTAGGACTGTAATTCTTTCTTGCATCTTATAGCACAGTTGGTACGTAGGAGTTAATTTTCAAACTTAATAAAAGTATTGAGTCATTTTGAAAGCGAAGTATAGAGACTGGCAAAATGTTTGCTTCCTTAAATACATTTATAAACATTAAACCCAATATTATTATATAGTTCTTTTCACAGGATTTCTACTGAACTAAGTTGTTCTTTAGTTCTGTTACACCTTATTGCATTCTTATACAATATATTAGAATGCAAAATACAATTTTTTAGATGGCTTCTAATAAAATCAATACATTCAGTGTGACATGACCCTGTTAGACAGGAATCTAATTTAAGGCCTAAATATGTATAACTATTTACTCTTTCAATTTCATATTGAAACATTTACTGTTGAACTTGAAGGCTTATGAAACAGCATACACTTAGTTTTCTTAGCACTGAGTATTACATTATTATTTAAAAACTAATTCTGTAGAGTTAGGTCAGTTTGAATATCTTTCATTACCTGCAATACACACTTACTTTGAAAGAACAAGAATATGTCAAGAGCAAATAAAAATATTTTACCTAATAGATTTAAATTTCCCATGTCACTGATATATATTAGAAATAAAATTGGATTAAGGATTGAGTCATGTGCACACCATGTTTTACTTGCAAGATGGGACTAAAATTTTTGTTTTTACTAAAATATTGTGTTGTCTCAAGAGAACTTTTAAACCATTTCATAGCAAGCCTTCTTATTCTTGACAATGATATTTATTTAGAAGTAGCCATGATTTACAATATCAAAAGCTTTGTTAAGTCAATAAAAAAACTACCTGCCTTTTGTTTACTGTCTAAAGATTTCTATATTAAGTTCAATACATCAAGAGCTACAGATTTTCTACTATGTTTAGACAGAAAACCATAATGAAATTTAAGAAAAAAAAATTGTTTTTCATTAATACATTTTTTACAACAGATTCAAGACTTTTTGGTACTGATCTATGCTATGAGCCCAGGGGATGATTTTGTACCATTTTTAATGTATTCGGACAATTTTGGCAATTTTACATATATCAGGTACTGTACCAAATTTTCAGAAATATTAATTAAGCCATCAAGTAAACAAACTAAATGATTGTGACAAACTTTTTTAAGATTACTGTATCTAATACATCATTGTTTATTTTACTGTTCTTGTTTTTCATTGAATGTATGATTTTGCTGACCTATATCAGATCTGTTGGTTAAAGACACAATGAGTGAATGCATGGTATTGAATTGAATTAAATGAAAGAATATAACAAGCTATATAACAGTATGATACATGAAACATACAATACTATGTGTATATATATATAAACAAATGTATTACTTTTATTGAAATTTTTCTTAACTGCTATTCGATCCTAAACTTTGGCTCATCAGCAGCAGTCTACTGCAACTGCACTAATAAGTACATCACAGCTGGGAGAGGGGAGATCCTTTACCAGGTTGTCAACTACATTTATTGAACATATTGCAGATTTCCTTGCTCTAGATGTATTTTTGTCACTCATATTCTAGTCCATGCACTGGCTCAAGATTTTTTAGTTTAAGAGAAGATTTTGTATACTACAGACCATGTATTTTAAAATCTTTTTAGACAAATATTCTTTTTTTTTTTTTTATATTTATTTTAGATGAGTGACTTCTTTGCTACATGCTTTAAATTTTTTACGGTGGATGGATTGGCAACTTTAGTTTTCTTATACAATTTCTTTGAGTTAATCCATTAAAATATTCATTAACCAACAGATTTTTTTTAAAATTATATTTTAGGGATTTGTCTACTGAAAGCTACTCTAGCTGTTTTTAATCCTGTATTAAACAAACATATTTGTTTACTAACTGTACACTTCATTTATATTTGCTGGTAAGGTAGGCTTTTTAGATTCCAAGAGTATGACTGAATTGAACTATACTCTCTTTTGGCTTCATTTAGTTGTTTAAATCTAGAACATGTTTTGCTGACTGTCAACTGAATTGAACCATACATTCTTGTGTTTTCAATTACTGTTTATATCTAGAACATGTTTTGTTAGATTTAGCTGCATCTGCAGCTAAATCTAACCACTGCATGATTCACAATATTTCTTTGGGGATGATTTTATGCTCTGGTGAAGGTATTATAAAGTTAAAGTTGATGTTTTCATCCCAAAGAGTCTAATTTCATTAATCTGTCTTTGTATAATGGTTTAAGATATTAAATCCTACAAAGCTTTATGGATGTATTGGCTTCAAAGAGTTAAAAATGATTTATTATTGTATAATTTACCCTCTTTTATTTATTGAGGTCTGGGAGACTGCAGCAAAGTTGTATACATGGATAAGATTATTTATATTACAGGAAAAATGTATTAGGTTAATTTCTCAATTAATATACAGACAGTCTTGGATGTATTTATAGAACATAAATTGTTAACTGTCTACTCACTCTCTCTATGTGTATAAAGTCATACTATGTAATGAATCAAAAAATTTCCTAAAAAATAATGATATTCATATCTATAATAACAGAAATAGTAAAAATTTTCATAGCTATGCTTATAATAAACTAATAGTATGTAAGGATGTAAATATAAAGGGTATCCTTTTGTACAATAATTACCAGCGAAGATCAAATATGTAGAAAAATCAAAATTTAAATATCAATTAAGAAATATGTTATAAATACATCTTTGTATTCATTCAATTAATTGTAAGTTGTATTTTGTATGTGATATTATAACCTAGCACTTGACAATGTCAGAAACTTGTATTACAAGTCTATTGGAAGTAGATGATGATGATGGTGGTGGTGGTAATATAAGTTACTTCAAGTAATTTAATACAAGATTATTTACTTCAATCATCTGATTTTAGAATGGTCCCTTTGCGAGGTTCAGAAGGTTTTAGAGTGAAGGAGAAAAGGTTTCATAGGACTCAAATACATTAAGTGGTGGACTACTAGAAAGCATGGAGTTCTTGTAATGTGCTCTTGCATGACATCATTTACTGCAATTATAGAAGGAAGCAAATTGTACAGCTGTGTTGCGATATTTAGGGAGTGCTTTTGATGACACTCTACCAAACTAAACCACCATTCAGAAACTGGTTTTGCAAATTTCAACTAGGCTATGAACTCTGCTTGGGCTATTTCTGCACAGCCATTAAGACCTGAAACATTAGGGATATTTAGGGAGTGCTTTTGATGACACTCTACCAAACTAAACCACCATTCAGAAACTGGTTTTGCAAATTTCAACTAGGCTATGAACTCTGCTTGGGCTATTTCTGCACAGCCATTAAGACCTGAAACAAACGAAGTTGACTGTCCAGGACCCTTACATTACATAAGTTTCAGAGGACTCTTGTCAACAAATCAACAGCAGTTGATCTGACCTGATCTTCAAGTTAGCAAGTGCTATGCTCATTGTATGTCACATTCCTTTATAGGTCTGGCATTACTTTATGCTCAAAAAGTTGACAATGGGACAAGCAGGAACACTTGAAATAATATTAAGCAGCGATTCATGGATATGACCTGAAAACAAAAGGGCAATAAGTAGTGGTGCTTTCATGATGATAACTTACCCATAAAAGTAAGGAAAGAGGTTAGTGGCATCTTCCATAACAGAAATTGGCCATAAATATTGTATTTACGAAGCTGTTGACAATGGAGTGGTAATATATCCTAAACTTAGATATTCATTTTTTACACTAAACTCCACTTACTTACATAAAATAAGATGGGTTTCGAGAGAATCTCTCCCATCTTTAGTTGCTCACTGATTCACTGTTACTGGAAACAATGGCTAGACACCCAGATGTTCCTGTGGTGGCCTCTGTTGGTTGAAGTAGGAAGTTGCCAAGTTCATTAGGAGTTATCCATTTGGGAAAAAATTTTTATATTTAAAATTAGAGAAAACTAAATGAACTTCAAGTTTCCTCCTATGGATGAACTCAGCAACTTCCTACTTCAACCAACAGAGGCCACCACAGGAACATCCGGGTGTCTAGCCATCATTTCGAGTAATGGCAGCTCAGTGAGCAACAGAAGATGGGAGAGATTCTCCAGAAATGTGTCTTATTTTTATGTAAGTAAATGGAGTTTAGTGTAAAAAATTAATACCTAAGTTTAGGACAGATTGGCCATTTTGATTTTATGAAAGATACATTAAAAGCATTTACTACAGACTGTATGAGTCAGGACTGTATAGGTTTTCCATAATGAAAAAACAAAGCAATTTGACAGACATATCTCTATTGCTGTACTGCCAAACTGCACCTACTTGCATAACAGCCAGAACTTCTGCATTCCTCTTGTTCTCCACTAGTGACTTTTTAAATGCACTTTCAGAAGAACTTCAGTTAGAGATATTTTCAAAGAACAGATGCTTATGTGTGCATGGCAAATAATTTGAAAAGTTGCAGAAATTGTATGTAATAAAATTTTATTTTGTAGACTATGTTAAAACGATGTGATAAACTGTTTTATTTTACAGAAAGAATTATGCTGACTTTGTATGCCTCCATTGTCTGGAGAGTTTGTGACTACTAATTCTGGAGATCCTAGGTTCAAATCCTGGTCAAGTCAAGCTGTCTGGGTAATGTTTTTTTCCAGAGTTTTTCATACCCAGATAGCTTTTAGGCACCAAGGACTTCTACAACATTTGCACATTTATTAATTCATTTTGTTTCAATCATGACTACAGATTTACACCTACAGTATTCATGTCCAATATACAGATGCCATGAGAAGACCAATGCAGAAAAAAAAAAAAAAAAGAAAGAAAGAAAGAAAGAAAGAAAGAAAGAAAGAAAGAAAGAAAGAAAGAAAGAAAGGAAAAAAAGATTTTTATTTGCTAGGAAATATCTGTTATGTCATATGTGAGAGAAACACATTATAATCTAATTTGCAGTATTTAGATGATGCATAAATTTTTGTTCTCTTGCACTAATGCAAATTCAATGTTAGATGTACTAGATAATCTTGTGTACAGCTCTTTTGCAAGCAATTCCTTAATAACCAAGCAGCACACAGCATGTGTGGATAACATACCCTCCTGTTTGAATCTGCTTCTTCTGATGATTTTTTGATTCATAGTATTTTTGTAAAATAGCAGCACTCTTTTCCTTCAGGCATTTAGTTTCCACACTGGAAAAACAGAAATGTTCAGACTCTTAACAGAATTATTTCATAAACATTACACATTCAAGTACTGTATTGCATTTCAAGCACAATAAAATAAATATAATAACATAACCGTTCATAAAAGTAGAACTAACATCAAATATTGGTTTAAAATTTTTGTAGTTTACCTGATATATGTCTCCAAGTATTTCTGGAAAATATTCATTGTTAGTTTGTTCAAGTAAGTGTTATCATTTCCCATTTGAAAATGAGAAAGGTCCTTTGACAGTTTGAGTGTCCTATAAAATAATCCAAAAATAAATTATGGGTAATTAGGCACAATATATTTTAGAAAGCTATCTCACTTCCTA
The DNA here is from genome assembly GCA_030762175.1 of Metallyticus violacea. NCBI lineage: Eukaryota > Metazoa > Arthropoda > Insecta > Mantodea > Metallyticidae > Metallyticus > Metallyticus violacea. The sequence goes on from CM060830.1 coordinate 45,027,383, forward strand.
AAATTGTCTACTTATATTATATAATGGGGAGATAAATTAAAAGCAGTGGAAGCTTTTAAAACATAATGTACTCAATAATAATCTCCACCATTGGTAACACACTTATAATGCAGGTTAGTATACAGATAGCAACAAAGATGCAGTAGACAGTTGGTACTAGACATGTGTGAGTGATAAGAGGCTTCCAAGGAAAAATAGAATGGTGTGACCCAGTTTCTCACTGCTGAACATCACACAACAAAGGATATTCACCACAGAATAAAAGCTGTTATGGTCAGCATTGTTTAAGGCCTTCATTGTCAGAGATTCATTTTTCAAAGTGATCATTCTTCTTTACAGGCTGTTGTTGTTGTTGTTGTTGTTGTTGTTATTATTATTATTATTATTATTTAAGCATAAAGATAAGTGGCTCTATTGCCAGATGGGTGTCATCTTTCAAAGTGAACATTCTTCTTTACAAGAGTTGTTATTATTATTACTACGTTTATCTAAGCATAAAGAACATTTTTTGTCATTAGCATCCCATTCAATTCACGACATGAAACAGTCAATATATTTTGCTCAGAGGCCTATTCTTTCAGGCTTGAGGCTTTTTTTATTCAATTGCACATGAGCAATGGCTTTACTTCCCTTTAGAGGGAACCATATATAGGATTTTTATGCCCTAAAAAAATCCAATCCAACCACAGGAACCATTATTCAGAGCATTGATGAACTAATGCAGGCTGGTAGATGAATCACAGAAAAGCAATTGATCACTATGAATGGCATTAACCATATTAGTGTCCATTAAATACTGCATAACAGGTTGCATTATCATAAGGCTTTTATCCAGTGGGTCCCATGAAATATGAATGAGGGACAAAAAGTGGCATATGTGCAATTTTGTCACAGCATCTGGACTGCTACTGACTGAAGGGTGACAATTTCTTTTTCTCTGTTGTAACAGGACAAGATTATTTATCAATAATATAATAAAATGCACCATCAGCATGCAATAGAAAATGCAGGGTCACAACCATCCAATAAAAGCAAACACAAGCTAATGCAAGGAAGGCATAGTGACACTGTTATTTGATCAACATGGACTTATATTTATGGAGCTTATGGAGCAAAGTGCAATCATCAATGCTAAACATAAATATTCTTGCATCTTTTCTGTAGCACTCAAGACCAAGTGCTTTGGTTTCCTAACGAGGGTTGAATCTTCCTTTACAATAATGCTGGACCCCACATAGCCAAAAGTATGCACGCTATGGTCATAAATTCGGAAGTCCTGATGCATCCAACCTACAATGCTGATATGCCCCAAAGTGATTTCCATGTGCTTGGGGAGTTAAAGAAAAGTTTAAGGCAAATTCGCTTTTAATAGAATTAATTTTTTTGGGAGTGCTTAACGCCTGTTTTAACTACTGAGGTATCACAGGCGGTGACACTGATGATACATGAAATGAAATGATAAATTTGGGAAGGATTCAGTCAGATGAAGAAGAGCTGGAGAGGGTGCACAATTGGATCCACTTGCAGCCACAAAAATTCAAGAGACTTTTATAGCTTAGGCCCTATTTCACAAATATGTTAAAAGTGCATTAGTATATTGTAAAGTATGTAGTTGCAGCTTTCTATTCCACAAAATAATATACAACATTTGTAAGATATTAGTAAAGAGTTACTGGTGATTAAAAAGGGCAAGATGAAGGAACAGCTGTTAGCCACTTAAGATTATTCCCTCCTTAATAATAAATTGTACCTTTTTAATGTACAAAATTATCATTCCTGTAATATTAGTCTGATTTTTTATTTTCTTTCCAGAAATAACAAGCATTTAAATACTTTTAATACACTTGTCAATATTCAAGCGTAATCTTTCATTAGAAATGAACTTCATAAATTTTTTTGCATACATCAATTACAATTGAGAGATGACATAAAAATCAATCTTCCTGATTGTGCTTAATCATTTACATTGATATAAATTTGCTTTTTTATTATTTGGCAATTACATTTTCATCAAAAGAAAAATTGTGAAAATGGCATCAAACGAGACTAAATGATTTATTTTAAAAGAGAATTAGGCAAGGAAAAGAAATTATTTTTAGGGCATTTAGTGAGAACCTTATACAACAACATAAAGTAAGATGCTGGACTGAAATATGTACTATCTAATTTAAATGCACTTAACCTAAAAACCTAAAATTCATTATCATTAATTTTGCTATTGCTGAATCATGTTTAGGTCAACTAATCCCTGGATTATATAAAAAGACATTATAAACTGCACTGCTATTTGAAGTTACCAATACTAGTACAGACATTTCTACAAATTACAAAAGCACAAATAATACTTCTGTGAAACAAACATGAAGAGTCACTTGTGCATAAGTAAATATGGAGTTCTAATCTATTAGTTACAACTCCATATACTTGTAACGTATTAGATCACATTTTTGTGAAACAGGATCCTGATATTTTAGTGGGAAAAGTGCATTCCTAATAATGGAGATTATCTGAGATATCATTACATTGCTTTCTTTTTAAAAGCTCCCACCAAGTTTCACTTGCCTGCCCCTTATAGAAACAGAATTGCATCTTAATATAAGCTCTACTAATTTATTGCCCCAAGTCTCCTTTATTAATATAATGATTTATACTGGACATGTGCATATGCACAATTTATCCATAAATATTTAAAAACCTCTGATTATTAACAGCTAAAAATAGATAAATACTATACTAATGTGCATAATAGCAATTCTTATTAAATGCATTTAAATGCAAATACCTGTATACATTAGATTCTGACCTTGAATATAATTCATATAGATTCTTCAGATATTTGTCAGTATCACTCCTGTCTGATAAGCTGCTTACAATGAATTTCTGCAAACAAGTGTAAAGAAAATAAATATACATAACAGAAAATGAATATATTTTAACATTATTAATTATTATTACATATCTATAATATACTAATATAATCAGATTATAGTGGGGAAAAAAATTTGTAAGCATTATCATGCATAACCCATGTAATTAAAAGCTGAAAATTATTTGGACTCTTCATTGTTCTTTTAAGTTCAGGATAGTCATATGTTACATCTATTTCTCAAACTACTGCAAGGATAACAGAGATCAGCAATTCACCTTAAAGGGTAAAGGAAAACTAAAGAATAATATCAATTAGAAATTTGATGCCAGTAAGGATTTGAACTTGTGCATCAATAAATTTTATGCATTATGAACAAAAATGCCATTGGTATGAAAGCATTATGGAGGAGTCAAGATGTACAATTTCAATATTTTGCAACTCTTCTTACACAAATCTTAAATCATTCCAATTATTTTTCCTTACTACCGCTTTACCTGTAATGAAAAATATTGCACAGCGATAATCTATTATATTGCTTTGCTGAATCTATTTAATATGTTGCTTTATTCAACAAAGGTCATTTGTTAAGCTATGGAGAAAAATAAAAGGTTTGTAAGTACATTTTATTTTTGAATCTGTATTAGCTTAGATTCTTTTTAATAGATGTTTCTTCATTCACAAAGAGGCATTTCAATCATTTTTGTCTACCATTATAAATATTGGTTAGCAATCACACTTATTGGTTCTACAATGCATGTACACAATCAACATTAATTTATTTATTTTGAATGCATTTATATTGCTTTTAAGGAGCAGAAAAAACTTCCATTTTCATTATAAAAAAAAACTATTTCCCTGCAAAATTTTAGCACAGGACATACAGGCTACATCAGCATTGTGCACTAATGGGAAGCAGAGTTCTAGTAGGGAGATTATAAATGACAAAAGGGATCATTGAAGGGAGAGAAACAACAGATTTCTTCCCTTTGTTTTTATTTTTTTTCTGCCCTCTATCTTTACTTTTACCATATCTCTTCCAATATCTAATTTTGTTTGTATACAAATTACTCAATTTTAGAAAATCTGATTGCCTGTGGGTAGATTATGTTCAAGCTCAGGCTGCTTAAATGTTTTACAGCCCCTTACTCTATCTACTAGAACACAAACTAATATTTAGTGATGTACGAGAATAATATGAGGATTAAATTTTGGGATTTGAAGAAATTATGAGAAATATGAATTTCCTGTTGGCAGCATTGGAAAGAGACATCTTGATTATTAACCATAGTAGATTTTAGAGTTAGCACACAGCATCTATTGCAGCTGCAGCTGTTCTGGCTATGCACTTCCTGTCTTGATATTCTAAGATGGAGGTGACTCCAGAGCACATCCATTCTATAATGTTTTATGATTATAAGTGCAGCCTGAGCTAACAAGAATGCATGGAAAAATTACAGTGAGCTTTTCCAGACTCTGCTCCTTCACATACAAGTCTATAACTGATTTGCACAGTTCAGATGAGCAAGAACAAGACAAACACACATGGCACCCAGCATGAGTAGTCACAGATGAAAACATTGCTTTTGCAGAAACCATAGTGAAGAATGATTAGCATGTGGCTTACAGGGAGATAGAGGAGTCTGTAAACACGCATCTGCCACAGGTGTTAGAAACCCTGAAAAAATATCTTCATGTGAGGAAGCTTTATGGTCTTTGGGTACCCCACAACCTCACAGAAGAACATAAGAGCAATAGTGTACCCTTTCCTATTATACCAGAATGGGGGTGTAAGATTGGTGATTATAAAATAGCTAACAATATACAAAAGGAAATTAGTGACAGTTTTATTTAGTATAAATGGTGCCAAAGAGTTTTCAGAAAAATTTTATGAAATGTTGCATTCCTTTGTGTCAGACCTGTGTGATCACGGTATCAATTGGCCGACTATTTGAGTGTACAGAAACAAGAGAGTGTAGGAGTCAGTTGATCAAAGTAAAATAGGTTCGGGTAAGATTTGAAATAACAGTAGAGAAAAATTTGGGGGCAAATCTCAATTAAGAAATTTAGGGAAATATTTGTATAGAGTTAAAATATATGGGTATGGATGATTAATAAATAAGTGATCTTTGGTTTTAGTAACTTAGATTCGTGACCTGGAGTCATTTGAAGTAGGTAATAACCAGTAGTGTAGCATAATATTGTGGGTGTACTATTAAGGTGTTAATTACCTTATCATGTCAGATTTTCATAACCTGGGACAGAGCCAGGGCTGTAACCAAGCCATGAAGATTGTAATATTGTAATTACTTAGTACCTGAATATATATACAGAGGGTGTCAAAAAATGTTTACAAACATCAAGCAAAGAAAAATCTGTGTTAACACAACAAAACTGAATTAACACAAATAGGAAATAATGAGCACTAATCATCTTAGACTTTTACAGTTACAAAGTTGCCCAAAATGCCCACCATTGGAGTCGATACACTTCTGAGTACGTTGAACTACTGAATGCAGTTTATGCCACTTCAATTTCTTCCTGAAGTGCTGCCAGTATAGCTGGTTTTCTACGGTATACAATATCCTTAAGATTTCCTCATAGGTAGAAGTTCAATGCAGATAGATCCAGCGGTGGAAACTTAATTGGAACTCTTTGTCATTGCCTTGGAAGATTGTCATTAAGGTACGCACATACATCTTGGTGGTAATGCGGTGGTGCGCCATTCTGTGGAAGTAAAATTCCTCATGTCCTATAGTATATGAATGGCGGGTAAGACGGAATTGTTACTCGCATGGACAGTTCTCTCTGTTGCCTTTGAACTTCAACAACATTCTGAAAAACTCTCTGTAATTTTTCCAGGCATTCTAGTTGCCTTAGATTGTACTTATAATCACAAAAAATCATTGCACAAAAATGCTCTTGAGTCAACTTCATCTTAGAACATTGCACAGTGAGCACAATTAACATTTTGCTACAGCTACAAAAATGAGTGCTACATGATAACATTTGCTATGGTTACTAATCAAGTGAAGCTCTTTCCAGTGCCACAACAAGAAACTTATACCTCTCATAGTTTCTTCAAATCCCAAATATTAAATGGTGACCTTCTTGGTAGATCTGTGCCTTTCAATGTGCAAAGCATTAAGTAATTTCATGGAAATGTCACTGAAATGCATGTGGATTTCTGTTTTCTTCTTCATTTCCTCAAGGAAATGGAAAGTCAAACCAGAAGTGTGACTCAATGCCTTATCCTGATGCAACCAACTTTGTTTATCCATGCCACCTAATGCTGTGATGTCAGTGTGATAAACTAGAGTAATAATTTTAGTTTTCTAGTTTAGAGAGTTGACTTTAATATTTGCAGCAAGCAATGAAACTTCTTATTATAAAAGTATACTGCAATAAAAATGAAGCCCTTGGGGAAAAAATTACACACTCTCAAAGTAACCTTTTAAAATTTTTTTAAGCAGACTTCCATCTTTGTCCTTCTAGAATTTTCATACAGCTTACTACTGTTTGTGCAATGTTCTGAAATGTTAAGAGGTTCACAATTTATACTGTGCTTTTGGGACTTTTTCCGACTTCAAATTTTGATTGATACTGTTGACAGTTCTGAAAGATATTCATGAAGACTCTATGTATGGCTTGATTACTGAATGAAACCAAGGACTTAAGTTTTCTAAAATGTCTGGTGTTTCATTATTTGTAGATTATAGGTTTGCTTGTTTCTTATTGTTTGGAAATTAGATTATACAGGCCTTTCCCATTAAGTTCAATGCACAGTAACAATTCCATGCTTTTGCGCAATAAAATTATGCACCTTGCATGCTTCTATAACAAGTGTGTAACTACGATTGTGTAGAAAGTAGCTGTGATAAAGCCTTTTTAAAATGGTTCAATTTCCTTAGTCATTGTTGCAGCTGGACAAGTGCCTCATACAAACTTTTAATGCTGACACTGTCCTTCACACTTAGTGATAAACCTGGCACATATGCAAAGAATTTATAATTTTAACACAAAAATCTGAGCTGCTTAAAGGAAATACAACATGATAAAAGTTCCAAAAATTTCCCTAAAGGCACATCTAATTAACCACTGGTTCTATTCTATTCAAGATTTCCTTGTAAATAATGATAAATAACTATTTCATAACTCAAATAAGTGTACTTACAAAGCTGTTGACATATATAACTATTTCATAATTGCACTATGTTCTATTAGTGTGAGAATGACCTAAATACTTACCTTGATATTTTGTATACACTTAATTATATCATGTTTTTTACTTTTGATATTCTTGTGTACAATTCAGTATTTTATTAACACTTACCCAACATCGACTGTACTACTAAAGCAATCAATTGAATCAATAAACTACCTTTTTATAAAGACTTCCAAAACTTATAGCACAATCAGTTACCAGATTCTTGATTTACTGCCTAAATGAGCAGGGTTTAGTCTTAGTAGATGATAAATTAGTGTTTGGGCAACTTTTCTGGAAGTACTTTGGTTTACCTTTTCAATCTTTCTGTCAACTGCTCTATTGTCATTATCATTATAAAAATTACATTATTGGCATTGGTTGCTATCAGTTAAAAAAAAGATTCTATGTACTTACTTGTAACTTCAAATGGTAGATGTTAAGCACAAATTTTGCCATAACTTGTTCAGGATTACTAAACACTTCATTCATAACAGCAAAGTTTTTTTCACATAAAGGAATCACATCTCGAAACACATCTTTTCCAGTAAAAGCCCCCTGAAAAAGCAAAAAGATAATTTTTTAAGAGAAATCTTGAAGAAGTGTCTTGATTCACTACTACATAGGTCTTAATTATTCATTCTTCTATTTTTTTTCTCTTGTCTATTTTACTGTCAAATGCATTGTCTTAAAAGTAGAGAAAGGATAAAATTTTGCTATATTGCTTTGATGCAACTTCTACTTTGATATTAATCATAATTGTAATCATTTAAATGAGACAATTATGAAAAATGTTATATCCTGCTGATGAGATGAAAGAAAATAAGTACAGCAGAATCTTGTTTATCCATACTATCTGGACCTGAAAGTCATCTGGATTATCCATATTTTTGTTAATCCAGATGATAAAACAAAAAAATAGTACAATGTTGCACCTTTATTTTTATGACAACTTAATTGCATCATATTCCTGTCAACTGCAATGATCCCTGGGTCCCTTGAGCTCTAGGCCATTTAGAAGGCAGAAAACATGAGCTCCTAAGAATGCATGCTTGTTGCACAGATCTTTGGTTGGTTATTCATAATTAAATGGTTAAGGGTATTGAAACAATAATCCTATATGTGCCATGTCCCCTAACAAATCCTTAATAACACAGCCAAAAAACATTTATTGAAAAAAGAACCTACTTGCTTTAGATGCTTGATATTCAATAAATACAAATTAGGCCAATGCCAACTATCATATATGTATATACTGCCATGGGCAGCCAAGGTCGTTAAGGTGCACACTCATGAACAGGAGGTCTGAGGTTCGATTCCCACCAGGACCGATCTCCCTGACTGAAATTGTTTTCCCCAGTCCTCATAAATTGGCAAATGCTGGGAAGGCACCCTAAACTTAAGCCTAGAGAAAGAAAGAAAAAAAAAATCCTAAAATTTCATTTTATGTATTATCAGTGTCACCATCTGTGATGCCTCAGTAGTTAAAATGGGCATTAAACACTATTACAATATATATATAGCAATTTCAAGTGTGACTTTATCTAGGTGTTTTATCCTTTTCTACTTATATTAATACTGTTTATTTGTTACATTGTTAATAGCATTACTTTATTTTTCTTTTATATTTTATATATATAATGCTCTGAAGTTAACAAGGTCTGAACCTTCCACTACTAAAGAAATAACTGAATTATTAAGAAAATAATCAGTGGCAGAAATTGCAAAACAGCAAACTATTCTCTCTATTTTGTACAACACTTAAGCTTGGGTTCGGGCCTTGCATAACAACATTACAGAACTGCAACAACATGCTCAATGGTTAATCAATGGATTTAAAAAATTTTAGTCCATTCCTTAGAACATTTTTTGGGATGTTGATTAACTTATCATTTATTTTGCACTTAAGGCAATTTTACAACAATCACCGCAAAGTGAGTTTTAATGTTCAAAATTGCTGCTGTGCATTGTTGTGCCATATGATAATTTAAAGCATTCAGGCTTGCCTAGCAATCAGTCTTAAGTCAGTTTTAACATTTTGAAATGCTCTTAGAGCTGAAGATGCAGCAAGGGCTCTGGCATTATTGGAGAATGGGTGAAGTTTATGTTATGTTGCTCTTGTCATTGGTACTTTTTATTACAATGTATGCAGGTCTGTCCAGAGGGGATAGTATGTACACCAGAAGGCCCGATTCTGGTTTTAGGAGGAGTAATCGCGATGACCACTTTCTTTTGCTGGAAGTTCTTTGCCATTGGCATGCAGCATCGGTAGAGGCCTGGAATAATTTGCAGCAAGTCAGTAAGTACGCCATGTTAACATCAGTGAAAGCACAGTTAGAAGACGGCTGTATGAAGTGAACTTACATTCCAAGAGACCTGTTAAAGGACCATTGCTGACCATGAAACACCATATCTCTCGGATGCAGTTTGCTCACACTCATCAAAACTGAACTATGGAGGAATGGAGCATGGTGCTCTTTATGGATGAGAGCAAATTCTGTTTGAGGGTACCAGATGGGACAAAGAGAGTATGAAGAAGGCCAGGAGAAAGTTATGCACTCTGCACTTTCTCTTCAAGGACACATTTTAATGGCGGTTCAGTATTGATTTGGATAGAGATCAACAATGAAGCTAGAATGTGACTGGTGTTCATCAAGAATGGGTGACTGAACAGCACATCGGTACATCAAGGAGATACTTATTGATCATGTAGTGCCTTTTGCACCTACTATAGGTTACAACATTATCCTTATGCTTAATAAAGCTTGTCCACACATCAGTGTGTTCCGAGTTCCTGGATGAGGTTCAGATTGAACGTATGATATAGCCAGCATGCAGTCCAGACCTGCATCCAATACCTGGGACATGCTTGGGAGGCATGTTAAGGACCGATTCCCTGACTCAATGACAGATCTTTGGGCTGCACTTCAAGTAGAATGGGACCTGATACCACAAGAGAAAATTGCAGGTCTTATCTGGAGCATTCCTGACCAAACTGCAGCTTTAATTAGGGCTGGAGGTGCCAACACTCATTACTGAGACCGTGGTTATCTTGCACATATAGCTAGAGAAGAGTCATTAAAAGTGTCAATTTCTAACATTTTTAAAAAATTCTGTTTATTGTGATATTTAACCATTTTTGAAGATTTTACTGCATTAAAATCAATAATGGGGTAGAATTTGTGCTTAAAATATTCATATGTGTTATTTGAATGATAAAATATTGTTAATAATTGTTAAAGAAATTCTATTATAATATTTATGCATTGTTTCATTAAATACTATTTTTATTTTAAAATATGTTTAAAAATTAAGTGTTTCAATTTTGCTGCTCAGTATACTTGCAAGAGAAACATGATTATTTAAGAAAGAACACAATTACAAAAAAATTAATTCAAATAGCCTTGTGCAAAGTACAAAATTCCAGTGCCCTTGTCCCATTTATAAGTTGCAATCTGAAGTTATTAACAAAATGTTTAATCTCAATTACTTAACTGCTCTTGCACTGTGGAAGGGGTTTAGACCAAAGGCTGTTGTAATTTTAATTAACTCAGCCACCAAAATTTTGTTGCCAGAAGAAAAGATCCAGCAGGCTGGGAAAAATGAAACTTATTCCTCTATTTGGATTCTGAATACCATCTACTCTTTCAAGTCCAGCAACGGGCTCTAAAAGTAAAGTGTCACATGAGCATAGGGAGGAACAAAACTATGAAAGTGCCAAAACAGACATGCACTTATGCTTAGAATTTGTGCAAACATCGCACAATGTACATTAATGCATTTTATACATTATAGGAAAAAGTTATTATAATTCCTGGGTTTTCTCCAGTCACATACAGTTGATGTCCCAATTTCAAATTCAGCAGCAATGTTTTCATTCAATTCTCCTAAGTGCATCCAAATTTTTATTCATGGAAACAACCACCTTTTCCCTTTTTTATGCCATTTTAAATGTACAAAAGAATAAAAAGGTGACAATATACTGTGATTTTAAGTTTGTAAGACTGAACAAAGATTGTACGGTACCCACAAAGATGCTGTAGTTTAAAGTGGCATTACTCTTTAAACAATGTGGAATTGTTTGAGGACATGCTGCTGCTTAAGGGAGATAAGCCTGTGGCAATAGTCACAAACTGACTGCTAGCAAAGCAGGTACAATACCCCTTTAACAAACTCCCCAATTTAATCTTATTTTGATTTAAAGTAAAACACTAAAAATCATGTCGTCACATTAAAACTCTCTTTAAGTTTCACAAACACACTTATAAAAGTAATTTTGGTACATGTTTCGTGAGGTACATTCCTCACATTGTCAACCAAAACGACGACATTTAAGCTTGTTAAGCTATCAAATTCCAAGAAGCTTTCACCAAAGAAAAATTATTCACACTTAGGAAAAAGAGGAAAATAAATAAATAAAAAATTGATCCAGCTAACTGGAGACCCAAATTAAAGAGGGCCAGATAAACAAGTTTCATCTGTAAGTGCAGTGAAAAGCATATTTCAATGACTTACCATTTGACTTTGTTCAATGAATGCATCTATGCATTGTGGATAGCCTTTGAAATGTGAAAGTATTGATGCAATTTCTTTCATTCTTCCTTTATCATCTGAACGGTGTGCTTTCACAAACTCTTCTATTAATGATCTTTCTATTTCATCATACTTTGTTGCAATTTTCTTTTTTGCTTTCTCAAATCTGGGGAAATAAAATGGGTTAATTTTCAGTTGAAATATTTAAACATGCCCTTGAGTATGGAGGAGAAGAAAAGAAAGAAAGAAAGAAAAAAAAAAACCACCCCACACACACACACTACAATCTGCTTTCATATTAGTAGTGATATTCCAGTCTAATGTAAGGATTGCTTAATTTCTTAGTTCCAATACAATCAGTGATTGAGGTGTATATATAAAAGGAAGCAGGATGGTCTAAATGCACACACAAGCCCACACAAACACAATGTTAAACAACTTTTAGACATTTTTAACACTAATGAAAGTTATATAATAATACTTTGAATTCTTGTTATTATTTCACTATTCATATTCCTATCCACTTAAAAACAAATTAAACATTTGTATTTCTATCTCCCTCAAAAATTATTTTCATATGGTTTTATGATTTATATGGGTACCTAGTCAACTGTAAATTATTTTCACTTTGTATCTAGTATGACTCAAATTTAGAATTCTGATGGGTGGGCAAGCATTAGCTTACTGAGCGATACAGAACAGTGGCTGTTGTTTCTCCTGTATCTATTTCAAACTCCATTGTAGTCAATCTTGTAAAACAAATTACATGATTCCTTCAAATCTTGATGACAGTTTAACTGTAAAGGGAGAGGAAAGTGGATGGAGTGGCAATATAACCTAAACTTAGGTATTCATTTTTTACACTAAACTCCATTCACTTACACAAAAGTAAGACGCATTTTGGGAGAATGTCTCCCATCTTCAGTTGCTCACTGAACCGCCGTTACTCAAAACGATGGCTGGGGAAACGGATGTTCCTGTGGTGGCCTCTGTTGGTTGAAGTAACGTGTCTTACTTTTGTGTAAGTGAATGGAGTTTAGTGTAAAAAATGAATCCCTAAGTTTAGGTTAAAATATTATTATATTTAATATATTTCATGCATTCTGCTCATCATTTTGAAAGAGTAATTGGATAATTTTTAGGTAATTTGAAAAGTAGTAGGATGCTATCCTGCTCACTTTGACCCACTTGATGAGATGAAATCAGGTTGTTAATGTATTGGTAACCATATCATAATAAATTAGCTTTTATTCCATGACTGGCATTTCCTTTCTACTATATTTTTCTATCATTCTTTCACCATATATCCTTTTCTATGATAACCTCTGAGCCTTCTTCACCCTAACCATACTAAAGAAAATTCAATTATTTTTATATTAATTTCCTGTTTGATCACCAGAATCTCCTTTATAACTATTTCCCTCTCTAAATTTTTCCATATTTCTTTCAGACCTTTTGCTTCCACAATCTAATACTCATAATACAATATGCCTTTACTAACTAAACAAGCTGAGTTTTCTTTAGTGTAAAATGTAATGGAAGAAATGCCATTAATGGCATTTAACTTTATTTACCCCCAAACCTTTGCATGTAATTTATTTTAAATTCTGAACTCCCAAAATTATATACAGTGTAATAGTAATGAAATTACCAAGAACATTAATGATGCACAGTAAAATATTGTTATATTTATTTCTTTCTCTCATTGAACAATTCTGAACCTAAAAGTACGAGTAGAGCTGAAAGTTTTTAATTGCAGCTTACAGCTTCACAAACTGAAGTCATTGCAGCATATTTGGTTACAATTTCCAAATGGTTTATGAGAGTTAATACTGTATATTGATTGATTGTTGTTGGAGTGTGTAGTAATACATCTGGCACTTGAGCAGCAAAGGCCCTTTGTGCACTGCTCTAAGTCTTAACTTTATAGTTTCAGATCTAGAGTTTTAGTGAGATTTCCTACAAGCTTAGGAATGGCCTACTAAAGAATTTAATACTAATAAAGATATTCTTTGTCTTTCCACATCTTTACACTCCAGTAAGATGTGTTCTGCAGTCTCTACAGACTGTTAACATACATGACATGTGAGATTTCCATTATAGAAGTCCCATCGTCCATGTTTTTGGAATGGCCAGTGTTCAGCAATCATTCTAATATCTTTTCTAGTTTGCCTTCTATCCCTAATCAATAGGTCTTTAGCCAGTATTGGATATTTTAATACAATATTTTAATGCCAATTCTTGACAAAAAAATTGTCCATTTTATGAGATATTCTTTCTTAATACATTGATATACTGCAATTCTAGCAGCTTTCTTGATAATGTCACAGAAATGTTCTGGTCCCATGAAGTCAATCTTCTTCTTTCTTTTGCCAGTTTATCTGCTGCTTCATTATCTTCTATGTCTTGATATCCAGTCACCCAACAAAGTTCTAATTTATTCTTTGTGGAAAGAATAATGTGAACTTGGAGTCATTTCCATACAAGCTAGAGCTGACTTGATGAGGTTTAAAATAAGGTGTAAGTGGAATACAATGAAAAATGTTTTTGGGAACAGCAAAAAAAAATTTAGATACCCCTCATATTAATTGTTTTGCACAAAATTCAGGATACACGAATAAAATGGAAGCTATGTTAAACTGGTTGCAAATGAATAACAAACCACTATTTAACACATGGGAAAATTATCAAGATACTATTTAAAACCCTGCAAAGTCCCAAAATATACTTTAGTATAACTTTAATTATGTGCAAACAGCTATCCATGTGTTTGAACTACAAGCATAGCCACATATATAATATGAGGGCTGTTCAATAAAGAATAATCATAATTTTTTTTTCTCGAGCTCAATAACTTTTGCAATATTTTATTAGCTTAATGCCTAATGTACATGTGGTACTAGTTTGATTGTTGTCACTTCCAGTTCCCACCTGTGAGAGATGTGAAAGTTCAGACATGTTCAGTTCTGCCTACAGCACAATGGAGTTGACACATGACGAACAATATACTATTCTGAAATTTTGCTTTCGTCTCAACAAATCTTGTAAAGGTATGTTGCTAAAAAAATTATGATGTTTCTTAATTGAACAACCCTAAGAGTTTGTGCAAAATTGGACTCACATGCAACAAACACTTACTTTCCAGAAGGCAGTTCTTGAGCTATTAGATGAAGCTTCTGAATGATATCAGCTGCTTCATCAATCTGGAAAAATATGATGCAGTATTACAATTTGATATTACTAAAATATAAAAGTTGTAACAGTACAAGATTTTTATTGCTACTTTCCAACTTCACTAAGGAAATAAATGGTATAAAATAAATGAATTAGCTAGTAATTTATAATCAAAGATTGTATACTAAACCCTATACTATATATATCCATGCCAGCAAAAAGCAACTTGTAATATATATAAGAGTTACCTGAGTTTTGTCTGTAAAGACTTCTGCTAAGAGTGGGCCTGGGCTAAGAAATTCTGCAAAGTGATTCATGAGTTTCTGAGCCTCAACAGCTCTTGCTCGAGGTGTGTTAACACTTTCAAGTTGATCTCCTAAGTGAATAACTTTTGTAGCTACATAGTTTATTCGCTCATCTAGCTCTTGGAACATGTTTACAGACGCCTATAGAAAAATCATCAAGTTAAATATAGTATACATTTACATAATATGGTATTTAATTTTCTCTGCTATGTAACATAAGTAGATAAATGTTAAATACAGCTTCTGAGTCAAAATAATTAGAACACTCTTTATGGTTTCAATTACACAGGATTCAATTACATAAGATGATGGAGATCTTTGAAACCGGTACCGAATATTTTTAGGTTAGTGAAGCATGAAGAGTGTTAGACGACAGATTTAATTCATGTGAGTTTCACTATATTAGTTCCATATGAAAAAATTTTTTTTTAAAGTTTTTACAATTTTTAAAAATTTTTTTATTACATAAGATTTACTCAGGACATGTTTCCTGTAACAATTATCCATATCCTCACTGTTTAACGACTCGGGATGTGGATAGATTTTCCATGAAACATGTCTGAGTAAATCTCATGTAAGTGAAACCATAAAGAGTTTTTTTTTAATAGTGTTTAATGCCGTTTTAACTACTGAGGCATCACAGCCAGACTATGAAGAGCGCTCCAAATATTTCGACTCAGAAGAGATTATTAATGTGTGTTTCACTGTATCTGATTCCAAATGCAATTAATATTGAAATTAAATACAGCTGTTCTAATATGTAACATTGTGTTCTTTAACACAAAAAATAGATAAATGATTTAAAAAGCAAAATTTGAGACAAACAGCTACACCTCTAGAGAATATATGAAACAATGTGACACTTAGGTTACATAAAATATATTTCTTTAGGATATATACAGAATAAGGAACAGCTTATAAGCATGTATTAGACATAAGTCATAAATCATGGGTACTATTTTTTTTGCAAACAAGGGATAACATGAAAAATCTTAGATATGTCATTGAAAGTGTACGAAATGTATTTTCAAATGAAGTCAAGGTCATATGAACCAAAACTCAAGTGATAGTCCTGTGAATTATGTCAGACTGACCATCCAAACACAAGTTTCGCCAAATTCCTTCACCAACAAAAGTCATGGTCACTCTGATGTATGATAGTAAAGGCATGCTTGTGTGTCATCCAATGTGTAAAGGGACCACCGTGAATGCCCAATATTAGAAGTCTTTTTGGTGTCACAATTGCACCATACTGTATGTATCCAATGACCAGAACTTTTGAACAATACCATTATTCTCCATGATAATGTGATAGCTCATATAGCTGACAGCATCAAGTTCACGTGTCTTTTCCAGTGGGGATGAGAAGTTCTTCCACACCAGTCATATTTGTCTTATCTCACTCCCTATAATTATGATCTCATTCCCAAAATGAAGAAGCTAATGTGTGGGAAACATTTTGCTAACAAAGTGGATATTTTGATGCTAGGTGCCCTACTTTAGCAACTCATAAGCAGCAGATGGCACTCAGTGCCTTCCCATTGCTGGCAAAGAACTGTCGATGTATTTGGAAATATTTTGAAAGCTTCTAAACACCATTGATCACCTGAGAGACCAACCTTGTAATGGATTTGCAACCCCTGGCTATGTAGTTATGTGTAATTTAAACCATTGTTATCTGGTTGCCTGTGTTTTGCTTATTCCCTATGAGAGTGGCCTAGATCCAGCCTTCTGTTTGTGGCACCAATCTGCAGTAAATGTCATATACTTTCATTTGTGTATCTTAGATTTTTGTGCTGACCCTTGTTCACAAGAAAAAAGATAGTTGCATGACTTATGAATTGTTTCTTGTATATAAATAAGATTTAATCAATAATCTCTTCCGAGTCGAATGTTTAATACACACTTTATGGTTGCTAATAGTCGTTTAACAGCTGATGATGTGGACAATAGTTCCACGAAGCATATGTCCTGAGTAAATCTCATTTAAGTGAAACCAAAGAGTGTTTTAATCATCCAACTCAGAAGAGATTATTATTGGGTGTTTCCTGTGTTTGATTCCCAATCCGAATTAATATTATAAGTTTTAATCAGTTTATACATGACATATATAAGGCATAGGTTCAAATTGTATCAATACATTCATTCATTCATTCTTCAACTTTTGAAGCATAAAGATGCAACAAAATGTGGTTGTGTGCTAAGCTGTTGCTATTAATAGAAATAAAATAATTGTTCCAATAATTCAAGTGAAATACAATTTATGTGATCCATAATACAAACCTAGTGCTCCTAGATGGAGATGACTTGAGAACATTTTTGTGCAATGATATTTTTATGATTAAAAGTGCAGTCTGAGCCAACAATAATGTATGGAAACCTTCCAGAGTCTGCTGCTTCATCCACAAAAATTTATAGTGGTTTGCAGAGTTTAAACGAGGAAAAATAGACCTGAAAGTCAAGCATACATGGATACCCAGTAATAGTAATTACAGATGAACACATTGTGTAAAAGCCTTAGTGAAGAACAATTCGTGAATGATTTACAGGGAGATGGAGTCTCTTAAACATTCATTTACCAGATGTCATATCTCTGAACAAATTTCTTCATATGAGGAAGTTTTGTTATAGGTGGGTACTGCACAACCTTGCAGAAGAACAAAAGTCAGCAAGAAAGAATTGTGGCAGGGCATGGTTTGTTACACAATGGTAGTTCCCAATATATACATATTATCTTCAAAAGTGACAAAAACTGAATTTACCAATACAACCTGGAATTAAAAGGCACTTTGGGTCTGCTCAAATTACAAACACCAGTGAAGGGTAAGCAATGTCAAAGTGTAAGTCAGAAGATAATTTCTAGTTTTGCCAGGGTAAAAAAAAAGTTACTGCCAAGTGGCACATTAGAGTTCCTCTCCAGGGCCTTCAGAACACAAATAGAAAGAAGACTAAATCATGGGTTGCAAGGATTGCTCCTTTACCATGACTGTGCACACCACTTTGAAAACAACGGAATTCCTGCAAGAATAAGAAGTGATGCTGGTGAACAACCCATTTTACAGTCTAAGACCCAATTCCCCAAAAGGTTTTCCTGTTTCTAACTGCAAAGGAAAAACTGAGGGACCATCAGTTTAGGAATCCAGAAGAAGCTGTAGCACCCTACAAACAGGAAATTGATGCTATCTCCAAAGAAGCATGGCATTGCTTCTTCCATGATTGGTTCTGAAGGATGCAACTTTGTATCATGAGCTGAGCAGACTGCTCCAAAAAGAAATAGAATTGGTGAATTGTCGTTCTCTACTTAATAGAATTCTGTAAATTAAAAGCTGCCCTTGAGCAAGACTATTTGCTTTTTTATTGGCTTGAATCTATCAAACATTTACCCACCAAGTTATGTTTAAGTTAGATGAGCTTCTTTGCAACAAGCCTGGAAGAGCAAGCAGACATCATCAGGAGATTCTCAAAGTGTTTCACCAAACCTCAATCCAGCCCTCTTTCCAAAATGTGTCTTTTTCAGGATCAGCTATATTATCAACAAAATGAATGCATGCATTCCTGTTTAACCCATGAGCAGACTTTTATCTGGTCAGTTAGCATGGCATTCTCAATGATGTGGCATATATAATCCTTTAAAACTCCTTAATTAGCATTATGATGTTTTCTGGTATGCCACATTTCTAAGAGATCTGCACATAGAATCTGTTCTCAGAGTGTCAAAAGAGTTTAGAAAATCTATGAACACTAAATATGATGGTACTCCCAATTCCAGAAATTTCCTTACTTGATGCAGAATGTGTTTATTTTATCTACAAAAGACCTATTTTTGCAGAAACAAGCCTGCTGTCTTCCAAATCTCTTATCCATACAGTCTTTACCTGATGTAGCAAAATCCTTGTAAACAGGGAATGCACAGCTAGGAATGCACAGTAATGTAATGACATGCCAATTGTTGCACATTACCATATCACAATGGAAAGGCAGAAGACAAATTTTATATGCCTTTGAAAAAGATCATAAGTGGCTCGAAATGTAGTGATATTTGTATTGGTAATTAAGTGTCTCATCTATTTCTCTTCTTGAGTACTTGCTTTATATACATCAAGCTGAGAAAAATAAACTTCCGGAGTAATGTTAAAATTCAATGAACAGATTGTTCACCACTTTTAAAAGTGAAACATATATTAATAAAAGACAATATTTCAAGCTGAAGCCCTTTTTTTTCAAGGGAAGACATAAGCAAATTGCACAGTTGAGAAGTTACTAAAATATCTCTATATGTTACTAAGAACATTCTTTGTCATTTATGTGAGAATTACAAGAATTGGCCGCAATCAAATAATGTAAATAATTACTCAACTATGTACTTTTTGAAAGCTAAAACATAATAAATCTGTACCTTATTTCTCTCTTGAAGTTGTGAGATTTGCTGCCAATATCCACTCTCCTCTTCCCTGCACATCATTTCTAATCGTTCACACTTCTTCTGCTGCCGTTCTTGTAAAAGCTGAAGATCCCTTATTACAACAAAGCAAAGAATCATATAGCAAGAGACAGCAATAGTAGCACAGTTTAAAAGTGAAGGAATTTCTCCTTTGAAGCTTCATATGAATTGTAATCCTCAACTGGTATTACTAAAATAAAGATGAAATAGTGGTAGTGCAGCATTAAGCTTAGCTTCACTTTAAATAGACAGAATTATGGGAAATGCAATGCTTTACTGAAACTTACTTGATGGCCTGAAGAAATGTTTCATGAAGTAACACAGGATCAAAATTTCCTGTGCCTTCTTCTGTACTTCCACCAACAGTTCTCCATGCCAAACGTTCAACAAATTCTTCTGGGTCAAATGGTTCCTGCATTAATAGACATTCTGTAATTTAATATTCTACATAAAAATAAGTTGTATTTTAAGTTAATTAATAATGTTCATTAAATGCTTATGTGCTTAAAACCTACACCTTAAGCTAAAAGTCTATTTTGCTACTTACACGATGCGCACAGCTCGAAGCTGAAAAACATTCAAGGTACCTTAAAAACTAATCGAGGTGAAAATTTCTGAAATGTCGAATTCTTAAGTATGACTTCCTTTTTTTTTTTTTTTTTTTTTTTTTTTGTTTGTTCCTTCATGCAACTGGAAATTAGTTGTCACTATCAAATAAAAAAAAACCACCAAACCTGTTCGAGTTCTTTCATATACTGCATCATCATTTTGATTTCTTCTCTGTTTACTCCATAAAGATAGGAATAAAATATTGTTACACATCGCTCATCATTTTACTTGCTTCGCTTTCAATGCGACATATATCCTGCTTAACTCCTACACGATTATAATAACAAAATACTCGACAAAGCTGTAACGCAAATAATGAAACAATAAATACTTCATATGCCACTTTCCCTAACCTATAAATTGTTTCCGCCGTCAGACTAGAGCCTACCAACTTTAATGAACACGCTTCATCAAATTATTTGCCTACAGTATTTAACGTTTACTTCCGCAGCGTCAATTGTGTTTCACCAATTTACAGGTTTGCCAATCGTCATGTCTTTGTGTGTTAACCGTTAAGTTATTCTCTAGTTGCATTCGTAAAGTGCAGCAAGTGCGAGCTGAGAAGCTTTCTCCATGGTATGGTGATATACGACACTTACTGATTAACGGGTTAAATACCACTGACAAAGTACGGGTGGATGGCAGTTTTTGCACATGTGCCGTACGGAACTCCGCATTATGATTGCCAATTCAGTACAGTTTGGAATAGAGAGCATGGCTGCTCAAACCACGGATCTTCTTACTGTGTTGATGCGCTAACCACCTGAGCTACCATGTCTTGGTCACATTTGAGCGTATTATACCCTATAAACCTTCACTTATCTATTGCTAAGATTACATTTCTAAGAGACTACTCGAAACCTTCGAGCTCTGTACCTGTGGCCCAGGCGATACTACATTATTTGTAAGCAGAATCAGATAGGAAAAAGTCGAGATCATGACCGGGTAAATACCGATACTTAACCATTTGAGATACCGTGCCCTTCCTCACCACAGCCGCAATTTGTATTACAGATTATACTGGAGTTCTGTTTTGTTTTCACTTTTCTTTATAAGCTGCACATAAGTTTCACAGGATTGCCAAGCTATGCCCAAAAACGCATGAATGCAATGTAATTCAATCCAATTATCTCAGCAATTAATTTGTCATATTAAAAGGCAAACCCTGATGGAGGTGTTACAATATTATTCCTAACTGATACAATTCCATTCCATATAGTGTTTTCTTCTCTAGCACTGAAAATATAATAATACTTTATTTTACTTCCCAATACAAATCACATGGCAACTTTCAATTCTTGCTGCAACTGAAAATATTTGCAATCAACTACACTTTTGTAGTACTGCAAGCAGTAGTTTAGTCTAGTTCTCCAAGCAGTAAACTAGTTCCCTTATTCTAATATAGGTTTAGTAGATCCCATCACCACTTGCTTTGATTAAAAATAATCTTTCATGTCAGCATAATTAATTTGATGCAAATTTAACATTGCTGTGTATTGGACTTGAGCATCAAATGTTACAACAGATTCCATCCGAAAAACTTCTGCTCATAGCAACTTTATTGCCAGTCTGATATTTTAATAAATTACACCAATTTAGTGGTGTCTCTGCTCATAGCAGCTTTATTGCCAGTCTGATGTTTTAATAAATTACACCAATTTAGTGGTGTCCTGTTAGCTATAATTTAGCTCTTTAATTATTTTTTCGGTGAAGTAGCTGCTTTGTCTAAGTGCCTCGCAATATTCAGTTACTCATAATCTTCATACAGGTATTTAGAAATTAATTGCAATTAAAAATGATCATTCTAAAGGTGCAAGCTTCATGTGCAATCTGTGAAACCAAAAAGGAAATAAATACAAATCAGTAGCTCAAGGGTATAAAATAGCATTGTGTACTGATCATATATATCACATCAAAATTTATATTGAGATCATTATATAATTAACCTCACTGTGCAATGTTCCAGTTAACATTTTTGGTACATCAATGATGGAAGTAATAACATCAGTAGCTCAAGGATACAAAATATCTTCTTGTTTGGATCATATGTATAATGATCGCATCAAAATTTATCAGTGAAGGAAGCAATAACATCACTTCTGCATCAGACTTATTTAAAAATTTTACATAAATAAAAGGGCAATTCTGATGATAATGCTCAAGAGGCATTGCACTCAAATGCACCATTAATTAAACTCTAAGCAACTGTTGAAATACGAAATAAACTCTATAAAACTGCCAGGGCCCTATTTCACAAAGGTTTCTGCTATGCTTGTACTTTACAACTCATACAAATGTACAAGTGATTTTTGTTGTTTTATTCTATACAAGTATTAGTCGGGCACTGGTAATTTGTATAAATTTCTCTATAAGTGTAGGAATATTAGCAAGTCACAAATACTAGCATATTATTATCTGTTTGATCATTTTGGGAGTCAGTTAACCCAAATGTGCTTATGACTTGATATTGGCAATGCATATTTCTGACCAGCATCTTAGTTAATGTATTTTTAAGGTTCTTACTACATGTCATGAGAATAATTTTTTTTCATTTTTAATTTTCATTTAAAATAATCTCTTTATACACAATTTTCCCAAGATTTTGCTTATAATTAGAACCAGTTGTCAAGAATATAAATAAATATGAATGATCAAATGGACTAATAAAATAAATGACCCAGAGCAATCGGGAAGCTAGGTTCTTCTACCATCTCTTGATGACTGAAACTGATGCTCCTAAATGCAGCCATTTGAGACCAATGTCTCCAAATTGATTATTACGCTTCAATATCGACAAATGACAACAATCTGCTCTGCACATTAAAAATCCCTAAAGAGCATTACCTCATTCAAGGTATGCTGGCATGTGGCAAACAGCTGTTCCATCTTGCTCTTATATGATTACTTTAACTTTTTACTAATACTTTACAATGTTGCACTTCTTTTGTGGAACAGGAAGTTACAAGACCAACAAACTATACACTAGTATATACAAGGGTAGGTCCATAAGTTGGTGTCCTTCTCATAAAGATTATCACCTTCATAAAATCTTTATCTGCTAAGTAAATAATTGCAGATATAATTTCCACTCCACTGTGTTCAGTTGTTCAGGTATACTTGCATAAAGAAGGCTATTTGTAGAAGATTGTGACATGTTCAAAATGGAATATTGAGCTGTTCTTCACAAAAGGACTTACTCAAAATGAAATTAAATAGTGATTGGACAGCATATATAGTGAAGCATCCCCTCATATTGTACCATAAAAGAGGGCCAAATTTTTTCGAATGAGTCAAGAAAGCATTGAAGATGAAGAGCATGCACGTCGGTCCTTGGAGGTGCTCACTCCTGAAAACATTGCTATTGAGGAAGGAGAAATTATGGAAGACCAGCAGCTCAAAGTTACAGAAATAGCAGCAAGGTTGGGTCTTTCTAAAACAGCAGTCCTTCAAATTATTCATGAACATTTAAACACGAATAAGGTTAGTGCAAGATGGGTGCCCTTTTCTCAGTCCAAAAGCAGCGAGTCATCTATTGTCAGACATTTTTGCAGCTATGCCATGGCAACGAGAAAGAAGTTCTGCAAACCATTGCTATAGGAGATGAAACTATGGCCCTCTACTATGATTCCTTGTCCAAAAGAGAATCAATGGAGTGGCGTAAACCTGGCAAAGCACTGCCTCTATAGGCCAAGGCTACTCAGTCAACCAAGAAGACCATGGCCACAATCTTTTGGGACTGTGAAGGAATACTATTGACTTCAAGGAAAGGAATACCACAGTAAATGGGGACTACTATGCTGGCCTATTGCACAGACTATGTGCTTCCATTAAAGAGAAAAAGCGAGGAGACTGAGTGTGCACCTTCTTCACGACAATGCGCCTGTGCACACCTTTTGTTTCAAAGGAAGCTGTGAAGAAATATGGTTTCAAGGAGATTGACCATCCACCCTACAGCCCAGATCTAGCTCCCAGTAACTATTTCCTCTTCTTAAAACTCAAGGACTTTTGAGAAAGGAAATTTCAGTGTAATGAAGCAATGAATGCTGCTTATGTCCATTTTGCAGACAAGACTTCTATTTGGGGGGGATCAAAATGTTAATTCCAAGATGTGAGAAGTGCATTGCAATAAAGGGCAACTATATTGAAAAGTGAAATATAGTTTTTGCCTTTATCATGCCTAGAAAATTGTTATGGACCTATTCTCGTATTAGGCCATACTTTTGTGGAACAGGGCCAGGTGTTCTACAAGGGTTCTTCTAAGCACAAAGCTATTTATTCTTGCAATGGCAGCTGTAGCAGAGATCCTTTCACTGGAGGTTATCCTATATATAGGAAAATTACAGTAATCCTCGTAGATAAAATAACAAGAACTAGAGCAGCAGAAACACTTGAATAGGAGCACAAATATCGCCCTATTTCAAAGACCCTGTGTTCTTCAAAGGCAATGATGATGTGGTTGCTTTGAGATCCCAAGAATAATTACAAGCTGCTTTTGGTTTGCTTGTAATGTGGGGGAGATGATAATCTTAACTTAAAAGAGGTTGAGACTGTCACTGTTGTTTAAAAACAACCCTAAAAAAATGTAGCAGGTTTCAAATATTTATAGACATTTAGGCAATGTTTTCATTCTTGGCATCAATGATTACTTAATGCAACTAAAGCCATGAATGGCATTAAACATTTATCACTGCAGCTATGAAATTATTTCAGCTAAAAGTCACACCCGTTGCAACTTATGGACTAGTAAATATGGCATTTAAAAGTGAAACATGCTGGGCAGCCAGAAAATTGGAAAGTGACTTTCTTGAGGACTTTGTGTGTTTCAAAACGTAAGCCTTATTAATTAACGAGGGAACCCCTTTTAAATAAAAGAACATTTCTGTCGGCGCTGCTCTCTTCACCACTATGAGAACTTAATACTGCAAGCTAAGAGGACAGATATTTACAGACTTTTACATCACTGATGCAATAACTTGTGTGAATACTGGCATCTTAGTAACTATGAGCTGAGACATTGTATCACATGTGTTGCCAAGCATGGCTTCCACTACAACTATATAAAATAATGAGATTTTTTCTGCCACTCTAAACATTTGTATGATAATCCTTCACACTTACCATGCAATGTATTGTGCACTCAAACAAGAATCTTTGCAGCTTTTTGCAATGACATCTGACATTGACTATTGCACATCATGTTCTATTTCTATTGAATAACTTTCTTCATCATCTCTTATTGTATAACTAGGAGAGGGAGTGAAAAAAATTAAGTTACTACTTTAGAGAAGGAAATTCAATTTATTCAAATGTTTAATCCTACAAATTCCAGGGCCATAATCCCATCTAATTCTACTTCACATATATTTTCAAGAACTGTTTACAGTTTTATGCAAAATTAGCAATCAAAATGGTCAACATTCATTTCTTTTATTTACAGCCAATCACACAAACTGATATGCAGACACCTCTTATCTCCAAGCAAATAACAAATAACATTTTCCGCTTATATTTAATATTTTTTTAAGTAATAAATTAAATTTATCATCTAACGGTTGTTGCTGCAATTAATAACATAAGCTCTGAAACTACATATGGGATCATTTACTTATTAGCATTACAAATACCTGAAATTTCTTTGACTAGCAAAAATTAACATGTTAGTCATTATCTACATTTCTTGCTATATATTCCAATTTTGTGAACATTAGTGAAGATGGAATTAAACATTTCCAATTTATCTTAAGCTGCACTCCTAAATGCTATGCTGAAGGATACAGCAGCAATTTCTTTGACATTCATTATGATGCATAATTGTAAATGGTTATATACTGGTTTTATATTATGGTATATTGTGTTAAAATATTAGATTGACCAAATTTCAAACATTTATGGTGTACAAAGTCATAAGCAGAGAAAGGTGTTACCTTCAAATACACTTAAATTTAGACCTCTTTTTATGTTAGGAAGCACATTACCTTAAAACCACCATTTTATCTTGCAGAGCTTATGCTTAGGAAAAGGGATGAATAGCAATAGAGTGGAGTTATTTGTTACAGAATTAATAAATATATCTGCATATGCATTGTACTTATGACTAAAAGAAACTTAAGCTTTTTTCTTCTCTCTAATTATATATTTCTTTGTGGTCCAGGAAATTTTAGGATGTAAACATACACTATATTAGGAGGCAAAGTCACTATTCTTTTTCTGTTCAATAATATGCTTGCAACTTACGAAGCTATGGAGAACTTCCCAATTTCTTAAGTCACTTACATAACAGTAGGAAGAGAATAATTTCATCTTTCATTAGCTTTCATAAAATGCACACACTTAAAATTATGTATTCTCATAATGGCAAGTAATGTTCTATAGTAACTGGGAAGTTTCAAGACAAATATATCAACCTATCAGTTTGAAGTTTGCATTTTATTTACAGTTTACACAGATTTCTATCACAAATATCAAAAGCTTTTTTTTTAAATATATAACAAAAACTATTTTTAAGGTAAGACAGAACTTGCCTATGTTTTATTGTTCTTTATGAAAATAAAATTCTAACTGTAAAAATACAATTACCAAAATTAACACAAAAAAAAAAATTGAAGAAGAAATTTCATATTTTTTTTTAAAAAAGGTTTAATTCTAACAAGCTACAGTTGCAATGCACATTAGTTGTCCAGTACAATTCATAAGTCAATGCATTAACTCAAATCTTATGAATAGGATTTGCAACAACATCACTGCTGCATATAGTAAAACATGCTGGGCATTCTCAATACAAAATCTTAAATAGTTTTCCCATCATGGTTTACATGTGCTTAAAAAGGGCGTTAAAAATGAGTTCCCTAGTGCACACCACACAATTCTCTAGCGCATGCGATAAACGTTCGTCTCATGGACCTCTCCTAGATCACCTTTGAAATCCAACTCAATAGTGAAGTCTAGATCTCTGTTGTTACGGGCATTTGGCTTCATTGAGAAAACGCCATAGATTTCCTCATTCTTTTTCACTGTTAAATAATCATCAAAGTAAAATACAGTTTGTTTCCAGTGAGTGTAAGGGGCCTCTGGAGCAGTACTAAACCCAATCCTTTTGTGGCATTTAGTAAATTCTATGTTGAAAAAAGTGACCAGAGCCTGAATATAGTCGTTGCGTCGCACCTGCAGATGGAAAGGTGAGGTAAAGGTGAGATCTTCTCGAGTGACAGTGTAAAGATCCACTTCTTTCAGCAAACATGCATTTGTTACTACCTGTAAAGAGATCACATGGTTTTGTTTAGCAAATATACAAAACCAACACAACTATGTTCTATGTTTTAAGTCAAACAAAAATTTATTTACTATAATTGGCAATAGCAAGAGAGTCATTTTTGTGCTGCAATAGTATGAAACTAATCTACATATACAAAATATGGGCTCAGATCCTACCAGAGTTAAACTATCTATTTTAAATGCTACCTATGCCCCTTCCCCCAATAAATATGTTCCTATACGTTTTTGTGCTTAGTTTTGGGTCAGATTTAAACAAATCATAAGTACTGACCCATGTGCTGCTAATGCAATTGGGTGATTCATGGCACGTTTACCTTTTTACCACTTCTCAATGGTTTTATAAGGATTCCACACCAATGTCCATATGCAGACAACTGCAGTATGAAAGGTGTTTGCATATTTGCCATCTTTATAACACTTCTTTAGAAAATTTTGGGTTTTATCCCCTTTCAGCTGCCCGTAATTACTATTTAACAAATGTGGGAAGCTAGGAGTGATTATGTAAAACCATTAGCAGCATTTGTGCGGTGGAATAAAGTGCACCAGTGTCTTTTATGCTGAATGAGTAGGTTCATCAGTGTTTGGTAGCACAAGGAAAAATTAAGGGGAGAGAAACTTGGTTATCTAATATCCAAAATATTCTACAAGAAGCAGGCATGGGACAAGTATAGTACAAGGGAGAAAGATTGGGTAAAGGATTTTGGAAAGAGATAACAATAAGAATTAAGGATATTGAAAAACAGGAAATATGGGCAAATCTTAACACCAAAAATCTCTGAAATTATATAAAAAATGTGTGGGAAAGAGAAAGATATATTGAAATTTGTGATAAGTTAGGAAGGGAAGGGTTGGCATGGTTTAGAACAGGATTAAAATATTTAAGTGGGTTAAAAAGTGGATACACTAAGGGGATATGTCCTATGTGTGAAGAACCATATAGTACTTGGCATTGTACACTACAATGCAAGCAAACCAAGTTTTGGAGGGAACCGTTCCTATTACAAAAGTGGGAAAACTCACCATATGAAACAGAAGTAGAAGAATTTTAAATTTAAAATCAGATGAAAACATTAAGGAACTGGGAAAACACAAAATTTATTCCAATCAAATTGGAATAAATTTTGATTGGAGTCAAGGCACTGTTCCTAATTGTTATATTTAAAAATATTTTTTTTATTTATGTTTAAAAAAATCTGTATGTGATGCATGAGAAATAAGTACTACTACTACTACTACTACTTAGAAAAATCCAATAATTTATCTTGAAACCTGAGTTAACACAAACCACACACACAAATATCTTTTTTGGAAATAGGAGATTTATTTTACATTTAAATGGTTTAGTTCCAATTGCATTTATGATCTTCAAATCCAAATCAACAAAAGATTATCATGATGGTAATATAGTTAAGAAATGGTTCATTAATCAATGAACCTCAGTTATACAAATTAGAAAGATGAAATATAACCTCAAGAACACTTAAGAAAGTAATAACATTTTACAATGCATGGTCACAAATGAAGAATGATGTTGCAAAGCAAAAGGGCTGTGTTTTCTTTGAAAAGGCTCTGAATAAAATAACTGAAAAAAATTGAGAAATGGATGTGAACATAGTTGAGTAATATTATTGGAGGAAGAATGGATTATTGAATGAAATAAGTGATCTATTTATAAAAAAAAATCGAGTCAGATGAGCCTCAAGACCACTCAGTATCTGGGATTTTGGAAATCTCTCTGCAGAAGGGCTCATAGACGATAGAAGAGAATGCCACTTTTTTTTTTAGTAGTGTTTAACACCCATTTTTACTACTGAGTCACCACAGGGGGTTGATACTGATGATATATGAAAGCAGGAAAGAATTTTTTTTTTTATGGAAGGAAGTGTCCCAGGCCTAAATTTAGGATACCTCCCCAGCATTTGCCATTTATGAGGACTGAGGAAAACCTGGAAAAGACACCAGTCAGGCAGGGCAGTCCTGGTGGGATTCGAACCCCAGACCTCCCGGTCACAAGTGCCTTAATGACATCGGCCACCTGTGGCGGTGAGAATACCACTGACCACATGTTCTGAATGGAAGGAATGCTTGCTTTATCCCCATCACCACAAATAGAGATGCCTGGACTAGAGTGAGATTGAATCTTTTCTCTTTCTAAAAAGAACCTGCCAACTTACTTCTAGTACCTGTGCATGCATTTTGTGTCGTAATTGCCATGGGAAATTTACTTTATTTTTTGCAAATTAAATGTGCAACTTTTTCTGCAATTATAGACATTACAAGATGTTTTATGAATAACTGCTGTAATCAGTTGAGTTTATATATATATATATATATATATATATTTTGTGAATCAGAATGCAAGCTATATTTTTTTTTATCTACATCTTGGGTACAGAGTTATACAGTTCAACCAACCAATGAAATTTTACTCATATGTACTTCGGTTTACACTGCAACCTAAAGCAAAAACACAACAAACTAACTTAATATATACAATTTTAAAATAAAGCATTCAATATTTTGAGATGTGGTAGTATGTGTGAATCTCGTAAGATATAATCAGAAGGGTGCTTTCTCCTGCTCCCCCAACCCTTGTGATGAAACTTAGATAATACTCTCAGAAGATAATCTGTTCTCAAAGCCCCTCTCATAAGTTTATCTCCCCCACACATAAGAAAGGCTAAAATTTTGCTTGAAGTGTTTAATCCATCTAGAACATTGCAGCATTGCTCTTAAGAGTTATGCAATATTTTAGCTCTATGGTACATCTGCTGCTTTTCCATACTTTCACCCCCCCCCCAATGGGATAGAAAGATGTCCAAGGTGTGGAATATCCTATATTGCCCTATCTCAATGAAATTTACTATCTAGAGGATTTTTTTATGTTTTTATATACACTATCTAAAGTTTGGATAAATAAATTTATTTTTATCCCCTTGACATATTAAACTCAGTTTGACTTCGGGTGTAAGTCAAATTGCATACTTGCTCCTTAAAAATTTTAGCTTTAGGGCACACGTTCTGCTGTCTCCGATTTCATTTCTTGGCAATGTCTTGTTCTTGATGGAGAAGAACACTGCATAAGGGATGTTCACAGAACCTGACATGGCTTCTATAAAATGCTATTAACAAAGATTTACATTAACATTGCTATCCTCTCAAAATACTTTCCATTCAATGCTATTCCTCTTCTGTCACAAATGGAACACTGATGGATGCCATTTTTGGAGATATGCACGAGAATTGCTTCCAAAGCTTTGGCAGCCATTATTACAGATGAACTGATGACATCAGGTAAGATATAGAAAGAAGTTACAGTGATTGGGATACCTACAAATACATTCTTTTGCACAATAACTGTCATGAAACAGATTATATTGCAATGATGAAGCTTCCATTGTCCTGTAAGTTCCTTCTGTCCTTTATCAGCTGCAGTTATATTTTTATACAGTGAGGTTATTTTAGTTAAAGGCTGGCAAAGCATTGTTATGTATTGGGAGAAGTCAGTCGTCAAGGTTATACTTGCATATGCTGGTAGCAGCTTCAGGGAGACTTTGTCAATGATTGATTGTGCATTCATGTTACTTGATGCTTTGACTATGTATAAATTGGTGCTAATTGTTCTTTGTTAGTTACACTACATATGGTCTTGAAGAAAGGGTTTTCTCTATGATACATATGTGAAAGCAGATTCTTGCAGAGAAGTATTAAGGCAATTTGCAAGAAAATAATAACGTTTAAGATACTGTAGCTGTTTGCTAACTTGTTTAAAAGTTATAATAGACAGGATTCCTCAAATAACAAGAAATGTTAACATTTTAAAAAAACAGTCGAAATCGTAACATACACACCACTAAAATTCAATAAAATGGAAGACTAGTTTCGGGAGCCGGCTGCCGGCTTTGCTCTTCGTGGTAGATTGATTTGTCTCTGGTGGAGGTTTAATGAACTTTTGTATTAGTACATCACTTGGTGGGATTTCAAAATTAAAAACTTTCTCCTTATTCTTCCAAATAACTCTAATTTGTTCGATAATAAAGAAATAAAAATAATACCAACCCTTACATAAAGATAATAAAAACACTAAAAAACAAACCTGTTATCTACACAAGAGCAGACAAAGGAAATACTGTGGTAATTCTAGATAAGAGTGATTATATAGACAGAATGGAACTATTAAAAAACAATGAATATTCAATAGTAACAAAAAATCCCCTAAATCAATGCAAAAGCACATTTAATAAAACAATTACTGATTGCAAATTAATAGAGAAAAAGGATAATTAGAAAATTAAAGTAGATAACCCTACAATACCTACAATCTACGGTCTCCCAAAAGTGCACAAACCAGGGAAAACAATGAGACCTATCATAAATAACATAGATGCTCCAACTTATAAACTAGCCAAATGGTTGACTTACAAATTTTCTACTTTTCCAAGATTTGAATCTCTTAGTATAAAAAACTCATTAGATCTTATTCAAAAAATTAAAGACATAAAAATAGAAAAAACAGATACCTTAGTTTTGTTTGATGTTATAGCACTTTTTCCAAGTATTCCCACACTGAATTTATACTCTCTGATAAAAAAGTGGTTACAAAAGATAGGAATAACAACAAAGGATATTCAAGAATACATTACATTAATTAACTTGTGTCTAGAACAAAATTACTTTACATTCAATAACAAATATTACAAACAAAATTTTGGTCTGACAATGGGTAGCCCACTGTCACCAATATTGGCAGATATTTTCATGAGTGCATTAAAAATTAGACTAGTAAATCGTTTCCCTTGGCTATTTAAGACTTGGTACTGCTATATTGATGATATGTTTGCATTAATACCAGAAAGACACTTGGATGATGCACTAAAGTTACTTAACTTACAGGAAAAAACAGTCAAATTCACTATGGAGAGAGAATGCAATAAACATACCTTTCTTGGCTATTAAGATAATTAAAAAACAAACTCACCTAATTTTTGGCATATACCGAAAACTTACACACATGTAAATTACATTAAATAGATCAGCTTTAATCCAGTTCCTCACAAACATGCAGTTTTAAACAGTTTTGCATACAGACTGGTTAATGATCCAATGAACAAGGAGGAATATGAACTGGAAATGAATAATATAATGGATATAGCTATAGAAAATGGCTTCAAACAAGAAGTTGTGCACAAAAAAAAAATAGACAGACCAAAGAATAAAAAGAAAATTAGATACACCACTACACTTACTGCTATCAAAGAAAAAAACAGAACATACAAAAAATTCACATACCTTCCATCAGCCAAGTTTTTTAAAAATAGAACATTGTTTTGGCTCCAAAAAATAATTATTTCATTAAAAATATCCTTAACTCAAAACAAAAAGAAGATAACCTACAACAAGAAGGTAAATCAGGAATATATCAGATGAACTGCAATGATTGTGAAAAGTTTATATTGGAAAGACTAAAATAAGAGCTAAAGAACACATTAGGAATATAAACCAAAAACAAGAAGAAAAATTGGCGGTTTTGGAAAAAACAACACATTAATAAAAACCACAAATTACTTAAAAAGATTAAAGGAAAACGAAACTTACAGTCTGGGAAAACATCTATATTTGGAAGAATAAGGAGAAAGTTTTTAATTTCGAAATCCTGCCAAGTGATGTACTAATACAAAAGTTCATTAAACCTCCACCAGAGACGAATCGATCTACCACAAACAGCGAGGCCAGCAGTCGACCAGGAACTGATGATAGGAGTGATGGTTCCCGAAACTAGTCTTCCATTTTATTGAATTTTAGTGGTGTGTATGTTACAATTTTGACTCAATTTTTTTAAAATATTAATATTTGACATCACTGTTACAAAAGTTCACTATATTTTAGACAAGAAATGTGTTTCAAATTGCCATGTTCTTAAAAAGAAAAGTTAGGTGAAATGTAGAAATTTCTTATTGCCTTACTTTTGCCGAGGGACATTATTTTTAACATCTCTTTTCACACAGGTTAGTGCTCACAATCACTTTTAAGCAAATATCATTTTATGATACTTCAGTAAAGATACAACTTTATGTGTGGGCTCTTTTTTCTTGCTGTGGCTGCCATTCTCCAGTAAGTAGCCATGATCAGGTGGCCAAAAATCAAATAGCCTCAATGCATTAAGCTTCAGTATCTAGTCTGCTTGGATCTCTCCATTCTAGCAGGGTATACATCTTTCACACGATTAAGCTTTTCCACTAGACTGGCCACTGGTTTACTTAACCAGCCTTTTTTTCTGAATATACATACACTATAATACTGCCACTACTTATCACCTGACAGCACATGGTACGTTGTAACACCTGAAGCTAATTTTCTGTGTAGTAGCTACTGACTTAAGTATATTATGCACCTCGTATTTTAAGCTGCAATAAAATGTTACAATTAATTTTACCATTAACATCAGTTGTTTTTGTGCACATATTACTGCTTTATTATTATTTTTTTGGGGGGGGAGCAGTTTACTCGCCCATTTTTAGACAGAGTGCAATATCTTCCATCTCCCCAAATGCTTCATCCCTGAACTCCTGTTAGATCTCTCTTTTCATCAATGTCACTATCAGTGAGGAATATTTGTAATTCTTTGTACTTATTACTAAGTTACTATCTGAGCCTTTTATTAATCACTAGACAGTCTCAATTTTTCTTCCATTTTCTATTGCCATGCTTTGAAAATCCTCTGTACCTCAATAAGGGAAAATTTTATTTATTTATTTGGTTTCATTTTAGGACTCTCTTTAATGCCTCTGGTCATTAGAATCTCATTCATTCAGGGCATGAAGCAGTCAATAAATTTTGCTCAGAGGCCTCTTATTTCAGACTTGAGAGGTTCTTTTATGTGCTGTAAATGTACAAGGGAAACATCTCTACTTTCCTTCTGAAGGATTTAAAGAATTTTCATGCCCTAAAATTCCATTAACCATGGCCAGGTTTAAACCTATCACCTTGGGTCTATGAGGCCTGAAAAGTGTTAAGACAAAACTTTCTGGTTTAAAAATCCCTAAATTATTCTAAATGTATAATTTGACTTTTTAACACTCTGTTTTGTAAGGGATTGTTGGTTCGAAACAGAATTGTTTTCTGTAACATTTTTGTATGCTCACCTTCTTAATAGGTATTTCCACCTAATATGAAAGTAATTGTTTGTACAGCATTTGAATGCAACAGTGTTTTGTTTTAATATGGGTATGAGCAACATCGGAGTAACCACGGGTCTTCTACAGTTAGTGCACTAACAATGCATCTCTTCTAAAAGTAAACATAAACAGCATTTTCATTCATTAATAATTAGAGTAGCTAACTGAAATCTGAACCACTTGCTACTTATATTAGCTCTACTATATTCACAAATAACCCAAATTCTAAGGTAGTACCATTACTTTTGGCCTAAGTTAGATATGCCTCCTAGCTTTAGAATGTAATAATTGGAGTAATTAAAGTATATCCATTTAGTCTCAGGAACATACTGCCATGTTAATTCTGGCAGTTTGAGTAACCATACTTGCCTCTTAGGCCCAAAGCTGATGGTTGTATAATAAAAGATCAAGCCTGAAGAAGAGGTGTCTGAGCAAAATTTGTTGGCCATTTCATGACTTGAATTGAATGGGACACTAATGACCAAAGATGTTAAAGAGTGTATTTAAATAAAATTAATTATTTAATTATATTAATAATAACAATAAACATACTGCCCATATTGATGTCAGTTCATCCAGATGAGCTCTCACCCAAAGGGTGGGACTTAAAGTGTCTTGCCTTTTGTACCTCTAGTAATGTTATCATAGCAAGAGTCCTTCATGCCTGCAGAGCTGGCACTACGTGAGAAAGAGGTAAAGTTTCCCATGTACAAAATTCCTTTGTAATCAATGTATCCTGTACACATGTTTCTTTTTTGGGTAGAGGATTGCCCTTTCTATCCATTCTATGTTGGATGTTTTTAGCTCTGGATCATAGCAATATACCCATCTTTTGCTTATTATAATAATGCATTTTCTTAAGCACTTCACTACATTGTAATGCGCTGCTTCCAATATCTATGTAACTCAACATTCAGGCATTCACAAATTTTAAACTCATGTCTACAGATACTTTGATATTATAAGCTAGCTATCTGCAATGCAAGTGTTAGTGCTCATAATGAGACTATCACATTTGATTACTTAGTTAAAGCAGTTACAGAAGCTATATCATTTCCCAACACACAGCTTTCTCAATTTCCTTTGAAATACCCATGTCAGTGAAAATTGATACAGCATAGTAACAGGTTACTAAAATATGGACTAGCATCGTTTGACAGTGAACAGGGAATTGGAAAAGTAATTGCAATTGGAGATGCTTCCATTTTACATTTCCTGGATATTTCAGAATGGAGTATGAGGTCTGACCCTAATGAACACTCCATTTAAGGACAGCCACAGGTGGCCGAGGTCGTTAAGGTGCAGACTCGTGAGCAGGAGGCACGGGGTTCGATTCCTGCCAGGATCATCCTTCCTGACTGAGGTTTTTTCCAGGTTTTCCTTACTCCTCATAAATGGAAATGCTGGGGAGGTACCTTTAACTTAGGCCTGGAATGTTTCCTTCCTTTAAAAAAATCTTCCCCAATTTATCATTTTATTTAATGTATCATCAATGTCCACTGCCTGTGGTGGCTCAGAAAAACAGGCATTAAACACTATATGCCTTGGGATATACTGCACAGTCTTCCAGGCAGAAGTATTTGCTATCCTGAACTGTGGTTTAAGAGGACTTATTACAAGTATATTGCAGTAAAAACATGGATTGGGGAAAAACACAACTTAGGTGGCAAACCTACCCTGGACAAAAACAAGCTATGAAATTGGTCCTAGGTCCAAGCAACACTTTCTTCATTTCTCTTAAAACTGAACAAAAGAGGAATATGAAAAGTAGGTGCATTGATTACTAAACACGGTCACTTCAGGAAACATCTATGTAAAGTGGGAATCTACAAAGATGAACTCATTTGTAGAATGTGCGAACAGAATGACACCACCTTTCATATCCTGTTTGAAAGCCCATTCCTGGCAAGAAAGAGATTTACTCTTTCTATAACCAGGGAAGATCTAGGAATGGATACAGTCATTTTAACCAAGATGTTGCAACTTGTTCAGGGAAAAGTTTTTGGAAAATATGAAAGTGCATCTTTCTATAGGATTGCACAATAAGCCTTTTATGTCGATGTGTGGGAGGTTGATAAAACTCCAATAAAACCTCCCATTATCTAATGTATATAACTTCCCTCGTAAATTAAATGGCACCTGAATTCAGTGATCTGAAAATAGTTACATATGTTTACCTCACAGTATTCCTCTATCTTCCTCGAAAATTTGCATTACACATGCAACTACCTTGACATGAGAAAATTTACTGGACAGTTTCGAAACACTCCTCCTGTACTCTAGATTTACCACCTCGCAATTACCATATATTTGGACTGTTAAAAGAAGCATTAGAGATCAGCAATTTAACAGAGGTGGTTTGGAAGCATTTGAGCACAACTGGTTGAAAACCTAACTCCACTCTTTCTTTGAAAATGGGATCAAGAATCTTATCTACTGGGAAAAAATCAGGAAATTATATAGAAAAATGAAATTAATTCCATTTTTATTTAATTTTGTTTAAAAAAAAGTTTACATTTGATTCACGCTTGTATGTGGAGCAGTCATGTATTTTAAAAAATAAATTACCACTTACCTGCTTTGGATCTACAACATCAACAAGTGGCTCACTTATGGCCACCCTTCTAATGGAACTCATATTGAAGCCGTAAACATCATCCCACCAGTTTATCTTCTCATCTTTGTACTGCCGATCCTCTATGCCACACACAAACAATGTAGCCCTATCTGGAAAAAGCAAACCATCTGGACGAAGCCATTTATCCCTGGCAAAGATGACTGTATCCAACATGGACTCATAGAAGAGACAATATCCCATCCACTCCGAGATGATTATATCTACGCTGTCCAATCCATGTGGCAGTTCCACTTCTTCTACTTTCCCCTTTACAATGGTGATTACATCGCTTAACTGGTTGGCTTCAACTATTTGTTTCGCATATTCTACTATGTTTGAACATTCAATGCCAATGACACGAGCAGCTCCAGCTTTGGCAGCAAACATTGACAGAATTCCTGTTCCACAGCCAATATCAAGGACAACCTTACCCTGTAAATAAAGATATTTATTTTAGGTTCTGATATAAAATGTTCATGCAATGTAAACTGGAGTAGAACATAAGGGTATATGCAACTTGACA
This sequence comes from Metallyticus violacea, assembly GCA_030762175.1. NCBI lineage: Eukaryota > Metazoa > Arthropoda > Insecta > Mantodea > Metallyticidae > Metallyticus > Metallyticus violacea. Next base: position 45,065,102 of record CM060830.1, read on the forward strand.
TGCCAGGAGTGTTAACCATTAATAATTTTGCCCCCCCCCCCCCCAATGTTATTTAATGTCTGTTTTTACTACTGAGGCACCACAGGCGGTGGGCACTGATGATTCATGAGATGAAATGATATATTGGGAAAGGATATTTTTTTATAAGAGGGAAACGTTCCAGACCTAAGTTTAGGGTCCCTTCCTGACATTTGCCATTTATGAGAACTGAGGAAAACCTGGTAAAAACCTCAGTCAGGGAGGAAGGTCCTGGCAGGATTCGAACCCAGACCTCCCGCTCACCAGTCTGCACCTTAATGACCTAGGCCACCCATGGCAGTTTCATCATTTTGCTCTGCCTTATAATGATGCCTAATTCATGAATGCTTAGATTCATGCTATAAAATGGTTTATTTATTTTTTATTTTCCCCTGGGATACAAGAGATGTAAAAATAAAAATAAAATAAATTATGAAACTAATTTGTTTTTTTAAAGAATGAGCAAATCTCATATTTTTAACTATGTTATTACTAGGGATTGGATTTATATCCCCCAATCCCTTTTTTCCTCTATGCACTGTAACCCTCATGGACTTGGGCCACTGCACCATCCTATACTTCCATCTTGTGACATCATTGGCTGAGGGCAGTATTGCACAAGTGCATGCAACAGCACTGGGTTGCCATCACGTGGCTTTCTAGTTCCAAGGACATCAACCTATATATTAGGCAGCCTCCTAATTGTCATTATAAGGCTGGATGAACCCTGTTTTCGATCTCCTTAAATTGGAACATTTCTGAGCACGAGACAGACACTAGACCAAGCACTAGACCAAGTCCATATGGCTTATGGACACAACACAACACAACACACACACACACACACACACACACACACACACACAGATATATAACTAAAATAACAATAACTAAAAAAACAAGAAAGGTTAAAACACAAAGAAAAAGTCAGAGATTAGTAATCGCTATATTTCAAACTGCTTGAGTTCTTTTATGGCAAGAAGACAAGTGAAAGTGGTAAAAATAAATATTGAATATCGAAGGTAACAGTATGCATGGAAACAGATGAAACAAGCAACAAGCGTGCATGCGAGAGGGGAAGGGGGGGAAACTGTAAGATTTAAACCAGATGGTACACTAAATGAATGTGTGTGTGTGTTTTTTTAAGTATAGAAATGCCTGAAAAATGAAGAAGCAATCAGTGGATAAACAGCCTAGGCTGTTATATCAAAAGGAAGTTCCCCCCTCCTCCTGAAGCTTAAGGTAAACATGTAAAGCAGATGTGCCAATTTGGTACTGACTTTATTCATATCTGAATGTGACAATTTGACAATCATTGCGAGCCAAACTGCTCTTGAATCATGTACATATTTTAGTTCAATGGCACATTTCCTGCTTTTACAGGAAATTTATCTCCCAAGGGTTGAAAAATGCTGTCCTCATATATTAATAAAATGTAATGCCTTCTTTTGAAGAAGATGTGTAAAACACGAATGATCCCTTTTGAGTTCACATTAGCACTCTTAATTCCTATCACTTATGTGATTACTGAAGCCTACATTTCTATGTAATTACATATTCCATCTTTCCTGTTTAGTCACCAATAGGCTACAAATACTTACAAATTAAGCCATTACTCCTGATATACTGACCATTGTTACATATTAGCACTTTATTTTACATAATATACAATTTTTAATTATTTGTAATTTTATTTCTCTTAAATAAGATATTATAGTCCAAAAAGCAAAATGTTTACAACAAAGTTGAGGTTTTCTTGGAAAATGAAGCCTATATCGAAGGTTTTCTACTATCTTATTGGGTTTACAATTTTTTTTAAAGAGCTTTTCTTTCAAGAATCAAGAAAGTTTTCTGAAGAATGGAAGATCAACTAGTTTCTTGTTTATTTTCTCCATACTAACTAATTTATTTTGCAATGTCAGTCTTTTCTCCAGCTTCAGAAGGTATGGTATGAATGAAGCTTAAGTTTGTTTGTTACCACAACATACATATTGATTTCAATTATGACTCCAGTAGTGTCATTGTTTTCTGCAAACCTAAAAGCAAAGTTATAGTGATGTGTATACTTTGATTGAATATGTGGACGATGAAATCACAGCTAGATCAACATACTTAGTGATTTATACGTTAGAAAGTGATTAATTCTTACCCAAATGGATACAGAACATTTTTCCATTAGAAAAAAAAAAAAAAAAAATAAAGATATGAGTTGTACTCCCACAGCTGCGACTATTTCCTCGAACAAGCTCCATGTTCTCGAATTTTGCTTGTTTTTGGAGATGTATTGGGTTGACAAATAGAAAAAATTATTTGCATGTATGTTACCAAGAGTAAGAAGAGAAGCATGCCTACATTGGAAGTTCTCACATGTGGACAACAGAATTTACTAGATGCTACATGGCCATTCTCATTGTATGAAAACTTAGTCCAGAAGAACCCTCAAAATTATTTCTATAACTTTTAAAATCTTCGAACATACCAATCATAAATCAGTAGCATGATTTGTAAATGGTGTTCTGAAAGTGCTACAGCCCAAAGGCATTTTATCCAGCAATATCCTGTGATGTGAATACATGATTTTTAGCATTCAAGCTAGCATTAATCTACCAGCAACAAGTATTGACATCTGAAATAGTACATGACACTTCACTGCACATCAAACTCATTTAAGAAAAGTGATTTTACTTAATGTAATGTGGGCATGCTATTATTACATACTTTAAATGCTTCAGTGCTAACCTAACATAAATATGTTTTCAATATTGCATGATCTTCCAATATTACATATTTTCATGTCTTTATTACATAAATATATACACATTTCATACTTTATTGCATGTAAATCTGGGCCCTAGTGCCTGATCTGGGATGCTGCCACTGTGATATATGCTTTATAAATAAAAAATAAATAACGGAATGCAGGGTAATTCTACTTGCACGACTATAAAGGAATCACTTTTCCACCAATGCAATGTTCATACATTATAAAACAACAATGTTCTTTATAGCTTTCCTCTAAATATACCTTCAGCCTTCAGTTTTACAATTAACCAAGGACACTGGTTTTGATCTTCATATCGATTGGTTGCTAATTCTCTCTATATCCTGTCAACATACCTACATCCGAGTATGAAGTGGGTTGACCAAATCAGACTCAAAAAGATACATCATGACCTTCATTTTAAGTTTCATATAAACAATGGATATCTCAAGATAAAGTGTGGCACAAACCTTAATAACCTCACCCATTCCAATGAGTTTCAATTCTCTAGTGTTAAACAGTAACACACTATAATGATATACGAGACAAATCTCCAGTATTGTCACTGTTAGTTTCATATATCAAAGACTGTGCATAAAATATGAATGCTTCCTGTTTCATATGCTATTAAGATTGTATAAGAGTACCTTAATTAATAAATGAAGAATAAATTATTCATTCTCACTTCCATACCCAATCTTTGGTAACACTAAATATGTAAGAAAGAGATCACTTAGATTTGACGTTTTCCTGAGTGAATGCTGATACACCTCATTCTTCATGAGCTTCATATTAAAATAACACAAATAAGCAGCTGGATAACTGCAATTTTAGTCCCAGGAAAACAAGGCCATCATACTGTACTAATACATACACCTTAGATGTTCTGAGAAATATACTCACCCTAAAAAGATGTTTGTTGTGGTACATAGAGTTTCTATAGGTGAGAGTTCTGACTTCATCTTTCAACATTTCTTCATGTATTCCAAAATGAGCATAAGAATCAAAATAATAATCTCTTGATGTCATTTCATCGACACTAACTTCCTTTACAGTTTTTTCATTTACAATTTCTTTCAAAGCAGGACCATTGTCTGGTGTGACCTCCATGTTCTCCATGTTTGTGGCCTGAAACATTACAAACAAGAAAAAGCTCAAGCAAGTGTCACATTATATACATAAATGAAAGGTGCTTATTTCTAAATATACAATTTCCAATGCTTCCATGTTTATTGAATAACAAGGGACAAAGGTGGGATTTTAAACTGGTGGAGAAGCATGCCTGCCAGCATACATTGTTGAGCAATCAAAACATATGAAGTTACAGTAGTCTTAAAGTGAATATTGGACAATTGTTTGTTATAAATTTTATCAACCAGTGCGTTCACTGTTGGCCAGTTCTTTGATGAAATGGCTTCTTTGCTACTAGAAGATGGTCCAAATTGAATAATGTTCCAGTGATAGAAGGAATTTTAGACTTAAAAGACCAAACCCATTCTTGGTGGCTCTCAGAATCACTGACTGAGGAAAGCAACGAGGCTGAAATGAAAATCCTTTTATGGAAGATATAGGAGACTCTTCACATCCATGTACAAGCTTTATGCACAACCTGAATGATCTCAATTTAAGGACAACCCCCCCCCCCCCCCCTTGAGTGCCATATTCTCTTTACATGGTGGAAAAGACAAACCATGTGAAACGATGCCAGAAAATACTCTAGAAATTTCAAAATGTGGCTTCACCCAGTCAAAAGCGACAAAATATGGGTGCTAATTGAATTGGACATTTTAAGATGATACTGAGCCAGTGAGGAAGCCACTATAAGACGACTGCAGTTTTCTTCACTACATAGAGTATTCTGTGGCAAGTTGGGTTTGAAGATCAAGAAACAGTGACTGCAAAGTGGTACAGTGAAGGACTATTCAAAGGATCAGGAATGTTCCAGCTCAACACTTTGTTGCCGCATAACGATGTACGATCAAGCCAAATCAAACCAAACTCACATTCAAGGTTTCTTGTAAATGTATGAATGGCTGTGTTTAATCATCCTCCCTACACACCCAAACTCACCCGTTATGACTTTGAATTATACCCAAAATGAAGAATAAGCTCAAAGATAAGCATTTTAGGATGGATGTGCAGATTCTGGCAGCATGAGATGAGTGTAATGAAAACTATTTTAAAAAAAAGAGCAAAAAATAAAATGACATTGCAAAACTCTCCTTGTGCTTAAGCATTACCCTAGAAGGCAAATATATAAACAAAATATGCTTTTTATTTCAAGAAAGTGCAGTTTTTTAATGTAACTCTACAGTAAATTTTTTATGGAAAAGAAATAATGTAGCTATTTAGGTGCATTGTCATATTTTTAAAATTTATTTGTATTAATGTCCTCTGTTACAGCCTGAAGTTTTAGAACAGTGGTTTCAGTGATTATGACATAAGCATGTTTATTTGCACCATATTTACCTTAAGACAGAAATGGTAAAGCTACTTAACATGCATCCTTTGCATTTATCAAGCACAGTCAAGGCCTCAGTCAGACTTTTGAATTAAGATTTCCTACTTCCAACCTTTGCATTTGCTATTGGTTTTGAATTGAAGCCTTAGTCATTATAATTTTTAGATTAAGCACCCAATATTTCCTTTTTATGACAGCAATTTGTGCATTATTTTCTCCAGCGGCAACCTTTATTATGACATAATAATACTTTGTTATAAAAATAAGTTCATTGCATGCAAATGCTGCTATGGAATTGATATTTAAGTGATCCCTGAACTGCACATTTCTTTTTGATTACAATACCACACACAATATATAGATTGATTGAATTTGAACACTTTAGGTTAAAAAGAATAGACTTTTAAAAAAATAATCATTGTGAAGTGAAAATATAATTAATTAAAACTGCAAAAATTAATAAATGTGTTACATTTGAAATCAGCCCTTTACTATAATTGCAATCATTGCATGATTGAGTCAAACTAAAAACTCTTATTTCTCCAATTACTTGTGTATAAATGTAGGACTGGTTTCATGAATCCTCGTTCACATCATCAGTTAGAATGTTGGATACTTCGTTATGCTGTGGGAATGTGTATTTTGCTTTGATGGAGGTGTAATGAACTTAAAGTTTATGTTTTCATCCCCAGAAGTGTCGAAATTCATTAAAGTGTCTTTGTATTTGTATATATAATTTTTTCCATGTTGCTAATTCTGTAGGTCCTTGTACTGATTTCAATAATTTTGCTTTATTCAATATGTCGTGGTTTTCTGTCCAGAAATAAAATGCTATTGCTGATTTCTACATATGCTTGTGTTTTATGTTCCTAAAATGTTCTTTTAACCGTGCGCCCATGTTTCTTTTTGTTTTCCCAAAGTAGACTTTCTCACATTCTGCACAAGTTATTTCTAAATACCTGCATTTTTCTCCTGTGAAATACTGTCATTAACCTGTCCATCAGATTTTTGCCACTAAATCAGTTTACAGGGACATGATATTAAAATGTGATTTCAATTATATGATTGACTTCACTGTACAACTTCCAATTAGAATTTCTAGTTAAACATTACTATGTCTGCATTATATTGGCTAACTTCTGCACAACGTTGTAGCCTATTTTGCATTACCCAGGGGACACCATGTGGAGGCAGGCTACTTTTTCCCCAGGGAAAAATTGATGGATCAAAATTCTGCACACTAGATCAACTACAACAACACATTACTATGTCTAACTAAAATTGTTCAAGGACAAATTTTATAAATAACAATCAGGACTTACTATGGGCAGCCACTTGTCTCCATTTCTAGCTAATCTCTTCATGAGTAGATTTGAAACACACATTAATTCAGCTTTCCCATACATATTTAAAATATGATATAGATGTATCAATGATATATTTGCCATAGTTAACAAAAAACTCATTAATGATGCCATTAAACCTCTGAATTTACAAGATAAAAACATTTCATTCACATATGAAACTGCAGATAACATATTACCTTTCTTGGACCTAAAAATAATGAAACGTCACGAGAATTTAGAATATACAAAAAGCATACATATGCAGATAATTACAACAAAGCTGGCGGTTTTAACCCCACATTGCACAAACATGCAGTTATCAACAGCTTAACACATCGACTAGTTAACCTAAATATTAGCAAAGAATACAAATAGAAAGAACAGCAATTAAAAATGGTTATAACAAAGAACTAGTACACAAAAAAGTAATAAAATTCAAGAGGCAAAAACTTATTAAAGAAACCACAACACTTTCTCAAAAAAGGATAAGCCAATTTTTAAAAAATTCACATATCACCCAGGAGCTACAAAAAATTTCAGAATATTTTTAAAGATTTTATATCAAGTTAGTACCTGTAAACAGATTTAATGTTAAAAATCTCCAGATTGTTAATTACAGTATTCCACAAGAGAAAAAACAGGTATTTATAAAATTTGTTGAGCAGGATGTGAAAAAAAATCTACATTGGTAAAACAAAGAGAAATGTAGTCACACAGTTGAAAGGACATTTCAGATACATAAAGTACAAACAGAGAAATCAGCAGTGGCACATCATTTCTTGACAAAAAACCATGGCATATTGAATTACACAAAATTATTAAAATCAATGCAAGGGCCTACAGAATTAGCAACATGGGAGAAAATACATTTACAAGTACAAAGACAGTTTAATGAATTTCAACACTTCCAGTGATGAAAACAAACTTTTAAGTTCATTACACCTCCACCAGAGCAGATTACACATTCCCACAGCATAATGGTTAATTCTCCAGTTGACTATGGGCTGACAATGCAAATGAAGGGTTCGTGAAACTGGTCCTACATATTTAAACAAGTGGAACAAAAGAGTGTTAGTTCGACTCAATCACACAATGATCTAAATGTACTATGTTTTTGTAGAAAAGTCTAGTATATAGCATTATCTGTTTCAGAAAAGCATAAGATGTTGATTTCCAACTTTTTTTAAAGATAAAATAAGAGAAAAAAGGGAGGTAGTTTCTAATACATTTCCTCTCTTGTTTTATGTACAATGTTTCTTTACAAATCTATGTAACATTTTGTACAAGACTTTTAATAATAAATCACTTTAAAATAACTCTATTAAAATGGATACATGAAAAAGGAAAGGATTGAATGGAATGGTGTTAAGGTTAAATATTAATTATCAAAATACAAAAAGGCAGCACTAAATGTTAAAGTTAATATTATTTTGTAGTGTGTTTCAGAGGTGGCAGGCACCATACATTTCACATTCAGATTGAAATTAATTTATTCCTTTTCTGTCTAGCGCACTGCTGAAATTACATCGCAATTTTGGAATTTTAAATGCATGAATGGTAATATCTAACTTCTAACTACCTTTAGAAGCATGTGGTTGACAGAAAGAAGAAGGGAAAAAAAAGGAAAAAAAAAGGGGGAAAAAAAAAACCCATAGAGAATATTTCCACATGTGCATGGAAATTAAAATAGAGACTGTGAATATGTAATAATAAAACCAGCGATAACTTCTTCTGAATCAAATTGGAAACAACCAATTCTGCCATTTATTTTTCATAGTGTATTGGATTCTTCAGAGAATATTAGCTGGGCAAAACTCAGCAATAGGACTTGATGATACTAGAGGTGACATGAACTGCAGAATAAATGTGAATAATCATAATAATGAAACAGTTCTGGATTATCTATAAGAAAAGGGTATCCCTCTTAAACAAAAGATATGAGAAAACATACTTTTGCCACAATGGGAGTAGCACGACTGACCTTGTGCTCTCCAACATGAACATCCATACAGTCTGACAAGCAATTTTTGGTAGAGTGGAGAGGAAACATCTACCAATTGCAGCAACCTTCATACTACAACAGAAACTCCTGTTGGAGACACAAAATGAGCTTATCAGGGAAAATAAGTGAAACCTCATTTTCTCTGCAAAACAACATATTAATGAAGTAAAAAACTTATCTGACCCTGCAATAAATGAACTGGAGTTCATTGTCCAACAAGTTACAACTACAAACAGACCCAGCAACAAAAAATCAAATCCTATTTCAAGTCACGTTACAAAGCCAGAAAAATATCTTAAGTGCACACTGCTTTGTGCAGATGATCTAATAGTGAGGGCAGTAACTGTGATAGGACTACAGCACCCCATCAATGAAATTAGTAGATATTGTACAGAATGGGGTCTAAAAATAAACAGTAAAAAAATTAAAAATATTAGTATTCAAAAAAGGAACAAAATTAAGGATTGATGGGAGATGGTTTATAAAATACAGATCAAATAGAAATAATGAAAGAATTTAATTTTTTGGAGGTGAGATCTGTGAGAAATAGAGGATGGGAGATGCAGTCGAGAAGTGTCAAAAGTAAATTAACTATGAGTGAGTTAGAATAAGTTTGTATAAAATTCCCACATTACCAATGAAATGGTTTGAGAGATTATATGAGGTAGTGGTTGAAGTTAAGATGATGTACATGGTAGAAGTTTGGGAGGTATCAAAGGGTTGGATGGAGATTGATGTGGTCCATATTATGTTTTGTAGAGAAGTATTGGGGTTACCAAGAAGCTCGCCAAGGGGGATATGTTTGTTAGAATTTGGAGGAGTAGGAAGGAAAGGTATAACAGTTGAGAGAATTATCTGGTATACAGATGTCTTAAATTAGATAATATACTAAAAGTATGTCTTATGTATCAAAGAGATGTTTTGGGAAGAAAGAGTTGGTTTGGAGAAGTGGGGAAAATATTAGGAGAAATTGGAATGGGGGATGTTTGGAGATTGGGTTAAAGTAACAGGAAAGGCTTTTGGAAAGAAGTGAGAGAGAGGGTGGAAGAAATTGAGAAGCAGGAGATTTGGGCTAGTTTGGAGAATAAAAGCTCTTTGGAAGATAGATAATTGTGACCAGTTCAGAAGAATAGGTCTGGCATGGATGCGTACAGGGAGTAAGAAAAAGTTATAAGATAGGATGCATGAAGTGTAGGAAAGAAGATGTTTCACCGTTTATTAGAATGTGAAATGGTGAAAAAATAGAGGAATAGTATTTGGAATGATAAATGGGATAAATTATGTTATGATATAATAGTAATTTAAATACTGACAGAGGAGAGGAGAGAGAAAATCAATGCGATTGGAAAATTTTTAGGGAAGGTAAGGGAGAAATGGAGATGTATAGGGAAGAGGTTCAAAGACTCATGGGAGGGAAGTGGAGAACTGTAAGGGGGGAATTCATATACCATACATGTAACCAGGTGGTTATGATAGGATGAACCAACTTGAGGTACAGTAAATTTGCAGAGATCAGAGGGTGTAAGAAATTGATTGTATATATAAGTTATTTTGCTTTATTCAGTCCACGGCTTCTGGACATTCCAGCATGAAACCGTTGATGAACCGATGACGAGGGCCTAGGAGTTAATTAGATGAAATTGTTAAAATTAAAAATTTAGAGATGTATTAGCAGCAGAAATTTGATATAAAATATTAAGTTTTGATTTGTTTCAAAGAAGGTAGGAGAATTTGTAAAAGAATAATATATGTATGTAAATTCAAATTCTTAAGTACACTTCACAAACAGATGCACACCACTGGATGCCATGTTACATGAATATGTCGCAATACCAAGTCATGTAAAACCCTAATCAACCAAAAGAAGGAAGGGTACCATGCATACTTGGGCAGAAAACAGATCATAGAAGTGATTAACACTCTATACAGGCAATCAAACAATGGGCTCAAAAATTTACATGTGACACACCAATAGAAACCTGGATCACACATTGCAATCAAGTACTCAGATCAAGAGAGACAAGAGCCACCTGGGTACCTGGCAAGACAAGTGCCATCAATTGTTCATATCCATAGATGTACAAAAGTAAGTGATAAATTTGGAGGAGGAGCAGAAGAAGAAAACTTGCAGCTCAGACATAAATTTCAATGAACATGTCAAGAGTGCTGCCCCAGCCCCCTTGGAAACTTTGACAATGCTGTTCAACATGAATCTACATTCAGGCAGTCAGGAAATTGCACTTGACAGCTTCAGTTCATGAAACGTTGGCTATATTGTGGTTGTGACATTGCAAGAGTCATCATTTCTTTATTGCTGGTATTGTTCAATTTTGCCTAGTAAACATATATTGGTACATAATAATTAATTTGCTTTAAAACTATTTATAATTGCATTTAATTTGTTGCATAATAATGTAAGCCTAATAAAGAAAAAGAAATTTCAGCTATCATAATATGTACCTTCTCTAAGAGCATTTTACTGTTTAACACCCTGACATGAATCACTTGACAAATGACTATGCAACCTTGGGCATTTACTAACTACTACAAATTATCCATTTCAATTAATCACACTAATTCAACTGTATACACGTGGCAGAAATCACCTGTACAGCAATAAGAACTGGTAATAAAGCAGCCTCTTTGTCATAACTACTGATAATCCCTCTTTGTAATTTGTTCAGAAGATGTAATGGGTAGCATTCATTTGGTAATCTGTAGCATTGCCACTAAAATGGTTATTAACCTGGGTATACAGCAAGGGAGGATCCCAGACAGCTGGAGGAATATTGCACTCAAGATGCTGTAGACAGGAAATGGAGATCCCAGTGATACAGATACCTAAAGGGTATCTAGCTAACCTCTAATGAATAGATTTGAAACACACATCAAACACAGCTTTTCCATTCATATTTAAGGTATGGTACAGATATGCAGACGATATATTTGCCATAGTTAACAAAAGACTCATTGACGATGCCTTAAAACTTTTGAATATACAAGATATAAACATATTATTTACATACGAAATAGAAACAGATAACATGTTGCCATTCTTAGATATTAAAATAATGAAATTAAAGAAAATCTTAAATTTGGAATAGACAGAAAGAATACACACTCAGATAATCACATCAAAGCTGACAGTTTTAACCCCACAGCGCACAAACATGCAGTAATTAACAGTTTAACATACCACCTAGTTAACCTATAAATTAATAAAGAAGAATATTTTAATCAATACAAACAAATAGAAGAAACAGCAGTTAAAAATGGTTTTAAAAAAGAACTAGTACACAAAAGGTGCAGAAATTCAAGAGACAAAAAAATATCAAAGAAACCACAACACTTTCTGCAGAAAAGATAAACTAATTTTTAAAAAGTTCACATATCATCCAGGGGCTACAAAAAAATTTCAAAATATTCTTAAAGATTTTAATATCAGGTTGGCACTGATTAATAGATTTTATATTAAAAACTTACTGATAGATGATGTTAATGACAGTATTCCACAAGAGGAAAAATCAGGTATTTAAACAACTTGGGAGAAAATCTACATCTACAAATACAAAGACAGTCTAATGAACTTGACATTGTTGGAGATGAAAACATAAACTACAAGTTTATCCCACTGCCACCAGAGCAGAATACACATTCTCACAGCTCAATGAATGATCCGACAATTGAACTTTAGCCTGGCTGAAGATGGGAACTAAATGTTCTCGAAACCGATTCCATACATTTATGAAAAGTAAGTGAAGCTTTAAGAGTGTGTAGTTCAACTGAATCATATAATGATATCAATTAACCTAAAAGGATATTACTTTAGAGTGCTCCCTCCTGAAGTAATTGATAAATAGAAAAATATTTATCAGACTTGTAACATAGAGACTTATCAAGCTTGTAACAAACCATATTCCAGACAAACAGTTTGTTTTGGGAAAAATGAATCAATACTGCAAGCCATCAAATGCATCCAAAATGACATCCAAAAAGTGATCAGCCCATAGAGAGCAAATTGATTACTGTGTTTGTAGACTACTCAAAGGAATTTGATACATTCAATAAAAAGAAACTCATGGATAAAATAGCAAGATTAATAGGTAAAAGAAAATGCCACAGTCAAACTAGCAAAATATAATACACATCAACAATTCAATTTCCACATCTTTAGTAATAGCCTTCCGCACTTCATTACAAAATAAAATATGCTAAGTATACCATACGTATGGCATCCTTTTGTACGAGATCATTTAAAGCTCTTAAAGGAAAAAAAGCCTAAAATAAGTGTGGGAGCTATCATTTCAACATGCATCTTTCAGTTAAAATTGCAATAAATTTGTAATTGTAAAAATTTTCTATGAATGACCTGATCATTACTTCCTTTCCACAGACCGCAATGGGTGGCCGAGGTCGTTAAGGCATTGACTCGTGAGCGGGAAGTCTCGGTTTGAATATCGCCAGGGCCGTCCTCCCTGACTGAGGTTTTTTCCAGGTTTTCCTCAGTTCTCATAAATGGCACATGCCAGGGAGGTACCCTTAACTTAGGCCTGGAACGATTCCTTCCTTAAAAAAATAAATCCTTTCCCAATATATCATTTCATCTGATGTATCATCAGTGTCCATCACCTGTGGTGTCTCTGTAGCAAAAATGGACATTAAACACTATTCATTCATTTCATTTCCCCAAATGTTTTTTATTTCCAATTTCCTATAAGCCCAGGTACTCTTACAACAGTAACTGCCACTACACTCATCTATACATCTCTTTCATTTTCTACCCCTTCTACATACATTGTAAAATTTATTTCTGCTTTACTAATTTTTAAATATTATTGGTTCACATGCAAACCCAGCAATCTTTAAGTATAACCTCTAATAATGAATATCCGCTAGTTAGTTAGGTGTTCGCTAAGATTATGATAAAACCGCCTTACACATATACTTGAGAGATATCCAAAATCCAATCTAGTGCATTTCTTGCTGTTGGCAATTACAACTATGTCACACCATCCACACCACTCACTCGCCATTTTTCCTTTCTGCTACTGAAATCTGCTATAAATTAAAAAAATTGCTTTTCTAGGATTAGGTAAGTTGGTTAATACCCTGTGACCAGATAACATCATCTTATGATGACTTCTACTTCAATTTCTTTTTCCTACCATTAAGTGGTATTGAGTGTTTATCCTGATTTCTTTTACAGTTTGATTTTGATAATTGTAAGATCAGACAAACATTTACTCTCTGTTCTGAATTAAATAGCATGTCTTATCTTTATTCAGTGACATTTTATTGGGTTGAAACCACAACTTTATTTCATAAAAAGCTTTTGTAGCTATAGATGACAAAATTTCTTGCAATTTCCCTGTTAAAAGTACACTAGTATCATATGCAAAAAGTAGTAGCACTTTTGATTCATGAGTTGCTAGGTCATTAATAGAAAATTTAAAAAGTAGGGGGTCTTTTGACATGGAACCATGGTGACTGATTACAGCTTTTTGCATTATATTACACAAACGTGGTTTAAAAAATTATCTAATCCATAGAAATCTAACTTTTGTAATAGTAGTTCATGATCTATATAGTAAAATACCTTTGTTAAGTCACAAAATATCCCACAGCATATTTTTTTTCTATCTAGTGCTTCTAGGATTTCTGTAGTGAGTTTAAACAAGATCTTGCCATTTCAAAACCCAAATTAGGTATAAATATATATACATATAGGTAATTTATAGCATGATTATATATAACTTTTTAGAACCTTTGAAAATGCAGTAAAAATACCTTAGTTTGATGGTACCCTTTTTGAAAAGAGGTTTAACAACAGCTGGCTTCAGAGTCCTTTTGAAAATATTCCTGATATTAATGAATGATATAAATATGACCAAGGGATTTGCTGGATTCAGATGAACAACTTTTTAATAGTTTAGTACTTCTCATCTCACCCGTACAAAATTTTGCATTTGAGTGACCATGATTTTTTTAAAAAAATAATTTTCAGTGAAAATTATAAATGCTCACAGATTTTGTTAATAGATCTAGTGCCTTGAATTTTATTTCTGTTCACATAATTCTCTGCAACGATTATGAAACGATTATCAAAAGCATCTGCAATATCCTGTAAATTATTAACTTTCACATTTTGATAAACTAAAGAAGATTATAATCTTTATTTGCCCTACAGATTTCATTTTTAATTATATTCCATGCAGTTTTAATTTTATTCTTAAGACCAATAATTACCTGTGAGAAACACCTACTCTTTACCTCTTTAATTACATTATTATTATGAATACTTTTCATTATGCATCTTGGATTTTATGGGAGTGTAGTTAAACCTGTGGCTAACGATTTGTTAGTCTTTTAGCCTAAACACTTCAGTTTTGTGTAGCATATGAGTGTTAAGTGTAGCTTATGTTGTTTAATCTAGTGTTGCCCGAGTTTGAATGCAAAGTGTTAAAATGAGAGCTAAAGATTGACTTGAGTGGTAACTGTGGTGCATGTCATAATAAAGTGAGTTCAAGTGCGTTTTGTGATGCTTGTCAGTTCTGGGTTCATTGGATGTGCTAAAACTAACAGTGAGATGGCTGTTATTTCTGATCAATGGTTTTGAAAACTTTTTAAGTATAAAGTCCTAGTTGTGACAAAAGAGAAAAATATTCAACTGCAAGAGGAACTGGCACTTGCTAAGATGCAGCTTGAGAGTTATTGCTCATCTAAATTAAACTGTAATTTGACCGAATGTGAGGGATATAGCATCCCTACTGAAAGAAGACTTGGGTAGCAATTATGATGTGAGCATTTTAAAGCCAAGTGCTGTACTCTCTGATGTCACAAAAGACTAGAAACAACTAAATGCTGATTTCCGTGAGTCGGATCATGTTGTAATTGTGGTGGTGCAGGAAACAGCCCTGAGAAAGTTAATAATCATATTGAGCAAGATCTTGGTGACATCAGCTTTAAAAGGGGGCATACCAAAGTGAAGTTTCTGGAACTGTTAGATAGGCATGGTAAGTCTCACCTTCATAGGAGGGCGCAGAATATGACTCTTGAGGCTTGAATATGCACTGATGACACCTGCAAATTCTCACATTTGTATGATAGATGTAAATCACCTAAATTATAACTTTACTGTACATGGCCTTTGCCTAAATTCTAGGGGCAAAAAGCTGCTTTCATTCTTTATTGTTGACAGAATCAAGGATAAAATTCCTATTGTTATCAATGGCACAAGGTTCCATTTTTATGAATAAAGACACCTGATCCAGGACAGAAATTCATAAAGCCAAACTTAATAGCAGTTAATGTTGACTCCTGACAAACTTAATATCAGTTAATGTTAATTCAAATGTCTTATTGCACAGAAAATGAAGTAAAATTGAAGAGTATTCAGCAAGCAAAAAACAACCTTTATATAGATTTGAATAGTTTGGGATTTTCACAGTGAAATATAGTATCATATAACAAATTATTTATGAGGAGATCATTCAAATTTCACTAGTTTTGTTCTACTCACTTGGACATTTTCAAAGGCAAATTTCCTTCATTGTCAGCATGGTTTCACTGCCACCTTTCCAGTGTAGTATAAAGATGTCGCTCTTAGGATTTTATGAGCCTTGATGGGCTTACTGCTTAGAAGATCAAAATTAACTAAGTATATATATGGAACAATATATTCTTGAACGAAAACAACATTTTTTAAGTTAATTTTGATCTTCCAAACAACAGTAACTCATCAAAAAGTTTATAAAACCCAAAGAGCGACATCTTGCCATGCTGGAAAGCTGATAGTGGAACCATGCTGATGATGAAGGAATTTGCCTTTGAAACATGTCCAAGTAAGTGGAGCAAAACTAGTGAAATTTGTGTGATCTCATTATAAATAATTTGTTATATGAACCTTAATGTATTTCATAAAAATATTAAGACTGAAAAGTAAAACAGATGAATTATTAAACAGCTTAATTTGTGACAACATAAACACATATGCCTATCTGAACATCATTTGAAACAACAGGAATTATCACAATTGTCATTACATGGTTAATGTTTTGGAGCTGAAGCCTAAAGGAAAAAACTAAATAATGGAGTTTGCATCTATGTCAGGCTGGATGTACCATAATATTAGATATATCAAAATTTAATTGGATAGCAAAAATGCAACATTTATCGTAATTGCTATTTATCGCTCATTGTTAGGAAACTTTTAAACTTTTTTGATGAAACTTGAAGATATCTTAAACTTTTTAAGCAAACCTAGGCATGAAATAATTATATGTGGGGGCATAAATATTGATTACTCTAAAGCCAAGTGTGAGAATGAACCTATTAAACTCCCTTCTTACTGCAGCATATAATATGGTGCCTACATGCATACATTAACTTTCCCACCAGGATTGATAAAAAACTCTAGCACAGCAATAGATAATATCTTTGTTAATTTAAATAAACTGTCAACATATTCTGTCTCCAGTGATCAATGGTCTCTTATGACCATGATGCTCAAGTATCAGTCAAGAATGATTCTATAATAAAACTCGAAGAATGTTATAGATATATATAAAACATAGAGCTATTAATGATGCAAGCCTCAGTAAAATGGTGGAGACACTTCAACAAGAATCGTGGAATAGTGTCTACAGCTCAAATGATGTTAAAGGAAATTCATCAATTTTTTTTTATACTTTTAAATTGCACTTTGAAGCATATTTCCCACTAAAAATTAAAAAAGGAAGTTATAATATGAGAAGGAAATGGCTAATCCAAGGAATTAAAAAATCTTAACATAAAAGAGAATTATTATATGAGCCAATGCTCGGTAAACACCCTAAATTAAAACTAAATTTTAAAAGTGTCATGAGATACTTAAAGTCATAAAAGCGGAAAATCCATTATCAAACACTTATCAGTCAGTCAAAAAACAAAATAAAGACTACTTGGACTATAAAAAACAAGAAACAGCAAAAAATGTTCATTAAGATGATACAATAATCTTAAACAATAACAATCAAAGAGATATAACGCCCTGCAGATGTAGCAAATGTGTTTAATAATTACTTTCTTAATGTAACAAAAAATTTTAATTTATACTCTATTAATAAAAGATATGTATTAAAAGTTTTACAATCATCAATTCCTAGTCAAAATAATGACTTCAAACCACGTACCACTACCCCACTAGAAATTAGTATTATCATTAGAAAACTAAAATAAAAAAAAAATCTTCTGGCTATGATGAGATCAACAGCAAAGTCATAAAGCACTATGCAAAGGAAATTAGTAACCCCCTTTGTCACTTGTATAATGAATCTTTAACACTGGATATATTCCCTGAGAGGCCAAAATATTCAATAGTGAAGCCTCTGTCCAAAAAGGGAGAAAAGATAAATGTCTGTATAAAAACCTATAGCCATTTCACCTACATTTTCATCGGTGTTTGAGAAAGTAAGCTTTACCATTACCTTGAAAGACAAGGAATTTCAACAGAATATGCAATCTGTAACTCACTAATGAAATTTTAACTGCATTTAATGGAAGGGTATATACGTAGGAGGAATATTTTGTGATTTAGCAGGCTTTCAATTGTGTTAATCATGGAATTCTGATATATAAATTAGCTTTCTGTGGAATAAAAAAACTAATATTCAGAATGGTTTATATTCTACCTTGACAAAAGAAAACAAAAACCAATAATAAATTGTCCCTTTAAAAATAAAAACAATGCATCAGAATAGGGAATGATTAACCATGGAGTACCTCAAGGGCCTGTTCTGGGCCCTCTTCTTCTTTTTCTAATATATATAAATGATCTCTCCTTATCTATTCAAGATGTAGGCAATACTGTTCTATTTGCAGATGACACAAGCTTATTGATAAATGGAAATGCCTTAATGATTGTGCCATTAAACTAAATCTAGTTCTGAGTTCTCTATGTGCATGGTTAAAAGCAAACAAATTATATCTAAAATTAGATAAAACAAATGTTATGAAATTCATCATTCACAGATCTTCACATCCACAATTACAGATAGGATATTATAACATTGTACTTCTGCAATTTTTTTTATTTGTTTATTTAAGGACGCTCTTCTAACTTTTACAAACCAAATATATTAAATTCCTTGGTTTAATAATTGACAACATCTGAATTGGAAAGTTCAGATCAATCTTATCACACTATGCAATGCATGCATTATTAATGTAGTCAATTAAGGCTTTAAAACTAATTTATGCTTATTTCAATTCAAAAATGAAATATGGTCTCTACATTGGGGAAACTCAGTAAAAAGAGAGTGCACCTTCCCATTACAGAAAAAAGTCATACGAATAATCGCTGGCATACCAGACATTTATGCAGAAACCTCTTTAGACAATTTGAAATTTTAATTTTTCCATGTGAATATATATTATCCCTTATAAACTTTTATATAACAAATAAAAATTTGTTCAATATCAAAATATACACGAAAAGAATACTAGACAAAAAGGAAATCTACATTCACTGGCTACAACACTTTCCTGCCATTAAAAAGGAGTTTATTATGAATGCATTTTAGTACAAAATGCTTTTCCCTCTAGCTTAAAAGCCCTAATAAACAATATTTTAGAAAATACCTATGTAATAAGCCTATTATTCTGTAAAGGAATATATGAGTGACAATATATTATACTGAGTTAAAAACACTGAAATAATTTTATATCAATGCATTTGTAAACATGTATATAGTAAAATACATGTGATTGAGTGACTCGTCTGTATCTGCCTCTCTGCTTTTTGTTGGTTTGGTTCAGTTGTATTAGATGTGGCTTTTCCATTTTTATTATAACTATTTATGTAAATGTGCACAATATTTTTTTTTGGTATATGTACATTGTGTGCTACTGTGGTAATTGTATATGATAAGTTCTATGTTCAAAGGTCTCTATGACTGCTTCGCAAACTCACTGAATGCTCCAGGAACAAAAACTAAACTACAATTATCAGTTCTAGTTCTTTATAAATAAAACTTTCTTTTTTACGCACATAACATTTTAATCCCAGAGGTAGGCCATAATTTACTTAGTTATTTTTAATTTCTTTTTTCTTTTTAAAAGCAGGTATTTTTATAATTACTAATAGTGAATGCCCATACACTATTATAAGAGATATCTCTTCCAACCCATATCAATATTAATTGTATTTTCAATTATATATTAATGCAATGTGCATTATAATTATTTTTTCCTCATGAATGTTTACATTTTATTACTTAAAACAAAAATATTAGTTAGCAACACATCTTTCAGTGCATTTTTTTTTTATTATCCCTGAAACACAAGTGTGCAACTCTTATTTGACTGGGCTCCAATTGTTCATTTAGCTGATTTGAACTGTGCAGAACAAATGCCTCTCTTATGCTAAGGATCTACAAATGATGCCTTTTTTCCATTATTCCCAATCACTGCCATCACATGCTTTATTGCTAGTTATATCAAAATTAATTTTCCTGCGCTGACAAAATATAATTACTGCTGAAAGTAGTCATTAGTTGATAAGTGAACAATACAACTAAACTATCATACACAATAAAGGCGATTACGAAGGGGTATATTTAATTCAAAAATGCATTGCTAATTATCGGGTGATGGTCTACAACTATACCACACCATGCTTTCATATATTTTATGAAATTAATATCTAGTGTTGTATGGCTATGCACTTTACCGTTTCTTGCAATGTTTATACAATGGGAAGATTAAAACAATTTCAAGTTTAAGTTCAGCCACAAACTATCCTGGAGCTTTGCTCAATATTGGATCAGCAAAACAAGTTAATCTAGAATATTGGTTGCATTATTTTATACGTTCCCTAAAAAAAATATCCCAAACAACACAGATAGATTTGTATTTCAGAGCTCCTTTAAGGCTAAACATGCACGCCGGATGTTCCATTGCTATGATTGCCGGCGAAGAAAAAGTGTTTACCGGTATGTTTCAGTTATAATGTTTACAAGGGGTAATGCTGGTGGCAATTGGAGTACACGCTGGATAATAACTTTAAAGATCCAGACAGTAAATTGGTAACTTGAAAACTAAAAGAATAATAATAACAATATTGGGATGTTCACACGTGTAGCTGCAGGGGCCTCCACCATTTTAGCACAATAGAAGCACCAGAATACCCGCTATTCCATTCAGCATAATGTTTGCATTAAGTAAATACGTACCTGAATTTCAAATGAACCGTATTAGTTTAAATGTGGGGATTTTCTGTCAAAGTCAGCTCTTCAATCCTATTTGATCCCGCGCAGTCGAATATCCTTCGCCAAACTAAATGCGAGTCTATTACTTATGGCCAAACCTTTGTGCTTCTATAGTCGCTATTTTATTAGGTTGTGCACTTCTGTATATGACATAACAATAAAATATTTACATTTTACATAACTTAATTTACAGAAGAATCCTGCTTACCGGTACAATAACTTCCTTTACACCTGTATCATGATTTTCCATAGTTCTTTCTATACTAGTCGCCATTTTTATCCCATAAGACAGCAGCAGACGGCGCAGTTACTAAGCTATAGTTACAATATTCATCAATTTTTTCCAGTAATTGTAATTATAACAAGCAACAGATGCTGAATTCACAAATTAGTGCAAATTTATCTATCACAATCACGGAGAATTTGGTGAGGGAGCTGCAAAATAAAGGAAGCTTCTCACGGTAGCTACATGATCAACCACCAATCAGCAAAGAGAATGTTATGTCATGTTGTTTTTGAGATTCTAGAGTCAGCTTGCAGATGGCTGGGAAAGAGGTCATTACGGCTTGTATAGAAAGTTATTAGTTGTTATTTATAACGTGAACATAATCTATTGTGGTTTGATATTAAACAGTCGGGAAGGAAAGGGGATACTGGACTGCTGGAAATGCTGGTAATGTTTATTTCTAAAATATTTCCATTAGAATTTAAGCTTAATGATAAAACTAGGAATTGCTTACTTCCTAAAGCTCTGTAATTATACAAACTGTCATGTTACCCTTTTAAGTTTTAACACCGGGTAGAGTCGAAAAATATGGTTAGGAAATGCACTTATTGCGAAAATAAATTCCATTTCGCGACAAATAGCCATACTTTTCTGTTTTTAGCGTTGTGTTTATTTTGAAGTTAGCTTTGTTTCCATATCGTTCATATCAGGTTTTTGTTATACACATAATTCCGAACAATATTGTTATGAATGAAACAATTTTATATTTATAACACATTTTAAAAATGTGAGTTAACTGTATTACTGGAAGTGTGCGCGTTATTTGTGAAGTGGCAAGGAATTACATGTCATTGGTATTTCTATAACTCTTATCTGCTTCAACTGTAAAAATGAATAAGATCAGCAGGTGAAAGTAACCTCAGTTTATTGATGATAAAGTACTTTATATATTATAAGTTGACCATTAGTTTTGGAAGCATAATGCAGTTAAAAGTGTTGACCCACATTTTTAATTAACCTTTTGCTTTTCTTTCAATTTTTTAAAAATATTTATAAATACCAGGGTACTGGATGCTCGTTTTGTAAAATTTTCACTGGTGTTAGGAATAATTTGTTTCAGTATTCCATAACTACATTATTTCCAATGTGGACTAAGTTAATTGCAAATTTTGTGATAAGTACTTAAGTTTCTGCACACATTGCATTTCATAATAGTGGAAAGAAGAATCTGAAATGAATTGCTTTGTTTAGCACCTACTATAGTTCACAGATGCAGCAGCATCTGTTAAACATCAATATTATGTTTCCAAATGGTATTTGCTTTCTATGATGTGCTAATTTACTCATTGTAGCACAAATATTATCAAGCATAAAATACTCCAATGAATTTCATATTTTGATTAATTATGTTTAGTAAATAACCGATTACATTAAGGAATGGAAAATTCTTGGTATTATACTCAGCTGCTCCCAAAGAGTTAAAGTCCTTATTTAATTTAGAAACTTACTTTTTGCTAAAAGTACCTTTAAAAAAATAAAGAAAAACAAAGTGTGACATTATTGATATTATTTAGTTCAACTATACACTCTTAATGGTTTCAAGATCATTTTGTTCTCATCAGCTAGGCTATAATTCACTGTCAGATAACTTGCTTAGCCGTGGTAATGTGTATTCTGCTCCGGTGGTGGTGTGATAAACTTGTAGTTCACGTTTTCATCCCCAACAGTGTTGGAAGTTCAATCCACTGTCTTTGTATTTGTAGATGATTTTCTCCCAAGTTGCTAGTTCTGTAGGTCCTTGTACTGATTTTCATAATGTTGCTTTATTCACTATATCATTATTTTCTGTCCAAAAATGATATGCTACTGCTGATTTCTGTATTTCCTTTTACTTTATGCTCCTGAAATGCTCCTTTAACTGTGTGCCTATGTTTCTCTTTGTTTTTCCAATGTAGATTTTTTCACATTCTGCACAATTTATTTTGTAAATATGTGCTTTTTTTCTCTTGTGGAATACTGTCATTAACATTGTCTATCAGCAGGTTTTTAACATTAAACCTATTAACTGGTGGCAGCCTGATGTTAAAATCTTTCAGAATATTCTGAAATTTTTTATGTAGCCAATGAATATGTGAATTTTTTAAAAATTAGTTCATCTTTTCTTGCTGAGTGTATTATGGTTTCTTCGATACGTTTTTGTCTCTTGATTTTTTGCATACTAGTTCTTATTTAAAAGCCTTTTTAACTGCTGTTTCTTCTATATGTTTATATTCATTAAAATGTTCTTCTTTGGTAATTTATAGGTTAACTAGACATTGTTTTAAACTTTGATAACTGCATGTTTGTGCACTATGGGGTTAAAACTGTCAGCTTTGATGTGATTATCTGAGTGTGTATCTTACTGTATATTCCAAACTTTCTTGACCTTTCATTATTTTAATATTCAAGAAATATGTTATTTGTTTCTGTTACATATGTAACTAATATGCTCCAATATTATATGTTTAAAAGTTTCGAGGCATCATCAATGATTTTTTTGTTAACTATGGCAAATATATCAACATATCTGTACCATACCTTAAATGTGTATGGAAAAGCTATGTTGATGTGTGTTTCAAATTTGCTAATGAAGAGGTTAGCTAGAAATGGAGATAAGCAGCTGCCCAATTAAGTCCTGCTTGTTGTTTATAAAATTTTCCTTTGAAAGTAAATTAGGCTTGGTTTATGCAAACTTCTGTGAGTTAGATGTGTTCTTTTATGTGTGTATCATTAATTGCACTTATTTTAATCCAATCATGTGGATAAATTAGGAGTTTTTCTCATGGTATGTTTGGAATCAGCGATTCTACGTCGAAAGCTATTAAGTGTGTCACAGGGTTGTAGTTTTATGTTCTTAATTTTTCTATTAACTGAAATGAATTGTTTATACTCCTGCTTTGAAATTTAGGTAATATCTTGAATCTATTAGCTAGCCATTTTGCTAAATAGTATGAAGGAGTATTGATATTGTTAATGATGGAATGCATACCATTTCAAGTCTTGTGAATTTTGGTAAACCATATATCTTAGCTATTGTAGGATTGCTCTGTTTTATTTTGTATACAGTTTCCTTTGGGATAACTGTGCACATTTTTATAACCTCGTCGATTGAATTAATAAACCCCTTCAATGGGTCTGAATGGATCTGAACATATTCTTTTTTAATTGATATCATTGTATGATTCAGTTGAACTACACACTCTTAAAGCTTCACTTACTTTTCATAAATGTATGGAACCGGTTTCGAGAACATTTTGTTCCCATCTTCAGCCATGCTAAAGTTCAACTGTCGGATCATTCGTTGAGCTGTGGGAATGTATATTCTGCTCTGGTGGCGGTGTGATAAACTTGTAGTTTATGTTTTCATATTCTTTTTTATTTAACAAATTCTGCATTCTATTATTATAATCTTCTTTATCTAATATTACTATTCTGTTTCCTTTGTCGGCTTTAGTATAAACAAGATCTTTATCATTTAAGGATTTTATTGTGTTCTTATATGTCTTGTATACTGCTGTTTTCTTTTTAATCATGTCTTTAAAAACTTTTTCTGGTTTTATTCTGTTTTATTTCTTTGTTCTTTAATCCTTTAGTGGTCACTTCTAAATCTGCCAAATAATCTTCTATTTTAGTGGAGTGTTGTACACAAGTTTTTAAGCCTTTATTTAGAAATGCTAATTCTTCTTTTTTGAAACTTTCATTAGATAGATTTTCCGCATAATTCTGTTTAGGTCCTCGATTTTTCTTTGGTTTATGATTAAGATTTCTAAATTTTCTTTTCTGATTGCTGACTTTTTTGTTTAGTCAAAACTATATGTTCTAAACTGTTCTGATTAAGTCATCCCATATGATGCAACCTAACCTCTTTGAAATCTGTAAGTGTTTTCTGTATAGTTTAAGATCAATATTTGCCATTTTTGTATAGTGTTTTGCCTTTTCTTTTGGACACCTTTTTTCTCGGTAGCTAACTGCTCAAGACTGTTGTGGTTATGTTTAATAATTTTTCAAACAAAATTCGGACATACTTGATGTTTAAGGCACAGGTTTAAAAAAAATGAATATCTGCAGAAATGGATCTGCTTTTTATCTTTTAATTTTATATGCTCTATAATGTACTTTTTCAAGTTATCAAAATTACAATTGAAGTTATGCAGGTTATTGTATATTCTGTCTGTGTTCCTATGGCTTGAAGGCCTATTTACTAATTAAATGTAAATTGGAACTTGCACAGTGAAGCCAATCATATAATTGATATTATTGTATGATTTATTTGAACGGCACACTCTTAAAGCTTCACTTGTCATAATAGCTTACAATTTTGGCATGTGAATAATGAAAAATAATATTCTTCATTACCAGTAAAAGTTTTAACAGCATTACAGCTAAAGAGGTGTTAGGATTAAAAAAATGATCATGTAATTCCTTCTCTTTTACTTAAATTATGTGTATTTGGATAAATGATATATACTTTGCAATGTGCAAAGTATTTATCTTAGTTACTGCAAAATTTTGTTACAAATATATTTATGCTTTTATCTTTTGCATGTGGTATTGTTCATGCAGCTGTTTACAAAATGAGCACACACAGTCTTAGTTTGGCACATGGAAGTGACTTGTGCTGCAGAGTTCAAAAGCTATGCACTGCATATCTTTAATACAAGGTGTCGTAGTTTGTAGTGTCCTTTTCCTTCCCAGTCATTTCATCGGTAGTGTAGAAGTCATCCTATTTCTTGGCCATTTTCCAGCATTGGTCTCATAGTTCTGCTCATTGGGGTGTAGATCGTAAAAACTCCTGTAAATGCAGCTCTTCTAATAAATCAGTTCTCTGCATAATTCTTAATCACTTCTATACACACAATGCTCATTTCAGGAATGTTGCCTTGATTTTTTTCCCCCCTTTTTCCTTTTTTTTTTTTTCCCCTTTCCCCCCAATTTAGAAGGTGACAGGTATTCCCATATAAAATGTAGGTCATGGGTAATCACCAAAACTACCATTATCATGAATAGTTTTAATGCTGTGCTCAGAGAAAGCTTTGGGAGATGTTGAATATCATTAATTGCAAGTACGGCCACTGACAATCTGTCCTTCACATGTAGTGTGCAAATACTTCCATCTGTTTGAAGTGTCATTCCTAGATATTTAAATCTGTTGTGGTTAGTGCTTCTCCTTCGCAGGTGATTCCTCCTATATCTCCGTCCTTTTATATTTGTCACAGTTACCATTTTGCTTTTATTGATCATCAGTTTGCTGTCTTGCCCCAGGCTAATTGTTTGTCAAAAGCTTCCTGTAATACATATCTGGAGACCGACGCCACTATCAAGTCGTCAGCATATATCTATACTTTTACGCCTTCGTTTTTTATTGCTTGTGTCACATTATAGGGAGCTATGTTAAACAGGGTGTGACTCAAAGGGTCCCCTTGAAGTGCCCTGTTTCTATGGATGTGGAAATTGAGTTGTCGATGTGTATTATATTTTGCTAGTCTGACTGTGGGATTTTCTTTACCTATTAATCTTGCATTTTATCCACAAGTTTCTTTCTATTGACTATCAAATTCCTTTGAGTAATCACTTTGCCTCTCTGTGGTCTGATCACTTTTTGAATGTCATTTTGGAGGCATTAAATGGCCTTCAGTGTATATTGGTTTTTCCTAAGACCAAACTATCCATCTTGGATATGAATTTTTGTTGGCAAGACTCTGTGTTATAAATCTTGTATAATTTTAGGAGAAGGCAGCCTAAAGCAATAGTTATTTATATGTGTGTATATTAGTTGTATGATCAACTAAATGTAATGTTTGTGATTTTTCCCATGAATCATTTGTGAAATACACATTTAAATGTAATTTCAAGGATACATTCTGGGCCATCTTCTTTTTCTAATGTATATCAATGATTTCTTCTTAACTATCCAAGATGTAGGTAATATTGTTATATTTGCAGATGATACAAGCATATTGATAAATAGCAATGGCCTTAATGATTGTGCCTTTAAATTAAATCATGCTCCTTATGCTTATGGTTAAAATTGTCTCTAAATCTAGGTAAGACAAATGTTATGAAATTTATCATTTGCAGATCTCCAAATCCCCAATTATGGATACGGTGCATTCCTACAAACCAAAAATATTAAATTCTGTGGTATAAGAATTGATAAGCATCAGAATTTGGAAAGATCATTTGATCTTATCATACCTAAATTTAACAGTGCATGAATACAATATGTACATTATTAACTTTGGGTTCACTCAAGATTTTAAAATTACTTTATTTTGCCCATTTAAAAAAAGCCATACAAATAATCTTGGATACACAAAACTACATTTAAACAGGAACCTCTTTAAATAATTAGAGATTCTAACTCTTCCATGTGAATATATTATTCCTCATGAACTTTTATGTAAGAAACAAGGAAAAATTTGTGCAAAATCAAAATACTCATAACAAGAATACTAAACAAAAAGCAAATCTATATAGATCCATTTCAACACTTATCTGACATTAAAAAGAAGTTTATTATAATTGCATTTTAATATAAAATGCTCTTCCCCCTAACCTAAAAGCCTTAATAAACAATGCTAAATCCTTCAGCTCTGCTCTTAAAAATACCTGTGTGTAAAGGCCTATTATTCTGTAAAGGAGTATATGAATGACAATGTATTATACTGCTTCTAAAACACTGAAATTATTTTATATCATTGTTAATGTAAACACACACATACATATATATATATAATATAAAAAAATTAATAACGCAATGAACAATGTAACTAAAATAACAATAACTAGATAAGCAGAAAAAAGATAAAGATTTAGTTATTTTCTAAGTGTTTTATCCTTTTTATGCTTATCCGATTATTGTTTTTCATATGGAAGAATGCATACTGTTGTAATCATTGTAAATGACATAATATGGTCGTAAGTCTTTATGATGTTTCACAAACTCATTGAATGCTTTAGAAACTAAATTAAACATATTAAAGACTCAGTAACAAGATGTAGATTTTATTTAGAAACCACTTTAGTGGTGATATGTTCTTCACATCTATTTTGCAATAATCCTGAAGTGTTGAATGTTTTAATGCATTGTCATTAATTGGTTTTCATACCATGGTTTATTCCATTGTCTTAATTGAGTTTCACCTACAGACATAAGAGCTAGGTCTCTGACAAATATGCTACTTAATCTGCCTTATATTTACACAATTCCTTCACCTGAATTTTTACCATGAAATTAAATAAAGAATTTCCTTCAATAATTTTGCACTTAACACTAATACATTCTCCCTCTCTCTCTCTTTTCCTCTAAATAGCAAGTTTTATTATGTTGAAACTTGAAAAGCCTAACTTGCTTTTTAAAGTTTACAAGAATCCTTGGGATTATCTTAACTTATGAAATAACAATACTGTAAAATGGCATGTGCAGCACAAAGCCCACATATTGTCTGGGTTTTGTATATTCATCTTTGCCATTTTTTTTTTATTTAGTGTTTAACACCTATTTTTACTACTGATGCACCACAGATGATGGGCACTGGTGATATATGAGATAAAATGACAATTTGGGAAAGGATATTTTTTAAGTAAGGAAGCGTTCCAGGCCTAAGTTTAGGTTACCTCCTCTGCATTTGCCAGTTATGAGGACTGGGGAGAACTTTGAAACCCCCCCCCAAGTCTGTGAGGGTTGTCCTGGTGGAATTTGAACCCCAGACCTCCTGCTCACAAGTTTGCGCCTTAACGACCTTGGCCACCCATGGCAGTTTGCTGAGCTTAGTGATTAGTACCATTTTCTATACTATATGGTAAGATACCTTTGCAGTTTATGATTGTATATCAATCATAAACACTTTCTAAGTATGGTTCATATCTCTTTATTTACAAACTTTATAATGAAACCCATGCACTACAATTCAAGGCCCTGTGCCACGAAAGGTTCTTGTAAAATAATTTCTTTTCAATCTTAATTCTCTTTTAAAATAATCACTTTTGACACAAGTTCTCCAATTTTTTGTTTATAATTAGAATGTGAATGTCAAGAATATAAATAAATAGCTGTAATAAATTAGTCCATAAGACTCAAACAAGATGTATCAAATGAACTAATAAAATAAATGACCCAGAGCTGCCGGGAAGCTCAATTCTTCTGCCATCTCTTGATAACTGAAATTGATGCTCCTAAATGTAGCCGTATGAGACTGACATCACAAAGTAAATTATTACTATTATCTTTAGATGCATAATATGGAATTTAAATTATCATTTTATCTGAAAAAAAATACAAGGCCCATTTAGCAAGAATGAAAACAATCCACTCTGTACTTTAAAAATTCCTAAGAAGTGGATATATCCTAATTCAAGATATGGTGACGTATGGCAAAAAGCTGCTCCTCCACCTTGCCCTTATATGACATCGCTAATAACTTTTTCTAAATATTTTTACAAGTTTGCGCTTCTTTCTTGAAACAGAAAGACCATACTTTACAAGGACTTGTACTAATACACTTGTATACTTTTGTGGAATAGGGCACAGGTCACTGAGTGTAGCATACTATCCTCTGTCCAATCCCCTGAGGTTATGGTTGTTAAATAAAGTTCATTCCATATTTCTTTTCCAAGATACCTTCAGTTCATTTAGCAATACAGAACTGCCCAGAGGACATTATCTGATATCTTAGGGTTTCTACTAAGCCTTCCTTAATATCTCATACACCAGACAGGACAGGATAAACTGGGAGACACAAAACTGTTGAGAAAATTGCATTGTCTTTCTCTACTTCTTCAAGGTCCTTTTAAATTAGAATGATTCCATAGGAGTTCTAGACCACATGTTGTGACTGGAATTACTTTCATTTGAAATTTTAATTGTCATATGTCTAGTGATAATTGATTTTAAGTACAATGTCATTAATTGCTGCAATTCCTGTTTGCTCTATGTTTTACATCTGCTGCAAATACATTTTCTTGAATGTGCAAGATCAGTCCCAGATGTTTAAATTGATTGACTGTTGCTATCTTTTTGCCATGACAAGTGAAATGTTTCTTGACTGATAGTCTGCTCCCTCTTCTAAAAATCATAGGCATAGTTTTACTTTGTAGATTTCTCAGTTATTGTTTTTAGACCATTCCGTAAATTGGGTGAAGTCTCCATGCAGTCTAGCTAGGTATTGTGTTGTTTGATTATATTAGCATCTTTATGACTTGCTCATTTACGATGGCCTGAACAATTTCATAATTTACTTAGTTAAATAGTAGAGCACTGATGGGGCCTCCTTCAACAGCCATGGTTTGCAGTATAGGTCTTGATTATATTGTTACATATTGTGACATGATTCTCTCGCTTTATTATGATGTAATGGTTTTCCGGGAGTATGTTTCTTTTAATTGTAACTTAACTTTTCAGCTGGTTCAGCAGGAAAAGTTTTTTTTTCCTCACTATCTCTCAAATGGTTCAACTTCTAGAGATAAGTTAGTCACAGAAAACAATTGCATTAATTTAGCTGGTTTTGTTACTCAGGATTAAAACATTCGTTAAAGAATATTGGATGAATGAACATAAAATATGAAATAATTTGATCTCCCCATTACAGAGTGTGCGGACATAAGTACCTATAAAAAACATCAAATGAAAAAGAACCATTGGTAGTATGATGCTTGGTTCATTTTGTTTTCTGTGTGTAAAACGTAAAGATACAAATTAATTAAATAAAAGGTTTAAATAAATAAAAAATATTATAAGATGAACCAAAATAGAGCATTTCACAGAGAATTTATGCTGTACAATTAGATAAATGCTTGTTATTCATTCCATAAATTTTACGAAAGCCAGCATTAGTAGAAAATTATGCTCTAATTGTGCTGAACATGAAAAGAGAATATTTTTGCTTATGGATTACATATTTAGGTTATGATTATTGAATTGCAATGATTGCTCTCCAGATATGTAAAAAAATGATCTGCAAATGGTTTCAAATGATCCAACGATGTACAATCATGACTTTGCAAAAAAATAAACTATTGAAAGCTACCAATCTTAGGGAATTGGTAATATGAAAAAATATTTCATTTCTTTAATAAGCATCTTGTTATGAATTTTGACATTCCACCGATGGACTTCCTGTTTTGCTGTATATTGAAGTGTTAGCTTCAGTATACGTGCCTTACTTCCTCCATCATCTTGTCTATTTGTGTTTTTACTCTTTCCTCTTAACTGTTATTTTACCCAGCATAAGTGGAAATATGTTTGTTTACAGTGCATATGAACTTTCAGGAGAAAGGGTTAAATAAACTGGTCATGTGTAAATGCTAAAGCTGATAATTTTGAATAATTGATTGTGTTTTGTTATGAATAGAATGAATTGGTTCTAGTTTTCCGAGTTTTTTATTTCATTATTAAGCAAAGGACAAAACTTTTGTTGGACTGGGTACTGATAACATAAAGACTATTGTGTCTTTAAACTGTAATATTCACTAGATACTATGTAAATTTCCCTAATTGCCAACCACTTGCTTAACATGTTTCAAAGGCATTTGACTTCATCTTAGGCATGAATTCATTGTCAATTTTCCCACATGGTCTGCAGGCATCTCTCTGTAGGTTTTAGAATAAAATTTTCCATACTGTTAGTCCTAATGACTTCTAGATTGCTTTTAGGAGTTTTGGTTCTTTTTGGAATTCATGGTTTTTGGACCAAAAATGTTTTATTACTGACGATTTTTCCATGTGTTTATATTTTACATTTTTCATGTGCTCCTTCAAACAAAGAGTTAAGTTTCTTTTGGATTTTTACCAGTGTATTTCTTGTTGCATTTGTTACAACTGATTTCATATATGCCTCCCTGAAGGTTTTTATCCTTTTATGTTTATTTTTAGGGGGTTCTTCAAGCTGAATTTGTTAAAACAGTACTATAATTTTTGAATATTTTTTTAAATTTCTAATACACCCAAGGGTGGAAAGTATACTTCCACTATAAGTACTCTTCTTTGTAGCTTTTCAAGATGGTGGTGTCATTTATTTCAGCCCCAGTAAACAAACACAGCTTAAAGCATCTCTTAAAAACCAACATAAATGATAAAAATTCCTTCTGGTAAACATGATATGACTACAACAAGAAATACATGGGCAAGCCCAACAATAAAGGTTTACTCTTCATTTTATGGAGCACATGAGGAACATCAAATATCAAATTCATCACAGCAATCCAATTGTTAGCTAATAAGACTAACAAATTGGGAAAGTATATTTATATACAAGAACAAAGAGAGTTGGTTAATTTTGATCTTCCCAAACATAAAGACTTATTCTCAAAGTTTGTAAAACCAACAGAGTGACACCTACAGACCACACAGGAGAATTGACAGTAAATTCCTGCTGGATGAAGTCAAATGCCTTTGAAACTTGCTTGGAACTTACTGAAATTTTTAGTGGTATCTAGTCAAAATTACGATTTAATATTACATTTTGTTATGAAAATTCCCACAAATTAAGAAATTACATTGTGTCTCCGTTGCTAAACAGTACCTGACACAGTTGAAAAGCTATACAAAAATGATTGAGGTGAAGGCCCATGGAAAGATAGGATTTGTTTAGTGCCATAGTTTGTTTACTTTATAATCCTAGCCCTTGGCACCATGCTCTACAGCATTTGCAAGTTTTTTTTTTCCTTTCCCCCCCCCCCTTTCTGTTTTTTTTTCCCTTTCTTTCTTTCTTTTTTCTTTTTTTTTTTTTTTTTCTTTTTTCTTTTTTTCTTTCATATGATGTGTGCTAATGAACAAAGGATTTTAAATCAGGTCTGTAATTTGTGGAGTAAGCAATAGTTATAGAAAATATATTCCGGATTAAATTAAAATCTCAAGTTGTATTGTTTCTCATTATTAACATCCTATCAAATAATGTTTTTAATAATGTTTAACGTTTATTTTTACTACAGAGGCAACACAGGCACTGATTAGATGAAATGATAAACTGGGAAAGGAAATTTATT
This sequence comes from Metallyticus violacea, assembly GCA_030762175.1. Lineage (NCBI taxonomy): Eukaryota > Metazoa > Arthropoda > Insecta > Mantodea > Metallyticidae > Metallyticus > Metallyticus violacea. The sequence goes on from CM060830.1 coordinate 45,098,182, forward strand.
GTAAAGAAGGAATCATTCCAGGCCTAAATTTAGGGTAGCTCCTCAGCATTTACCATATATGAGGAAAACCTGGAAAAACCCTTAGTCAGGGAGGACAATTCTGGTGAGAATCAAACACCATACCTCCTACCCACAAGTCTCTGCCTTCACAAACTTGGCCACCACGTTGGTAATAATTATGATATTGTACAATACTTGTTATGCATCAATGAAAATATTATTTCCATTGATAATGATACTCATGCTGTTAGAATTAGGACGCATATTAATAATTTTAAACAAGAACTGTAAAATGGGAATTATAAATTGATTTATTCTGGTGCAAAAGTTTATTAAAAGTGTTGCATTAGCATCAACTGAGGCTCACTTTCCCATCATAAATAATTTAAAGCTGCTAAAATAAAGAATGCCACATGGTTAACCATCGTATAAGAAAGCTTTGTACCACTATACAAACCATACTAATTACAATGCAAATTATTAAAGCACATTGCAAAATACTAGTTGTTGTCCCAAAATAATAATCACATTTCTTTAGAGAAGTATTTATTGACAATAAAAGTGGAATATGTTATTAATATTTTCAGAATACTAGTCTCTCAGAATGGCTTTGCATGGGCAGGATAACATCAGGATTGGAATGGAGAACTAAAGCAAAACATTTATATTGTCATAAACTCTGCTTCCCTGTGTGAGGTAGTTTGTAGCAATTCTTCCCATTAACCTTCAAACATTCATTCAGGATATTTTGCATGTCTAGAAAGTAAATCTTTGAAGGCCTTCCTTATAATGGTAAAAAGTTCATCTTCTGTTGATATTGGAGAGACTGTATGGAAAATTTCTCAACACTTTCTTTGAAGGACACCTTTTTTTTTTCCTGGCATGAAACAGGTGATCAGAAATGGCTTGCCACTTTTCATCTCCAATATTCTTCATTCCTCCCATTGTTTGAATGCTGTGCTTCTCTGGTCTCATAAACTGCACACTGTTATACCAACAAGCTTTCATATTTATAAATTTGCCAATACACTTGCTTATGTATGTTCTGAAATGAATATCCAAATTTATAAGAGCCCGTAACATTTTACTGAATGTTCTGAGCATGTTTCATATGCTCTGTGTCTATGTGTTTCTTCTTCTTCTTCTTCTTCTTCTTCTTCTTCTTCTTCTTCTTCTTCTTCTTCTTTTTCTATAGCAAGCAAAGCTGTGGAGGAAATGCAACTATTATTTTAGAACAAATGTAATATCTTTTAAGATGCATAGGAAATAATTGATGAGGCAGAGGAAATATTTTTCACAAGTAATAGATAAGGCAAATAAATTAAAACCTGTTTGGAGTGTAATTACATCTTAGGAAATATCATTTCCTCCATAGTTATTAACATTGTGAGTTTACAGCTTAGGGCATTACAAATGTCATGCTTCTGAAATACAGTGCAGGAAAAATGTTCTAGATTTGCTTAAAACAGCATACACATGACTTAACAGTGGCAGTTCAGAATAAAACCCACCACTGCCTTAGTAGTTGACAAAATTATTGCATAAAAGTAAAACTTAACATAGATGGAACAAAATAAGCACTAAATTAATATGCTGCTATCTTAAATAAGCAAATATATTAGCTATATTTGCAATATTCATTTCAGACAGGAATATTCCCATTAAGACTGAAGTAGGCCATAACTAGGTAAATTTGGCCTTATAAACTATATATTTATCTCGCTTTTTACATCAATCTCAAAGACCTGCAAAAAGTACATGCAGTTTTATTGTAAATTGTTTTACTCATATACTAACTTATCATGCTTTCAATTTAACTTTATAAAAAGAAGGGTGTCATTATTGGCATAACTAAACCTTTTATAGGAATATTGACTGCTCTAAACAATAGAAAATGTATTTTAAATAATGTTTTGTGATTTAGCCAAGCATTTGATAGTATAAATCACAATGATAGGGCAGAAGAATATGAAGAATATTTTGACATAATATGAAATTCACATCTCTAATATGTGAAAGTGTTTTGATAAAAGTGTTAGCATATACAAATTGGAAGGATAACATTAAGATTTAAAATACCATAATTTTTATACATTAAAATTCTACAGTATATTCAATAGAACAATACAGTACACATTTTTCACAGTAATTTACATAGTTGTCTCCATGTTTTCCGGCAAGAGACTGTTAAATGTTTTTGTACATAGAAAACTTGGGCTCTACATCAAATGATTGGCATTCCCTTAAGTAGCAAACTTTAAACATCCGATGTCATTTTTAACATGTAATTTCATTGTTGCATTTGTGAAGAAGTGCATGCATTATACAATATTATAAATTATCGCAACAAAGCAGTTTTTATTATTTAGGCATTTTTTTTTAATTTCTCAAATTATGTAGGTCATAACAATGAATTCTTTGGCACAGAGAAACAATATCATAGTTGTAAAATGCATATATGTTCCATTATAATGACATAATTAACATACACAAAATAAATAAATATACTCATCTCCTTTTGCAGTATTTGCATATCATGATTTTCTTGCACTTGAAACTTAAACACACATCTCTAACTTTTTTTCTCCCTTCCATCATGAGAAAGACTGACAATAGTGCATAAATTAATGCACGAAACTAAATGAACATGTGCCCTATACTGGCTCTATTATTACTGATTTATCAATTACAGAATATATTGCAGCATTGTTGCAGGATTACTTGTGATTGATGTATGACATATACCCTAATAATTGTGATTTTATTCATTAAAATTTTCCTAGGCAAAGCTAAATGTTTTGGTCCTGTATGTTACATTTAAAAATATACTCACTCCTGCTGTCTGAAACTCATTAAAAGAGAATGCGTTGGTTTACTTCTTGTAAGCTAAAAATGGCAACAAGTGGGTAGGAGAAATGAAATGCATATGAATTGGAACTGAAATACTCTACAATTAATGGTCTACAATATGACATTTCATATTTTTTCATTCTGTAAACCTAATACTTTATAGCTTAAATAAATATCCTGTAAATTGGTTTAACACATTTCTAACAAATTTAATCCAAAAAGCTGTAATTAATTGTAATCATTAAAATGAGTGTTATAATGCATGGACTTCCACAAAGATCAATACTGGGCCCTTTCTCTTTTTAACTTATATTTGCATGAATGGATGCTTTATTAAGTACTAAGTAAATTACAAAGTAATGCATGAAACCCTGAGCATTATATCCATAGGTCATCCCAACATCCCCCCCCCCAAAGGGCTAAACCTATCTTAACAAACTTCTGAACTGCCATTATTAACAAGACACAATGAATCTATTATCTAACTTAATTCCAAAAACCTGAAGTCATCATTCATCATTAGTTGCCTCCTGTAATCCATCTTCACTTGCCAAATTTTCTGTCATATGTTCTTTGAGACCCAATCAAAGCATGATGAAGATTATTGCAAAGACAAACATTAATTATTAGTGTTAAACAAAACATGTTTCGCACTTAGTTTCTAAGGTTAGAAACTGTTGGAGGAGATTTTGTACATTGTAAGAAAATGCTGCTTCTTCAGAAGATAGTTCTCTGAATTCTTTGTGATGTTGGAACTCACTATTCAAGCAGTTCCTTAAGAACCTCCACATTCCCACTTTTATATCACACTCATGTTATATAGCTGATACTTATGTTGCATTAAGGCAAATTCTGCACAGAACTAGACAAAAAAATTTACACATACCAACAAACACAGGATATTATATGTGTGTACTATTATATATCTTATTTTGTTGCACGGCATGTTCTATTCTTGGAACTTTGCTTAACAAATAATCACGGAAAACAATCTACATTTGCTGCATATTGCTGCAGAATGGGTCTACTCTTATTGAACCCCTGCCCTTATTTTTTACATATATATGGCCAAGAATTTTATAGTATAGAAAATTATAAACAAGAGAATTATATTTCAAAAGAATGTGTGATCAAATAATTTCTGCTACGCTTTAATGAATGCTTCAGCCTTATTGCATGGAACTACATTATTTGGACCTAAACAAAAACTACAGCATCATTGCCATCATTATAATAATTCTTTCTTTAATGTTTATATGAGAATAGTGATCCTGTCACAGTGTGATAAGCTAGTCATACACTGTGTTTGGTATCACATTTATGCACTTGTTCTTTTATTTTCAGTGTTATAAACATCTGAAGATACCATATGTAACCATCACTTAATGCAGCATTGGAGCAGGAAAAAGGGAATGATGGTAAGAAATGTTTAGATTATTTTGCTGACTGAGGAAAATGATAAATGCACTAGAAATAATTATCACCATGGAGTTGCACCAGCCAATCATCACTGCATGTGTGCTTGCATGTGGTAAACCTGTTTAACAGTTTGGATGATTGAAATATATGAATTGATTGTGCATTTTTAATTTAATGGAGTCAAGTGAAAATTGATGAATGAATGCTAATTGCTGAAGAACAAAATAAATAAATAAAATTACCAAAGTAGTAACAACTTATCTTTAGAGCACTGATATTTATTATGAACAGAAAAGCGACTGATATGATAAATGTTACATTATGCAGCAGATGTGTGTTTTTTTACTGGTTACCATAACAAATACAATTAGTTGCAGAAGAGGTTTTCACAATGTGAATTATAGAGAAAGTGACAAACCTATACATAAAAGAAGAAAATAAAAACAAATATATGAAAATGATAAATGTTTATATAAACCTATAAGAGTTTTAAAATATGCAGCATAAATTTAGTAATATTCTAAGTCATTATTTGTAGACTATATTTGTGAATTAATGCAAAGCACTGTAAATGAAAAATTTAAAGAATGTAAATGTTCGTAGAATATAAAAAAAGGAAACAAATTCAATTTTTCTGAGAAAGTTGCAGAATAATTGCAATGCTGCAGGCAGTGTTTGATGCTGTCAGTTTGTTTGAAATGTGGCTATTAAGTCATATGGGAAGACAGTTAATGAGATTATTGAAACATTACATATATGCAGCAAGGTTATTTGAGTTTCAGGCCACCTGAGAGTGGCTGCTTGCTTGGCAGTTCAACTGGAAAAGTGGAAATAGTCTCCATGTGCTTAAAATTAGTATTTTTATTTTAATATTTACATTTTTACTGAAAGCATATTATGATCTTTATTTAAAACTGATGATAATAATAAGCACTAACCTTTGTTATAAAATGATAAAAATAATCACCCTCAGTTGCAATACCTTGTCTACATCTACATAGAAGATGCACATATTTCATTTTAACTTTTCTTCTGAAAGAAGACCTTTCTTGCCATTGAGGTATCCTGTTGGGTAAAGTTGGCAAATAGTTTCTCTACCTGGAACATGATTGCCAGAATATTACCTTGTGAATTGCTTTACTGCTTATCTGCAAGAATCCATTGTAAGTGCAAGAAAGTCAATTCTTCAAGACTATGTTTTTATAGTTGCATAACTAAGAACAATTGGCATACATGTTTGCTAAACCACCCGTTGACAAAGCCTCATTCACACCTACTACAAACTGCTATGTGCACATGCATCATATGGCCTTGACAACTGGCTTCTCTGCCAACTTGTAACTCAAATAACTGCACCATAATATTTAACCAAATTATGTACATATTAACGTTTATCATTGTATAGGTTATTTATATTTTACAAATGCTGCAAATCTCTTGTATGTATAGAAACATCCATAATGTGATGTTGGGGATAACGTTAATGTTACAGTATTTGGTCTCACTGATGCTAATTTTATACATATCTTGTGTTCATGTGTTTTTAAAATATTTGTGTTATAATTTAATAGGGTCACATATTATTTAGTACCATTAAATTAATGTACCCTTCTACGAATAAACTTCATAGTGAATAAATGAAATGAGACAATACGGAATATTTTTCCTCTGATGTTAAGTTTTCTTCCTCTTTCTCTGTTTCCTTTGGACATAAATGTTTTCAGTGAGCCAAAATCTAATGTGAATGCAAACTTAAATAGACTTTCAAAAAGATATCCTATAGTTTAATTTTAATTTCATTTCTCAGGGAGATGACCCACCCTACCTTACAGTTGGCACTGAAGTTAGTGCTAAGTACAAAGGAGCATTTTGTGAAGCAAAAGTGCGAAAGGTTGTGAGAAGTGTAAAATGTAAGGTAAGAGTTTATTTTGAACTCCTTTAAAAATATAGGTAGAAAACTGGTTACATAAATTTTATAGTATTAGATTTTTGTATTTTACTGTATAGTCTTAACAGTAAATTTATACATTAATATTTTGAATGTATATAGGTAAATTTCTTCAGCTCATCATTTAGAATATAGGAGTATTCCTGGTATTGTTTTTTGATTATAATATAATATTGTTATATATCGCACTTTTGGTTTTTTTTGCTGTCATATTGCAGGCACTGAGCATCTCATTATCACCTAAACCTATGCTATATTATTACCCATTGTGGGAAGTTCTTTTACTGGAAATTTTATTTCCCCTGCACCATGAAAAAGCAAATGAAAATTGAATTCTATATGCCACTATTGGTTTATATCACTAACCTTAATATTGGTATTACTTTGCATAGGGCGTTTAATGAATAATTAATGATAGGATGCAACTTTTCTGTAAGTTTGGGTTCCTAGATCAGATCATTTGTTCAGAATTGCATTTTTCAAATTTTTCCTGCCTGATAAAAGGACAATTGGTTTAATTAATTAAGTTAGATGCAGGAATATACAAACTTAAAATGCATTGTAAAAGTAAAGTAAAGATCAGATAAAAGTCCTATTTGGAGAAAAAAAATATAAATAGATCAGTGAGTTTGCACTCATCATGGAAATAGATTATGCTCTATACCAACAACATGCATTGAGGCTCTGATAGAAAAAATTCTTGTTGCTGATCTCAACTTGACATTTTTTATATTTGCTGCTCATTTTAGAAGCTAGATGCCTCACAGTCTAGCTGTACACTGTCAAGAATGCTGATGTGAAAATATATGTACACTGGTGCTTAAACTGGTTTGTTTTCAGGTGCATATCTTTTTTTCTTTTTCATACTAATGCCATGAGCTAAAGTGCTCTCTGGGAATATTTTCTGTAGGCATTCATTATGTATTGAAAACTATGAGTTAAATGTAAAATGAAAAAAATAATAAAATAAATATCATCATTGAATGGAATCAAGAAATGAAAGCCTTTTGAGTATAGGAACCAGTAAAATTTAGTCTTAAATTCAACTGCTTGGAACATTGATATTCTTGTTAATGAAGCAATGCCAAACCAAACATGCTTAAATGCCTGAAAATATACAGTTTTCATTAATTCATGGTATGTTCATTGTTGTATACTTCGTTTATAGCAGGGAACTAAAATTTGTATATTATTAATATTATTATTATTATTATTTTCACACATAGGCATTAAGTTTCTATTATATTCTTTTAAAATTGCTCAATTCCCATAAATCTTCATGCTTTTTGGCAAATAATGTTTATAGTAGTTAATTACAATTAATGTGCCAGTTGATTATGTGGTATTTGTTGTTATGAATGTTTGTCTGCTTCCATTCTTTCAGTTTATTTGCTGAAATATTTTGCACTTTTTCTGTGCTGCAAATGCTGTAATCCTCTATACTTTTCTGCAGGTATCTCACTTGTTTTGTGAAGGGCTTAATGCACAAAAGCGTATGCATATTTGCAGTTTGAGAAAGATTTTCTGTTTAGTGCTAGTAGAATTCTTTTATGTTCAAAGTGTAATTCATATCGGAAAAGAAAGTTAGGTCGTCCCGCCCATCAAACAACGCCGCCGTTTTCCTCTTATATTTTCATTTGTTTAGAAAACTTGTTGCACTTAATGATTATAATTGCGGTAAATATGGCAGTATTGCTGTCAAATGCGGTGCATATCGTTGGCATACGTATATTCGTGTCCCTGGGGTTCAGAAATTCGCATTACGCGGCTTGTATATAGGCACTTGTGAGAAACGCCGAAGATCTGTGTTGCGTTCAGGTCGATAAGTTTTTGTTCTTAATAACATTGTGTCAAAGAAATGTATCTGTTTTTATGGACAGAACTCATAAATGGCCACCATCATGGCATCATTTCAGTTGTGAAGTTTTTGGAAACCTACATTGCTAATAAAGCGTTCCGTTTATATTCAGGTGTATTTTATAATTATAGTACCATAGCATTAAACAATTTAATTAGTGTTATCTCGAAACACCGCCCCCATGGTCTATTGTGATAGCGTTTGCGACTACCATTACGGAGGTCACCCGGTCAGGTCAAGATGCCTGAGTAAGGTTTTATTGGTATTTTTTCATATCCTGAGAAGGTGAATGAATGCCAGGTAGCTTTAAGGCACCAAGGACTTTGAGTTCATTTGCGCCACCATTAATTCATTCTTAAAGGCCATATTGTAGTATTGAGTCTGCAGACGTCCCGAGAATACGTTAATACGTCAAGGCGACAATAAATGAAGCATTATCTGGAGATGTATCTTTGGGACTGAAACGAATCGGTATGAAGATAATTGTCATCCTGTCAAATTTGGCGTGCAACAGTTCTGGAGGTACAGTTTTCCCAAGCGTTAGAAATGCGACACACAGGAAGCTAATGTACGAGGAGAAAGTATGGGAGGAAAGTGATGGGCCAGCAGTCCCCCGTCCGTCCTCCCCACTTCCCTTCTGCGTCGGATTAATCAATAAACAAAGCTGTCCGTCTCTGGCATTCCCACATCTTAGCTGACCCGCACGGCGAGACGACGAGGCGGTTGGAATGCGGATTTGAATTTTCTTGGGGGCATGAGAATGCTGTTTACATGCCAGATGCATAGACGCGTGGCATCTGTTTGGTGTCGGTTATAGGGAAAACACAGAAGATTTTGTTGCAGTTTTCCATAATAATAAAATGTTCTGACTATGTATTAATATATAAAACAGAAACTGTTTCGTCCAGCCATTCATACAAGCCCTCAATTAAAAGACTTAATGATTACGCTACCTTTGCATTAAATATAGTCGCATCCAACTCTGATTATCATGTAATTTATTCAACAGGGATGGAGTCTTGCCACATTCCATTGATTTGTAGATACACCTTTTTTCTATTTTGCTATCCTCGATATGTCCCACCGTCAAATCCGTTATTTTCTGCCCCTTTTCATTTTTTTTTTCATTTTTTATTTAATTTAATTTAAGTTATTTATTTGCAAGTTGTCAAAAGCTTCCAAATGGTTTTCAGACTTTTTTGTTCTGTAATCATCAAACTGGTTCTTTTTTCCAGCCGTGAAAGTCTTGAGGCCTTGTTGATAGTTTGAGGGATATTTCATTTATTAGTATAATTTCTTTCATTTGATATTTCTTGCATAAATTGTATCAGCTAATTTACATATCAATATAATTCTACCCACTGGCAGTGCTACAAATTAATTTTGGGGGTATGAAGCATGATTGACAACAGGTTATGATGAAATATTACAGGAATATTGTAACTTATTTTTTAAAACATTCATATTTGGATATAACAGTAGAAAAGTAAACACAACAATATAACTTGCTTCTCAAATACATTTTTAAAGAAATTTCTCCCATCTTTATTCTTTACTTTATATAAACTTTTTTTTTTTTTTTTTTTTTTTGATTGATTTATTTACGGACGCTCTTTAACATCTCAGGTCATCATTCAACTCAGATCGTGAAACGGCCGACAAATTTTGCTCAGAGGCCTCTTCTTTCAGGCTTGAGGTTCTTTTTCGTGCCGCAAATGTACGACACGGGACCCACGGCTTTACTTCCCTTCCGAAGGAAGCCATACTAAGGATTTTTACGCCCGAAAAAATCCATCGATCCTGGCCGGGTTCGAACCCGCGTTTTGGGTGTAGGAGGCAAGTATGGTAACCACTACACCACCAGGACCGACATATAAACTTGTTGCAAATGGAAAATGTAATAGTGAAATTGAATATTCATCAAGGTGGGAAGGGGGACAAGATGACACTCTGTCTCTCAAGGTATTTTTAGGGGGCCAAAAACACTGCCAGTCCTCCCAAGTAGGTGCCACTGATTTTACCTATATTTGAGTTTTTAAGCTGTTATGGCTTCTACATACTGTAGCTTTATGTACAGAAATAGCTTTTCATACTACTGGTAGGACATAACTAGAAAAGAATCAAACTTGAATGCCAAGGTCAAAAGTACTTTATCATTTCCAGTCACCTCTTAAGGAATGTATCTCTGGCAGTAGGGAGTGATATATGTGTTTTGTGTCTTCTCTTAAAAAGGATTAGTCCTGAGCAGTGTGTTATGTTCTAACATTACTAATGAAGGTTATTTTATTTTTATCAATTCTTAACTCTCGCAACTTTGTAACTCATGTTCTAGACCATGCCAGTTTTCATTTCAGCACAAAATCTAAAACATTCCTTATATACATAACTAATGAATTTTCTTTCTCCGTTCTGAGACTGCTGCTAACAACCCTTACTAACCACTACCTCTCCCATCAGCTCTTTACGATTACAGTTTCTTAAACATTTTCTGAACACTTAAGAACCTCAGTGCCCTCAAGGTTGGAAAGGAACCAATATTTCTTAGTTGGTCATCTTTAAATTAAATTTAAACTTTTTTTCACACTTTCTTTTTATTGCCTCCATTAGTTTTGATTGTTGATTATATTTTCGTATTTCTCTAAGTAAAATATTGCAAACAAAAAGTGTAAATGATTTCTTTACCCTAATTTGATTCCGTTTCAATTTCATCTTTTCCCCATAATGCACTCCCTGTATTAATTAAACAGCCCGGGAATAAGACGCAAATATGCCCTTTTTAATAATTCTGTAAATGGTTTGATATTCCCATCATTATCATAACATCGCAAATAATCGCATTATTATCCACTCACCGTGGCTGTTGTGGCTTAGAGGGTAGTATGGCTTGTCAACTGGCGGGCCCATGTGCGATTCCCGGTCGGAATTTTTTCCGTTACCAATTCATTCCAATAATTGTCTCAAAAGGTCTTGATATTTGCGGAATGTTGAATGCCAAAAAAAAAAATGCATTCTGGACAGGGCTTTGGACGAGCAACGGTGTGACACCAGCACTGTAGGGGGTGTGTAACTACCATTACACTCCAGCCGTCTCTACCTCCCTCCTCCTGCAAGTATGTGATTCAATATGTGTACGCAAGAAGGACCGAGAGTGCACCACAGGCATGTAAAGAAATTGAGAATCACAGAAAATCAGTTTCCTCTTGAGTGGCGTGAAGGTGCTGGTGAAAAACACATAATTAAGAAAACGTTAGTTTAAAATAAATGTAAATATTTAAAATCAAAAACGGAAATTTGGTCGTGAAAGAGAAGATTCGGTCAGGAAGTTGAAAAAACTACAAGTGAGTGCATTTCTAGTGATAGCAGGTCTGACAATTAACGTGTTTCAGTTGACATAAGTTGCAGTATAATAAGTGAATCTGAGAATTTTTCCACACATCCATCATAGGTATTCCCATATTGACGATGTGCATTTAATGACATTAACCGTGGTCGCTTTACTGAAGAATTAAGTGATGATTTAAAAATGAAAATTGTTAATTTAGAGCCCTATCAATCTGATAGTTCTTTTCCGAAAACCTTGCTAGCAAATATGTCTTTCAGTTCTTATTATAAGTCAAAATAAAAGCTGGACAAGCAGTGCATGCGTTTTGGTATTCTACTCGCTAATGCTAAATGCAATGTATTGTGTGTTGGCTCTTCGCTGACCGAAGCAACAAGAATTTTATAAATACGTGATATAATAGTGCAATTAAAGGTTTACAGGCAATAGGAAAGAAGGTAGAAAACTATGGAACCTGAGCCATTCATCCTACACCCTGTTAACATACGAGAGATGGAAGAAAAGTAAATCTGTTGTCTCACAGTTTTTCAAGGAAGAAGACGAAGTATTTTATATACTGCCTTGGATATTGAACATAATATTAACATTGGCCCCTGGTAATATACCTTTTCGTCGTTATGGTGAAATACCTATCTTACTATTTGCTATATATGACCATTACTAAAGACCATGTTGACACAGAAAATTAGAACCAAATATTTAAACCCCCCCGTATACAAAATGAGCTAATTTCATTCATCTCAGCATTAAAATCTATTGTAAAAAACATTAAGGCAACCCCATTTTTAGTTTTTGTCTATTTATTTTCCCCATATTGTTTAGGTACAACTCAGGACACGAGTAAAGACTGTCATTTAAGATTAATCATTCGTTATGTTACAATAGAACCGGGAAAATCAGCAAATATTTGCGAATCATTTTTTGGGTTCTGTAAAATATATGAACAAACTACAAATTGGTTCGAAAAGGAAAATCATTAAAATAATGGTAAACAACGAATTAGGTCTTTTACACGGCCAAGTATATGATGATGCAGCTAATGTGATTGGGAAATACCGTAGCCTGCAACTGCGTATCGAAGACGGATTGTCAAAGGCTTATTTTGTACGCAGCGCCGAGTCATAATTTAAATTGCATTCGGAGTGATTCCATAAGTTACATTTCAGAATTGAGAGACTGTACACAACTGTAGAGCGAATTGATGTGAAGATCACCTCAATGGCAGGAATTGAATAGTACCTTGAATAATGGAACAAACACACACTGAAAAAACTCCGTTCTACGAGATGGTCTTCGCTCTTTGACAGTTTATTCGCTTTGAAAAGTGGGGTTTTGCAAGTGATGATATGCCTTGAGAATATGATTACAAATCTTGAAAGCATGAATGCCATCTCAGTTAAATTCTCGCGACTCCAGCCATCAAAACCCAGCACTTTAACTGAAAAGAAAAGCATCGAAAAAGCCTTTGTGAATATTATGCTGCTTAGTTGTTTCCTACTATTCCTCGGCAATTCATAGTTTTCATAATCCATTACGCTGGAAGAGATTTGAAAACTTTCAACAATATAGGAACTGACCGAATTATTGTTAAAAATCCTGCTATTGAAGCAGTTCTACACCATTTCGCCACTTTATCTGTCACTACAGCAACGGCCGAGCTTTCATTCAGTAAGCAAAAGCTATAAAGACTTGCCTGCTTAATACAATGACGCTGATGAAGGTGAGTGCATTATCTGCATTCTCCATTGAAAATAAATAAATATTGACGTCAAGAAAGTCGCTACTGAGTTCCTTTCGACAAAGCAACTGCTCTGCGACTGTTATTCCTTTGTCCTCAATAATGCCTTCATTGTAATTTCTTGTACCTCTAGATCAATATCTAAGGTCCCTACCCAGGGCCTTTCGTCGCATTACTGCCATTTTGTGACTAGAACTGAAGCTGCGGTGTATATTGGAATGCATTGAAAGATGACGAAATGTACAACATTCAAAATTACAGAAAGTATGCCTCAGTTGATTAAGAAATGTGTGACAGGGATCCGAAGTCTCCATTCTGCCTAATTAATGGTTTATTGGGGAATGATCACTAAGCTCTATTTATGTCAACGGGGATTGAAGCATATCGCCAAAGTGTATAAAATCACTCTGCAGGAAACTGCGGTCGGCACAACTTTGTTCTAGAACTGGCATTGGTATTTCCAGCATGATTTAGCTCCAGTCCCCAAGGTACGGTTTGCCCAGACTTGGCATGAGAGACGTGTTCCAGATTGTATTATTTCTCAAGACTGGTAGTTTTGACCTGGTCCTCCTGGACTACAAACTGTTCAATACTTGCGTGTATGGTTTCAAGAAAAGGCACCTAATATTAAGTGTTTCAAGCGATCCTTGGAGTTTCTAGTGGTAGATTTCCCTGCTCTTATAGATGAATAGTCAGGCTAAGGTCATGTGTGAGAGCAGTAAGTGGTGCATTTTAGAACTAATTGCTGCTAAATGTTTGGAATACATGAGGAAACAATGTATCAAAAGCAGATGTAAAAATATCAAATTATATTGTAGCTACTTAACCAAAACTTTCTAATAGTGTTAATGGCAATAAGTATACTTTATATCTAGCCGAACGCCACGGGTGGCCGAGGTCGTTAAGGTGCGGACTCGTGAACGGAAGGTCTGGGGTTCAAATCCCGCCAGGACCGTCCTCCCTGACTGAGGTTTTTTTCCGGGTTTTCCTCAGTCCTCATAAATAGCAAATGCCGGGAAGGCACCCTAAACTTAGGCCTGGGACAATTCCTTCCTTAAAAATAAATCCTTTCCCAATTTATCATTTCATCTAATGTATCATCAGTGTCCATCGCCTGTGGTGCCTCTGTAGCAAAAACGGGCGTTAAACATCATTTGTTCATATCTAGCCGAATGTTACTGTTATAGGATCGCCACTTTAGGCAGGAAAATCACAATCTCACGCTTGTAATTTCACATTTCTACCATAATCAGCATACCTTTAGGGGTACGTTTAACCAATATAAAATCTCCAAATTGTTCTAAAGAATAGGAACTGGATCTTAAAGCTATCAAAGGTTGTTCGGGAGGACTTTCGCCAGAACCTTTCACTTGAGGAAAAATGCATTAAGTTAACAGCACTTGGCGCTTTCCTCTCCCGGTAGTTAATGAACTTTAAAGTAAGGTTTCTCTTAGAGTTAAACATTGGAACTTTAAATGAACGTTTCTCTTAGAGTTAAATATAAACTGTAGCCCCAAAAATGGGTTGTATGTAGAATTGGGAGCGTTTTGTTCTCTTAAGGCATTCCTAAAAATTTTCTCTCCAATCTCCTAAAGAGTATTGGCAGAAAGTTAAAAATAGCTTAGGGGATATTTTTCTGAGTCGTGTAACAAATGTAGCAGCACGGGGGGGATGCGGGCTTCCCCAAATCTGTTTTCGAATTGTTAAATGGATGTAAAATATGGCGGCGATGATTTTAACAAGCCCTAGTTCATGGAAAATCTCAATATGGAATATTGCAGGAGAATTCTCTCCAGCTCTTTGAAGACTACAAAAGCAACGAAATAATTCTTTTAAAAATCCGAATTACTAAAATAGTAAAACATATATATCCTAGCATGTTAGTGAGAAATGTAGATGCACTGTAAAACATTATAGAGGACATTCCATCGTGAACTTTAAAAAATTGCAAAAATTTACGTCCGTGGTAAAAAGTCTTAATGTCATATTAGATGGGATACTGACCCCATCTATCTGTAATTGAAGTCGGACTGAAGAATCCTAGTAGAATGTTATGATGTGGTGCTATGTTTATCCCCTTTATTATGTTTTTTTTTCTCTGTCGCTACCGTTTTTGTAACTGTTTCCCTACAATCAAATGTGCCGTTACAGCTATTGTTGACAAGCTCATATTATAAATTATTTCGGTTTAGCTTTGTTTCCTAGATGTAAACAGCTGTGTGGCGCATAACAGTTTGCTAGGTAGCAATGTGCGCTGTAACCATCTACATCTTAGACAGATAACTGGTAAATACGATAGGTAAACCGGTGCATTTGCTCGCTTGAGATACGCAGTGCACGTGTCCGGACTCAGACAAACCTTGAAGCGTGGTCAGAATTGGCCTACAAACTGAGATGTTCAAGCCAGTTCGACAGAACAACTTTCACAAAGACTTGCTGCATTATTCTCCATCACGGCATACGCCAGTTTCACCGCATAAGGCAAGCGTTCGCCTGGAAAGTAAACAAATGATCTGTCACTCTTATAGTCGTTTCTCCCGTCACATTATCTTACGTTCGGAAATGAGTAGCGGTTTATGATTTAAATGTTAATAAAACACTATTCAATTAAACTTAACTTCTTAATCGATATATTTGCCATTAGCATCTATACATTTTTACCAAAATTGGTGGATTTTGAAATAAATCGCAGTTTCAGAAAAAGATAAATTCTTTATATTCAATCTCAGATGCTCTGTTTGAATTTGATCTTTTGAGGCGTTTGAAAAAAAATATATTTAACGGTGAAAGTTCCAGAGAATATACTCAGTGAGTTAATGTTTCGTAGCTTAAGTCAGTTGGTGAAGAGTTCTTTGCGAAATATGCCGACATGGTCCTCAACCACAATCGGCCCGTTTATATTGACGAATGCTGGCTGTTATTCCTGCATTTTGTACAATTCTTAAAACTACTCTTCCGAAATAATATTTGCGATAAGATTTAGAAAACGTAGCAGATTAAATAACTATAAAGTGACATAGTCTTTCCTCTTGTGAAGTGTTTCGATTGTTAATCCTAGTCAAGTTATTACGCCGATCATTGTCTTAGAGAATTCACTCACCACAGATAAAAATATTATCAAAAAACGCACCATTTCTCTTCCGTAAAAGCAGTGAAGCAAACTTTTCTGAAGTTTCCGATTTCCATTTTATTCACACCGAATCCATTTTACAATTTTTCAATGAATCCACACTCCATGACTCCATGACTAAGTCATACTTCTTCCAGCCAGCGCTGATGAACAGTGCATTCGGATGTGCCTCCTCACCATGCAGATCTATGCTTACAGTAATATAGTAATTTCAAATGGACATTCATCCGCAATAGCGTGGCCTTTTGCCGGCTCTGGCACGCTATCTGCCAACTAATTCGTATATACATAACCCCTCATTTCTAACCGATAGATCTCTAATGCAAATTACAATAACCATCTACTTTTGTCATAGATGTTGGAAAAGATGTCCTTGTGGCACTACACATATCTCGCGCCTTCAGTCTCTGCCAGGGTCAGTGAATTTTTTCGGGTTTAAAAATCATAGTAAACTTCCTTCGGAAGAGAAGTAAACCCGTGGCCCTGTGTTTTAGATTTACGGCACGTAAAAGAACCCGAAGCTTGAAAGAAGAAGCCTCTGAGTAAAATTTATCGGCCACTGCACGTACTGAATTGAATGGGATGCTGATGATCTGAGATGTTAAAGAGAACCCGTAAATAAACCAAATAAGTGTATAAAAATGGCTTTTATGAAAGTAATATCCGATAATTTTTCGAAAAATAGTGATTATGTTATCTCGGTACATTCACGGTATTTTCATAAAATATAGTCTATAATTCTATAAGCATTCACTATGAACAATACAGCGATATTTTTTTATTCGTGCAACGGTACTTCGCATACAAGATAGGGTTTTTCTGCACTCCAATACCTGTTCACTGTTGTTACATGGAAATTAAACTGGCACTATGCTTCGTCCATGAAAACATTAAATGTGGGTGAGTCATTCGTAACAATAACCAAAATCCCAGTTGCAAAAATTTACTTACATTACCACCTCCCTGCAATTCCTGAACAAAGTTATCTTAAACTGTTCTAATTTAAAAAGTATAACCGCATTCCCTATAAGCACACGGCGATTTACTGCCGGGGTTTTATCGTAAACAGATTCCGTTTCCCTAACTCTGTTCACAAAATTCAATACATCGGTGATGTGTAGGGGCGCCTGGGAATTTTCGGCACTTCTTTCCAACATGTGACGCGAGAATCACAGGAATTTTTCTCACAAGTTTCTCCGACTTTTCTTACATATCGCCATTTCACTTCACTGTAAGAATGTCGGTCCTGGTGGTTTAGTGGTAACCATCTTGTCTCGTAGACCTAAGACCGCGAGTTCAATCCCGGCCAGGATCGATGAATTTTTTTGGGAGTAAAAATCCTAAGTATGGCTTTTTTTAGAAGGCAATTGAAGCCATGCGCTCCATGTCGTAGATTTACGGCACGTAAAAGAATAGGCATCTGAGTAAAATTTATCGACCTTTTCACGCCCTGAATTGAATGGGAAGCTGATGACCTGAGATGTTAAAGAGCGTCCGTAAATAAACCATATCAATTCTGTAAGAATTTCACATTCGAATCATACGCGAACATGCTGTTTTCTAAAGTGTGGTGACTTTTAGGCATTACAACAGCAATAACATAGTCAAATCAAAAACACTTAGTTTTCACCAATTATTTTAACAATGTCCAAACGGCAAAGACAGCAGTTCAATTAGCAACAGCTGCTTTTCTGCTGTCGTTCCCTGGGCTTTAGCGGATGAAGGCCCATTTGAAAGCACAGTTTTTTTCCCTGGTATAGTTTGTACCCTGTATGTGAACAATCTAGTATTTCTATTACAATCTCTCCTTTGTATTGAATTTTCAAAAGATTGATCGCATCCTGCGTTTCTCTTGTATGGCTATGGTGAGTAGGATTTAATTATTATACCACAGGCCTGTCAGGAATTTGGGATAAATTACTCTAGATATTAGATCCTTTTCGTGGTGATATCTGAATTTAATATATTCACATTTAATTGTCTTACCACGAGGAAAGTGGAAATAATCTGACCTGCCGTAAATCCTGGAAATCTCGACTGCAAATGACACCGAATTTAGGGCTTAACATTTGACACATACGGTGCTGGCCAAAGGTTAACTTGTCTGTTCTATTTGGACGTGTACTACCATATTCCAAATTAGGATGGGTGCACATTACCTGTATAGTTCAAGAAGTTAAAGGAAATAATATAGGAATATGAATCTATCTCTAGTTAGAGAGCATAGATTGATCTCTGAAAGCGTAACTAAGTAAAATAATGGTATGAGCGAAAACGAGCAGAGGCGGCCCTTCTTTCCGCAAGAGCCGAGAAGAGAGGGAATTTGCGGAAAAGCTATTTGTATAAAGCAATTTAGAACGTTTTCCAATACAGTAACTTAAATTGCTCACGTTCCATAATTGAACTGTAAAGTTAAGCTAAGCTAAACTTGACTCGGTTCAACATTTATTGTACAGATCATGTGACTCGTATAGCGTTCCAAACGTCAAACTCTCAATTGGTATTTTGCTCGTGTCTTACTTGCTCTGTTCTATACTCATGGGAATACAATACCAAGCGAAGAAGGCAGCAGCAAGTTTCCTAGTCGGTCCAGAACTTCTCGCTCTTAGGACTTTGAGACACAATGAACACAACATGGCATGAGGCAAACAAAAGCTTTAACTCAGAAGGCTAGACCTAACTTTATAAAAGTCTCTTATCGTTAGACAGAAGCAGGTTACAAAACACGGCTGGATTTATGCCTGGCCACAGTCACCTAGGAGGCACTTGACACATTTTATGAGTTGTTCAGAGAAAGGGCGTCCAACATAAAACACTAGCAAAAGAAATGTAAAACTCAATGATTTGAAGCTTCGAATTTAAGTTTGGGAGTTTGAGAGAGAGGGAGTACTGGCACATCTGCTGCACTGCAAATGTTGGTCATGTTGGAATCTAAATTATTAACATTTCATCTCTTAAGGTATTAGGAAATAGTAACAGTTTGAGTGATACACGTTTTTCATTAAAACTGTAACTCCTGATTTTATTAGCGTTTTACGTCAGACGGGCAACCAAACCTGGTGAATGAATTGCAAGATGTGCACCTCCAATTCGGGTACATTTCTCTGTGACATTTACCTTTTTAGTCCTGTACATTTATTTAATTGCTGTTTCAAGCTGGGCATGCTGCACTATAAATATGGAAGCTGTAAAGATTGCTTATTTGTATTTGAGCATTGTCCAATGTTGCACAATAATAGTACAAAGTCTTTGGGTAAATAAAAATATATCCTGAAGACGTTAGGAAGATGAGGGCAATGAAAATAAAGCTAATACTAATACTAAATGCCACCCTGGGCTAAAAGTATTAGGTCTAGGTGTACTGGGAGTATTTCTGCCCTTATGAAAAAGAAAATAATTGTTTAACTCATCTGGGATGGGGCTGTTTAGAAGAAGGAAACAATTGCAAATAAAATTAAAGGAATCCGTTTATGTTTTGCAGTTTATGGGTTACATATTTGTTGCTAGGTCTAAAGATCCCACATTTATCTTAATGCTGTTGATTAACGAATCTTTTAACGTACTTGATAAGCAGTTTCATAATCGATTGTTCAGAAATGCGTAACAGTAAACAGAAAGAAACAGGTATTTTTGTAGTAATTATGGCAGCAGCGACAGGGAGCCAATGAAGTTTGGTTAAAAGAGTATACCTTTTTATATTATATATAGCGAATATCGAATCCTTATCCTAAGGATCCTAGCGTTTAGCATAGAAAAGTACTGAAGACACTAATCCTTCAAGGTGAAGATCTTAAATAAAGCACGTTTTATTTATTGGCAAGACTCTAAATGTATCCATAGCAATTAAAAAAGGCAGCTTTCATCCTTAGAGGCTCGCGCATCCAGAAAAGGTAAAAGAAAATTTAGCTTTCTGCAGAACAGTCTGCCGCTGTTGGAGTCGAACTCCGACCTCTACTCCAGTCACGCACGTTGCCCACGAGTAGATCGCACTTCTATCTAAATAATAATTGTTTTACACCTATTGTGCTTTATGTTCACTTAACAAGGTTGTTTATGTAAACGCATTCTTTTTATGATTAAAATCTCACTCAAACTATACCATAACAAAAGCTTAACCATGTTTGTATAAACAGTGCATACTTTTTGTTTAATTAAAAATCTCACTTGTGATATGCCGCAACACTTGTAACGACAAAGTTCATTTCAAGAAGTGAAAGAGGAATTCGGTTGTTCGATAAGTTTGCTCCAGCAACCTGTGACCATAGGACCTCTTGTAATGTTTTTTTTTCCCTCTCCTCCAGGTAACCTTCAAACTTGGCCTTGGCACGGCTATCATTACGGACGACCAGATCAGAGGCACGCTCAGGGTAAGTATTCTCTTTACTAAACACACAACACGCGCGACCTTGGTTTCACATAATCGTGTTGCTGCCTTATTTCAATAGTTTAATAGCAAAAGAGGGACGGAGGGTTAAGTAATTAAATTTCCCTTTCTCAAAGACAATATCATGCTTTTGTACCTCAAGCATTCGCCTGCTTGACATTTCAAACTTGCATTTCCATGGATGGATCGTAAGGTCAAGAGTCGGCATGCCTTCGCAAATTAAGAGTCGCCAGGGCCATAATAATTTTGAAAAAAATATTAAAACTAAATATAAATTTCTGGACGTAATATTGAAGTTTTTTGTATCCTCAACGAGTTAAATCGATGTACTTTAAGCCCGGCATGGCCTTTCAAGACTCTTGGTAGCCATTTTTAAAAACTGGTGCGCCGAAACTTTAGACACGCTCCTTATTGAAACGGACCGGAATGTTGCAGCGTTTATAAATGCTTGAAAATTTTTGTGCCAACGAGGTTGGGTAAAGAGCGGCAGCAGACAAAGAAAGATCCTTTATCGCATCGCTTTCCAACGAGTTGATCATCCTTTAAGTGTAGTTTCTAGATTTCTGTGCAAATTAAGAACTTGCAATGCACTAAATATGGCATAACAGATAATTATGAAAGTAATGAGAAACTTCTTATGGCATATCATTGGTTTTGTTGATGGAACATTGAAATTCAGAGCACCAGAATGTGAGCTTAAACGTGATATAAACGAAATTAAATGCAAATCAAGTGTGGGTGCTCATAATATGAAACTTGTTTTTGCTATAATAGGCCCATTGATGAAAATCAATTACATGTTTTAAAAAAGTAAAAACAGACTGGGATAATATACCTTTCTGGACAAAAAAAATAAAATAAAATAAACAGGATACCCTGAACACAGCCCCTTTATTTTTCTAGTGTAATAATAAATGTGAACTTCATGTGTGAACAAAGAAACTTGCAAGTGTTGTAGTAAATGACAGCTCTTAACTTCCTAATCAATAATTTTTTGTATTTATTTTTGTATCTACTTGAAGAGATAATATCTTAGCCAACTTGAAATGTTTGTTGTATATTTTAAATAGAAATTTGGTTTTAAAAATAAAATGATACAATTATCATGAATGTCAAAAACAACACATTTTTAATTTGGAAAAATCATTGCTTTATTATTTGCTCCAAACAATTCATATTTATATAGAACAGCGGTTGTTATAAATGCATTATTTGAAGTAGAAATTCTTCTCTCTCTTATTTAGTACATGATAATTGTTATATGTGGGACTTTCTTCTTTTGAGGTTAAATATAAAAAAGTGCTACTATATTTAAAAAATGTAATGTTTGCTTAAGTTATGCATAGAAATTTCTGATCAATTTCCATATTTCAAATGCTTTTTGCACAGGATTGTATTACATCAGTCATAACTTGGATAAGAATGGATATAAAAACCTGATAGGTGCACATTCTGGCACTATAAGAATATGTTACTTCAAGTATTTCTGCTCAGTAAATGGAAAAGATTGAAAACTGAATTTATTGTGCTGGAGTTAGGTGTTTTAGATCTTGGAAACAGAATTTAAAAAATAATATGGATATATAAATTTTCCACTTAGGTATATACAGTAAATGCTCATTAAGATACTCTTTTTGTTTTTTTCTTTACTCCCCCCATCTTCTCCTTTCTTTATTTATTTTATCCCCCTCTTCTTCTTCTTCTTCTTCTTCTTCTTCTTCTTCTCCTCCTCCTCCTTCTCCTCCTCCTCCTCTCCTCCTCCTCCTTCTCCTCCTCTTCCTCCTCCTCCTCTTCTCCTCCTCCTTCTCCTCCTCTTCCTCCTCCTCCTCTTCCTCCTCCTCCTCCTGAATTGAAAGGTAAGCCGGTAAGCAGATGTATATCTAAGTAACCCACTTATATTTGAGCATTCAAGATTCTTCTTCTTCTTCTTCTTCTTCTTCTTCTTCTTCTTCTTCTTCTTCTTCTTCTTCTTCTTCTTCAATACCCAATCCTGCATTACATTATGCACTTTTTTTCCTGATCCTTAAATAAAATCAAATTGGAATTTATCACTTAATATGCTGATCAGCCAGTTTAAGATATTGTCTTTTGTTGTCTGAAAGTTTTTAAAATTAAAGATTTTTGTGCAATTTCCATTAGTGCCTGCATGAAAGGGAAAGGTTGGATAATACAGAATGGATTTTGGTCCTTTATACCTACAGTCTGGTTGCCTGGTTATCATTGAATGGTCACATTTATGCTTGATTATGAAGTATCTTGTTAGTTCAAAAATGAATGAGAGGGAAAGCTTTGTTGATATTGGAGAAATTGCAAATTCTTCCAAGTATGATGAAAACATCAACATGAACAAAAAACAGTTTACAGATTCGTTTAATACTGACATGAGAAAAAGGAAAATATAATGCAAATTCAATGCTGCAACAACTGTAGTTTATTAATGTATGGTATTTCATATTACATTGTTTAAATAAATATAAATGTGTACACTATGTGAGCTCTTGGTGTTAAAATTGAATCCTTAAATGACCTATTCCATTGAAGTCCCATATAATGGTTTTTGCTCCAGTGTCTTTCTTAGGTTTTACTTAATGATTAATCTACTATCATTCCCCCTCCTTTTTTTAATATATTCTTTCTCTCTCTTCTCTTCCCCTCCCCTGTAAGAAAATTAAAGTCTTCATTGCAATTATTTTTCACACGTCCAAACAATAGAGGTATATAAAATCCATTAATCGCTTTATCTTCCAAATTTTGGCTGAAAAAAAGTCAATTGAAGGAGAACTAAATGTTAATTTACCCAATTTGGCTTTATGTTTTAATATGTTAGTACAGAATTAAAACATTTGAGGTCAAATTTTGGTAGTCATTTGGTATTGAAATTATAAAATATAATACCATAATATTTCTTTTAAAATTGCACCCTGAAAAAGGAGTTTATGCCATCCCTTGGGGCATAAACTCAAATCTTATGGATAATATTTCATTGAAAATGGGAAAATTAAGAATATTTAAATTTGATCAACATTTATCTCTGAATTTACATAACTTGTATTAGTGCTACTTAAATTGAAAGTTCCTCTAAAGAACATTCAAGAAGTTTTCTTATGCTTTTCTTTCTTCAGTATGTAACAAATTAATCAAACGGGGTCACATTTTAAATGACAAAACTATTTTATAGATAAGCAAGTAGCGTTTGCTTCTGGGCTGCATTAAGTTAGAATACAAAAGGTTAACGTTAATGTGGTCAAAACTACATTAATAAATTGAGAAACACTTTTAAAGAGTAACTGAATACATCCGGACATGAGGAAAATAAACTTTTATTTATAAACTATTAAACATAAACAGAGATACCAGCATCAATGAATGAAAAATACCTACTCGCAAAAACTGTTAAGTATTCTTAGTTTTTTTTTTATAATTGGTTTAGCATACTTAGTGGCATTCACAATCTTTTATGTGCATCTTTGGAATGGCATTATTCTTTACTGATTTTTATTCGCAAATGAATGTGAAGTTATGTTATATTTTATAGCATCAGTCTATAAGAAAATGAGTCACTATCAGTAAGAAGTGGAAAGGGCTGATTCATGAATATATGTAAAATTTTGTATTACAAATATTTTAATAAAGAAATTATCTTCAATCTTGCAGCTGTGTGACATAAAACATATAAAATGATTTCAATATTAATTCAAATTGAATTTGAACACAGTGAAACACACATTAATAATCCCTTCTGAGTCGAAATATTTAGAACACACTTTATGATTTCACTTAAATAAGACTCAAATGAAAAACCATAAAGTATGTCGACTCGAAGAGATTATATAAATGCATATTGGTTTTCTTGAACAAACTTTTAAAAGCATAGATATTTATGAGACATTTATGGGTAGTGATTAACTGTTTTCAGGGATATCTTAAGATCTTGCCAAGAAGTTTCTGGGTGACCATTGCAGCATTTTGTTATTTCATCACATTTGGAATTTATCCGTGTGTTAATACAAGAGCTGGAAGATCAATATTATCTACTGTTAGATACAGTAGAGTTAAAGAAAAGCATAAAAAATCCTACATGAATAAATTGCAAATAATCTGAAGTTATTTGGGCTTAATACCAAATGGCCTAGAACTCGTACCAGAAGAATAATAAACAGGAGATTGAACAATGTTCTGGGAGGAGAGCAGTTCTTGTGAGAGCTTTATTTCACCTTTTTTATGCTACCATCTGGAGCAGTTTTTATGCAGCTTACATGCTTCACACTTTTGTATTTTATATTGTTTCAGGTTGGTGCTGTTTGTGAGGTTAAGCATCCTGAGAAAAAGGAATATGTTGAGGCTACCATAAATAAAATTCAAGATTGCAGTCAGTATACTGTCGGTAAGTGCAAGATTTATCGCAAATAATCCTTTTCTGCTAGTATTATCCAAGTTTGTTTCTAAGTAATCTAGTAAATATTCCCGAGTTGCTGTGTAACCAAGTGGCTTGAATAGTTTCAACCTTGCCGTTACTCAACTATCAGGCAATTTACCCCTACAAAAATAAATTCTATCAAAAAACCAAGCTAAATTATGTTTCTGCCCGATTTGGTTCTTCATTTCTTACTTATTTTCTTCAACCATTTTCTTTTTACCTTAACTGAACAATTCCCAAACTCCAATATTTTCTGCCTTGTTTTCATATTCATCAACTTGTTTCCCCTTATCTCTGTTGGTAAGTTATCCCTCTTCTCAATCCTAAGTTTTGCTCTCATTTCTTTAGTTTCTCTACATTCTACAATTGCATGCCAGTAACAATCTTCTATTCCACACATTGGACATTTCTGTATATTTAAACCTCCTCTTATTCCTTTCAGATTCACTACCCCAGTCCGGGCCGATGAGATTCCCTCCCTCATCTACCTGTCACCTTCATCCACATAATTCTCTCTATTTCATATTTCCTTTAACCCCCTATAAACCATCAATGATTATGTACTACTAAAATTTCCTGCCTTTACATATCATCAATTCTTTGTTTAATTTCCCACCAAATACCTCTTTCATTGCTTTATCATATCACAACATACCCAAACCAATTGTTTCCATAATCTCATTAATTCTACTAACCCAAGTATTTTCTTCCCTCAGTCTCTCTTGTGTCACTAGACAGTGTTTCAAAATACAATTCTCTTCTAAACTCTGAATCCTAAACCAATATTTCAGGGATCTTGTCATTATTTTACATTTACTCCCTACTTTAGCTAATTCGGCTTGTGCAACCCCGTTTGGTGAGCTTTTTGATAGGCCCATAATTTGTTTGCAGAAATTCCTGTGAATCAAGTCTACATTTAGCCATCCCTCATCACTATCCCAAATTTCTACCCCAAACATCATTTTAGCCTCTACTACTACTGTATATATTTTCTCAAACTACTTATATGCATTTCTACCTACAGGCAGTAATAGCTTTCAAAGCTAACCTGCCTTTTGCTAGAACCTTTCTTTGTTGTTCCCTGCTCCCTCCGTTCTTGTTAAGTATAATACCCAAATAGTCAAATTTAATAACTATCTAAGTATCTGCTCCCTCCCAATACCATTTCTCACTCTTGCGTAACTTGTTTCCATTCTTAAATACAATGATTTTTTTTATTATCGAATATTTATTCTTAGTCCCCACTTCTTGCAGAATTTAGCAATAGCTTTGATTGATTTCACTAGATTCGTATTATAATTGACCCCACTACCAAATCTTCTGTATATAATAGTCCCGGAATCTCAGCATTTTTAATTGTGGGCATGTGGGTATTAACTTTTTAACTTATCCTTGTCTTAGACCTGTTGTCTTCAAATTATTTGGAGTCACCCTATTCTGGACAATCTTCATACATTACTCATTTTCATAGTATACATTTTTTAATGCTTTTATAAACTAATCACTAACTCCCATCTCATTCAATTTTGACCATAATGCCTTGCAGTTAATTGTATCAAACACCTTTTCAAAATCCACAAACAACATATATAACCTCCCTCTTTTTTGGCCGATATTTCTGTACCATTTTTTCTGAAGTCTGCTTGTAACTCGGATAATTTATTTTCTTGTTCTGCCCAATTTTGAAGCTTTTCTGCCAAAGTGCCCATATATAGCTTACCTAAGACTGATAATAGACTGATTCCTCTATAATTAAATAGTTTGTTGTATCACCTTTTCCTTTAAATATGGGTACTACAATTACTTTTCTCCAACCTTTGGGAACTTAAGTCTCTTCATATATGAATGAAATATCTGTGCCAATAACATACCTATTATCATCATGATCCCATGCCCTCCAGAATACCCCTGGAATTCTTTTAATCCTGCAGGCTTTATTTCTTTTTATTTGCTCCTTTATTTGGTTTATATCAATTTGTCTATTCCTCAGCATTGATATTATTCATATTTACTCTCCTTTTATATAATCTCCTATCCACATTGTTTTATTGTCATTTGTTCTCATTGCCTCCTGTATTTTCTTACTAATATTCTGACCCCATTCTTTCTTTTTTGCCTCCAAGAGGGATTTATATTCCCGCCTTTCTATCATAAAGCTTTATCTTTCTGCCTATTCTCCTGTTTGCCTCCATTCTTTCAACTCTCCTTTACCAATTGTACATTCATTATCATACCAACCCTCCTGTATTTTGTTACCCATTTCTCTCACTATCATCTTAACATCTGCTTGTTTAACCAACCTCTCTAAAATCTCCATTATTTATCCTATTTTCCCTACATTCATTAGAGCTTCTGCATTGAGCTTAAATGATCTAAAATTAACTCCTAATTCTCTTATGGATCCTGGTATCCTCTGATCATTCCATTTATATCTCTCTAATCTATGTCCATGTTTCTTAACTTGCACCACTTTCCTAAACTGGTTTTGAAATTTCCCTTTTAATGAGAAATGACATTAGTAGTCATTTTAGTACATACTTAAATCCAGACACTTAGTACATACTAAATCCATAACCTCAAAATCTGTCGGTATCCTTCTAATGCTAGTGTAAGTAACATATAATCAACAATGCTTTGACGATTATTATTTATAAAAGTAAACTTGCCCCTAGAATCTTTCTTTCTAGTACCATTACAAATCGTCAGATTATGTTTATCACATAAGTTGAGTAACTTATTTCCTTGCTTATTATATATTTTATCTTTACTAACCCTTTCCAATTGTCTTCTTTCCCAGCATCATTTTCTAGGTCAACAAAATGTACTGAACCCTGCTCTATTCTTGCATTAAAATCACCTTCGATAATAAAATTTTTTATCCATGTTTGTTTTGCAGCACCTCCTTGTTCTTTCCTAAGTTATGGAACAAATTTGGGTTATAGAACTCTGAAGAATTTGGTGGGTTCTATACTGTTGCTAAACACACTTTTTCACTTCCACGTGTTTGACTTATTTCACACCATAGAATTGAATTATCCCCTAAATCATTAAACACTTTCACTGGCAAACTTTGTTTTAAAAACACATAAATTTCCCCTGACAACCATCCTTTAATTTTATTCTTAGTACTGGCTTTACTATAGAACTTGAAGCCATTAAGCTGAAGTTATATCTCTTTCTAACCATGATTTCACTATTTGTTTCTAAATAACATTTAAAGTAATGGCAATTTATTATGTTTCTCATCTACATCACCATAAAAACAGAACAAGTATCATTGTTGCCAAATCTCCTATTACATTCAGAAACTTAAAAGAGATTTATTTTGATGATGTGTTTTAGTTTTTGATGACGGTGATATTACAACATTAAGGAGAACTGCGCTTTGTTTGAAAAGTGGACGTCATTTTGCTGAAAGTGAAACATTGGACCAACTTCCCTTAACTCATCCAGAGCATTTTGGAAACCCTGTGATAGGTGGACGTAAAGGAAGAAGAAGTCGACAGACTCAGTAAGTAACTTTATTATTAAGCAAGTAGTTTGAGAATTAATATGTAATTATCCTTACAAAACAGTCATTACCGGTAATATATTTCACATGTTTTGCAGCATATTTGGAATAATGTAATACAAATGGCTTTAATGCTGTGAGTAATGGGGAGCTTTGCTATTAGATAATGAGATATTGTAACTGTTAAAAGTTTTAATAGGGGCTGGGATTACAGTAGAATTGGCTATGCATTCTGTAATGGATTATATAGAGATAGTCAGACACATTTTCAGACATGACTCGCGATATGTATTTGTGAGCATTTTAATATAGGAATACATGCCCATAAACACTTTAATCACACTGAGGTACAATAAAATAATTAAATAGTTACAGTGAGTTAATAAGATGCCATTGAATAGATTATTAGCTCCCACAGTTTTGGAATATAACTTATGTTTTTTTTTTACATTATTTTATATCAAGGAAATGTTATCCTAACTTAAAACTGAGAATGTTTAAATATTAACGATTTTGCTTAACATATATTGTGCCATGTGAATCCTACAAGAGGTATTTATTGTTAAAACCGAACTTATATCACGATAAACTAAATTACTCCATTTGCTGATAATTTTAATGTTAATTATTCATTGTTTAAAATCAATGAGTGCACTATTTCAAATATCCCTCAATGCCTCGTGGTTAATGTTATTTCATTTCAAGTATCGTCCTATTTCATTGAAGTGTTGTAATATCATGCGATACATTAAATTTTGATGTGGCATTATGCAATGCAGTGTGGTTAGGTCACATCATGCTGTCATACAATTAATATGCTATCGTGAATTTGTACCAGGAGGCAAAAGAGGCACAGTGACCTGTTTGATGAATTTTCATCTAAACTGATGCAGCTATTTAATAACTTTAGTGCTCTACAGCATGATAACAAAGTGACATATATTCCCTATATGAACATACCCAAGTATTCCTCTGAGTCATGCCTGAAAATAGTTTGGTGTTGTTTTGACTCATTCTTTGTGTTTATTTGGTATTTAATTTTATTTGGATTTTGATAAAATAAACCACACCACACTTATGACAAAACAATTGGTTTTACTGTGGGGATCTGGGAAGCAAGTTGACATTGCAAATAGGATGCCATGCTGTTCTAAAACTATTCATCACTTATTGCATAATCAGCTCTTCTATACTATAATCAAAGCCTAGATTAGTCACACCATTTTTAATCTCCACATTGTGTCAGTATTTAGGAGCGGTGTGTGTTCTCTTGTTATCAATGCACACTTAGTACCACCATGATATGCATGGCTAGCTCACAGTTTGTTATTATAGCTGGATTTTTCAGATTGATACTTCTGGGGTGTGAATTTAAATATATCAAAGTCACACTGGATAGTAATCTACAAAGTTTATTAATATCTTGTTATTAACACACAACTGCATACTTTTTGATAAAATGAACTCTGAGAATATTATTAGATGTAGACTGGATTCAAGACAGATGTGATGGAATTTATATTTTTCTCCCAACAAATGTGCTTTAGTGGGAAGGTTTCTATCGTGATTGTTAATGCCAACAATAATTTTTGAATTTATTACCAATAGGTAATGATAGTAACCTTATTTTATCTTTGTCCTGGTATAAATCATATAATATATTCCTATACGGATACTAATTCAAACTCATGACTTCACCATGACTGATAATTTGTAACTTCTTTCCACGAAATATAAGGCACTTCCCCTCCCCACGGAATACAAAACACAACTAACTAAATATTTTGAAATATAAACCATCACTTATTACAATGGATTGTAATAATACTATTCATTACAATGAATTATTTTCAACATAAGTATAACTTAATGAATAAAATTCATTAATTTCTATTAAATCTCAACAAAACTCTCACGTGTTTCATTCTTGCTATACATCATTGTTGTTACGTTTGCCATTGGTTGATTTTTTTAATATTACAATTTTCTTTATTTGTAGTTAACCTATTCATATTCTTGACTGTGTGTGTGTGTGGTCCTTTGAACTGTTATATTTATATTATTGAGTATTGTCATAAAGGCCAACAAACATTAAAACAAACTTTATAATTATCCTTATCTGATACATGAAATCTATACAAATGAGCTTACCGAACTTATATGTTTTAAAACATATTACCAATGAATATTTGTTATTTGAATTAAAAATTAAAGCCTTTACCTAACGTAAAAACATGTTCAAATGAACTTATTAAATTTATTGATTAAAAACATATCAATGAATGTTTGGAGCTTTAAATTGAATAATATACCTCTATCTAACGTAATAACATATGCAAATGAACTTCTTAAATTAATATAGCTAAATAACTATTGCCATTAAATGTTTGGGAACATATATATTGAACATTATAGCCTTTACCTAATATAAAAACATGTGAAAATGAACTTATTAAATTAATATAATTAAACAACTGCTACCAATGAATGTTTAGGGCCTTGAATAAGATACTTTCAGCTTCAACCTGTACCAGAGCTAGCAAATGAAATTTTGTTTAAAAATTTGTACAGCAGCACTATGTAGGCCTTTAGCTATAGGTAATTTTTCGAAAGTTAAAACTGTGCTGCTGTCGCCCCCTTATCATGTTCCAATAATCAAAAAATGCTCTTTGCAAATTTTCAGCTTAATAAGAGTTGACGCTCATGGACCATGAAGGTTTGAAATTTTAACGTGGAAAGTAATATTCTTCTAATGTTATTAGATAAACATATATTATTATTTTATGTGCTTCATTCCCTTATTTTGTAACTAAAGATGATTTCTTTGATAAATGATTTTTCAATTATTGCTTTAGAACTACTGTTTACAGCCTATGCTGGTATGAAGTGACTTTCATAACTCATTTTTCCTAAAAATGCCATCAACTTCTTCAGGTAGTTTGTTGCACAAGTTAAGAAAAGACTTTTATGTGCCTGTTGGCTACATCTCCGATCAAATTGTCAAAGCCAAACTACCTTCGAATGGCAAGTTTTAAGCATTTTTTCCTACAATATGAAAGTTGTCAAAGGAAAGTACATCATTGGTGATTCAAAAATTTTTCATTATATAGCAAGAACCATAAATTCCTACTAGAACAGACCACGCCATTATAAGTTATTCAAACTATTCTAATTTTATCATGAAATTAAACGTTTACAGAAAAATTTGACTAGAACTGCCACCAAGGAAAAAGAAGAAGAAAAAAGAGTTCTCTTTGACATATCTCATTCAGATGCTTTTGGACACCTCTTTGACACACGTCATTCAGATGCTCATTCAAGTATATTCTGCACCAAAATGATTTTTCTTCATTTACAAACATTGAGTTTTTTTTTTTTGTAATTCCTGGTACAAAAATGAGATTTCTCTTCATTAGATTTTCTGTCAGCACCAATTTGCTCTACAAAGATCCTTAAACTTGGAAGAATGATGCTGGTTAAAAAAGTGCAATTTGCAATTGAAAAACTAAAGAAGATAGTTGTTGTGAATGGCAGTGCAAAAAGAAGAGTCAAACTCATTCAGAATCAAGTAACTGAGAAACAATTCGTTTTACTGATCAATGCCAAAGAAAAAATACCCAACTGCTACCAATTCCTCTCTTAGAAAAAAATAATGTTTTGATTATATAGAAAGTATTGTTTTAAATGAAAAGGGACTTCTCTTATAAAAGCTGTATGTGTTACTAAAATAACCTATTATTTCTTACATTTCTCATGTTATTTCAGTAATTTTTCAAATTAAGTTTTAGTAAAATTTATTCAGAATTTTTTTAAACAATTACTGGGTTTTTCTGGATTTCTGCTTAAATTGCTCTAAGAACAAAAAAGAAAATGGTCAAGATAAGGAAGAGTATGAGTATACTGCTTTTGTATGGAATTGATCTTTGCATATACTTTATTCCAACTTCAAACCATTTGAGGGCCACCAAGCAGTTGTCTAACTGAGCTGAAAATTTGCACAGATTGTTTTTTTGGTGGAAGTTAAACTTTTAGAAAGTTGAAAAATAAGGACCACACTCATATATAAATGGATGAGCTACTCATAAAACTAGGTTAAAAAAATCACATTTGTAAAAAAATCAAAGGATATATTAATTAAAATGTAAATTGGAAATTGCACAGTGAAGCTAATCATATAATTGATATCATTGTATGATTCAGTTGAATTACACTCTTAATGCTTCAATTACTTGTCAAGTAAGTGAAACATTAAGAGTGTGTTGTTTAACTGAATCATACAATGATATCAATTAAAGGATATATTACCCACACTGAAGAGAAATGTAAGGTGAAGTATTAACTTTTTAAGGAACACAGTTTCATGGTTTGTAAGCTCACAAGAAAACTTATCCTACTCTCCCATTCTGATCCATGCACTATTTTTATAGCCATAAGTGAGTAAATTGTTATATATAAAATAAGTGCATTTAGGCAAAATTTAATGCCAATGACTTGCTGTTAACATGAACATGGAAAATGAACAAAAAAAGGATAAGCATAATTGGGTTATCAAAGAAGCAGTATCATTTCCCATTGGTGTTTGTTTTAGATGCAGAGGAGAATTCAGGGAATTGGGAATTAATCATTTTGAAAATTGAAACCTCAATGTGGAATAAGTGCCGTATTATGATGCATTTTTTTAATTTACTTTACAGTGAAGACAGTAGTGATGATGAAGGTGCACCAAAGAAAGGCAAAAAGAAAGAAGAGAAAGAGGCTG
This sequence comes from Metallyticus violacea, assembly GCA_030762175.1. Classification (NCBI taxonomy): domain Eukaryota; kingdom Metazoa; phylum Arthropoda; class Insecta; order Mantodea; family Metallyticidae; genus Metallyticus; species Metallyticus violacea. The sequence goes on from CM060830.1 coordinate 45,131,536, forward strand.
ATATTGGAAAGGTAGTGTGTGTTGAATTGGGAGACAAGAAAAAGCAGAAGGATAATTGGTTTCCAGGACTTGTGGTAGCTCCTACAGCACAAGATACAGTTAGGATAAGAGTGAAAGATGAATATCTGGTTCGGTCCTTCAAGGATGGCAGATAGTGAGTAATATAATTTTTTTCTATATAGTGCGTAAGTCTTTAAAATAGTAAATGTGAATGGCATGTAAATGTAGGAGGGCAAATCAAATAAAACAATTTTGGGGAGAGGATCATTTAGTGCAGTGAAATGAAATAAAAAATGGGATACATCTAATTTTTCTACAAAATTTCCAGATTTACAAACACTTGGATTATAATTAAGTAAAATTGTACTTACGAAGCTGTAGACTATGGATTATAACTTTCATTTTCCACAGTTTCTTATCCTTCTATGAAACATTTGTGCCATTCACATAATTTGTCTTAGACAGTATCTTATCTTCAAAGTATGCCCTTAATCTTTGCAAAATTTTGGCCGATTTTATGCTATGTCCTATGACAAATGCATTGCTCAGTGGATTATTGCACCTCTTACTTTGACATGGTGCTACTGACAAATTAAAGGCTATGTGTGGCAAACCAGTTTATTCCCTACTTCTGAAACCTCATCTGTAACACCTCAAAGGCATTTCTCATTCTGTAGTACTCACAAAAGGTAAAATCAAAATTCTTGATTTGCCCTCACAGAATTAATTGGGAAGATTGTTCAAAGATCATTATGCTACACAGTTCTACAATGTAGCATAAACTGCTATCTTAAGAAATTGCTCTGTAATGGCATTACATCAAATGAAGTGGTTGTATAACCACAGTTTGCCATGTAAAATTTTTCAACGTGTTTAAGGTCTATTAAGGACATGTCAAAAAGTTAGCCATTGGAATTTGCACCATTCACAAAGAAAATTAAACATAATAAAATAAGATGTAACACAAACTAAGTAATATGTAGGTATTCACAATGGAAGAACACAAATGTAAATATTAGTCAACCCCCCCCCTCCCCCCCAAAAAAGGTGATGATGAAAATGATTGAAAATGGCTGCTTCTCGGCGGACAGCAATAGCTTATATGCATATGCACAGTGCAGTAACTAATTTGCATGGTGCAATATAGGCAAGGTTAGCTTTCATATAATGCAGTTAATTTTTGTTCATCGACACCATTCTGGAGCAACTGAACTTCAGCTCTCTCTACCACAGAGCTCTACAAACAGAGCACCTGAATCCTGATTGGTTGATTTCTTAAGTTTAAGTTAGACATGATGCAAAATCTTAAACTTTGCAAGTTTCTAAGTTTACATCTAATTGTATTTTTATATAATTGAAAACATTTTATGATACAGTCGAACTACACACTCTTATGCTTCACTTACTTGTCATTATCGTAGACCAGTTTCGAGAACAGGTTGTTCTCATCATCAGTTCAAATCTCCGACTGGTGGATAATTTGTTGTGTTGTGGGTATTCTGTTCTGGCGGAGGTGTGATGAATTTAAAGTTTATATTTTCATCGCTGGAAGTGTCAAAATTCATTAAACTGTCTCTGTATTTGTAAATGTATATTTTCTCCCATGTTGCTAATTCTATAGGTCCTTGCACTGATTTTAAATAATTTTGCTTTGTGCACTATATCGTGGCTGTCCAAAAATGAAATGCCACTGCTGATTTCTCAATTTGCTTGTATTTTATGTTCCTGAAATGTTCTTTTAACCGTGTGCCTATGTTTCTCTTTGTTTTCCTTATGTAGATTTTTTCACATTCTTCACAACTTATTTTGTAAATGCCTGATTTTTTTCTCCTGTGGAATACTGTCATTAACATTGTCTGTGAGAAGATGTTTAACATTAAACTTGTTAATCGGTGCCAACCTGATATTAAAATCTTTAAGAATTTTCTGAAACTTTTTTGTAGCCCTTGGATGATATGTGAATTTTTTAAAAAAAAATTTTTTATCTTTCTTTGCTGAAAGTGTTATTTCTTTTATAAGCTTTTGCCTCTTGAATTTATACTAGTTCTTTCATAAAACCATTTTTAACTGCTGTTTTTTCTATTTGTTTGTATTCTTTAAAGAATTCATCCTTGCTAATTTGTAGGTTAACTAGCCTGTGTGTTAAACTGTTGATAACTGCAGGTTTATGAGAAGTGGGGTTAAAACTGTCAGCTTTTATGTGATTGTCTGCATCTGTATCTTTTTTGTAAATTCCAAATTCTAGACTTCCTTGATGTTTCATTATTTTTATGTTCAAGAATGGTAACATGTTATCAGTTTCTGTTTCGTATGTGGACGATATATTTTTGTCTAGTAAATTCAAAAGTTTTATGGCATCCTCAATGAGCTTATTGTTAACAATGGCAAATATATCGTCGACATATCTGTACCATGTTTTAAATGTGTATGGGAAAGCTGTATTGATGTGTGTTTCAAACCTGCTCATGAAAAGGTTAGCTAAAAATGGAGATAAGGGGCTGCCCATAGTGAGTCCTGTTTCTTGTTTATAAAATTTGTCCTTGAAAGAAAAATATGATTGGTTTATGCAAGTTTCATGTATTCTTTTATATGAGCATCATTAATTCCACTTGTTTTTACCCAGTCATGTAAATAAATCAGGAGTTTTTCATTAGGTATGCTTGGGAATGATACTACGTCGAAAGATATTTTTATTTGTGTTGTATTTTTATGTTTACATGATTCATTATGAATTGTTCTATTACATACAAGCATGTAGTTTTTATGTTTAAGTTTATGCTACATTTAATTTTCATTGTGAATGGGGCTTATGCTTACTCTGTCTTAAAATTTTCATAATAAAATTCATTTTTTTTTTCAGAATCACCATTGGCTATTTCATTTTCTCCTTATTAATCTAGTCCATAGTCTAAAATCTCCCCATATGATTACCAAAAGCAACCACTAAGGAATCTTAAACTTGGCTCTAGAGGGCAATGTTTTACCAAAAGATTTCCAAAGGATTTGTGGGACTGGCAAAGACACCTCTTATAAATGCAAATTGTGCCTCCTCCTGAATGAGTAGTGCTACATGAAATTTATTGGCTCTCATATGTATATATTAGTTCCCTCTCGCAATACTGTTTTTCTTTTAACTTTACTCTACATGTAAATAAAATTATATGCCTTCATTTCACATTCAGAGGCAATATATATACACAAATGAAGGGTTATAACTATGGGAAATCCACTCACCATTCTTAGCAGATATGTCCATGGAAACAAAATTAGTTCTTTCCCACATATATATACATATTTATATTTATACACCAATGTCGGTACCATTATGTTGACGATGTCTGTGCAATAGTAAATGAAAAATGGAAAGAGGATGCAATTAAACTACTCAACCTGCAAGACAGCACCATTAAATTTACAATGGGAATAAAAAAATAACTTTTTCCCTTCCTGGATATAAAAATTATAAAAAATGACAATATACTGGAATTTGACATATTCAGAAAAGATACCCATAGAGATAATCATATAAAAACAACAGCCACAATCCAAAACAACATAAACTTGCAATAATCAATAACTTCACATTCAGAATAACAAACGTACCAATAAGCAAGGGAATACAAATTGGAACACCGAAAAATCATAGATATAACACAGAAAAATGGTTACACAATAGATCTGTCAAGAAGAAAATAGAAAAATTCAAGAAAAAAAAAACATTAACACACAAAAGATACAAAGGAGATCGTGTATGTGTGTGTGTAGGAAATTTAAATTCCATCTTTGAGTACATAAAAAATTCCAAAAGATTTTTAAAGATGCGAACATTATTTTGGCTCCAGTAAACAAATGCAGTTTAAGAAACCTCCTAAAACCAACACAAAAGACAAAATTCTGCCAGGAAAACAATCAGGCATTTATGAAATCAGTTGCAAAGACTGCATTATTTAATATATAGGTTAAACTAAAAGGAATATTACAGTACAGTTAAGGAACACATGAGAAATGTAAAATAGTAACACGGAAAAATCAGCAGTAGCATAACATTTCAAAAACTAATAGCATTATCAGTGTGGGAAAATATATTCATAAATGAAACCAAGGAAAGTTTATACTATGGATTGATAAAGAAAATTCAGTTACTTTTAATTTTTCCAACAACAGTAACCACGTCACAAAGTTCATAAAATCCACAGAGCGACATTTTAATACCATGCAAGGAAGCTGACATTGAAACCGTGCTGATAATGAAGGCAAGAGCTTTTGAAACATGTCAGAATAAGTGGAACAAAACTAGTGAAATTTGAGTGATTTCCTCATAAATAATTTGTTATATTAGAACTATACCTTTTGTATCTATATTCCCTGATTGGGTAAAACTGTTTGTTCCAAAGGTGTGGTTTGCTGAGCTTATGACACAACCTTACCAGTGATGATGTAGTTGATGGGATCATGTAAAGAAAGTTATAATGTAAGATATAATTAACTGTGTGGATGAACAAACTAATAACTCTCTTCTTTCCACCTGAGCAAAGTTGAGAGATAAAGCAAATGATAGTCACACATGTTAATGGTTCAGGCAAGCTTTAAAGGTTAACCTGAGAAGTAACCTCACACATAGCTCATTATAATGTGTTGTACAGATTCTAGATTTATCAACACTGTCAAGGATCGTACCTCATTTTTATGCTGATAAAAATATCATTTTTGTGATATTCTTTAAAGGATAAACTGTTGCATTAAATGACAAACTAGTTTGTGTTGCAATAAGCAGTTCAATGCTCACAAGCTGATGAGGGATGGCAATACGCATATAGTATTGTTGACATCTGAAGTAAGATAAAGAGAAACACAATATAACTGGCTGGCCAGCCTATAATTTATATTAAACCCACTTGAGCAATTCTCAGGACATTCAAAGAGGCTGCAGAATTTCTGGACAAACTTTGATTAATTATTGTTTCTTTATTGGTGCAGCTTATCATAATATGCTTTCCATTTTTATGAATAAAGTAATTATATTATGCTTGTCAGGAGAAGTAAAACATTGTGAAATAAATAATCTCCCAGTCATATCTCCGATCAGGGCTACTTCTGAATCAAAAGTTATATTTATGAAAAATATTGTAGAACAGGAGAATTTATAACTCTGCATTAATAAAAATTACATCATCATCATTATTAATATTGTTGGTGGTGGTGGTGTTGGATAATGCAAAGTCAGTGTAACAGCAATTTACTTCCATTAGATATGCCCTTTCAAGACAAAAAAATAAAATTAATAACTTCAGTACTGGGAAAAACTTTTTAACTATTTAAAAGTATCTTGGTTGAACATTACTATTATTACAAGTGTATTTTAATGGAAGAAGAGACAAAAGTTCACACATTTATTCTGCAATCAAATTTCAATCTAAAACAAAAATAATCATAGTTTAAACAACTCGAATTTTCTCCGTTAAATACAGTATAATATAACATACCATGCTGTTGGGTCCAAATAAGTGGAAAAATTTAGTGAAATTTGAGTTAGTTCTTCATAAATAATTTGCTATAATATACTATATGAGAATATTTCAAAATCCAACCATTTATGGCATTTTGTGACTATGTACAAAACATGGATTCATTGCTGTACACCAGAAATGAAAGAGCAATCTAAACAATAGGCCTTAAGAGCCTATTGTTTAGATTGTTTCCTATCTTTTAAAAGGGGAATGTGTTCCATCTATTGGAAAGGTAATTTCCTCTTTTTTTGGATTGCAAAATGATATTTTTTTTAATGATTCACTACTTAGGGATAGGCTGAAAACAATGATTGTGAAAAAAAAAATTGGGAATGGAAGGTATTGTTTTACCATGACATTGCATTGGTGAATTCAAGCTATGTCACTCAGGAAAATTGACTGAATTTCAATTTGAAATGCTTTCACATACACCCTATTCATGTGATCTCACTCCCTTGGACTACCACAGGTGGCCGAGGTCGTTAAAGTGCAGCTCTCACACTCGCGACTGTCCCTACGTTTCCAGGAATTTAGCCCAGAAAACAAATACATTTACAGCGAGCTGGAGGTCTGGGACTTGAATTCTGCGAGGACCATCCTCCCTGCCTGAGGTTTTTTCTGGGTTTTCCTCAGTTCTCATAAATGGCAAAAGCCGAGGAAGTACCCTAAACTTAGACCTGGAACAATTCCTTCCTTAAAAATAAATCCTTTCCCTTTTTATCATTTCATCTCGTGTATCATCAGTGTCCATCACCTGTGGTGCCTCTGTAGCAAAAATGGGCATTATACACCATTCATTCACTCCCTTGGATTATTATCTGTTACCAAAACTTTCCTGGCTGAACACAAAATTTAGTCAAATGAAGAGGTCATACAGGAGGTAAACAAGCATTTTGAGGGCCTCAAAGAAATCCACCTCTAAGAAGGTATCATAAACCTGGAGAAACGGAGCAATGTATTAAACTTTGAGGGAAATGAAATATATTGCAAAACTGTAAAGATCGCATCAATTCATCATACCTAACCATAGCAGGGCACCCTAAGCAATACCTGTATTAGTAATGCTGGAGTCAATTAAGACCTTAAAACTAATTTATTATGCTCTTTTCAACTCAATAGTGAAATATGGTGTAATATTTTGATTTTTAGTGGTTTTACTTTAAATCAAAATAAGATCAACGATAGTTTCAGTGTGGATTCCGACATTCCATAAACATATGGTATAATATTTTGGAAAAACTCGGTTAAAAGCGAGCATGTCTTCCTATTACAGAAATAAGTCAAATAATCGCTTGTATACCTAGTAGATATTTATGCAGAAAATTCTGCTTCTGGTTTTTGATATTTTGGATAAGTTATTCTAGTTGTTGCTTTTTCATTTTTATTGCAACTATTTATGCAGATGTACGTGATTATTTTTTGTAAATGTTGAATGTGTGCTACTGAGGTAATTGTAAATGATGAATTCTATATTCATAAGTCTCTGAGATTGCTTTGCGAACTGGCTGAATACTCCAGGAATTAAACTAAACTGAACTGAACTTAATAATCTCTTCTGACTCAAAATATTTAGAACACTCTTTATGGTTTCACTTACATAAGATTTACTCAGGACATGTTTCGTGGAACAATTGTCCACATTATCAGCTGTTAAATGCCTGTTGGGTCATTTTGTTCTATAAAGCATGTCCCAAGTAAGTCTCATGTAATTGGAACCACAAAGTGTGTTCTAAATATTTTGACCCAGAAGATATTAATGTTGTATTTTCACTGTGTTTGATTCCAAATTGAATTAATATTTAAATTGAACTTGTTCTCTTTAATTAAATCAAGTTACTTATCAAACACCCTCATACCTGAGTGAATACAGACTATTGGTGTGACTATGAATTGAAATTCAGTGCTTTAAATTAAATAATGCTGTGACTTTGTATATTTTTTTAAAAAAAATATTATTTCTGGAACTAATGTCATTTACAGGTTAAAAGCTAATGCCCTCCAATCATAGGTTTCTCTTTTGTTAAGTCTTTCAGTTGTGGAATGCACACAATAAAGCTGATTATTTGTGACTGTGCCTATTACACCAAAAGAGTTATAATTGTTTTCTTTTCTTTCAGTTTTACTGTACCAAAGAAAGAAGCAACTGAATTTACCAGAGAAATTGGAGCTAAAGTTGATAACAACACGTTAAGAACAGGTAGATGTTTGCTTACTCATATGTGATATTTTCGAAGGTATTTAAATTTGAAAGTTCCTTACACATTATACACAAAATATCCACAACGTAAATATATGCATTAACATTTATGATCTTAGCTGTGGAGAAAGCTCTGATGTATCTGGACAAGGATGAACTACCTCCGCATTGGGACAGGGATTTATTGTTTGGAATGGATGAGAGCAGTGGCAATAGTGACAGTGATGGTGGCCTTGATTCAGATGTAAGTAAACATTATTATAGCTAATTTCTCAAAGAAAAATGTATTACTACATCAACTTGTAATTTTAAGTCTCTCATGTTTGTTTGACAGTTACAACAGAAACAGTAACTTTGCAATTTTCCATTAATAATAAGATGGGAACTAAATGTTCCCGAAACCGGTTCCATACATTTATGAAAAGTAAGTGAAGCTTTAAGAGTGTGTAGTTCAACTGAATCATACAATGATATCAATTAATATGATTGGCCTCACTGTGCAAGTTCCAATTTACATTTAAGTATATAAAACTTGTCATCTTGCCATAGAAGAACTCTACTAGCTCGAAATATAGCGATTACAAGTGTGACTTTCTCGTAGTGTGCTATCCTTTTTTGCTTTTATATTTACTGTTAATTTATTTTATATATATATATAAAAAGTAACACTATTAACAATGTAACAGATTAACAGTAATTATAACAGTAGAAAGAATAAAACATTAATAGAAAGTCACTTGAAATCGCTATATTTCAAACTCGTCGAGTTCTTAATATATTAATCTTAATCACTATAGTATGACTTTCTAGTAGTGTTTTATTCTTTCTACTGTTTTAATTACTGTTAATTTGTTATTTATATATATATAATTAACATTTCTTATCCATTTTTCCCATACTTTACCTACTTAAATCCACATCTCTTTATGTAATTATTGCTTTTGAATGCTTGGAATTGTTTCATGACAGTATCTCTATTCCACTTTAGCCATATGTATTTCATCTACAATACTGGTTATCATTCTACACTGCACGCAATCATATTCCTTTGTTATTAACCAATTTGTAATCCCATCATCTTCATTACTCATGCAAACTCTTTTCGCTCTATTTTGTCGCAAATTTCAATATATTTTTCTCTCTCGCATTCACTTTTCACTATGGTGTACAGTTTCAGAAATTTTCTCTTTTAAAACAGCAGGATTTCACTCATCTTTTCATGTACTAAATCCTAAAGCTCAATTTCTTCATATAACCGTAGTCATTGCACTCTTTTAACTTCAATACTTCCACCAATTCTAATTCTGTTTCAAATATCTTTTATTTGGCACTTCATGTGTTTCTCTCTTTAATTTTTTCTTGAAATTTTCATAAAAATATGTAAGAATGTTTTCTTAATTCAATCTTATTTTATACAGTCATTTCCATAAGGGTACCTTTGCTATTGAATCTTTCCAATTCCTCCCTTGAGGGGGTGAATCTCTACGTAAACTTACAATTTGTCTAAAAAAGAACATACATATCAAATTACCATTTTGCCACTGTTTTTGTACACCAAGTTTAAATCCCATAGGGTATGAGCCTTCAATATTGTATTATATAACTTCCCAAATGCATTATTCACATTCACATTTCAGAAATTTTCTCCTAGCAAGTCCTTAATACATTTATGGCTAATTTAGCTTTGGCTAGTATAATTTTCTTTTGCTCATTCTGTTATCCATTACTACTCATTTTCTTACTACCTCTGCTGCCCATTAATCTTCTATCTTTCATTTTTTCTCATTCTGCAATTTAATGCACATTAGCACATATATGAGAGATAAACAAAATGATTTGAGAAAAGAGCCATTCAGCATGTTAGGTAGCTGAAAGACATATGGCATTTCCTTCATTGAAGCAAATATTAAAAGCAGTTCAATCTTAGTATGCAGTTTTAATTCATTAACCACAGGTTATGAAGTATAGCGAAGGAAATAATGTGTGAGTGTGCATCATGAGGTTCCCCCCCAACTCAATGCAAACTCATTTGCCTGAGCAGAGTATTGGAATTTTACAATGAGAAGCACGAGTGGTAACATAGTCTGTTTGCAATATCTGCACTGATAAATTGATAATGAAAGTGAAGATGGTGGTTAAATGATGGAGCAATGATAGAATGAGTGGCAGTGGAAAAACCAAAGTACCCAAGCACAGCTCTCTCCCTCACAGATACCTCTTAATAGCCCCTGGCATTGTACCTGGAGCAACTCGGTGGGAAGCAAACAGTCTAACCACTTATCCACAGCACTGCCTGCAATAGGAAACATAGCTTAGCAAGAATGAATTAAATGAGCAATCTGAGATAGCTTTTTAAAGCAGTACATTTGATGCTGCCTTGATATATTTTTCCCTGCCTTATTTTAATAAATATTAAATTTTGAAAAACTGCAAACTGGTTTTGGGCATGTTTGCTGAGGGTTAGTGCAATATTCATCCCCATTTGCTGCTAGGTGTCAGCTGACTAAAGTTTTAATCTTCTGTTCCAGTTATAACATGAAAAATATTTTTGCAACATGCTGTATTAAAATTTTTAAAAGTAATTGTGGAACTTATTTAATCTTTTGTTTTAAGCCCAAACTCCGCTTCTATTATTATTATTATTATTATTATTATTATTATTATTATTATTATTATTATTATATCAGAGGGTTGGAACAATGTTCATCCCCATTTGCTGCTAGGTGTCAGCTGACTAAGTTTTAGTATTCTCTTCCAGTTATAATATGAACAGTCTTAAAGGAAAAATATTTTTGCAACATGCTGATTAAAATTTTTAAAAGTAATTGTGGAACATATTTAATTTAATCATTGTTTTAAGCCCAAACTCTTCTATTATTTATTATTATTATTATTATTATTATTATTATTATTATATAAAAATTCTGAAAATCAATTCTAAATCTTTTCTCACTTCTCAAGAGAATTGTCATCTTTGAGCTAATAAAATATATTATGCATACCACTCATAGTTTCTCTTTATACTGCAAAGCAAATACTGTTAGAATATTAGAAGAAAGCTTGGTTTCTTGACATTCTTTTTGTTTTTTTCCTCCTCCCCTTTATCTTTGCCAACTTTTTTTTTAATACTAACATGCAATAAATTAATTTTACCCTTTGTTCTATGATTTTGAGGTAAATCTCTTTTTTTTTAGAGTTCTGATGATGAGCCAAGAGAAGAAAAAGATCACTTCGTTGCCCAGCTTTACAAATTCATGGATGATAGAGGAACTCCTATCAACAAGGGACCTGTTATAGGCAACAGAGATGTTGACTTGTACAAATTGTTTAAGGTACCTAATTTAAGTTGTGTGTGTGTTTTTTTTTTTTAACTCTACATACTAGGTGTTAAGGAAACAAGTTTTAGGATATTGCAAACTGTAGAGTGCTCAGGGGGAAGATATGTTAAATAAAACGTGTTTGTTCTGGAGAATCAATTTTAAATTACCAAGAGGAGGTATTATTTTACTGATTTCCACTACAGACTGCACATAACATAACAAGAATAAAACTATTCTTCTTTATCTAAGCCTAATCAAAAATATTGCCTGTCGTTTATTTATTTATTTAGATGTTTAATGCCCGTTTTTACTACTGAGGCATATGCCGTGGACACTGATGATAAATGAGATGAAATGATAAATTGGGAAAGGATTTTTTTATAAAGGAGGAAGGTCTAAGTTTAGTGTACTTCACAAACAAACTATTAAAATAAACAATTTACATTTCCATATTCTGAATACATGTAAACATTTCCCACTTAATCACTTTCAATTTATGGAGTTGCAATCCTTCCATACCCCATTACAATTAACACTCCTAAATAGTGCATTTGTCAACATTGTTACCATTTGTCTTGCCCACCTTCCATGATCATTTTCTAATTATCCTGATCTATTTTCCAAGTTTTATTTATTTATTTTATATTTTCATCTGATTTTAGATTTAAAATTCTCCTTATTTCAGTTGGTAAATTTTCCCACTTTTGTAAAAGGAGCTGCCCCCTCCAAAACTTGGATTGCTTACATACTAAAATACAAATCAAAGTACTATCTAGTTCTTCACACATTGGACATTTCCCCTTAGTATTTCCATTTCTTATCCCACTTATATATATTGCTCCTGTTCTAAATCAGCCAGTCCTTCCATCCCAGCAGAAAATAGTAATAGTAATTAAATACTTAAATTTCATACTCAATTTTAATTTTCATCTTAATACTTAATTTTGGCACAATAAATTTTGTACTCTCCCAAAAATCAAAGTTTTATATATATATATAACATTAAAATGTGATATTTGAAACTGCAATATTTGGAAGTACTGGAATGGGTCATTCTCAAGCCATGGCATTTTGAGTATGTTCATTTCTATATAATTCTATAAAATGATTATAATATATTCTCTTCTGCAGGCTAGGATTCAGTACAGAATATATGACAAGAATATGGTTGGTTCATTGCTATTGGGCAATGGAGATACTAATATTTATAATTTTTTCCCTAGCTTTCAAATAAAGAGCTTCCAAATTATTTTCTATTTGTTTGTCGCCATTAAGTTTGCTGCATTTCAATAGTTCTTTGTATAGCATAGCATTCACATGTTTACATAGTTTGCAGTAGTTGTCCTTCATTAATGTCAACAATATAAGGTAACCTACATTAATGTATTCAACTTTTTAACACTAACTGCACTTACTGTTTAAAAAAATTGGAGTATCTGGAGAGGTCCCTCCCATCATCGGCTGCTGAAGTCAAATTACTGAAAAAACTTCACAACCCAATAGAACTACCCACTTGGGAGAGAATTTTCATTTTCAAAAACAAGAATAACTTAATGAACTTTCATTTTCTGCCATTGGATGAACTCAGCAAGTTTCTACTAGAACTGCCAGAGACCGCCACAGGAACACATGGATAACCATCCACAATTTCGAACAATGACATTCAGTCAACAGCAGCCGATGATGGGAGGGACCTCCCCCGAAACTAGTTCAATTTTTTTATAAAAAGTGGAGTTAGTGTTAACAAGTTGAATACATTAATGTAGTATATATTACCACTGCATTGTCTACAGCTTCATAAGTACAATTTTACTTAAATATAAAGTAACAATTTTTGCTCTTGCATTGTGCATATTTTGAGCATTTATTTATACATAAATGCCATTATGAGTATAAAACTACAGCAGCATGTACAATATCAGTTAAATCGTCTGATAATGTACTTCTGTGTGATTATTAGAGCTCTGGTAGGCATATAATACATTTTATAGCTCCATCTCTTGCATGGGACTTAGAGGGACTCTATAAGATGACATTTGGCAGTTCTGTTTTAGTTGACCTGTTTTGTTACTAATAAATGAAACCTCTGTATGTCTAAGCCAATGAGCATATTGTTTTAGAGGTTAGGCATAAGTGAGAAGACTGGAGGGGGGGGTGCATGTTGCATTCACTCCCTCCAGAGACTGTCACCGGTGGCTGAGGTCATTAAGGCACAGACTCCTGAGCGGGAGGTCTGGGGCTTGATTCCCACCAGAACTGTCCTCCCTGATTGAGGTTTTTTCCAGGATTTCTTCAGTCCTTATAAATGGCAAATGCCAGGGAGGTACCCTAAACATAGATCTGGAACGTTTCCTTCCTTAAAAAATAATCCTTTCCCAATTATCAATTCATCTTGTGTGTTATCAGTGTCCACTGCCTGTGGTGCCTCAGTAGTAAAAACGGGTGGGGGGGTGTAATTATTAGACATCAGATTTTTAGGCACTAAAATTGTAGTTTTAAGTGCCTAAAATAATATCAAAATTTAATAAATGAGAACCTTTTTCAATAAAACTATATATTTTATGCACATATCACAAATCTTCAAACTGAGTTCCTTTGGGTGTTGCACTGCTTTTAATAAAGTGATATTCTTCTGAATTTCATGGTGTTCATGCCAAGAATGTGCTGCAACCGCTGCTTTTTCTATTTGTTCATAACACTGGAGAAATATTAAATACTGAGCTCTGGTGGTCTATTGATAAAGTTATACAGAATGTTGTCTGCTCCTGGGATATCAAAATTCATGATTGTATGATGATAATTTTTTATGAAAATCTCTTCGTATGCCGAGTTCCTTTGGGTGTTGCACTGCTTTTAATAAAGTGATATTCTTCTCAATTTCATGTTGTTCATGCCAAGAATGTGCTGCAACCGCTGCTTTTTCTATTTGTTCGTAACACTGGAGAAATATTAAATACTGAGCTGTGGTGGTCTATTGATGAAGTTATATAAAATGTTGTCTGCTCCTGGGATATCAAAATTCATGATTATATGATCATATTTTTTTATGAAAATCTTTTCATATACTGAGTTCCTTTGGGTGTTGCACTGCTTTTAATAAAGTGATATTCTTCTCAATTTCATGGTGTTCATTCAAAGAATGTGGTGCAACCGCTGCTTTTTCTATTTGTTCATAACACTGGAGAAATATTAAATACTGAGCTCTGGTGATGAAGTTATACAAAATGTTTTCTGCTCCTGGAATATCAAAATTCATGATTGTATGATCATATTTTTTTATGAAAATCTTTTCCCGTATACTGAGTTCTTTTGGGTGTTGGGCTGCTTTTAATAAAGTCATATACTTCTCGATTTTTGGAAGAACGCCAGGAAATCGAGAAGGATATCACTTTATTAAAAGCAGTGCAACACCCAAAGAAACTCAGTATATGGGAAAAAATTTTCATAAAAAATTCACTCATGAATTTTGATATTCCAGAAGCAGACAGCATTTTGTATTAGTTCATTGGACCAACAGAGCACTCACAGTCACTTACACCGCTAATTTAGATTTATCTTTTAGTCGTTCATGGTTAACAATGTTAGCAAGGTTCTCATGAAACATGTCGGAGGTTTTTTAAAAAAAGTTTTAAGAGTGGAACGTCAAGCATGTTTTAAGGTGTTGACATGATTTTAAGTAGTTTTACTTTTAACCTACCTAAGATTTTAAGGTGTTATATGATGTTAGGATAAAAAGTTTTAGGAAGTGGAGCTGCAGCAACCATTTACAAGGCAGCATCAGTACTAAACAACTTTTGATTCATCTATATTGCCTGAGTGCAACAACTGTAGGCATTTGTTTACAAAATAAACAATGCTTTACTATTCAATTTCTGAAGTTCCTTAACACATACAAGGTGCGGAATAGAAGATTCATCAGATTAAGTCCCCCCCTCCTTTTTTGTGTGTTGTGTGTATTTAGCACTCATTTTTACAGGTAGTGAACTTTGATGATATGTGGGATGAAATGATAAACTTGGAAAATGATTTTTTTTTTTTAAGGAAGGAAGCATTCCAGGCCTAAGTTTAGGGTATCTCCTCGGTATTTGCTATTTATGAGAACTGAGGAAAACCTGGAAAAAAGCTCATTCAGGGAGGATGGTCCTGGCAGATTCGAATCCCAGGCCTCAAGTTTCCCTACCATCATACTTAATATGTGTATATATACCGGATCGGATGTCTTACCTCTCTGCGAACTTAAATATTTTTAAAATGAAACAAAATGTGAAAAATCTAGTTGTACAGAAATATACCCATAGGGCTCATACAATGGGAGGGTGTGCACAATCCAGAAAATTAAAAATTGTTTTCAACAAAGATACAATTTTTTAATGGAACATGTGTGTTTTTCCTAGTGAACTGAAAACTGGAGGTCCAATTTTGTTTAACCTTATTTTGATTTAAAGTAAAACACTAAAAATCATGTCGTACATTCCTCACGAAACATGTACCAAAATTACTTTTATAAGTGTGTTTGTGAAACT
This sequence comes from Metallyticus violacea, assembly GCA_030762175.1. Taxonomy (NCBI): domain Eukaryota; kingdom Metazoa; phylum Arthropoda; class Insecta; order Mantodea; family Metallyticidae; genus Metallyticus; species Metallyticus violacea. The sequence continues at coordinate 45,147,083 of CM060830.1, forward strand.
TACAGAGTTTTAATATGACGACATGATTTTTAGTGTTTTATTTTAAATCAAAATAAGATTAACAAAAGTTTCATTGTGTTGATTCCGATATTCCATAAACATATAAACCAATTTTGTCTCACTGTTCTAAACCGCATATCTAATGGAATACTTCTGAAATAGGTAAACTGTTAAAGAGTGGCAGTGGATACACTTTGACATTACACAAGGAGTGTAGTCTGTACACAAGCATGGGTTGCTTGCAATGTTTGTGTAATAAAAGCATATAGTAAACAAACTATTATGGTTTTTACTTAAATGTAAATTGGAGGTTACACAGTGAAGCTAATCATACAATGATATCAAACTGTTATGGGTCTAGCACACTCTACTGCTCATTGTACTAGTGTCTCTTGATCAGTTCTTATTGATATTTAGAAGCAGTTGCAAGATGATAATACATTCTCAAGTAATGATTTGTTTCCGGATGAAGCTTCATTCACATATCTTGGTAATGTTAATTTGACGAGTATGCACTACTGGTCCATACAAAATACCACTGACTTGGTGAAATTGCTCATCAACGACAGTGGAATGTCAATTTTGGTATGGTATAATTGGCAACTGCATTGTAGGTCCCTATTTTTATGACAGCAATATGCATCATTTCTGCAAGACACTCTTGCATCAATATCTGTAGAAATGCTACAATCTGCAGCACTCACTTGTTCACCATCTGCTTAAGTGTATTGATGCAAACAGTGGCCACTTTGAACATCTGCTGAAGTGACACAGTTTCATCACATAATACATTACTGAGTATTATTTGTGAGAGGATATTCTGTGCTGAATAAAATTTACACATATGAAGTTTCTATGAGCTATAGGCCTCTAGTGACTTTGTTTAGGAAAGTAGAACCAATTTTATTATCAATAATTGGGCCTCTGGTTTTCAATTTGCTAGAAAAATCATGCATGTCCCATTTAAAAAAAAATGTAACTTTTGTGTTGAAAGTGGTGTTTTATTTTTCTGCATTGTGCATACTCTCTGATTGTGTGAACTCCTGACATGAGTACATTTCTGTGCAACTAGATTTTTCTTTCATTTTGAAAATATTTCAAGCGCAGAGTTAGGTGAGATACCTGGTGTATATACATGAAATCTTCATATTTGATCTACAGAAACCCATATATAAAAATTGTCTTATATCCTCCAGAATGGATGTTAAAATTTCATTGTACATTCTCCTATATAATTTTTTCTTAGGTTAGATTCGGTGGGGTTATTTTGTTTGCTGTATTTTTTTTAAAACTTTTAAAACCAGATTTTCAATTGCATCCATAGAATGTTGATAGCAACAAATGCCCTGGTTAATTCTACACAGGAATTGCTGCTGAAGCTGGATGAAGTAGGCTGTGTCAATAGAGTTTGTTTGCTTTGATTTTTCTGCTGACCTTTTGCCTTATGTCCTGTCCCTTGCATATGCTATGTCAGACAGCACTTCTTTTCTTGCCAAATCTAAAAAGTGTAGAAGTTAACTGAATTAAAATCCTAAATGTTGTATTGCCGTATTTCTATCACAAAGGGCAATTACTGGTTCAAACAACCAAAATCTAAATGATGCATAAATACTTTAACTATCTAAATTTAGAAACTTCAAGGGCCGGGTTCATCAACATATGTTAAAAATACACTAACAATGTAAATTATATATAATCTGTGGCCTGGTGGTGTTTATTTCTTTATAAACTGGAAATTATAAAGAAAAAAACACCACCAGGCCGGAGCCACAGGTCCTCATAGATGTTAGTTTCTCGTACCAGTCATCAAGTTGGTTGAAGATGGAGAGGATGTCTCTTCGAAACCAGTCCCACTGTATTTAAAAGTAAGTGAAGCATAAGAGTGTGTTAGACAACAGATTAGATATAATTTACATTTAAGAAGCTTCACTGTGCGAGTTCCAACAGAATTTTTTAAAAATGTCTTATTTTTCAAAATGAACACTAACAATATGTTTGTTAACATTGTATTGGTATTTTAACAATATGTTAAGACTCCTGCATTCCACCAAGCTTTTCCAGCAATGTTAGTTAACATGTTAATGTTCCTGAGTATTGCAAATTGCATGGATTGAGAAGGTAGTGTCATCCTCGAACAACTTCTGAACCAACCCTAATGTACTTTTGTTTGCATAGAATAATTCAAATATATGGCTCTAGCAAGGAATATTAAAATGAGCAGAGGCACAAAGTTGTTCTAACCTCCCTCCTATTTCATCTTCAATCTTATGATAACTGTTTTTAACATTCTGTACCTTTGTAAAAATTGCTGTTTTGCATAAAAATGGCAAAGTGACTACATCTTACAGCCCTTTTTCTTTTATGAACGACCTGTTATATCCAAATATATAATTACAATATCTATAGCTATTTTTTACTGCCGCCATTTTTGAATTGTCACAAGTTGTTAAGCTTTTAACACAAGGGGAGGGTGATGTTAACTTAATACAAAGTTTAGCATGATATTAAAGTTAACATTGGTTGATGAATCAGAATTTTTGTTAATTTGAATGTTAAAGCAGTCTAACAGCATATTAACTTTTAACATCTGTTGATGAAACCAGCCGAAAGTATAATTGTCTTTAAAAGAATTTCAGCTCAATCAAATGTATTAATATTATATAGGCATCCTCATTAAAATATATTAAAATATATTTTTATTTTAGATTTTAGATTTGCAGATTATTATATTTGCATCCTGAGTAAAGTTAGCCATTGTTGGATCAGCATAGATTTTGCACTTTTATCTTTTGACATATTAAATTGCACAGGATAACAACCTTCCAATTTAAACTTTTCAACCCAAATAAGGAGAGGGAAAGAGGCTAACAAGCATTCAAACTAAAATCATATAGCATTGTTGTTGAAACTGTTATTTGACAAAAGTCTCAAATTCTAGAAATAACTTTTAATGTTCACAAATCTTATTTTTTAATAATTATTTTTTCCTTTCTCCTAAAGGAACAAAATAGGTATTGGGCCTAAAATCTGATATCTGTCGATAAAATATTACCTTTGTTATTGTGGAGAAGTTTTTGATTAAGTTGTAATGAGTAATGCAGCATGTAATGAATGAATAAAGTAATTTATTTCTTCCAATTCCAAATTTACAAGCAGATATAATATTTTTAACATATAAATACAATCTGATTCATGCAATTTGAATAAACAAGTAAACATTAAAAGTAAAATAAACAATTTACATTTCATATTTTCTGTTACTGCTTGTGGGGCCAAGAGCCTTTAACAAATCCAGAGTGCTCTATCACCACTTTAGATTAAAATGAGATTTTTCTCTTTGGAAATCCTAAAAATAAGGATCACCCCCTTCCTCTTAACTTTTAAACCACCTTTAACCATTCAAATCTCTTTGTTAATGTGGATTAAATAATTAACAAATTCAAGAAATAATAATATTGCAATCGTTTTAATGATGGAGATAATCTATAAAAAAAAATTTGGAGTTAGAGGTTGTGGGGAAATGGAAAATATCATGGAACTATATCCATAAAAGTGCATTAGATTAACCATTTAAAGCAAATTATTGAATGACAATATAATAGCAGTACCAGTAATGTTTTCACAGGAATTAACATGAATTATGGTAATGGCAAAATTGACTGAACGTTATATTTGGCGCTTTAAATAAGAGTTTACAATATTTCTTGAATATTAATATTATTAATATTTCTTTAATAGAGTGGAAACATGAAAATTACTTAGCAATATTATCTAAACTGAAGGAACAGTATCAATGTCACGTAGATCTGTGGAATGACACCTTATAGTGGGCTGCACTATAGATATTCGAACTTCAGCAAAATAATTGGCAGCATTCATGTCATTTTTGGTGCAAAACCTAATTTTATCTTTCCATTTCTGTTAACATACTTTGTATGCTGCCAACTCCATATCTTGAATTAAATAGGGAATGAAAGTTGTCAGACAACATCATCAGTAGCATCAGTAAAATATTTTATTAATATTTGTATAACACTAATGTTACATTTTTTTTGTATTTCAGGTTGTTCATAAACTTGGAGGTTACAATAGAGTAACAAATCAAAATCAGTGGAAGATAATTTCACATAAACTGGGATTTGGCCAGGGTAGCTCAAGCATAATTAATCTGGTGAAGCAAGCATACAAAAAGTAAGGGATATTTATTTTGTGAGTTGCTTTGCTTGTGTTATATGTGAAAAGTAAGTTGTGGTATGCTAATTGGAAGTAATATATTATTTCTTGCTAATTGGAAGTAATATATTATTTCTTCTCATTTTGTCTGCTTTACCTGCATGCTTGTGGTAAACTGATAACCGTTCCAAAGCGGATTGTAATGAACATGTGACTGGTTTCTTATCTCTTCCCTCTTGTTTTCTGTTGAGTTAATTAAAAAATTCTTGGAATGACCCACATATTGCAGCAGTAGTTTTAAAGACCATATCAACTGCTTTCTCACATCTTTAACAGAAACAGCTGTGTAATAATGCTTCTCTGGGTGAAGGCCCATAATTGCTCTTTGTTCCAGTAAATAATAATACCAAACAACATGTAATTAAATTCTTAGCAAAGAAAGTTATGACAGCAACAGAAATTCATTGAAACATGAGAAATACTCTTATTTTGATTTAAAGTAAAACCCTAAAAATCATGTCGTCACATTAAAGTTCTCTAAAAGTAATTTTGGTACATGTTTCATGAGGTACATTCCTCACATTGTCAACCAAAACGACGACTGAGGAGTCAATTGACAAAAGAAATACCTAAAGAAACATGTACCAAAATTACTTTTATAAGTGTGTTTGTGAAACTTAAAGAGAGTTTTAATGTGACAACATGATTTTTAGTGTTTTACTTTAAATCAAAATAAGATTAACAAAAGTTTCACTGTGTGGATTCCGACATTCCGTAAACATGAGAAATACTGTTTGGGAACTCTGGGCCATAGTTTTTATTTGTTTCTGAGTGAACCACTGAGTTCAAACTTGTTGTGAAAGCTTGAAAATTATCTGTGTAGCAGATGGCCAAAATCTGCCCCAATACAGAGGAACCTCAATTCATTGTTTTTGGAGGGAACAGGTTAAAAAAAACTATGAATGTGGGAGGACATTATATATGGGAAATGCATAAATCATGTTCAAAAGTAAATAAAAGCCAGTATAAGCAAATGCTATATTTTGCATCAATTTTACATGTTTGTGGTCAGTCCTGGTAGTCTAATGGTAACCATATTTGCCTCATAGACCCAAGATCGCAGGTTCAATCCCGGCCTAAGTTGATGGATATTTTTCACGTGTAAAAATCCTATACTCCTTCAGAAAGTAATTAAAGCCGAGGTTCCCATGTCGTAGATTTATGGTATGTAAAAGAGCCTCAAGCCTGAAAGAAAAGGCATCTAGGCAAAATTTATTGGTCATTTCATGCCCTGAATTGAATGGGGATACTTTTGACCTAGATGTTAAAGAGAGTCTGCTAATAAATCAAATCAACTAAAATAAAAATGCTTGTCACTTTCTTTGAAAAAGGTTGTTAACAGACATTTGCTTCTTTGATGCTTTTCTTTCCACATTCAATGCATTCTGTTGCTCACTACCATCCATACTGTCATCCTGTACATAGAATACGGTTGTACAGTTTCAAATGCTCTCAGACCTTCGACTGTTGCATCATTTCCCCCTTCCTCACTCCCCTCCTCCATGTAAAAAACACTTGCAACTTTTCCCACTTCCTTGCACACTTCAACACTTTAAACATGAAATGAGACATCCATGTCCACTGCCTGGTAGGTGTCAAAACTGATGGCAACAGCAACTCTGCCACTTTACATCAGCTATCATCCTGCGGCTCCAAAAGTATTGGCAATTATATAGTTTTTCTTGGATCAAGTTTGACACAAACTCTCTGTAAATACACCGATTACCTTTAATTATTCAAGTTTGAAAATGTCATTTGAGGATATAATTTCTTTGGGACTGAAATTTTTGAACAAATAATGTGGGAAAACGATACTTCAAGGAATGATAAATGCTGGTTTTTATTTACATAAAATATAAGGTAAAATATTTGAGACCACATAAATTGAACAATATACCTGGAAAAATGATGACTCCACGAACGATAGGTCGAGTTTCCATTGTACCAGAAATTGCCAACAAAATGCACAATATGGTTCTGAAGGATTGTTGAGAAATTGCTGCAGCTATAGGCCTTTCAGCTGAACAGGTTATTTTCACATTTTGACTCAGGAATTACCATGCTACAGTTGTTGACACCCAAAGAAAAGCACATCAGAATTCAAATTTCTGAGCGCAAAGTTTGATCCATTTTCAAAGAGAACCAATTGATTTTGACCATATATTTGTGACTGATTGTTTGGGATGGGGTTAGTGTGTAACACCCATTTTTACTGCTGAGGCATCACAAATGGTAGATGCTGATGATACACGAGATGAAATTGTCGATTTGGAGTGGATTTTTCTTAAAGGAAGCGTTCCAGGGCATGTTTTACGGTACCTCCCCAGTATTTGCCATTTATGACTAAGGAAAATCTGAAAAAATCCTCATTCAGTAAGAGTGGTCCTGGTGGGAATCGACCCTCAGACCTCCAGCTCAAGAGTCCGCACCTAAACAACCTCGGTCACCCGTGGCAGTTTGTGACAGTGAATAAATATGGGTGCACTACTATACACCAGAAACAAATCAATGGAAGCATTGTGCTTTTCCAGCACCAAGTCAGTCCTGGTGACGTGCCTCCTAAACTCACGCCAGGATCGATAGATTTTTTTCGGGCATAAAAATTTGAAGTATGGCTTTCTTTGGAAGATTTACGGTATGTAAAAGACCCGCAAGCCTTAAAGAAGAGGTCTCTGAGCAAAATTTAACAACAATTTATGCCCTGAAGTGTTAAAATAGCTTCTGTAAAGAAACAAAATTAACAAAAATTTTCCAACACCAAAGGCTGCCCGAAATGTGAAGTTGACTTGAAAGATCTTGGCATCTATTTTTGGGGATACTAAAGGTAAAACATTATTATTGGCTGTCTTCTTAATAGAACATATGTTGCTGAAGTTTTTTTTTAAATTTAATTTAATAATTTTTATATTATTTATTTAGTTTGTAAATCCTGATACTACTACTTGAAGACATGTAAAAGACCCTCAAGCCTGAAAGAAGAGGCATCTGACCAAAATTTATCGGCCATTTTATGCTCTGAAGTGTAAAATAATTTCTGTAAAGAAACACAATGAACAAAAATTTTCCAGCAGCAAAAGCTGCCTGGTGTGTGAAGTTAACGTGAAAGATCTTGGCATCTATTTTTGGGAATGCTAAAGGTAACATTATTATTGGCTGTCTTCTTAATAGAACATTTGTTGCTGGAGGTTTTTTTTTAAATTTAATTTAAAATAATTTTTATATTAATTATTTATTTAGTTTGTAAATCCTGACACTACTACTGGAAGACTTGTTGTGTCAGATGATGGATGATAGACGATAGCTTGCGCAATGATTTTTGGCACCGCAACTTTAAGACCTTTGTGGGCATAGTTTCCCAGGTATTCACTTAAAGAACTGAGCCCTTGAAAAAACTAAAAGAAAACTTTAAAAAAAACAGTAAGATAATCCAACTAGGAATCAAACCTAAGCCTGCCGGGTAGAAAACACAAACATTATTGCTAGACCCCCAATGGTGATCTGCTGGAGCTTATACTATGCTAACATTTTGGACCAAGTAAAGGCAAAAATATGCCAAAAAAGACAAGGTTTCTCACAGTAGAAAGTGATCTTGCATCATGACAATGCTTGTCCTTACAGGTGTTCCAGTGGCAAAAATCAGTAAAATGTTCTGTGATTTTCTCCCACATTTGTCATATTTCCAAATTTGGCTTCAGCATATTTCCATATCTTCCCTAATTTGAGAAAATTCCTTGGTGTAAACCGATTTTCATCCAATGGAGAATATCAGTTGAGTAATTTGCAGGCCTGTGATGGAATAAAGGGCTTAGATCATCATTAAATAAAGTACATTAGTGTCAAGGAGGGATTATGTTGAGAAATGAGTATAATATCAAAAGAATCATTCTTTATTTTGTGCTTCATTCCAGGAACTTTTCAAATGAACCTCATTGTTATGAAAGTGGTGTTGCAGGAGATTTTCCTATGTCCAAACAGGGTAGAATGCTGTATTATCATGGCTCTTGTCAAAATATAATTTTGAAAATAACCACTTTTTTTTTTATTCACATTCAGAGATCAATGTAGATTGTGATGATATGTTAAATGTAATTTTTTATAAAATGCAATTAACATAAAATGTGTTTCAAACATGACAATCATGGAATTACTTATCTGACACTTTAAATGTATTAGAATCCAAATGCATTTTGGTGAAAAGGTAAGGTTGAGCAGTGGACATATAAACTGAACCCAACTATTTTTTATTAACCTCTCTTAAGCTTCTTTGAGGTGAACAGGTTCAAAATAAATTTGAGCATATTCTAAATTTCTAGTTTTCTTTTCAAATATTATAGTTTCAGTAATTATTTATGAGTGTAGCTGTAATGTAGCATAACAGTTTGATTGCATTATAGACTTTTATAAACCGTAATTATTTCTTCTTTTTACTTAGGTTCCTGCATAGTTTTGAAGATTTTTACCGTAAATTAGGGTGCACAATGGTAAATCATCCTCGAGGTAATAGATCTAGACATAGATCAGGACGAAGCCTCATACGGGATCGTGACAGAGCAACTCCTATACATACTATAAAAGAGAAGGTAAGAATTAGCTGAATAATTCAAATAATCCTAGAACTGTAAATTTCACCGTGAATGTGAATTAGCAATGGTGCAGTGACATTCAAATTATACAATAACAAAATATATTGTATGTGGAAGTCTTAAATTTCTTCCTTGTTGGTAATCCTAGATTTTCCCAATCCATACTGTGGATTCTGGCTCATAGTGATGAACCCATTATGTCTCTTGTGAATATTCTGCTTAAAAATCTGTCTCTTCATTGTTGTAATGGTTAAGTAAGCACTGACAGATCTGAGCGTGTTTGCCCTTGCTGTGATAAGCTCTCTTGGAACTAATCTAACACGCGCTTTCTGGAAGCCAGGCTTGTCATGGGTAGTAAGATAGACAGAACCATAAAAATCTGCAGAGATCAGGCTACCTCATCAACAACAACTTGGCAGTTTGCCAGTAGCATCTCAGAAACTTACTGAATCTTTTTGTTAGTGGTGGAGGTTGGCAGGCATCCCCCTCCCTCTTCAAGCATCACACGAGTCCAGGCCTTTTAAATTTCTCTTCTGCTATATACACTCTGTGCAGTAAATAGTAAATTCTTTATTCAGTACTAAGTGCATTACAAGGTGGATGTGTACAGATTATGGCCCTAGTCATTATTGCTGTATCACATCCCAGAAAATCAACACAAAAAGCTAAAGAACAGACATAAAGCACTTATTATAAATATAACAAGAATATTATGTTTTGTAATTATAATGTGCTAGTATTGCCATGCTTTCATTGATCTTAACTCCCCCCACTTTTTTTTCCTCCCTACTTTTCTTTACGCCATTTTTCTCTAATGAGTCCCTTTCTACATTCATTAGTAATTTTTCCTCTTTGTTGCATTTCTCAATATACCTTTCCCTTCCAAAATTTATATTCATTTCCTTATAAAAAATTAATGAGTTTTCCTACCTTTATTCTAAACTTAACTATTCATTTTTTTTTTACACTAAACTCCATTTACTTAAAAGTTTAGTGTAAAAAAAATGAATACCTAAGTTTAGGATATGTTACCACATATATATTGTCAACAGCTTCGTAAGTACAATATTTCCTGCCTTTATTACACTCTGCATAATCTATACCCATATCTTCTCATCAACAATTTTGGTGGCAAAATAATTACCATAAGAGCAGTTTTATAAAACCTATTCTATAGGTCTAATATAAATAAAAGGATTATGATCATAAGTGACTCAAATGCAGTACTACAAAGTATAATGAATTGCCGTTATCCCACCAGTATATACTATAAATGAAATAAAAAAAAATATTTCATGCAACCCAGATCAGAAATAGTTTTATAGCGGATTCTGAGCATGTTGAATTAAAGGGAATCAAGATTGCTGATACTTTAGCCACCCCCCAAAAGTAAAAAAGGAACCACAATAAAATTAAAGCCATATTTTGAACTCTCTCTTTTTAATCCTATGCCCATCTTCGAACTCTTGGTCATAAGTCGACAAACAACCCAGTACAAAGAAGAACAAAAAAAAAAATAATTACCAAAGTCATTGTCAATAACATGCAAAGAAAAACAGTTCAAAACAGCAGAGCAAATGCTGAGTTGCTCTTCAGTCGTGAATATGTCATGGTTACAAAAAGGGCATGCATCTGTTCAGTTAATCCATTTTTATACAGGTGACTGTAAGTAATCATGACCTGTAGCAAGTCTGCAGACTGTGCCAACTGATCTAGGTAGAGAAATAGGAATTCTTTCCAACTTATACAGAAGGGAGTTCTACTTTTTCCCAGATTTTTTCTCTCTATATAGGCTGAAGCAGTTAGATTTAAGAGGATATGGGGCGCTTAATATGCCACAAGGGCAAAGGAGGGTCTGGTTGTTCCATTTGGGATCCCCTTTTCCCCACTCATCTGCTTGCTCATTTCCATAAATCCTGCAATGGCTAGGAATCCACAGCAGTGCAATGCAATTCTTGACATTCAGCAGCTTATTAATTTTTCCCATGCATTTCTTGGGAATATCACATTCATTGTGATTATAAGTTGTTAAGATCATGATTGCCTTCATGGAATCAACAAAAAAGACAATATTTTTCTTATCATTCTGCTCTATTTTATCTAAGGCTAAAGAAATAGTGTTAAATTCACTATTAAAGTTGTCAAAGTATTTCCCAACAGCATATGACAATGTGAAGTCCATAGAGTAAACTCCAGCTCCAGCATTTTTAATGGCTTGTTCAGCCGAACCATCAATATAGACATGGAGCCAAGAATCAACCAGGAAACATTCATGAATAGTAGCCAAGGTCATATATTTCAATTCAAAGTTAAGAGAAAATTTCTTTCTAACATCAGAGATAAGTTCGACTTATGTATTCACTTTTTTACGCTTTACTCCATTCACTTACACAAAAGTAAGGCGTGTTTCGGGAGAATGTCTCCCATCTTCAGTTGCTTACTGAACCGCCGTTACTCGAAACTATGGCTGGATAAATGGGTGTTCCTGTGGTGGCCTCTGTTGGTTCAAGTAGGAAGTTGCTGAGCTCGTCCATGGGAGGAAACTGGAAATTCATGAGGTTTTCTCTATTTTTTAATATGAAAATTTTTTCCCAAGTGGATAACTCCAATAGGCTGTGAAGATGTTTTAGCAGTTTTATTCCTGGTTTTATTTCATGGTTTTTGGTCCAAAAATGAGCTGCTACTCTGATTTATCCACCTGTTTAAACTGAATATTTCTAAAATGTTCTTTCCTCCGAATTTCCAAATTTCTTTTTGTTTTGCCTATGTAGCTCTGTTCACAATCTGCACATTTTAATTCGTAAATTCCTGATTTTTGTTCTGGTGATATGGAGTCTTCTACTGTGCAACCTAATAAATTCTTGATGTTGTATCTGTTCTTTGGGGCTAACATTATTCCATATTCTTTGAAGATTTTCTTGAACTTGTTGTGGTAAATTGGATGGTAGGTGAAACTTTTGAATTTTTTGAATTCACCTACAATCCAATTTACCGCAACAAGTTCAAAAAAATCTTCAAAGATCATGGAATAAATGCAACATCAAGAATTTATTAGGTTGCACAGTAAAAGACTCCATACCACGAGAACAAAAATCAGGAATTTACGGAATAAAATGTGCAGATTGTGAACAGAGCTACATAGGCAAAACAAAAAGAAATTTGGAAAATTGGAGGAAAGAACATTTTAGAAATATTCAGTTTAAACAGGTGTATAAATCAGCAGTAGCAGCTTACTTTGTAACCAAAAACCATGAAATAAATCCAGGAATAAAACTGCTGAAACATCTTCACAGCCCATTGGAGTTATCCACTTGCGGAAAAAATTTTCATATTAAAAAAGATAGAGAAAACCTAATGAATTTCAAGTTTCCTCCCATGGACGAGCTCAGCAACTTCCTACTTCAACCAACAGAGGGCACCACAGGAACATCCGTTTATCCAGCCATAGTTTTGAGTAACGGTGGTTTAGTAAGCAACTGAAGATGGGAGAGATTCTCCCGAAACGCGTCTTACTTTTGTGTAAGTGAATGGAGTAAAGTGTAAAAAAGTGAATACATAAGTTGAAGTTATATTGCCACTCCATTGTCAACAGCTTTGTAAGTACAATATTTATCAGAGATAAGGTCTAAATAATCTTCGCAAGTTTAAAATTTTCCAATGGACACCAGGGGTCTGGAAAGGGAAAACGAGTTTAAGAAGGAAAATCAAGCATATCATATAGTTCTTTTGTACAAGAAAGGTAGGTTCTTTGCTCCTCAGCTGGGCAGTATTGACTCTTTACTAGTGATTGTCCCCTCTTCTCAAGATTGTTTCAGTAAAATTCAAATACATTTTCCATCTACAGTTACACAAGGGCTTCAAACCAGATTGAAGCTCCATATCAGCTGTTGGAGTAGATCTTGTACCACTAATAATAAATCTGGGAATACGATTTTGGAAAACGCCCAATCTTTTTGAATTTGTCTCAAAAATTGTTATAAGTGCCTGACAACCATACACTACCGCTGGTCTTACAAAGGTCTAATAGGCTGTGCAAAGGACATCCTGGGTAGAACCCCAGGTTGTACCGCCAGTCATTTTAGAAGTTTAGCCCTGTTTTCTCCACAGTCAACAGCTCTTTTGATTGGACCAATACAGTTTAGTTTTGAATCCAAATCCAAGCCCAATAGGTAGTGCTTTCAGTTCTTTTTAGTAATTGATCCTTGAATCTTTATGTCGTGTTCAGTGCCAAGCAAAAAAAAAACTGAAAGGATGTCTTCTCGGGTTTACTGTCACTGCATTTTCAGTTGATCACATTTCCAAAAACAATAATGCTGATTTGAGCCTTCTTCTTCTTCTTCTTCTTCTTCTTCTTCTTCTTCTTCTTCTTCTTCTTCTTCTTCTTCTTCTTCTTCTCCTCCTCCTCCTCCTCCTCCTCCTCCTCCTTCTTGTTCTTGTTCTTGTTCTTTTTCTTCTTCTTCTTGCATTCAAAATCTCTACCTGTGATTTAAATTACCAGGTCATCTGAAATTGAAATTTATTTATATGCTAAGAACAGATACAAAAAATACAAACTACCAGGAGGCCTTCACCAATCTGGCCCAAGCCATTTTTGGGTATGCCCCCTCACAATTACAAAAAATATAAATACAAAATTAGTTTTATTCTATCACCTTTATCTGAGTTCTGACATAATTGAACAATACAATATTTCCACCGTGATTGCTTCGGTCCCCAGTCCCAGTCCCAGTACCTGGTTCATCAGCAGCCTACTGGAGTTCCAAGGGAAAAAAGCTCCAACCAATTCAAGGTCCTAAATAAAAATTTTCCATTACTCTATCAATACTATTATTTTGTTAGCTAGATACAGCCTCTACAAACTAATATTGACTTTATTAAGTTATTTGATTTACTTCCCTTCTTAGTACCCAATTCCATTTACTTTTAACGTTGCTCAGGAATTCCCATACATTCCTGCTATCTTTGCTAAATATTTTCATTAAGGATATTTTTCTCTCTAATTTAAACCATTTCCCATATACAAACTTTCCTCCAGAGTCCCGTCCTTTTGCACTCAAACATTATATGTTCCATATCTTCCTTTCCCCCACATATTGGGCACTGATTCTGAGGAAACCTTTCCTTATTCCTTTTAATATCCACATACCTGCTCTTAACCATGCAATGCCCTTCGTTCTTTATTTGATTTGTGAATATACTTCTCTCTTTCCATTTGTTTTTTATCTGTATATAAAATACTATAGATCTTTTACCTGCTATCTTGCTAAACAGCTTTTGTACCAGGTCATCTGCAAAAAGAAAAGTCATAACGATTTTGAGAATACTCTTTACAGCCATGAGCCTGAACTTTAATCATGAGGTTAAAAAGCAATGTACTCAAGACTGAACCATGAAGCAGACTTTGCCTTATTTGCCTATAATCAGAATTCTCGTAATCATACTTGATATGTATATAGCAGTGATCCAGGAATGATTTAATCCATCTTTAAATATTATCATTAATGCCATTTGCTATAAGTTTTGTTAAAAGATTTTTCCCCCAAACTGTGTCAAAAGCTGTCTTAAAATCTACAAAATATGCGATAGTACTCTGCTTTCACTGAAAACCACCTTTTATTTCCTATAAAAGACCAATTATCTGTTCACAGTTATGTCTATGCTTTCTAAACCCAGCCTGACACTCAGATAGGATTTTACTCTTTTCCAGCACAAAATTAAGATGAATTGAGATTTCTTTCAGTTAACATACACATTGCACTCATCAATGATGTCGGCCAGTAGCTGTTTAGATATTGTGGGTCTTTCTTTTGCTTCAAAATTGGGATCACCTCTGCCTTCTTCCAGTTGCTTGGTAAGCCCCCTCTTCCAAGTAAGGTTTATAAGTTTCAGTAAAATGTTTTTTGACAAAGACCTGAGGTGTATAAGAAACTCAGCTAGTATGCTATCAGGTCCTGGGCTCTTTCCTTTGACAAGGTCATCCAAACCAACGTCCATTTCTATTTCAGTAAAGTCATCATTAAAGAGGGAATAAAACTCCGAAGTCCCAGAGAGCTCCAAAGGAAGAGTTCACTGTTTTTAATTTTATGACTAGGGCAAAAATTTGAAATTTTTGTATAATGTTTGCAAAAGGCTCCAGCTTTCTTGTTGTCAGTGACAAAAGATTTCAAACCAACCCTAATGGGTTCATTGCTATTTTCTTTTTGGTTGTTTAAAATGGGACAAGAGCAGATGTTTCCTAATACTAACTCTCCTAAAATCCTGTTTTTCCAGAAAAGATTGGTAAATAGATCACTTGGACTCAATTATGGATTTTTTCAGGACAGCCTGACATTTTCTGAGAACTACACAGTTCTCTATCTTACCAGTTCTCCCCCCCCCCTTTTTTTTTTAGTATCATCTCTTTTCTCCAGTTCCTGAAAGTTAGAATTCCAAAAGGGAGAATAAAACTTCATCTCCTTTCTTGGGATACAGATGAAAGCACACCTAAGTAGTGTTCTAGTGAAATCATCTGTAGATCTATTGATGCAAAAGTAGTCCAATTTACCTTTTTAAGTTCCATCGCATGCAACGAGGTACACGATATATTGAATGAGTTATAGTTATATGAGCTAATAGTTATAAATAGAATTTGATGACCTGCTCCTCCAGGGACAATTTTTTAATTTTTGATTGGCGTCCTTTTCTAAAGCACAGTGGGAGAACAGCAAATCTGGATGAGATGTTTTTCCTCCATGCGACAAAAAGTGGGGTCATTATTCATGTTATCAATAAGTATAACTGGATTAGAGTCTATGAAGTCTCAATGATGTCTCCCAGAATATAATTATTTGTATAAACCCATATATAAGAATGGGCATTAAAATTGGCCAATATGATGGAATTCATGTTCCAATCATATAAAAGGTTGTCAAGACTCAGTTTATTTATAGGAGGGTTGCATGATAATTAGAGGTGCCATACCAAACCTGGATCTTCAAGGCCTCTAATTTATCATTTGGAGTCATTGATCTTTCTGTTAATACATTTGTAGTAAGGGAACATTTTACGTATATTAATATATCCTATGCTCTTTGTATTGATCTTTGAAGCGAAAAAATCTGATAACCAGGAATTCTATAAAATTCAAGGTTATTTGAAGCACCCCATTCAACAATGCCCATAATGTCTATACTATGAATAAAAATAAAAACCTTTAATTCATAGAATTTGTCAAAGGTAAAACCACTGGCATTCCAAAAGGACACGCAAAAAACAGGCTTAGTCCTTGTCTGGAGACAGGCCTTTTTTCTTTTATTTAAACCTCTATTCATAATTCACTTGTCTGGTATACTAGGCTTTTGAACTTTTATCTTTTTTCTAAATTGATACTCATAATAAGATTAATAACTATACATAAACGACAAAAAGGAAAACCGTTCAAAGATCTAAAAACTTTCAAACATCTTTTATTGAAACCATGAAAAAATTGCAGTTGCCTAATTATCTGGCATGATTCCCTGTCAAATTTCAGGACAAATTAATTAAGGACAACTGCCACCTATTGTGTAAGGTTATGAATGCTGTCCTAAATAAAGAACATTTACTGAAATGCAGTAAACTTGATAGCAAGAAACAAAGGAAAAATAATTATAACTAGACGTATCTTCCGGGTTGATATGCTGCGGTCTGCGGAGATGAGAGTTCCAGAGATTTTGTCCACAGAGAATTGCAACTCCGGCCATGAAAGCTACGTTCCTTCACAAGGGAAAAATGCTTTGGAAGATCTTTATTGGGAAGCTAGGGAAAAAAATTATAAATATCAGCACCTCCAAGAATCAACCATATCTTCACACTTTAATGTGATATACTTTAAAACTCCTATCCTTAGTAATTCTCTCTCCATTCATGTCACCATCCCATTCTTTTTCTAATTAATCCTTTATCTTATTAACTCTGCTGTTAATAATTAATTATACCTGTTGTTTTCCTGATATTCACACATTGCTTCAAAATATATCTTCATTTAACAAGTATGTTCTATATGGTAGAACAATGCCCTTGTACTGTGTTGAAAGCACCTTTTGACCAGAGAAATCAGACCAAGTTCTTCCTCCTTGGTGTACACTGCTGGTGGAGCAGTGATGTTGAAATTTTCAAAAGCAGTAAGGAAAATGATGCAATAAATGTCACCTTAATCACATGACCACAGTAGCACCAACTCTAAGCATGCATGTGCAGAAAGCAAATTCATTCTTGGAAGCAGGCTTACTTAATTCAGATTCATTTGGCATAGAGAAGCACAATCAGCTTCGGACTTCAGATATGACAAACCTAAAGATATGCTATGGCAAGTATAGATAATTTTTTACTTTCCCTTGTAATTATGAACTAGTACAATGTACAAACATAAAATTTCAAATTCATGATGCGTTATACTTATATTATTGGCTACTCTGTACCACAGATTTGGAACTTTACAGTCTTAGATTTAGAATCTTGAAGTGCAGCTCTGTTGATACAAGAGGTATCATGAACTATGAATATTAGCCATTTGTACTATAAATAATGTTATATCACTGCTATTTCATGTATAAAACTCCCACATTCCTCTCATCTGGCAGAAACAGAGAAATGTTCCTGTCAAGCAATCAAGAGTAAATATGTTTTATCCATACAAGATAATTCCTTATTTGAGTTGGAATTAAGACATAGGATAAAAGAATATCTTCAAGATGCCACAGCTAGGCAGATCCAGATTCAATTTATACTTGACACAAATAGTCTTGCCGAGGTTTATTTCAGTATTTTGTTTCACTCTGAAAAGCTGAAAGTCAGGTTACTTAAAGCATTGATGAACACCATGATTGTTTCATTTCATTAATACATTTTGTATGGTGACACCATGGCCAAATAGTTAGGCTACTAATCTTGCATCAAAGCAATAGTTTCATTTATGTGGGATTTCTGGCAAGCAAAGTTACATTGAACAATTTTTCTTTCCTCTTGCAATTTATTCAGACAATGCTCCATCATTACGCTCATTCCACCTTTCCTGAAGTAGAAGAGGGCAGAATCACAGTCAACTGGCTTGACTATGGACTGTGCTTCTGTTTCTGTTCTCTGCTGCTTTAGTGCAGAGTTGATATCATTGCAAGTTCATAGAAATTAGTATTGCATTGAAAAAACACATAAAGTATTTAAATAGCATGGATTTTCACAGTGAAATATAGTATAATATAACAACTTATTTATGAGGAATTCACTCACATTTCACAAGTTTTATTCCACTTACTTGGACATGTTTCGAAGGTTGTTACCTTCATCAGCATGGTTTCACTGTTAGCTTCCCGTCGTGGTATTATGAGTATAACAGCCTTTGAAACATGTCCAAGTAAGTGGAACAAAACTTGTGGAAATTTAAGTGAATTTCTCATAAATAAGTTGTAATACATATAAAGTATTTTCATTTTGCTGGTTAATCAGATATTAATAATTCTGTCATTGGCAAATCACCTAGAAAGGTCTGTGTATTTTTTTATTTATTTCATATTTAATTTTAAATTAATATTTACAATTGTTAAAGATGTTCAGGGTTAGTTATAGCAAAATCAGTATCTGATTAATCAGTGAAATGAAGACTACATAACTCTTAGCCTTCTTTATATATTTTACTTATAAATGTTATAACCTAATTTCCTCTGTTGTATGTCATATTCCAAATGTGTCTAATATATTTCACTTAATTTTTTTTTAGGAAAAGGCCCGGTCTCAAAGCAGTGAGAAAGCACGTTCCCAAAGCACTGAAAAGTCTGGCACTCAAAGTGCTGAAAAGATGGGGGAAACAGCAGAAAAGAGTACACCTCAGGCAGATAAGAAAGAAGTAGAAAAACCTGCAGAAGAAAAAGAGAAACCTGAAGAATCATATAAAGTAAAGGAACAAAAGAAAGATAAGACTAAAACAAAAGATGATAAGCCAGAAACAGCAAGTAAAGAAGATAAAAAGGCAGAGAGAGGTAAAGTTAAAGATGAAGAGCCTCCAGTGGAGAAGTCTAAGAACAAAGAGGAAAAATCAAAAGCTGCAGAAGTAAAGGAAGCAGTGGAGGAAAAGGATGATAGGTTAAGAACAAGAGAAACGAGAAAGGATGACAAAGCAAAGGAATCCAGATCAAAGGCAGCAGTAGCAGCAACACTACAATCCACATCTGCTGCTGTATCAGAGACTGATACTGGGAGTAAAGCAAATGAAAGTAAAGCATCTGAAGAGCACCCAAAATCTCGACAATCTCTCCGTGATGTAACACCAAGTGTTCTCACTAGTGATGAAGCATCCTGTTCTGATGAGAAAACTAAATCTAAAGAAGATAAGGCGAAATTAAAAGAGACCAAGCCAAAAGCAAAGGATGCAAAGTCAAAAAAGGATGAAAAGGCGAAATCTGTGGATCGATTTAAAACTAAAGAGGAAAAAACTGAAGTAAAGGTAAAAGAAGAGAAGATAAAGGAGGAAAAAGTGAAGGAAGAGAAAGTAAAGGAAGAAAAAATTAAAGATGAAAAAATGGTCCTAGAGGAAGAAAAGCCAGAAGAATCAAAAAAAAAAGTAGAAAAGAAGGTGGATGATGAGGAAAAGGTAACTTTTAATACTTTTCAATTGTTTGGTTTGCTGTTTGAGTTATTAAATAATGTTTGATAAAAGTATTTATTTCATTGACAAAGTTAAATTTTATATATATTTGTTTTTGCTTGGAATTCTACAGTTTCAATTGAATAAACACATGAAAAGTGACATAATTGGTTTAATGGTATAAGTAAATGTTTCAATCTAATGCCTGTAGAAATATACTTCAGGACTCTTAAGGCATGGTTTATTTCTTAATATTCCTTCATGGAATTTTCCTTGTCTTATAAGCTGTTTGCAAATGAATGCACTGTAATAATATTGTTGCAGCAAACACGGTCTAAATCAAAAGATGAAATGAGGCAGAAGAAAGATACAGTGACCCCAGAGCGGCGTTCCAGTGATAGTCGCACTCCTTCAAGAGACTCAGAGAAACGAATTCCAATTCCACTTCGGCCTAAAAAGTCTGAAGAAGAAATGGCAGTAACAGTTAAAAAACGGGGAAGGAAACGAAAGGATACTGATGAAAAGAATAAAGGAGAAGAGTAAGTTTGAATGAGTCAGTTTTGTGTCCAAAGGGCATTTAATGTTATGTATAAAGCACCCAAAATTTATATGCTATTAATTTTTATTCTCTTTTGAATCTATCAGTCTAATCAGCTGATATCAACCATATCAAGAAATATAGCAGTATTAAAGCAAATTGATACAAATCTTATGCAGAGTTTCTCAAAAGTAACACAAAATTTGTTTTAGGCAAATGAAATATTTTAGAAAAAAATGCAAAGAAGCATATAAGAAATGTACCTGCATTGTATTAATATATATCTTCACTTTAAACGGCTTCAAAATTAAACAAATAATCTTTAATACATCAGCCATATCTGGTTATTATTTAAAAAAAAAGTTTTAACATTATTAATGTATAATTGTGCTTAATATTTTTCCATTCTGTAATTGAATTTTATGTATACAGAATATTTCAAAAGTAGCATACAATTTGTTTTAGGGAGAAATGCAAACATATGTCAAATCTAATTTCTTAAAAGATTTATTTTCTAAATGTGAAACTTTTCCATAGCCATTGGTGCATAAACTAGATCATCCTCGAGTACATAAAATAATATATAAAAAAATCATTGGTTCTAATTTAAAATTACTTTGACATAATTCGTGCAACAATGATTACAAGTCGGTCCTGGTGGTGTAGTGGTTACCATACTTGCCTCCTACACCCAAGATCGCGGGTTCGAACCCGGCCAGGATCGATGGATTTTTTCAGGGTAAAAATCCTAAGTATGGCTTCCTTCGGAAGGGAAGTAAAACCGTGGGTCCCGTGTCGTATATTTACGGCACGAAAAAGAACCTCGAGCCTGAAAGAGAGGTCTCTGAGCAAAATTTGTCAGCCGTTTGACGCCCTGAGTTGAATGGGATGCTGATGACCTGAGATGTTAAAGAGCATCCATAAATAAAAATAATTAAAAAAAAAACAATGATTACAGAATGGTTTTGCATTTACAAAATAAATCCTTTTAAGAAATAAGATTTGACATGTTTGCATTTTTCCCTAAAATTACCCTAAAACAAATTGTGTGTTTAAATTCATGTGATATATGTTGTACTAAACACTCTTATTGCTTCTCTTACTGTGTGATTTTGGAACCGGTTTCGAAGACTGTTGTCTTCATCTTCAGCCAAGGGTACAACTGATTGGAGAATCCAACGACTCTGTAGAGATGAAGCGCCGCCCTGGTGATGGTTTAATGTGCTTAAAATTGGTGTTTTCTACCTTTGGAATATCAAAGTTTATTAATCAATTTCTGTATTTATGAATGTGGATTTTTTCCCAAGTTTCCAGTTCTATATGTCCCTGAGTCTCTTTTAATAAATCCACCTTCTTCACAATCTCATGGTTTTTAGTCCAAAAATGACATGCAACGGCTGATCTATCTGTCTGTTTATATTTTATGCTCCTAAATTGCTCTTCTAAACATGTGCCTATATTTCTCTTTGTTTTTCCAATATAATCTTTTCACAGTTTGCATATGTTATTCTGTAAATACCTGATTTTTTTCTCTTGTTGGGTCTTTACAGTCATTTTATCTTTCAAGATGTTCCTAAATTAAATCTGTTGATGAGTGTTAATTTTATATTGAAACCTTTAAAACTATTTGAAATTGTTTCATTGCTTTTGGATGATGTGTAAATTTTTTTAAAATTGGTTATTCTGTATCTGCTTATAATGTGGGTATATCTGATTAGTTTTTTTCCTTTTAAATCTTTCCACCTTTTATGTACCAGATCTTTATTAAAGCCATTTAAAATTGTCATTTCTTCTATTTTATTGTATTCTTTTTTAAACTCTTCTTTACTAATTGGTAAATTAACCAAACGATATGTCTAGTTTCTTTGTTTATTAAAAACCCTAACCGTAGTTTTAACCCTAGAACACATAAAGAAGCAGCTTTCAACAGCATGATACATAGATTAGTCAATGTACCACTCAACGGACATGAATACAAAAAGGAATACCAACACATAATAAACATAGCTTCTCTAATGGTTTCAAAAAACAGATGATTGATCAAAAAATCACAAGATTTCAGAGACAGAAAAAAATCAAACAAATTACAACATTGAGCACCTTATCTAAAGATAAGATCTATAAAAAGTTCACTTTCCATCCACTTCTGAATAACAAATTTCAAAAAATGTTTAAACAGTGTAATATTAGATTGGTTCCTCAAAATAAATATAGTGTTGGTAAATTATTGAATTTAAACAAAGTAGACAGATCAAAAAAGGAAGAATCAGGGATATATCAAATAAACTGCAAGGATTGTGAAAAGGTATACATCGGTAAGACTAAAAGAAACATAGGCATTAGAATGAAGGAACATATGAAAAACATCAGGCTGAAACAGATAGAAAAATCAGCTGTGGCGGCACATTCCTGGAATGAACACCACGAAATTGATAAAGAAATAAGATTTCTGAAGGCTGTCCAAATTCCTAAGGAGCTCAGCATATGCGAGAACATCTTTATAAAGGAAAAAGAAAAAATTCTTATGAATTTTGAAATTCCGGAAGCTGACAATATTTTGTTTAAATTCTTTCAGAATCCACCAGAGCGCCTTACAGTCGCCCATTATTCAAACCCCCCATGAACGTTAGTTGTACTCGGTTGACAATGTGAACGATATGTTCATGAAACATGTCCTGTTATTTTAATAATTAAAGGAGTGAAACCTCATGAGTGTTGATTATTTTAACTTTTTAATAAACAAAGAAGTTATATTTCGTTTTACTGTGTGGAATCCTTCAAAGGTATAAATTAAAATAAAATAGATATGTCTAGTTATTGAAAACTACATGCTTGTGTGTTAAAGGGTTAAAACCATCTGCCTTGATATGATTATCTATATGTGTATTTTTTCTATATATCCCACAGCTCAGGCTCTTATGGTTCTTCATAATTTTAATATCTAAAAATGGTAACATGTTATCATTTTCTATTTCACTTGTAAAAGAAATGTTTCTATCTTGTATATTCAGCAGCTTTAATGCATCATCAATCAGATTTTTGTTTACTATAGAAAAAATGTCATCTACATATCTGTACCAAATCTTAAAAAAGTTTGGAAAGGCAGATGTAATATGCATCTCAAATCTGCTCATATAAAGGTTTGCCAAAAAATATGATGAGAATCTGACCTTTGGGGTATATAAAAAAAATACACATACATATAATCATATCAAGGCAGATGGTTTTAACCCTTTAATACACAAGCATGCAGTTTTCAACAACTTGACATATCATTTGGTTAATTTACCAATTAATAAAAAAGAGTTTTAAAAAGAATACAATAAAATAGAAGAAATGACAATTTAAATGGCTTTAATAAAGATCTGGTACATAAAAAGGTGGAAAGATTTAAAAGGATAAAAAACTGATCAGAGATTCCCACATTATAAGCAGATATAGAAAAACTGATTTTTAAAAAACTTACATATCATCCAAAAGCAATGAAAACATTTCAAATAGTTTTAAAGGTTTCAATATAAAATTAACACTCATCAACAGATTTAATTTAGGAACATCTTGAAAGATAAAATGACTGTAAAGACCGAACAAGAGGAAAAAATCAGGTATTTATAGAATAACATATGCAAACTGTGAAAAGATGTATATTGGAAAAACAAAGAGAAGTATAGGCACATGTTTAGAAGAGCAATTTAGGAGCATAAAATATAAACAGACAGATAGATCAGCCGTTGCATATCATTTTTGGACTAAAAACCATGAGATTGTGAAGAAGGTGGATTTATTAAGAGAGACTCAGGGACATATACAACTGTAAACTTGGGAAAAAATCCACATTCATAAATACAGAAATTGATTAATAAACTTTGATATTCCAAAGGTAGAAAACACCAATTTGAAGTACATTAAAACACCACTAGAGCAGTGCTTCATCTCTACAGAGCCATCGGATTCTCCAATCAGTCGTACCCTTGGCAGAAGATGACAAAGATCTTCGAAACCGGTTCCAAATATCACACAAGTAAGTGAAGAAATAAGAGTGATTAGTACAACATAATCACATGAATTTATTCGTATAACTTGACTTCACTGTGTTAGTTCCATATATATTTTTAAAATAATTTCTTTTTTAAAATATATGTTTTAAATTGTATGCTACTATTGAAATATCCTGTATACATAAAATTCAGTTATAGAATGGGTAAATATTAAGCATAATTATATATTAATAATGTAAAAATACAGAATGGTTAATAGTAACCAGATATGGCTGATATATTAAACTTATTTCTTGAATTTTGAAGCTGTTTAAAGTGAAGATATTGTATCTCAACAGGCTGAAGATGGGAGGGATCACTTCCGAAACATATGTTCCAAATTTTATGTAAGTGAATGGAGTTAGTGTGAAAAAAACTGTATACATTGTTTATAAAGATATTGTATATTAATACAATGGGGGTAATTTTCTTACACTCTTCACTTACTGTATTTCAGTTAGGATATGTTTTGGAAACCAGTCATTCTAAGCTATTGACCCACTCTTTCCTGGTTACCATGTTGGTTACCATGTTGGTCCCATGGAACCTATTGTGTCGTATGTGGTGAATATGAAATGAATTTAGAAAGGTAGTTCCTGATGGAGAGTTGAAATTCACTGCAGTTTTTTGGTTTTTTAGAATGAAGATATTCTCCCAGGCAACCAATTCATACGGATTGTTTAGTTCTTTAAGAAAGTTTTATTTCATGGTTCTGGCTCCAATAATAGTGTGCTATTGCTGATATTTCCAACTGTTTTGATTTGATATTTCTAAGACATTCTTTCTTCAGAATTATCAGATTTCTTTTAGTTTTTCTATGTATTTCTATTCACGGTCTAAGCCTTCTATGGCATACATTCCTGATTTCTTTTCTGTGGAAGTCTTTTAATTTTGTTCCTATGAGATGCTTGATGTTGTATCTGTTGATCGGGGCTAACTGTATATTGAACTTTTTTAAAATCTTTTCGATTTGTAGTGCAATTATGGGTTATAAGTGAATTTGCAATATCTTTGCATGTCTTTGATTACCTGGAGGGTTGAAGTCTCTTTTATGGATTTCTCAAGTTTGTACTTGTTAATATTTCCATTATGGCAGAGGTGTTTAAACCGTTGTTTATGTCTATGTTCATGATATGTTCATGCTCTCTATTGTACTCTATGGCACTGAGGGGAATGTTGACCAGTCTAAAAACCAAACCACTGAATACTGCATATTGATGTAGTTTTGGTATGAAACCATTCTCTTTTATGTAGTTATATGTATGCATCGGGTTTCAGTATATTCCAAAGAGTATTTTTTATCCTTTCTGATGATTTTTAGGTCTAGCAATGTGAGCCATCCATCTTTCTCCCTTTATATTGTGAATTTTACAGATTTATCTTGTAGGTTGATTAATTTGATGTTAAATCTAGCATCTCTACAGAAAAAATTTTAATACTAAAAATGGCTTACCACCATTGGTTTACAAACCGTCAAAATAGAAGATCTTACCAAACTGACCAATCTATGCGCAACAGAGTGCCTTCGTTTTTAATGGTAAATTATACCAACAAATCACATGTCTAGTGATGAGAAACCCACAATCCCGAATATAAGCAGAACTATATATGGGATCTTTTGAATCACACATTATGAAAGCTTTCACATGGATATTCAAAACTTGGCACAGATATGTAGATGACATATTCGCAATAGCACCCAAAAAACATATTTCCATCTCTTTCAAATTACTCAACCTACAAGATAAATCTGTCCCCGATCAACAGATACAACATCAAGCACCTACTAGGATCAAAATTAAAAGACAAGATTCCTGCAGAAAAGAAATCAAGAATATATGCCATAGAATGCTTAGACTGTGAATTGAAATACATAGGAAAAACTAAAAAATATTTGACAATGCTGAGAAAGAACATAGAAATATCAAATTAAAACAAATGGAAAAATCAGCAATAGCACATCATTATTGGAGCTAAAACCATGAAATAAACACAGAGATAAAACTTCTTGAACTAAACAATCTGTATGATTATGCTGCCAGGGAGAATATCTTCATTCTAAAAAACAAAAATAACTGTAATGAATTTTGAGCTTGTGCCGTGTGATTACTTTTCTCAATTCATTTCATATCCACCAGAGGTCATTATATAAAACACAATAGCTTCCATGGAACCAACACAGGCACCAGGAAACAGTGGGTCAACAGCTGTAAATGGGAACATTGGTTCCCGAAACATGTCCTAACTGAAATGCAATAAGTGAAGTATGTAAGAAATGTGCCTGCATTATATTAATTAATATATTAAAGCTGCTTTGAAACTGGGAATATTTTTTAAATAGAGTACAACCAGAATTTACTGCAGTAAATGATTCATAGAAATTTGAACAGTCTATAGACTTATCTTTATTGAGCTAGGGGTAAAGCTTGTAGATACTTGATATTGCATGAGTTGGTTTCTTGGTGAAAGGACTTGGATATTTATTGGGATAGTTTTGTTTTTGATGATGGTTTTGGCTGTAGTTTTACTAGTTTAGAAACAATATTTAACTTATATTTCTCTCATATTAGATAGTAATTAGTTTAAATTATGGATACTTGGTTGGATTTATAACACTGGAACTTCACTCCCCTTTTTATATTTTGGACATATTTTGAATGCACTTGCATTTATTCCAACTACTTTCTCCACCTGTTGTCCTATTGCTGCTGTGTCTCTCTTTCTGATTAGGTTTTATCTATTAACTCTATTTTTGAAACCATTATTTATTGGGGTTCATGATGATGTACTTTTCTTTTTGGTTATACTCTTTGTTGACCAGTCTGTGTGTCAGGCTATGGAAAACTGCGTGTCGGTTGTCTAGAATTGAAGTTGTTCTATTTACTGTAATGTTCTTATGCCTGAAGTTTGTTTTGTCGGGTCAATATATACTTGGTTAAAAAGGACAGCTTCAATCTTAGACCACACCAATATGCAAGCCTGTCACATAGAATGGTCAACATACCTCTCAACAAATAAACAATACATGACTGCAATAAACAACGGTTCCAAAAAAGAGTTTATAAATAAACAAAAATAATGCCAAAGGCAGAAACTCATAAAGGACACGAGCACTCTGAAAAAAGAGAAAGACAGAAAACAAGTTTTTAAAAAATTCACAAACTGCTCTGTACTAGACAATAAATTCATAAAAATGTTCGAGCAATACAACATTGTCCCCGCTCCTCAGAACAAATTTAGTTCTAAGTAAGCTGTTAAAAACATCACTAAAAGATATAATTAAACAAGGAATGGGTCAGAAATATATCAAATGCACTGCACTGCAAAGAATGTAACATAGTATATATCGGCCATACAAAATAAAATTTAGGCATAAGGACAAAATCTGAAATTAACATTTCAGAAACATCAGATACAAAGAAACAGAAAAATCTGCAGTAATTGCACACTTTTGGTCAAGAAATCATGAAATAAATATATAAACAAAATTAATAAAAACAGTTAGAAACCACACAGAATTAACCATTTGGAAAAGAATTTTTATAATAAAAAAGAAACAACATGCAATGAATTGAAATCATTGTATGATTGGGTCGAACTAAACACTCCTATTGCTCCACTTACTTGTCTATAAATATAGAGCTGGTTTCACCAACCCTTGTCCACATTATCAGCTAAAATGCTGATTGCTGGATACTTCGTTATGCTGTGGAAATGTGCATTCTACTCTGGTGGAAGTGCGATGAACTTGAAGTTTATGTTTTCATCCTCAAAAGTGTTGAAGTTCATTAAACTGTCTTTGTGTTGTATATGTAGATTTTTTCCCATGTTGCTAATTCTATAGGCCCTTGCACTGATTTTCATAATTGTAATTGCCAAGTACTACAAGTTAGCACCTGTAAACAGATTTACTGTTAAAAAGCTCCTAATAGACAGTGTTAATGACAGTGTTTTACAGGAGGAAAAAAGCAAATATTTACAAAATAAGTTGTGCGGAACATGAAAAAATTTATTTTGGAAAAACAAAGAGAAACACACGGTTAAAAGATCATTTCAGGAACATAAAGTAAAGCAAATAGAAAAATCAGCAGTAGCATTTCATTTCTGGACAGAAAACCACTACATATTGAATAAAGCTAAATTATTAAAATCAGTACAATGGCCTACAGAATTAGCAACATGGGAAAAATCTACATATACATATAGTAAGATAGGTTAATGAACTTAGAAACTTCTGGGAATGAAAACTTAAACTGCAAGTTCATCACACTTGTATAGAGCAGAATACACATTCTCACAGCATAACAAAGTATCCAGCAGTCGACATTTTAGCTGATGATGCAGACAAGGGGTGAAACCAGGGCTTTATTTATAGACAAGTAAATGGAGCAATAAGTGTTTAGTTTGACTCAATCATACAATGATTTAATTATATGGTTAACTTCACTGTAAAAGTTCCAATTAATATTTCTAGTTAATATGCAATGGATTTAAAATTAATTTCGCATTGAAACAAATGTAACCAAGCAACTAATATATTCTTAATTAGTTATTGAGTCAATTTAATACTTATTAAAATTTTTTAAAAATTTTAAAAACTTTAAAAAAATTCATATGGAACTATGGAAGTGTTAGACATTAAACTTTTTTAAAAATTATAAAAACTTTAAAAAAATTCATAAAATTCATATGGAACTATGGAAGTGTTAGATGACAGATTTAATTCAATTTAATACTGTTATGCTCCAATTACAATTGAATTATACAACACATGTTTCACAGACTTTTTCCCTCATCAAATTAATCCAAAAGTTCATAAAATGCCCAGAGATATACACCAAGTCCATCCAACCAACAACGAACCCAGCAATCAATTCACAGCTGAGAGGAAATCATAATTTGTAGTTGTATCTTTGAAAAAATGTTTTCCTTTGCCATCTCATTTCATGAATCCTATACTCAAAAACCACATAATTCCTAGCCATTCATTTTGCAAGAATAATCCACTTTTAAGCTACCCTTTCACTTGACTAAAATTTAAGCAGGACTACAGTATTTGTTAGTTGACTACTGCAAGCTCTGATTTATGAACATGAAAAATATTACATTGTATAATGTACATTGATATCATTGTATGATTCAGTTGAACTACACACTCTTAAAGCTTTGAATCATACAATGATATTAATTAATATGATTAGCTTCACTGTGCAAGTTCCAATTTACATTTTATTAGTACATTGTTAATCTGCTGGAAGTCACTAGTTTGTGCATACTTAAAACATCTATGAATATGGCCTTAAGTGAATATAATGTTATTGAGAATGAAGGTTATGTATGGAATTTCAATTAAAAATAATCCATTCTTGTTATAAACATGTTTAATTCCTTGAACTTTTAGTACTTTTTGCTTAAGAAAAACTGTAATAATACTCTAAATATATAATCTATTAGATTAAATCTAAAATAGCAATGTGATTCATATAAAACATGGGATCTTTTTGGGTGGTGGAGATTATTTATAGTCATACATTGATGAGCCAAATATGGAACAGTATTGGATGTGAGACATCTTTTATTTAATGACTGTTGTTAGTGAGCCAGATATATGACTGATGTAAGGTTGGTGATTGATTGCCCCATTCAGGTGCAGGTCGGACATAGGTTCAGCCAGCCATAAGTGGCCTCCTGCTGCTTAGATTCATGTGGTGTTTTACCTCGGCTGCTAAAGTTCATCTACTACTCCCATTCCAATTAAGAGTAAGAGATATCTCAGGGAAATCTGCCTGTTTAATTGACATTGAGTCAATTGGACAGGAAGTGGTGGTGTTTGTGTAAATGAATACAAGTTGAAAAGTAAATTAAGTTTATGATTTATTGAATGAATCGCTTCAAAATTACTAAGTGCCATGCCATTTGTCTTATGAATATAGAATATTTGTAGAACACAATGATGAAGTTACAAGTCTTAACTGCACTGAGCAAAGTGAATAAACTGAGTGATCCAGTACTTTAACTTCTCAATGAATGAACACTGTCTGCCAACTTTGTAATTTCAACCAAGATAATGGAATGAACATTGTCTGCCAAATTCGTAATTTCAACCAAGATAATGCATTTCCTGGTGACTTTGGAATCAGAACTTGTAAAATACACTGCACTTCAAAATCAGAACTAGAATAACGCGGCTTTCAGCTTCAGAATCAGAACTAGGAATAACTCAGCCTGCCAGCTTCTAGATCAGAACTAGAATAAAGCTCAGGACTCAAGATTGCCCATTTGTATGGAGTTGAACTTGTACAGTTAGGATACTTAAGTCTGGCAGAACTTACCAAACATCGCTTTTAAATTTTTGAATTTAATCTAGCTTCCTAACTGGCTACTTTTAAACTTCACATGACTGATCTGATTAGCTCTTTATTTATTCTTAAAGATTAACTTCCTTTACATGAGGGTTTTAAAGATATTGGCAGTTTGGGTGACTCACCCCAAGTAAGGTTTTTAATCCCACAAACACACAATTTTTATGAAACAGTAGCTTCTAGCTTAACAAGAAGTCTCTTTAAAAAGGTTGAACAAAGGCACAGTGATCTAGCTGCTACAAAGGACACCCTGCTCCAGCCTGTTATTGTTAAAGGTTTTATTATGGGCAAATTGCTTCAGGCACTTCCTAAGTTAGAAGAATTTTGTCTACATAACATATGTACAGTAATACAAATTAATATGCTAATCATGATTGCTACCTATCATACAAAGAAAGACATCACCAATGAAAATAATTAAAACATTAACAGTGATTATGATGAATGAATGAATAGTGTTTAACACCAGTTTTTTGCTACAGAGGCACCACAGGTGATTGATACTGATGATACATGAATTATGATGATGATAATGTCATTAATATTTGTTGTATGAGTGGTGATGTTAATTGCAAAATTCATAATAAAACAATAATGAGGGGGTGAAGTCGTTAATACTGCTTCAGACATATGATAAATAATTGTATAAGGGGTATTCAATAAGTGATGGCAGTACATTTTTTTCTTGGTGAATATATCTTGGAAAAAATACTATATCTGTATGTAGTATCTTCAAATTTCACAAATTGTTATGCAGTTTCAGCCTTCTCTGCTAGGTGATAGTGATGCAGTTAGCTTTCAAAAGAGAGCAGCAATAGAATTTCTTTGGGTAGATAATAGCTAACACCAGCATATGGAGGCATTTAAGGAATATATGTATATGTGGGGAGATGGAGATGAATAAAAGCACTCTCAATTATTGGGCAAGAAGACTGCCATCATTGGAAGGACTATGCAGTTTTACTGATTACCCATTCTCCAAGTGGCCACATACAATAATAGAATGGAATGTATTGACTCCTTATTTGGAATGATTGATGAATAGCAACCAGGTTGTTCAACTTGAATCTCTGTCATTATTGTCAACACAGTTATCCACCAGTTTGAGTATTCAAAGATTTGTGCTAAAGGGTTCCTTGAAGAATATCTATCATAAGGAACAGAAAATCATCATCTAGTATGAGTGGGATGCATGTTATGAGTTGACTTGCTAACTGGCAATGTGAATGAAGGTTCGTGAAACTGGTTCTACATTTATAAGTGGAGCAATAAGAGTGTTTAGTTTGGCTCAGTCATACTATGATTTCAATTTTAATCATTTTTGTCTTTTTGAATTTCCAAAATATTGCTTCAAATTATTTGTTACCTGAAGTTGTATCAATGTTTTATTTTTGATATAATAAAACAATTTAAATAATCTTTTTTGTCTTTTTAATCAACAATATTATTTGTAAAGAAAAGTCACAAAAATACACACTTATTTTTCTTCAATATTTTTATGTTAATAATGTGAGGGTTGTGAAAGAAGGGTCTATCACTTGTTGAGCCTTACAAATGATGCTGCCAGAAATTCCAAGGCAATAATGTTGTAAGCCGGCATCTCAGTGAAAATTTTCAATGGCAAATCAGGTGCAATAGTGTAATTTTCATTACAAGATGAAAATTACATTTTCATTACGTTGTTGCTGTTTAGTGCCACACTGCATTGTAACTGCAGTGATTATTTTTACAAGTCAAAAGTCAATAATGCAAACTAAGTTTGCCATACTGCTCATCCACAAGAAAACAATAGTACTATAGCAACCTACCTAAAATAAAAATAAAGATAACCTATTGTGTCCCATAAAGGGCAAAGGGCTCCAAACAAGTAGGGAATGATCATTTTTCCTAACATGTTATTCTATACTAGTTTGTATGCTCTTTAAAATACTGTACCTGATTTGTTCTTTGGCTGTGTTATATCTGACTGCACAAGTTGCTTTTTGATAGATTTCCATTTTTCTCTTCCTCTTGCTACTATTGACCATTCTGGACCTGCATGTTCCTTGAAGAGGTCTGTCTATCTTACTTTGGATTTGCCTTGTGTCCTTTTTCCTATCCGGGGGTGTCATATGGAGATCTTATAGGTCCACCTATTGTCCTGCATTCTTGCTACTTGGCTGCCTCATTGCCATTGATTCTGGTGGCTAGTTGTGCAATTTCTGTTTGAGAAGTAACTGGTTATTACTACTGTAGGTATTTTGTCCTTCAAGCTATCCCCAGGATCTTGTGTTGCATTTTTATTTGGCAATGACATTTTTTTCTTTTGTTTTCTGTTGGTGACCTTGTCTGGCATCCATAGAGTAAAACAGGATATACACAGGTTTCAAGCATCTGGAATCTGATTTTCTTAGTGTGTTTGGTCTAACAGCATAAACTTAAGGGCCCAAAATACTCTCCAGGTTAATGAGATCCTTGTTTATATTTCTTTTTCCATTTATACCATGGAAGGAAATCTGTTGTCATAAATATGTATATTCACTCGCATATGTGACAACATTCCATCTATTTGTATCAGGGTTTTAGGTCTGTTTCATATAAATTGTGTCTTCAGTTTGTTTATTGAGAGCCTTACATTTTTGCATCCTACTTACCTGACTTAAAATACTTATGAAGGTTTTCCAAGGAAGGATGAACATCCTCATAGAGAAATTCCTTTGTAAAATGGAATCCACCATAAGACATTTACAACAGAGTGCTGAAATAAAGAATTACTTCTTATTTCTGCTAATGAAGCAGTAAATGACAATAACAGGAAAAATTAAAAAATGCAAAAATAATTGCAAAAAAGAAATAGGCACAGTAATATGAAAAAGGCAAAAATAAGACCTTCCCGTAATATTTGATAGTTTTCATAAATATCATTTTTCACATACCTATGTGGAAAGGTAGCAAAGTACATAAAGGCAAAACTAAAACCTTTCCATAATATTTGATACTTATAAATATCATTTTTCACACGCCTATATGGAAAGTATGCTTTTAGAACCATTTTGATGCAACAAAGCTGAAAATTATGATTCACTTTCTAGTACAAATACTGTAGAGGTCCCATAAGAACATCAACACCTGGCCAACTATGAAAACAGTTCTACTAGCAGTAATATTAAGAAGTGGATCTCTTATTATTCCACTCTAATATAATTAAGAAACTATATTTTACAAGTCCATAATGTGAGTACTATTCTGTAGATTAAAATGAGCAATAATTACACAATCTAGCAATTCTTGTTTAATTTGAACACCCAATCTGATATCCGTACATTTATTTTCTAACATAAGCTAATAGCACAATTCTTCAAATTATTTTATCTCACTTCCTGGAGGGAGGAAATCAGACATACATATTCTATTTCCGTCACATTCATTACCCCACTACTCTGATAATCAGATGATACCTTTCTACAACAAACTGTTGTCTTCTGCTGATGATGTGAGCAAATGTTACCAAAACATGTTCCAGTTAAAAAACTGAGTAAATGTATGTCACCAAATCAGCTTCATATCATTATTAATTTACTTCTTAATAGTTAATAGCTTCAAGAGTATAAGTTCATAAGAAAATAATTACTTTTATCAATTTATAATTTGCATTGTGATCTGGGGTAAGTTAATAAATACATAAAATATTTTAACATTACTTGTAGTTATGTGTACTTGAAATAATTTCACATTTTGCTTTATTGTGTAGCCTGTAGATAAAATGTATATGCACAATAACTGCCAATATTCTTACATACTCTGTTAACTTATCATTTTTGTGGAACCAGGCTGGCCAGCATATGCAGTTCTTACTGTATTACTCTCTATACTAGGCATGAAAACTATTCTATATATTTAGATTATTCTTTTTATGATCAACAACAAAAATTAAAGGCATTTTGCCATAATCATCAATGGCTAATCACCTGTGATGCCCCAGTAATAAAATTGGGTATTAAACAATATTAAAAAATCAAAGCCCAAGATCAAAAGACTATCCAGGGAGTGACTTTACAAAACTTCTCATAAAGACAATGCCCTTGACTGATAAAGTTATAAACACATTTTTCTAACTCTGAAGGAATTATTTTTACAGTGTAATGTGTAATCTTGTGACAAAACAGTTAACTTTGAAGTACATGTCAAAATTCTTGAGAAATTTAAGCTATTCCAGCGTATCCATTTTCAAAAAGATGTGATTAAAGTTATTTTTCTACACAATACAAGTTAAAGCACCTGAGAAGAGATCACTAAATTTTGTAGGCTGAGCTTCCTCACCCTGACTGTAGATTCAATAAAATAGTTATTACAATACTTTATGAATTTAAATTTATTACCTTTACTTGATAAAAGCTGCACCATTCATAACAAAACATAAAATTTTGTGATATTAATTTAATGGTGCACGAACAATTCTTATTTATTTTACTTCTATTGAACATTTTGGCATTGAAGCCCCTATAGTTGGAACTTGCATGCAGATTTGTATATCTTTGGTCCTATAAAAATATTTGTCTGTGGAAGAAGATTTGAATTATTGATTATAGTGTTTTATTCCCATTTTTAGTACTGAGGCACCACAGGTGGAGGAGATTTGAAGTCAGCCATAGTATAAAGATGGGGAGAGTAGTACCACGATGTCATAGTGGCTTTAACATTAGGTAGTACAAAGCAAGGATTTGTAGGGAGACTGTATTAAAAAATAACACTGAATAAACAGAGAATTGAACAATCCAGTATATTTGAAATTGAAATAAAAAAAAAAACCCTTAAAGAGACAAACATTTGTTATAATACTTCTGTACATATTTACTGCATGCAGTCAGATTTTCTATGTTCTTTTTACTGATTTCTGTCTGATTTACTGTAGAAAAACAGAATGCTGTAGTATATATAGTGGATTTTGTAATTACCATAATAATTGGCATCATTTGATATATTTTTGTTTTTTATTTTTTGTCATTTTCCAGAAGTTTGGGACAGTTAGCAAGCTACATCACAGTTGGTTTAGGGGATAAATTGAAAGTTTATTATGGCCCAACACATGAATCCAAAGTGACGTATGAAGCAAAGGTATGATATGCAGATATTTAATTAGTGAAGAGCTGTATATGTTTGTGCTACTTAAAATGGGAATCTCTTGGTTGTTTGCAAATGTGTGCTAGCAGTTCACATCATTTCACTCCTACTGTGCAGCTTTTTATCATCTTAGCCATTTCTTCCTATATAGACTAACACTTTGAAAAGGTAGCATGTCATGCAATTCTCCCGTTGATTATCTTTTAATGAAAACAAAAAGAAAAAGGTATTGGAGCTGATATTGAGAGCTTATTTTTTTATTTTTTTTAACATCCTATTTCTCTGTGGCCATTATATAATAATGGTGACAGCATAAAGTTACTTTTGTGTTTACAACAACTAAGTGAACTAAGGTTATTTTATTGATTGTAGGTGATAGAGATTAGCATGGAAGATAACGAGACTGTGTATCGGGTGCATTACACGGGTTGGAACACTCGTTACGATGAGTGGATTAAACGGGGGAGAATTGCTGACAATCTGAGTTGGACTCCCTCTAGAGCCAAACGCCTCAGACACCAGCAAGCACAAGCACAGCTCAAGGTAAACATCTTCACACTTTCACCTTCAGTTGTGTAGCCTAACACGCATGGTGTTTTGTTGTGTTATATGGTCCGTAGTAAAAGTAAGGCGGGCAAGAAGTACACCACAAACATTTGCTATCATATCACTGTGGTCAGTGATGTAATATGCAGTCCTTTGAGAGATTTCATCTGCACATAGTTGCACTAGATAATCTTAATTTAGAGGCTAATTGGATGGGTAAACTCTAACTTCTTGCCCATCTTGTACTCTACGAAAACACAAAATATACATATCTTGTCTTTTCCTTTCTTTTGTAAATTGTTGACAACAGCAAAAGTATCGGGGATAGTAGATAGATTCCTTATAGGGGAGCTTTGCTTGCAGCTTTTTGTGATGTACCTGGTGTATCATATGTTTATTTAGTCTCATTTAAGATGTTATATTTATTTCTTTATTGTAAGCTCTCCATGTATTGACTCAGAATTGATGTGAATGCTCTGTTGCAGGCAGCAAAACCTATGGGAAAACGGGGTCGACCATCATTGTCAAGTAAAACACAAGATCTACCAAATGTGCAACAGTCACAGCCACCAAGATCCACAACACCATCATCAGTTACATCATCATCCAGCCGCACAAAATCACCAGCAACATCGCGTACAGGCAGCACTGGTGGTCGAGTTACCCGAAACACAAGTGAATCAAGCAATATTGTATCTCCTGACTTCAGAAGGCGAACTCGTAGGATGTCCGGTCATACAGGTATAATATTGCCCATTTTGGGAAGATCCAAAAAGTTACTACTTATTAAAAGTATTTTAAAAATATTTTTTTGTTATTAAGAGAGTATAAATGTTAAGTTTTCTTCTTACGTGATAGTTGTAAGCAATTTTAATTGACTCTTTCACGTGTGTTAAGTGTAGAAATTTGGAAAGTAAAACATTGCACCCCTGATCATAATTCCTAGTTAAGCTACCATGCCTTCCTATGATTTTCACATAAATTTTAATGGAATTAACAGACCTCCCAATCATAATTCCTTGTTAAGAAAACATTCTTTGCTGTCGGTTCCTTTTTTTCAAGGAATTTAATGTAATTAAAAGAACTCCTGATCATAAAGCTAACATGCCTTGTTGTCAATCATTTTCTCATAAATTTTAATGGAATACATCTTAACATTTTGAACGTTTTTCTTTGTCAAATAAGAGAGAAAGTGCAGGACAAGCCTTGATGTTCTTTCACAATTACAGTTAGCCAGCAACTTATTTATGTTATGTTGATATGATACAAATGAAAATGGAGTGTACCTGAGTTTGCTCAGAAAAATAATGTCACGTCTCTGCAATCTCTTTCAGTGCAGGTTTAATGCCAACAGAAATTGAATGTGAAAGTGAGAGTAAATAATTAATTTGTTCGTGGTTTATTAAGACACCTTCAGATATGGTTAATAAGAGAAAGAGGAAATATTCATAGTTTCTGCTCAATCTTTGATGCAAGAAGGTAACAGTGGGAACGCTGGAGAATTACCAGGCATTCCATAGTAAAGTGTTGCTGTTTAGAAGAAAATTGAAAGACTAGACACTCCAAACTTGGGAGGTGAGGGGTGGGGTTATTAAGGTTTGTCCTGCACTTTGGTTGTTAAGTAGTTTATAATTCTGTATATGAAAAAACAGACAAAAATCTAGCCTTTATGTATAATTTTGGTGTAAATATTTAATCTCTGCAGCAGATTGATAACTTTATTTGTTTCAGATGACATCTCCATAGCTTCAGAGTCAGAAAGTGAAGATTTTGAATCTGAATCAGAAATGGAGCCAACACAGACAAGAAGTAAGACTGAAAGAAAGAGTCTACCTCTTGAAAAGGAAGACACTAAAGATGAATCTCTAAAAATAGATGTTAAGAAGCTTGAAAAGCCTTTCAGGCGAAAACCTAGTAAAAGAAAAGATGATGAAGAAGAAGATGATAAAGTAAGCATAAAAGAAGAAGATAATAATATTGAGCCTTCACCAGAGCCTGATGAAGTAGAACCTCAGGAAAAGAGGCGAAGCAAGCGAACGAAAAAAGCTGCTGTTACTTCACCAGAAAAAAAAGAGCAAGAAATTAAAGAAGAAGTAACAGTGAAACAAGAATTAGGAGCAGAATGTGAAGAAGAACAACCTAAAGGAAGAGATTTTGATCTTAATCAGATTAGATCTGAACTAAAGGGTATAGAGAAAGCTGTAAAATTGCCTCAGGACATCATGCATAGATCAGAGGAAACAAATTCACAAATGATAATAGATGAAAAACCTGAAAATGATGATAAAGTACAAGAGGAGGAGGAGGAAATGGAATCTAAAAATGTGGAAAAGCAGCCTAAGAAGCGGGAGGAAACTAGTACAGAAGATATTTATGAATTCAAGGAACCTGAGCCATTTGAATTGGAAGTAAGGTCTAAGAGAGATATCTTGTTGTCAGAAGACAGAAGTAATAAATTAAACAGAAGGTCAAGGTTCTTTGATGATGTAGTTGAATCAAAGACTGACAAACCTCCAAGGAAAAAACTAGTAAGGTCTGTAGTGCCAGTAACCAAAGTGGAAGGAAAAGAGGATTCACCCTTTGAAGGTGAGTCAAGGAGAAGATTCAGAAGAACACCAACGAAAAAGACTGATAATATTCCAGAACCAAAGAAAAAGGACATTGGATCCTTACAATGTGATCTTCCTATTTCACCTATAAAACCTTTGTACACAGAACCTGTAACACCACAGAAGATAAGACCATTGTCAGCTTGTGAAGAAGCTTTTGATAAACTTTGTGAATCTCCATCATACCAAGTAGCTTCCAAAAGTTCAGAAAGCAACACACCTAGCCCAAAAACTTCAAAGTCCCCTGAAATAGATCTAAGTTTATTTAGTGAGCTACCTGGGGAAGGTGGAGAGGATGATGGAGAGGATGACAGTGAAGATAGACTCGTTATATCTGAAACAGATGAAACAGAAACTGAGGCAGAAGAACCGCTGTTTACATATTCCCAACGTCATCATGAAGAGATCTTCCCAACTCTGGTTGGATCAGAATCCTCGGCAGCAACTGTTCCAGAAATAACTACTTCATTAGAACAAATAACACCTTTAAAAACATCACCTGATCCACCTAGATTACTGCCAATGGCTCCTGATATTTTTACAGCTTTTTCCTCTAGACCTGAAGTTACTACAAAAGTGGAAGATTCAGAGAAACCAGCCACATGTGAAGAAACAGAAAAAATGGCTGAAGAGCCATTAAAATCTGCAGGAAATGTAGATGTAATGAAGCTGTTAATGAAGGGAGATGAAGATGATTATGAGGATGATCCAATTAATGCTGCAATACAAAGGGTGATAGAACAGTCCATGACAGATGAAGAATCCAATGATATGGATATATTTGGTACAAAGGAAACAGTATGTAGTTTAGCAGACCTTCAACCAGAGCCTGTAGCTGCACAAGAAGAATCTCTGCCTCCTGCTGAAACTCCAAGAAAAGAAACACCAAGTAAGGAAATGAAGAGGAAAAACAGCAGCAGAAAACCTGTATTGAGCAAAGAATTTGTTGAAGATAGTGATTCAAATAGTGACAGTGATGAAGGAGAAAGACTTGTGATAGCTAAAGTGGATGATGATGATGCAAGTAATTCTTCTAGCCAGAGTAGTTTAAAGCTGCATGTAAGTGAGTCATCTGACACAGAAATGAAACTCCGTTTAAATGACAAGGATGAGGACATTAAAGTTGTAGTTGAGGAAGAGAAGGAGGAGAAGGAAAAGGAGAACAAGAACAATACTGAAGAAATGCCTGCACCTAGTCCAGTGAAAAAAGAGGAACCTCCACAAAATGTGAGTGAAGAGGAAAAACTGGAACAATCAGAATCCAAAACAGCTGAAGAAGAGGTCACAGTAAATGTAAAACCAGAAAATGAACAAGAGGAAGCTGAAAAAGAAGAAAATGTAACTGTAAGCATATATTCTAGTTTATTTTGATTTTGTAGGTTTCACTCTTTTATTTCCCATCTTTTTTCTTCCTTTTTTGTTTATATTTAATTATTGTTGGTACCAATTCATAGTCATTTAATGGTTGGTTCAGCAGTATTATGCATCATTAATAACAGGAGTTATCCTATGAAAAATGTTAACGTAAATGCTTATGGCCAGTTTCACCAATAGATGTCACAAGTTAAAGTACTGTTAGACTGCTTTAATGCTCGAATTAATAAAATCCATTTCATCATTGTTAACTTTACATGTTAAGCCTCCAGATAAATTCAGCTTTCCATTGCATTAAAAATTTAACAACAGATAACATTAGAAAATGTGTGCAATAAATCCATTTGTAGATGTCAAAATTTTATGCTAGGGCTATTTTTTTCAACCTCCAATGGTTTCCACCAGGTGGTTTATGAAGCCATAGGAGGCATAATTGGCTTACCCCCACCCAGCACTACTGCAGCAAAAGTCAATTCTTCAATTGAAGCTTGGCTATGAGCATGTAAAGACGTCTGACTCTTCCACCAAGTACAAGTTGTGCAGTTTTATTTGATTTCTACAGATGAAGGATCATAATGCAGTGGAATTTCACCACTGAATGAACCATGTGTTTGGTCAAAATGAGAGTCATGACATGGTTCAGGAAATTTAGAGATGGCCATGGATGTTTATGATGAAGGTGGTCAGGGACAAATCTGTGGCAGGAGATTAACTCATGCAGAGAGTGGATCAGTTGATTCAAGAGAGGGTCTGTTCATAATTTTTTTAACTCTCCAAACACTTTCCAGAAATTTAAAGGTCAATTCTATATAGCACTGTTGGAGACCACATTAGTTACCATAACATTTGTACATGATGAACTCTCAAGATGCTGACAACCACAAGGAGCTGTTAATAGCATCAGCCTTAATATTTCTATTGCATTATAAAGATGATGAACAATTTTTGAAGATAATTGTGACAGGTGATGAAACATGGATTCATTTTGACATTGTAAAAACCAAACAGCACAACAGTGGATGCATATAAATTCCCCAAATTAGCCCAAAAAGTTTAAACACACGAGAAGCTGATGACTACAGTGTTTTGGGACCAGCAAGGTGTGT
Source organism: Metallyticus violacea (assembly GCA_030762175.1). NCBI lineage: Eukaryota > Metazoa > Arthropoda > Insecta > Mantodea > Metallyticidae > Metallyticus > Metallyticus violacea. The sequence goes on from CM060830.1 coordinate 45,188,168, forward strand.
TGCTGTTGACTTTATGAAGCCAAGGAGCATAGTTAATGCAGATGCATAATGTGGGATATTGCAAAGACTACAAAGAGTTATACAAACAAAAAGAGGCTTATGTTATCTTCATATATTGTCTTGTTTCATGCCAACCTTCCACATTGTGCTGAATCAACCCAAAAACTTGTTGTAAGATTCAATTGGGAAGTGCTTGATCACCTTCTCTAAAGCCCAGACCTCGCAATGAATGGCTTCCATCTTTTCCCAAAGATGAAGTTGTTGGGAGGACAACGTTTTTACTCCAATGAGGACCTTTGGACCATGTAGACGTGGCTCACAGATAGGCCACAGTGTTTTTTGCAAAGGATATTGGAAAGCTGGTGCAGCAGTACAATAAGTATCTGAATCTCTATGATGATTGTAAAGTACCTTATAGATGAACGTAATTTTTGTCAGTAAAACCATTTTTCTTTTCACTCTGGTTTTGATTTCAAATCCCATGGGGGGGGGGGTTTGTGTTTGGAAAAAGAGCAATTTTATAAAGATATAAAACACAGAAAGTTATCATATGGTCATAGATGAAATATGGGAGAGGTTAGAATATACTAAAAGGAACATTACTGTCTGTCTCACCTATTGGTTATGTTAACCAACCAAACAATATGATTTTATGCCGCTAGTTCTTTTCATTTAATGGTTGGGGACACTGCAGACATAACTTCTCTTACTATCCATTTTTCTGATGAGTGTGAGAGAATTGGATAATATGCATGTAAAAAATGTGTTAGAGACAACAAAATCAAAATTTGTCCTATTCACACAAGCTACTTTTGCATCATTGTTCAAATAATCAGTGATTCTAACCTTCAAATCAGGTATATTGTTGCTAGGTGGCAAGGATCAGCATATAATAATGATTAACAATTCTCACTTCAGAGTTCAGTTTTAAATGGGTACCATCATAGGTTAATGAGGTTATCCCTTAAGAAAATATCTTCAAATAGCTCAAAACAGGTATAATATAGTGTGCGTCTAGACAAGCTACAAATAGAATGACAGGCAAATGAAAAAGACACTTTCCTATATTAAGTCTGGAATCATAAACCAAATTCCAAATATTGTTAACAATTGTGGCAACACTGTGAAATGAAGATGATACTGCCTATCTTCATTATTTTAATATAATTCCCAACTTGATAAATACCATATTAACCGGTATGTAAGACAACCATTTTTTCTGAATTCTTGAATCCCAAAATCTGTACTCGTCTTAAAATCACAGATTAAGGAATTCCATAACGCCCATTCAAGATCAATGTTTTTATTTTGCATAGTATTTGGCCATTTGCCTTGGAAAAGATTTTAATGAAATTGCTACTTAAGCAGCTGAAAATAAAATTACGATAGCCAATAGGAATACAGTAATATGTAACCTCAACAACTACTTTAATTAGACTGCTTTCAAGTCATAACAAGATCAGTAAAGACAGTAGCAGTAAATTGTATAAGATCTTTGAGCATTCACCAGTGTGATCTAAAATGAATTCGAACAATCATGGTAACATCAAAAGATGATTAAAACTTAAAATGTATGTTGGAACTTGAATTTGAATGTACAAGATATAAACATTTCATTTACATACAAAATAGAAACAGATAACATGATGCCATTCTTAGATATTAAAATAATGAAATGTCAAGAAAATTTTAAATTTGGAATATACAGAAAGAATACACATGCAGATAATCACATCAAAGCTGACAGGTTTAACCCCACAGCGCGTAAACATGCAGTAATTAACAGTTTAACATACCGCCTAGATAACCTACAAATTAGAAAAGAAGAATATTTTAAAGAATACAAACAAATAGAAGAAACAGCAGTTAAAAATGGTTTTAAAAAAGAACTAGTACATAAACAGGTGCAGAAATTCAAGAGCCAAAAACATATCAAAGAAACCACAATACTTTTAGCATGAAAAGATAAACTAATTTTTAAAAAGTTCACATATCATCCATGGGCTACAAAAAATTTTCAGAATATTCTTAAAGATTTTAATATCAGGTTCACACCGATTGATAGATTTAATGTTAAAAACTTACTGACAGATAATGTTAATGACAGCATTCCACAAGAGGAAAAATCAGGTATTTACAAAATAAATTGTGAAGAATGTGAAAAAATGTACATTGGAAAAACAAAGGGAAACATAGGCACACGGTTAAAGGAACATTTCAGGAACATAAAGTACAAGCAAAGAGAGAAATCAGCAGTAGCATATCGTTTATGGACACAAAATCACGACATAATAAATAAAGCAAAATTATAAAAATCAGTATAAGAACCTACGGAACTAGCAACCTGGGAGAAAATCTACATCTACAAGTACAAAGACAGCATAATGAACTTTGACATTGCAGGAGATGAAAACATAAACTACAAGTTTATCACACCGCCACCACTGAAGATGGGAACTAAATGTTCTCAAAACCATACATTTCCATACATTTATGAAAAGTAAGTGAAGCTTAAGAGTGTGTAGTTCAACTGAATCATACAATGATATCAATTAATCGAACGATGTGGTTCTACAAGGTTGCAGTTTCGAACAAGTTTTCATAGATGCTATGATGCAAACTTTAAATTAATAGTTATAAATGAAGCAGAGGCCAAAACAACAGTGCAGTAGGAAGAAAATTTGATGTCTTGAAAGGAATATCCATAAGTGTCACTAAAGGAAAGAGAAGTTAAAGAACCAAATTCATCATGCAAATCTTTTAGAGGATTTAAGAAGGGAAATTTTCATGATTTGGAGCAGCAATTTAATCAGCATATGCCAGAGAAACAAAATGAAGGCATCGCCATCACTTGAGAGATTATAGGAATGAAGGTGCTTGAATTGAAGCAGCAATTTCTCCAAGCAAGTATGAGCTGGTTTGTGAAAATGATGAAGATAGCTGGACTTTCATTATGATGTAGAACAATGCTAGCACACTATTTTCCCCTGAAAAAAATTGATACATTTTAGCATCATGTCATAAAATTTAAAAGAACTTGACTATTTGCTTAGCAGATTGGTAATGCTGATCAGATGCCCATATATTTTGACATGTCATCTAAACTGACAATTCACATAAAGGACCAGAAAAGTGTCTGAATTAAAACCACTGGGAATGAGAAGGCAAGAATTAAGGGAATGCTGTGTGCTCTAGGCAATTGCCAAGAGCTACCTCCTTATGTGATACACTGTAAGAGAAGTTGCATACTGACCTTGTCTTCAGATGCCAGGAAAAAGAATGGATGACATGACCTGATACTAGATTGATTGAAAGTTGTTTGGGACTGAAGACCGGGTTTATTGCTTAAACAAAAGGGAAAAGTTGGTGCTGGATTCTTTTAGGGAACACATCACTCAAGATGTAAAGGGCCAAATCTCAAAAGGGAGAGAAGACATAATCAAAGACTGTTTACAGATACAAGAAAAAGTTAAAGGGAAAAGAAGTTTGGTTGATTCAACTAATGAATAGTCCAAGAGGTTGGAATAGGTGAAGTGTAGGAACAATACGTAATGCATAGACAAGGGCTATGGAATAAAGTGAAGCAAAGGATAGATGATATTGGAAGGCAAGAAATATCTTGAAATATTATAGAAAATTTAAGAAAAAATGGGGGCGGGAAAATTATATAGATATGTGTAATAAAAGGGAAAGGGAGGGATTTGCTTGGGGTAGGGCAGGTAAATTAGGGTTAAGTGGATTAAAAGTAAAAAAGGAAGAGTGTCCACTATGTGGAGAAATAGAGAATAGAAAGAAGGATTTTAATTGAATAGTTGAATGTCCACATACTAAAGAATGGAGATGGATTAAGAAATGGGACAATTTACAGGTAGCAATTGTGATACTAAAATTTTTGGAATTGGTTACAAGGAGTTTTTGAGAAAATTAGGTGATTATATAGGGAAGGTAAGAGAGAAATAGTGACACAAGATTGATTAAAGTTAAGGAAGAAGATCAGAGATAGGGAAGGAACCAGGGAGAGTGGGATCAACATATTTCTAACCAGTGGAGTATGTAGGATCCCAGAAATGTGCGCTCTGGGAACAATAGTAAAAATGTAAATGATGACTGTGAAATAAATATTCTATTCTCAAAATTCAACTCAGACTTTGCTATAATTTCTGCTGGCATGACATGACTAATGGATGTTGTAAACAAGCTCTTCAAGAAAACCATGCTCATATTCCAGGGGGTTGTTGATTTGGTTTATATATGGATGCTCTTTAACATCTCATGGCGTGAAACAGCCAATAAATTTTCCTCAGAGGCCTCTTTTTTGCAGGCTTGAGAGTCTTTTGTTTGGCATTAATCGATTACATGGAATCTACAGCTTTATTTTTCTGCCAAATGAAGGAGTCTTAGGATTTTTATGCCCTAAAAATGCCATCAACTCTGGCTGGGATTGAACCCCTGATCTTGGGTGTATGAGGCAAGTATGGTTACCACTAGACCATCAGGACCGACACTTCAGTTAGGAAACTTAAGAAGCCATCATTAGCCATCCTGAGTAATGGACCCTTACAGCTTGGAGGAGGATCTCCAATGAATCTATTGTGAATAGGTCTCAAAAGTGCTGCATATCCAATCCCATGGATGGGTCTGAAGATCTTGTGGTAAGAAAGTCAGATAAGGAATGCAGCAGCAGCACCTGTGAAGGTAGTGCTGATGATGAAATTAGTGGTGGCATGGTATAGTGCTGGTAAATAAAGAAAATTCTTAGGAAGTTTCTTCAAAGTACGGAGTTCATTTTATATTTGGGTAAATATGGTAACTGCTTTTCAAATTTAGAACATTTTGTGCTTCTACTCTTAACATTTGTTTCACGCCTATTTATCAGTAACTGTATACAAATAAAAATATGTCAGAGTATATATTCAAAGGTCTTAAGGTCCCGATCCTCTTTCTCAATCTGATACCAGAGATCTTGGTAATCTTAAAAGGGTATTAACTAATTTATGCTGGAAAATCTTGATGGAATGCAGGAGTCTAAGGGCCAGTTTCATCAACTGATGTTAAAAGTTAAGCTGTTAAACTGCTTTAATATTAAAATTAACAAAAATTCTGTTTGACCAACTATTGTTAATTTTAACATGTTAAGTTAACATAACCAACCTTGTATTAACATTTTAGTTCAAAAATGGCGGCTGTAAATCCAGCTATAGATTTTGAAATTCTATTTTTGCATATATTAAAGTCATAACAGAAAAAAGGCTGTAAGTGGTAGTGACTTTATATTTTTATGCAAAGGAGCAGTTTAAGTACAAAATGTGAAAAACAGGATTGTAAATGAAATATGAGAGAGGGTAGAATACCTTTAAGTCTCTGCTCCTTTTAATACTCCTTGCATGAGCCTATGTTTTAATTATTTTATGCAAACAAAAATCCTTTGGCTCTGACACTGCCTTTTCAATCCATGCTGTTTGTAATACTCGGGAACCTTAACAGGTTAACTAACAATATGCTGGAAATGCTTGATGGAATGCAGGAATCTTAGTGTATTATTTAAATATTAACACAGTGTTAACCAATATGTTAGTGTATTTTTAACATCTGTTAATGAAACTGGCCCTAAGCATGCTAAAAATTTTGACATGATGCTAACAGACATTATGCTAGTGTATGTTTAACATCTGTTATTGAAACTGGCCCTTAAAGTATCAAAGAATAGTGCTAAAAGTCTTTTAACTAGTTTTTCTTTATCAGCCTTTGGGTATTTTTCAGTATTGCATGTGAAAATTAGTGCAGGTGCAGTTCTTGATATGCCTAACTGCAAGTACATTTTATTAGTTCTGAACTTATAGTTTTGATGTTCAGAGATGTAATAATATTAAAATGAAGAAGTTTGAATGTTGTACTCAGCTATGGAAGCTAGTAAATGCAATTAACAGAAAATCTGGAAAAGAATATATTCTGCATTTTAACACCATGAGTATATATCAAAATCTACTTTGTGATGACCCTTTGAATTCTGTAAAATTCTTGTTTCTAAGAAATACTATTAGATGTTCTGATAAAGATTTCATTACTCACAATCACTTTTTTGTGCATTTTGTTTTATTCACCGAGATGATTAAGAAGTCATTCGATTATAAAATAATTCCATGCAAAGCATTAGTTATTAACATGAACATGTATGTAAATGTTTTTGTTATTCAGCATACTTTTATGCCATACCATTTTAACTATAAGAATGGCAGGAACTTTTATCTGCTGTTTTATATTATATTCAATGTAGTGGGTCATCATTTTGGTTGGCCAACACTACAGAGTACTGGTGCTATTGTTAAATGGTTAAAAAATTTATTTGCAAAATGTCCGTGGTTCTTTAACCAGTAATTAAAAATGATGATTAGATCTTTGATTTTTGGGCTTTTACCAATGAATTTACAAAAAAAAGCATTCATAATTGATACTGCAATACACAATAATGGCTTTCTCTAAATTTTCAGTTGTGAAACTGCCTTTTGTCAGAACATTTTATATGTGGAAAAATATTTTTTCATGTTCTGAAGTAATGGGTGCATGTTTAAATCTAGCACCATGCCACTGGAGAAGTACATCATCCTCCCCATTCAGCACATCACATGTGATACTCAGGATGTGAAATCCAGAATTTATTTTCAATACATGAATCTTATCCCTTAGTTTTCTTATTGCACTTTGAATTTTTGCTTCTGCTCCTTTAATTACTGAAAGGTGTATAGGTTTCATTATTTTATTTACTTATCTCTTAGCAACAATACTAGTAAACTATAATTTTTCCTTTAGGTTAGTCCCAGAATATCCATGCTGAATCAGCACACTTCTTGTTTTTTTTAACTTTTTCCTTTGGCATTACGTAGTTTACACACAACTTTATTTTTAATTAAATAAATCACCAATAAGTACCAATAGAAAAAAGTGAACTACTACTTTGATGCATCACACTGACTCTTGCACATTTTCTCAACCAAACTCTCTGACGATGCATATCAGAAAATCCAAGGTTTCACTAGTGATACAGCTCAACAAAACCATTTTCTAAAATTTTTTTCATTTTTACTACCAAAGTATTACAAGGTCTTTGACCTAAATTCATTTCATGATAAAATATAAAATATAATTTCGTGTCTCATGATGTTCAAAACTTACTTGTTTCATTGCTGTAGGTAAAGTTCAAAGTTTAATTGAAAATATCCCAATAGACTACATACTATACTACATTCAAATATACATAATTTATCAATCCATTGTAAAATGAGATCTAAAAATATACAAAAAATAATATAAATCTTACTTCATAGATATTTTCTTTCTAGAGTTGCTTGTTTATATTCTGGGTCTGGATACACACAACTCCAGGTTATTAGTTAATTGGCCACCATCATATTGCTGTGTTATCTTATCCTTGTTTATGCTTATCTGACCTATTCTGCAGTCATGTTTCCCTCTATTTTCCTCTTAATCATTCTTATCCATTTTGCTCTTTGCCCAATAGTTCCCCACTATTTTTATATTTATCTCTCCTTTTACAGTTAAAATCTTTCTGATTAATATTTCTCCATCTAAATTCAACCATTTTTGTTGCCAAGCCTGTTCTGTCCATAAGTTTGTTTGCCAACAATGAAAATGGGTATGATTTCTCCACACATTGAACATTTTTCTACCTCTTTATCATATCGCAATTCTTTTAAATTAATAACTCCCGTTCTAGCCCATGCAAACCCTTCCAGACCTACCTTATCACATTGTTCTCCATATTTTTCCCTACCCCATACTATTTTTAATTCCCTATAAAGTCTCATGGAACTCTTTTCTCCCATACCAAATATTTCTTGTCTTTCAATATCTTCCAATCTTAGGTTTATTTCTTTCCAGAATCCTCTGTTATGGTATTCCCTGTTAATTCATAAGTTTCCTAAACTTATTTGTTGTAAAATTTCCTGCACTTTGAGATATCACAATCCTTTTCACTTACATTTCTCTCGGATACTTCAAACATTCTTTAATAATATCATTCTCTTCCAATGTGATTCTGTATAAGTGTTTCATAATTCTTGTTATACTTTTTATCTAGGAATACCTACCTAATTCTAGCTGCACTACACCTTTTGGGGATACTGTCAGTAAACCTAAGATCACTTTACAAAAACTTCTATTTATTTTATCGACATCTTTCCATTCATCCCCTACACCGCATATTTCTGCCCCATATTGCATTTTTGCTTCTACTGTGGTTGTGATATAAAATTAAAAACAGATTTAAAAATCAAAATCGGCATTTTTAGGCTCAGTAAGACCCCTTTCCAATGTCTATCTTTGATTTAAAATGTGAATATTATTAGTTTTTAACATCTCTGTAGGAAAGAAATAGGTATTTAGCCTAAAATCGAAGGTCTAATAATGATGTATGCATTTACCCAAACCAAGGAAGTGCACAGTCTTGCCATAAATATGCTCTTAAGGTTTCAGTTAAGTAGCTGCAACATTTTTCTTCTGCTGTAGATATGGTGTTCTGCCATGTATGCTAAATGCTTAGCACCAGTCAGTTTTCAAAATGTTCCTCCACTCCACTCCACTCGTAAATATATTCTCCCTAGCCATTCATCTATAGCAGTACATACCTTCATTGCTAATCACCCACTGTTGACTGAAAAGACTATCTAATATTCTCAATATTAAGATGCTTTTCTTGCATACTATGTTCATTTATAGCCCAGAGGTTCAGACTTGACTACTAGAAGACAAATTTGGATTTTAATTTAATAACAAACATTTGTTTTATGCTAAGTCTGTGTGGACCTTGTCTTGTGGACTGGATTGAATCTTGCTGAAAGCTCCAGTGCCTGATACTAGGTTCTTCACCATAGCTTCCAGCAGAATGGTTTTGTACACTGTCAGTTTTCAATCTCTTATGATTTTTTTTCAATGCTCATTTTAATTACAGAGGCACCATGGCAGTGAACAATGGTAATACATAAGATAAAATGATTTATATATATAAAAAAGAAAGGAAGTATTCCAGGCTTAAGTTTAGGGCAACTGCTCCAACTTCCTATTTATGAGGCCTGAGGAAAATCTGTCATGGAGGACTGTGCCTGGTGGGAATCAAATCCAACCTAGAATTACCTTCTCACAAGCTTTTCATGAAGTTGAGGCATACCCACTTATCATTTTGACATTTGCAGCTTTTATATGTTGAAATCTTTCCCTTTAATTTAAAGAATTTTCCAGTGACTGTTAGCTTTATGCTGTAGCAGTGGGTTGCATCTGAACACCCTTTGTTGCCTCAGTTCTGCAGTTGAAAATATGCAGTATTTTGATGAAAAGCACTCATTCCAAAATCTTGTCTAAGCACCCTGGACATGTTCATCTCAAGTGCCATCATTGACTCTAAACTAGATTCCACCAAACATGGGGCGCCATTACTTTGACAACTGTGGGCCTGACTGAGCACGAACTTCCAGCTCTTCAGTGGTCATTAATAATATTGGTCTAAGTGAAGCATGGGACAGTGCAGCACACAAACATTCTACTAATTTCCAGCTATTTAAAGATTTGGAAAATCTTGCTAGATGATTTTTCAACCCTATGAAGGTTTTCACAGCAACATGGTTTCTATAATCTTCCCATTCCATGGACAAACCTTCAGTAATGTACTCTTTCTGCTGCATCTGAACTTACAATGGGGGTGATAGTGTATGGTAAAAAAAAGTAAGGTTGCCAAATCAACTACTACAGTTACCTTTAAAATTTTGTAACTGTATTTATGGCAAGACGATTTTTAACTAGTTTTAGGTTACCTTTATAGGGGAAAAAATAGGTATTAGCCTAAAAAGGCCTAATAATGATGTATGCGTTCTTCCAAACCAAGGAAGTAGATGCTGACATTGTCTGAAGGTGGACCTTTTATTGAGTTTTTGGCATCTTAAATTAAACATTAACCATGGCAATTATTTCACAAAATTATTACTGTGAAAGGACATGGAATCCTCTAGTGCAGTTCTATAAGAGATTCATAATACAGCTGCTCATGAAGTTTGTGACACTGTTTCACCCAAGACAATGTTGCCAAGTAGTTCCCTGCTGTTTTTTCTGCCTTGTTCACAGCTGTTGACTTAGGGTATTATGAAACATTGTAATAAGGTATCAAAAGCAGCAATAAAATTTTTCTAATTAATTTCACCATTACTGTAGTTTGTCTTAGTACTTAATTCTAATGTTACTGCTCTGGTTACTATTATTTATTTTTAGTATCCACTCACCTGCTTTATAGAGAAAGTGGTGCACTGCCTTCCATCCCAAATTCATCTTACAGACTATCTCCATCAGTACAGTCATCACAGCATTCGCTTCTAATATTTGCTAATAATACCAGCTTTTATGCCTTCTTTATTAAACCACTCATGTATATTCCATGGTCATGCTTGCTACAACTTTGCAGAAAAATCTGTTTACTTCATTGAGGGTAAATAGTTTATCAGAGACAACTTTAGATTTCATAAAAATAGGCAGATTGTTTTTGCTTGCTAACTTCTTACATAGACATTTCTGACTAATCTCCTTAAAGATTCATGGCACATTGTGATGTAACATCAGTGTTTTGAAGGCTACTTTGTTTAAATGGGGGTGTAGGTAATGTAATACAAAATTTTGGTTCTAGAGGGAGTGTACAACACAACACTGCATCCTTTCAGGCCTTTTCACTTAAACCTGACCTCTAAAACAGTAATCTAAATGACTTAGAAGTAAACATGTCAAATTGTCTTCCTATGTTAGTAACCAGAGTAGGAAACTTAAAACTGTTCAGTGAAACCTGAGAGAACTTCATACATCTGAACTTCACAAGCCAAATTCTATGGACAAGCCATTTGCAGAAATGTTATGTCATTTAGTTCATAACATTCTGAGTAATGAAAAAAAAAAAATAAAAAAATAATGCTTAGTATTATTGAAAAGCTAAACAGAAGTTATTAAAGTGAAGCAATGTATCGTTTGATCATAGCAGTCAGCCTAGTAATGCTATTATACCTCACTTGTTTAAAAACCACCAGGAATAACCAAGGTCGTTAAGGTGCAGGCTCGTGAGTAAGAGGTCTGGAGTTCAAATCCCACCAGGACCGTCCTCCTGATTGGTTTTTTTTTGTTCCTTCTTTTTCTTCCAGGTTTTCCTCAGTCCTCATAAATGGCAAATGCTGGTGAGATACCCCAAACTTAGGCCTGGAATGTTTCCTTAAAAAAAAATAAAACATAATTTCATAATTTACCATTTCATTTCATGTATCATCAGTATCCACTGCCTGTGGTGCCTCAGTAGTAAAAAATGGGTATTAAACACTAATAAAAAAAATAATAAAATAAAATCCAAAACATGCTTTAAACTTCATGTGGAGACATACTCCCTTTATCTGTTGATGGTAGAATGAATTTGTTTAACCAATCTAGTAATGGAATCTCAAAGTTCATGACAACTCTGCTGCATTTTTGGTTGTTTTTAGTAATTTAGGTTCCTTTTTAACCGAGAAATGTGCTGCCACTGCTGATTTTTCAATTTGTTTGTATTTGATATTTTTTTAATTTTCTTTTTTGCTGATTTCCAAGTTTCTCTTTGTTTTTCCTATATATATAGGAAAAACACACATATATATATGAAAGAGCTTTTTAAATTTATTTAGCCATGGGTGACAAATGAACTTCTTGTACTTGCATTTTTTATCTACAAGAAAACTATTGAAACAATTCTGAAGAGCTGTATTGCAGATGTGTTGGTATTCTTTCTGATATTCCTTTTTACCAAATGAGACGTTCACCATTCTGTGTGTAAGGCTATTGATGGTTGCATGTTGTTGTGATTTAAGGTTATAGCTATTGTTCTTAATGTAATTATCTGCTAGAGTCATTTCCTGTATATTCCAAAGTCCATCCTGTTACCATCTGTAATTCTTTTTTTAAGTCTAAGAAGGGCAGATAGCCATCTTCAATTTCTAAAGAGAATTTTATTTAAACGTTTTAAAGCATCTTCAATAAATTTTTAAAATTATTGCAAAAACATTGTCCACCTACCAGTGTCTTAAAAAGCTTGAAGTACATGTATTTTTAATGCACTCATGAACAGATCTGCCCAGGAACATAGAAAGTGGATTGCCTATTGCTTATCCAGAAGTTTGCTGATAAAATCTACTGTTGAAATGAAAGTAATTCTGCTTAATGCACAGCTCAGTAAGTCTTGTCAATTCATCTATTTCTTTGGATAATTCTGTGGACAATAGCCATATTTTTTAATTTTAATAATTTATCTCTGGGACTATGACTTTAAAAAGGAGCCTAAACTATTAAAAATGCAGCAGAGTTGTCAATTTAGGGAAATATGGAAATATTTTTTTATTAAAAACAATAACATCATGAACTAGGAGATTCCACCCTTGGATTGTTTAAGCAAAATCATTCTACCGAAGTTCTTAGGCTTTCATTACTGGTGTCATCACTATAAACAGTAATTTTTGGGCTTGTGGACTGTGGTCTAATGGGCTTCTTCTTTCCAAACATTTCGACTGTATCTACAATAGACATCTTCAATCAAAGTAGCGAGGTTAAAGTGTTCTGATGGAAGCCTCAATGGAAGATATCTACAGTATATGTAGTTGAAACATTTGGTTAAGAGAAGAAGGCCAATAGACCACAGCCCACAAGCCCAAAAATTACTGTTTCTAGTGAATTCATTCTACCATTGTCAGAGGACTACAGTGGGTCTCCAGTTGAATGATGAGAGCTAGTGTTCTTGAAACATGTTTTGGATTTTAAACAAGTATGTGAGGTATAATAATGTTACTCTAATGACCTCAAAGACTTGTGTTTGTGTGCAAAAGTATTTCATATGCTGCATGGATCCATATAATAAGCTCCTCTGCTGATGTTAAAGAAGTCTCAAGATGGCATTATGAACTACACAACAGGCACATGTGGTAAGAAGAAAATCTGAGTGACTCACAGTAATGAACTCCAATCTGTGCAGCATGTGAAATACTTCATGCACAACTATAAGTGTTTGACTGTGTGTGTGTCGATCTCTGATTTGCTGATGTATGCTCTCTTTTTATAGTTAAATTGACAATGTGATTCTATCGTTGAGTTGGTGGAGGTTTCTTTACAAACTGTAGAATGCATGTCTGTCACCATATCTGAAGCAATGTCATATTTCGATGCCTCTCAGTGGCGAATCCGAGCATTTCCAACATGGGTCCCCTATTGAAAAATTATCAGTTTGCCCTCCCATGCAACATCGTAAGTGTTGGTGTGCTTTTAAACCACAATACCAGACTGATTTGAAAGACCCCTTATAGTATGATCATTTAAGATACCCTAAATGTAGTTGTAGCAAAAATAATAATAATAACAATAATGATAATTTTACTCTAATCAATAGTAACTTTATATATAGTTGTTGACAAATAAACATCTCAGGACAATATGGCAGATTCAGGTAGTAGTGATGTTTTATGGTTTGTGGTAGTGTCATTGAATATGTAGAATATAGACAGTTTTGGAAAGATAGGGAAGAAACAGTGTTAAAAATTAATACAGTATCGAATTAGATAAAAATGTGGCTAACTATAAAAATGCAGTGAATATTTTTAATATTTTAGAGACTACAATTAGATGCAAATTTGCAAACAACATGCAGACAGATGTTAATGGTCAATAATTTGTGATTATTCTTGAAAATATAATGCAGTATGAAATATTGGATGAAAATATATAGACATTCAATTTCACTAATGAAAAAATTTCAGGGGCCTTGTAGTAATGCTAATTTAGCTGAAAGTGAAAATGAAAGAAATAAAATGTTTGGCAAAACAGATAGTTCTGGCAGTCACTTTTACGGAAATGCTCCAAAAGATTGAATATTTTAAGAGAGCTGTGATGGAGAAACTTAAGAATTTAGAACTTCAAGAAAAAAAGAACTGAAATCATGCATACAAATTCTTAAAAATTATGGTTCTACAACTTCTATATTGTTTGTAATGAAAGTTGAAGTGATACAGCTTTTCCTGCTTGTGTACATTATGAAATCTAGACCATCAGGATATGAACATGTTATAAATAAAATCAATACTAAACTAAACAAAAACTCAGATTTCTGTTTAGTATTACTCGTGTTGTAATGCTCTGTCATATTATGGATGTTGTAGCTGTATGTATGCAAAATTCTAGTTACTAGGCTGTGGCAATATGTGCTGCTGGGGAAAGTTACATTGAAATCAGCTACAACCAAATTACTCATTTTAGTGTGTATTGTGTTAGTTGATGGCAAAATGTTCATTATAAATAAATTCAGGATGACTTAATTGATTCTATCAAAGTTCATTGAGATCAGTCTGGTACAACAAAGACAGCTTTTGTTATAGCAGCAGCAAGATATTTTGCTTGATTAGGTGTATCCACAACCACCATCAAGAGTTTATAAAAACACAGCAAGTACTCTTTGCTCTGAATAATATTTTTTTATGAAATAACTCCGCTTTTATTCCATGCCCAGGCATTAGTATGATTTAGTTAATATTTCTTATAGATATTCTCCTTCCATAAAAATATTTATCATGTGATAGGGTGTTTGGTTTATCCCCTGTATTTATAGAATAAATATCTCAGCTGTATCAGTGTCACGTACTTGAGATTGCAGTGCGTATTAACATTTCTGTGTAGTTTTTTTGTTGTGAGTTTATAGCTATGGCTTATAACAAAGTTCTTATATACAAAGAAATTTGAGACATTTTCTACAGTGCTGATTTGGTTATGAATTAATTCTTTAATTGGATTCAGACAGCAGTGACAGTAACAGTGAAATTCCAGTTCCCAAACCAACAGGCCAGAAGAAGTCAGGTGACAGATACACATCCTAGTTATTGTCCGAATGTTCCACTATTTACATCTAATTCAGCCTTAATATTCCATTAGAAAATGAAAGTGAAATCATGAAATACTGTCTTGAACAATGACTTTTTTGGATGTGTGTGTGAATCAAGTGATAAGTGTGATGCCGCAGCCTTTGACAAAAAGTTCAATAATGCAGGAAACCAGTAGATGTTTCTGAACTAAAGATTGATGTTCATCACTGGAATTGTTAAGAAGCTAGACTTAAAAATGTACTGGAATGCAAACCCGATTTTTTGAAACTCCAATTTTTTTGAAAGCAATCTCTTGAATACACTTTCTTCACATTCTTTCATTTCTCCACTGCAGTGACAGTGTATATACTGATATTATAGACAGACTAGGAGTGAAAAATATGTACAAAATTTCATATTTTTTACTTGTAGTTCAGGAGCAATGTAAAATTTTATGAAGTGGTGTATAGAGGGTGGGAATGACATTAAAATAGCTGGTTCAGGCATTTAAATACCCTGCTGAGAAGTTGGTACTGAATGTGTTAAGCATTATAATCATGATATTTTGAACTGAATATGGCTTTTTTTCAGAAATTTTGTTAATTTCACTAGTTTCTCAAAGTATAACAAGCAGTCAAATGAAATTCAGCTGAGTCTTTTTAAAGAACAGCTCTTTATTGTGTATGTATATATAGTGTTTAACGCTGTTTTTCTGTAGATGCACCACAGCCTGTAAAGCTGTTTACTAGTTTGAAATTAATGAAATGCTAAGAAAAATACAAACTACAAAGTGGTCTCCATCTATCTGACCCAGGCCATTTTAGGTGTATCCCCTCACAATTAAAAAAATGTTTAATACAATAATGATTTAACTAACCTTTTATATCATTCTAAATAATTAAATACAAAATTTCCACCTTTATTGCATCAGACCCCAGTCCCTGGTTCATCAGCAGTAGCCTGTTGGAATTCCAGGGGACCAAGCTCCGACCCAACCCAGGGGATTAAAATAAAATATTTCAATTACTCTACCAATACCATTATTTTATCAGCTATCTACATTCTCTGCAACTACTAATGCCTGTTTTTCCAAACATTTGCTATACTTAACACCTTAAAATAGTACATCCACAATACAATACTATACTAGTCATTATTACCCAATTCAAACAACTCCATGTGATGAGTTTGCTGCAAAATTTTGCCTCCTATCCAATAATTTCAACGATATATAATACATATTTGAAACTTAACATATGTGGTTCATCAAATATAATATGTTGTTGCACTCAGCTGCAAAATCATGCATGTGTAAAATTAGTAACAAAATAACATATGGACATAGAGTTGAAACAATGAGCTGGTACTGAATTTCCATAATGGAGGGTTAAGCACCTGTGGAAAATATTCACAGGATAAATGCTGACTATGACATTGCAAGTGTGGGTATGATTGGTCAAGGGTAAGGAGTCTGAAAGGCCTCAATCCAGCATTAAAAGATCTGTATGATCGGATCTGCAGTAATTGACCCATAACAGCCACAGATGTATAATCAAATACATGTGCATGAGCTAATTTGCACCAGTTGCCATGTCTTCTTTTTTTAGTAAGGGAAAGGAACATTTGAAGGGGTGCAAGCATCAGTTTATTTCTGGTGCCATGCATAGTATAGGTCAGTATCTTGCATATTTTTTAAATAATTATAAAGAAGGCAAAACTTTTCAAAACAACCCCCCCTCGTGCCTTTGGTAACATGCTGCCACTACAAGTTGCAGTATATAGTAGTGCCTTATATTTTGCCAAAGAAGAAAAATGTGGTGTTAACCATTTGTTCATTGATGAGTCACATGGCACTGTTAACTGCAGAAAGGCAGCTATTTATGGTTAGCACATGATGTCATCAGGTACTGGAAGTCAAGATGGCCAGTTTTTACATCTACAACCAGGACAGTTTTACATCTTTATGGAAGTTGATATCCAGGGGGCAGATGAATTACTACAGGTTGACAGATCACAGAAGAGTGATTGGCCACAGTAATGTCCATACAGTACTGCATGACAGGCTGCATTAATAACCTGAGGATCAAAAAACAATAAGTATATGCTTTGGTCTTGTAAGTACAAATAACTCAAATATTCTAAAAATTTGAGTTTATTGCTGGTGGCAAATCCTATTAATAAAGTTCCTGTCAGAGAGAAAGATGCTGAAGCATAAAAAAATGAGGAAAGATGTACAAAAGTGTATTAAATTTGCATTGGCTCATGCCCCAAAATAATATCTCAAACTGTCTATTAAAAGATTTATATTTCTGGAAAGGTACTGCATTTTAATATCAGTTCTCTAGTGATAACATAAATGTATGTTACCAAGCTAGACTTGGTAACTAGAAGAGTTAAAAATGAATACCCAATGCAGAACAGCATCCTTTTGTTAAGAAATTGTAGTGAGTACATTTTTTACCTGTGGGTGCCAAAAAAGCTTGAAAGATGAGGATTTAGCATACATGAGGTAAATAATCATACTAATCAATTTATTATGTTGTTAATTAATGCTGAGCTATTTATAGTGAAGTCATTAACTCTCTTGTTCTGCAATATTTTTCTTAAATAGAGGCTTTAATAGAGGTGGCTGGACATTACTGAAAGTGATCTCATACCATATCTTCTTTAATATTACCTTTGTGGACAGAGTGCTGAAGAAATTCCTTTAGTTCTATTCAAGTGCTTTGCCAGATAATCATGACCTGCAATTAGTTGGAATATTGCAACAATTTTTCGTGAGTAATTTGGTCTGCTGTCAAGTTATGCCCATCTTTTATTTGTTGAATTTTTATAAAAATGCTATAAGGTTATATTTTTAAATTTTGAGTTAACCACTCTTTTAAAGGATGAAATGTTAAATTTCTCACAGGTTTTTGTATAATGTTAGTTCCCTTTTTGGCTTGTTAATCAGTGGCCTTATTGCCAACCAAACCATTGTACCCATTGCAAAACTATCCCCTTTTTAAGTTGAATTAATTGATATATTTCAGTATTCCTTAGATATTTTGGTTTTTGGTGGCAAATTCCTTGCTGTAGCCGTGATTAGTGATAGCCTCTCTAGAGAGCATTTACTGGTTGTAGAAAATAACAAAGTCAATATAAAAGATTTTCAGTTGCTATGGATATGGCTTCTGTGGTTAAAATGAAATATCGTAACCTAAGGATTTATAAAATGAAAAAATTTTGCATGTATGAGGTAAGGTCCATAAATTTTCGGCCTGCCCATAATACATGATAGAACAAAAATACAAATATCTTTTTAAATGCAATCTCCCTTTACTTCAATGCTTCTCATATTTCTGGAATAACATTTCAGTTCCCGTAAAAAAATAGTGTGAAGCTTTGTCTGGTGAATCCCTACCCTCAAAAATCAAATTTCAGTTTTGAAAACTGGCAATAGTCACTGGAGGCAAGGTCTAGTCTAGCAATAGTCACTGGAGGCAAGGTCTAGTATATATTAGTAGGTGATTGAGCTCTTAGAAGGCACATATGAGCAGCTGTCTGGATGGTGTCTTATGCAGCAGGGAAACTTTTTGATTCAGCATTCTATGCTTCTTTTACTGATGGCACTGACAGTAATTCAGTTGGTATTTCCTAGCCACCATTGTGTAGTGAAGTCTATAATCATTTTCCTTTGCAGTTTCAAAAAATGATCACTTTGATTTCCTTTGTATACCTTGCCCTTCTTCCAATATTCCATTGAGATATGATGACCCTCTTTTTGAAAGAGGGTCATATCTGAGGACCATAGTTTGTACTCTGTGATGATGGATTCTAATATACATCCAATTCTCATCATGGCAAAAGTTAAACAATTTATGACAACATTGCTTGTGCACTTGCATTCAAACTGCTGAAATAAATAAAGGTACCCACCTTGCACTGACCTCGTGCATATGCAAATGTTAATGAAGGATGCAGAAAGCCCAAAATTGCAGATATTTCCTTTGTCTTCAGTTGTGTACTGCTCAAAACTTCCTCTTCTATAAGAGAAATGATTTGTTGTGTCAACACATTAACTGGCCTAATCTCAGAAGGGCCATTTTCAAGGCTCTTTTTGTAAAATAAAATAATTTTGATCACTCCTTCACTTCCCTATTAAGATATTGTTTAATATCACTGGGTGAAAGTCCTTTATTAGTTTAATTTTAATCACTGCTGTGTATTTTGAACATCAATCTATATTAAGCAACAGGTCTGCTTTAAATTATCTTCTCAAGCAAATGATTGGTGTGACTGGAAACAAAATACAGTTTTTACAATGCTGAAAGATCCCAAGAACTTTCTAACAGCAAATGCTGGCTTTCTATGTCAGGCCAAACTTAATGGACTACATCTTCTACCAAATCCAGATGATGCTCTATTCCTATTGTTTATATTGAGTTAATATTAAGAAATTAAATTTCTTTTACAAGTGGGATGTTTTTTTCTCCAAATTAATGTTATGAACTTCACTTCAGGTATAAAGCTTTCTTACAATTTTAGATGAACTGTAAAATTTCTTAATCCCCAAGTGTTGAATGATTAATTTTTCATACTGAACAGTGATTTTCTCCAATTCATTCAGTGAAAAAATTTATCATGGATGTGGTTAAGTTCTATGATTGAGAGGCCTTTATTTCAATGTGGTCAAACCTTTTGAAATGATGACCCTTGGTGTTTTGGGGTGGTTTTCTTATAGTCTGTTCATTCGTTTGCCAAATAGACAGTCTTTTAATTTCTAATTTTAGAAATTTTAGCATAAAATGTAAAACATTTTTTTTTTAATTGTTTGAGAGTAAAGCAATTTGTGCGTAATTTAAGTGTTCATAAAATATTTTTCTTGAGCATTATGCACCCTCAAGATATGATGTACATCCACTTTGGTTACCTGTGCATTTTGGAGATCTAATATGGTGCTGTTATTTTAGAAGACTGAGGAGTTGGAAGAGAAAGAAGAAGTGGCAGAGGATGTGGAAAAGACGGGGATCAGAGAACAAGAAAAAGAAGAGGAGATGAAGGTAGTTCCAGAATCAGTTGATACTGAAATTAAAGATGCAGTAATAGAACCAAAAGTGGATGTGACTGAAGAGAAGGAGGAAAAAGTTAAAGACAATGATGAGGCATTACCTTCAGAAAAACGTGAAGAAGAGGGAGTGGAAGAAGAAGAAAAAAGCTCTGAGGAAGGGAAATGTGAAGAGGAAGTGGAGAGCAATGTGCAGTCTCTCTTGTGTGAGGAAACTATTCCTGGCAGTCCAAACCCTGTGAGTGATACCCTGCAATCAGTTGAATTATGTCAGGAGGAACCAGAGGACAGTAAATCTACAGTATTAGAGATGCCCTTTGCAAGTGCACCAGGTAACAACTGCAGTGCAACAACCAGCAGCTCTACAAACACTGGGAAAATTACTCCACTGTTTGCATCTGCACCATTGGCAGAATCCTCTGTTCCAGTAACATTGGAACTGCCAGCACCTGTGGAAGCAGAACATACAGCTCCATCCTCTCAGGAAGTACCAGTTCCTTTACCAGTGGTGGTTGCGGGCCCAGGCCCAATAGCAGTAGCAGCAGCTGCAGCAGCAGCAATAGTAGTCCAAGGACCCAGTCCCAGCATGCCCAAGAGGAACTCCAACGAAGCAGCACCTGTCATGGACAACACTCCACCAACAACTCCCGATAGCAGCCTTTCTACGATTTCAGGATCTCCAAGAGAGTAAGTAATATTATTGCAAGATATAAATTTACTGATGTTTGTCGGTGGTTTGAATCTGTATCCCATAACAATTTGTACATATTACCGGATTCAGGTCATATTAATTGCTGTCATCATCCTTTGGCCTAAACAAAACCATTCTTCTTTTAGCATAGCAATATACGAAATGTTTTCTCATGGCTGATAGATTCTCATGTAAATAAGGAAAGTTTATTCATTTAGATTTTCAACTTTCACTGCGTATATTTAAAAATTTTAAGGACACAAAATACTTAAGTAGTTAGGTGTTTTGCCAATATATCAGATCCTGTTTCTAGAAGAATTTAAGTTAAAACATTCTCTTCTATTGAATTATATTGCCTTCCTTTAAATCTCGCAGTTTTTTTTCCCCCCATTTTGGTGAACACTTGCATTTGTTTGATTGTTTTTAAATAATAAGTATTAATCTGTTTTCTCAATTTTTGTATCTTTTTGGTCAACCTGTCAGCTGCATCGTTGCCTTGGAAATCTACAGGGTCCTCATTCTGCAATGCAATTGGAAATTGGTTTTGCTGATGGGAAGCAACTGCATAACAACCTTGCAACCTGCTGAGGGAAATCACGTCATATGGTCAGAGATCATAATGCACATTTTGTTTCTTTCATTATTTATTAGTAGTAAATATGAGGGTAGGTCCTTAAGTATCCGGCATAACTTTTCTAGGTATGATAAATACAAAAACTATATTTGGCTTTTCAATATAGTTACCCTTTATTGCAGTACACTTCTCACATTTTTAATTAACATTTCATTCCCCCCCCAAATAGAAATCTTGTCTGCAAATTGGACATGAACAGGACCCATCACACTTAAATTTCATTCCTCGAAGGTCCTTCTTGAGAAGAGGAAATAGTCCCTGGAAGTTAGATGTGGGCTTTAGGATGGATGGTCGACCTCCTTAAAGCCACATTTCTTCACAGCTTCCTTTGGAACAAGAGCTGTATGCACACACATTGTCGTGAAAAAGGCACACCACCACTCAGCTTTCCTCACCTTGTTTCTTTGATGAAAGCACTTAGTCTGTGCAGTAGGCCAGCATAGTACTTCCCATTTACTGTGGGGTTCCTCTCCTTGAAGTCAATGAAGAGTATTCCTTCACGGTCCCAAACGATTGTGGCCATGATCTTATTGGTTGACTGAGTGACCTTGGCCTTTAGAGGTGGTACTTTGCCGGGTTTATGCCACTCCATTGATTCTCTTTTGGATACAAGGGATCATAGTAGAGGACCATAGTTTCATCTCCTGTAACAATGGTTTGCAGAACTTCTATTTACCACGGCAGATCTCCAAAAATGCCTGACAATAGAAGACTTGATGCTGCATTTGGACTGAGGAAAGAAATAAGCACCTTCTTGCACTAACCTTATTTATGTTTAAATGTTCTTGAATAATTTATAATTTTGAGCCGCCGGGGTTTCAAAATTTCTCCATCTGCAAGAGTGATGTTTTCGGGAGTGAGCACCTCCAAGGGCCGACCTGCACTCTCTTCGTCTTCAAAGCTTCCTCGACCCATTCGAAAAGGTTCGGCACATTCTTTTACAGTAGAATATGAGGAGGATGCTTCCTTATATACACTGTTCAATTGCTATTTAATTTCATTTGAGTCCTTCTTTTGTGAAGAACTTAATATAAGCTGGATGCTCCATTTTGAACATGTCACAATCTTCTAAGCATAGCCATCTTTATGGAACTATATCTGAATAACTGAACACAGCGGAGCTGAAGTTACAGCTGGCAATTCTTTACTTAACAGATCAGGTATGACACCAGTTAAGGGTTTTGTGAAGGCAATAATCCTTATCGGCGAGGCCAGAAACTTATGGACCTACCCTCATATGTACTCACCATCATAATACCACCATGGGTGGCCAAGGTTGTTTAGGTGCAGAAGTCTGAGGCTTGAGTTTTTTACAGGTTTCCCTCGGTCCTCATAAATGACATTGCAGGGGAGGTAGCCTAAACTTAATGTCGGAAAATTCTTTCATTTTTTTATATATATAAATTCTTTATCAGTTAATCATTTCATCTCATATATCATCAGTGTCCATCGCCTATGGGGCCTAAGTAGTTAAAACGGGCATTAAACCTATTTAAAAATAAAACTCAAGTAAAATGGAAGTGTCTACCCTCTATGATGTGCCTGAATCCTTTTGAAAAGTTTTTGGACATTCACTGCACTTCATCCTGATAGTAAACTGCCTTCCAGATATTTTGTTCCAGCACCTTCATGGGTTTTATTTCAGATACAGCAGTAAATATCATCTCGCTTCCATAAAGTTACAGGGCTGGTGATTAGTGTTAGAGGCAATAACCTTGACTCTTTGTAAACTTATGTCTATCATTTAATTTAAATAATTACTGTTTTGCAACATTTCTATCACTAATTTTGTTGAATTAAAATAAAACTACTAAAATCATGTCAACACATTAAAACTCTATTGACGTTTCACATTAAAACTTTTTTGATAGTTTCACTGTGTGGATTCATACATTCATTTTTAATTGAATTTCTATCACTGCCATTAATGGTTCACTGGAAGTTTTGAATCATCTCTGTACTCTCTACCATGAAAATATCAGAACTGATGCATCTGGTATGTTTATTTTCTTGTTTTTTATTAACTTTGTTAAACTTTTTTCCCCTTTTGTTTTTACGTTTTTCATATTTCTGAAATGATTGTATAATATGCTTTGTCCTTGGGATAGTTCCAATATTGGAAAAGCAGAAAGTCCTGTTTCTAAATGTATGGATGAAGATGCTGCTGCTGAGTGTCTTTATACGCACTGCTGACAGGTATGCCAACTTCCTGGGCTAATCGTGTTAAAAATTTTCAAGGAGAAGTTTCTATCGATAGCCTTATTTCATTAAATTTCTCCTTTGTAAAAGCCCAGCTTTTCCATCTTGGCTTCTTGTCAGTGAAAATGCCTTGGATTCAAATGCTCAACAATCTGAAAATCGCACTCTCCGATGAAGATGTTACTTCTTGAAATTTAACACAAAATTCTCTTGCTTGCTTATATGATTTCTTTTGCACATAGCTATCATAAATCAATATTGTTGTAGGACATATCTTACTTTCAGGATACTTCACAATACACAGTAGAAATATCCTATTAGGATTTATAAAATATTTTTCATACTACAACTTATATAACATTAGGACCTGTTTCCAGGACAATTGCTCCCATTATAAGCTCTTGATCGACTATTCAATGTGGTGACTGGATCCCAAAATGGTTCTGTGGAATTTCTGATGGTTCGAATAGGAACTTGATGAAACCACCATCTAAACCACCACAGAAGCACCTTGGAATCCAGTCACCACTTTGAGTAGTTGGTCAAGAGCTTATGATGGGAGCAATTGCCCCCAAAATATGTTGTAATGTTGTGTAAATAAGTGGAGTTAGTGTGAACATAATTAATAAACCCTAAAAGATATTACCACTTCATTTTCTATAGCTTCCTAAGTACAATTTAAATAATTGCTGAGTAGAAAGTTAAACACATTTCCTACAGAAATGCAACTGAACAGTTACAGTGATAAGCACAACTAAGCAAGGTCTTTGTCTTGAGAGAGTGGAACTTTAATACCAGTCTTATTTGAAATCACGCATCTAATGAAGATCAACCGTTTCCACCAATGTATACAACTTCTGATTGCATAGGAGAATGAGGGTACATTCTATAGGTGCATTGTTGCCTTGGAGACCTAAATGTGATGCAGTCCATTTAAAATGTATGGGTTTGTGCAGTTGGATAGGACATTAATATTCAAAAGTAATATTTTTTATAATTTTTGATATTTCATAAGATTTGTTAATGGATGTTATTGATTATATCATTAATATACAAGTACAATGTGGGTTTTTAAGCTATGGTCTATTTTCACTTTCCCTTTGTGACCATTATGACTCAAACTGAAGAAAATATCTTCTGTGAAGAATGCGTGTGAGTATTTTTTTATTCTTCCCTCTGTTAGGTATTTATGTAGCAATCACTGAGGGGAACTATAATCTTCAATAAAGATGTCTACAGCAAAATGGAGAAAGGGGGACCAACAGTAAACTAAACTAAAAACTAAAATCATTGCAGAGCACATATTTTTATTTCTTGCATTTGCTAGATGTTACATTATATAGTGTTACGTTAAGTGACCACTAACAAGCCTGCTTTCTTATTTACTATGGTCTATTTTAATTGTTTAAATTTCTGTGGAGATAATCCATCTGTGTTTCAATGTGAAATATTTAAGGTTTCTTGTCACTACTTCCTCTTCCTCTAGTCATCTAGCATTATTGAGAAATCATATGAAAATTGTGTATTTAGTAAGATATTAGACACACTTTTATCCTTTTTATAGTTAAGAATAGTAAGAAAGGGGGTCAGATATGCAAAAGTTTTTGCAGCCAATGTTTCAGGTATATGATAGGAAAATATTATTCACTATTGGGAATGATTATGTCATATGGTTGTTCAGCAATATAACAGTTACTAACTACTACGCTACAAGGTATGGTCTGTAAGTTCCCAGTTTGACCATTTGACAAAAGATAGGTGATAGAGTAAAAAGGCAAATAATTTTTCAAATAATCTGCTATTACTTCAATGCATTTTTCACATCTCTGGATTAACATTTCAGTCCCACTAAAAAAATAGTTGGAAGCTTTACATGATGGTGGAAAACAGCATCTGTCAAGTTAAGTCATTTGTGAATTTCAACCCATGAAGGACAAATTTCAGCTTTGTAAACAGGAAATAGTTGCTGGGGGCAATGTATGGACAATATGGCAGATGATCCAACTGCTGGAAGCAACAAACTTTCACAATAGATTTGTGAACTGGTACATTGATGTGTATTCCTTGACTCAGCACTCCATTACTAATTTCCTTTATGTGTCTGGGCAATTAATACATTAGCTCAATATAGTTTTTTCCAGTCACTGTTATGTTCCTTTCTTTGAAGTCTGTCATCAGAATTCCTCTGCAGTACCAAAAAATTGTTGCCACGATCTTCATGAACTGTGTTACTTCGGCCTTTTTAGGAGATGCTTCACCCTTCTTCTGGCACTTCATTGATTTTCTGTTTAAAATAGACCTTAGTGGAGGAGCATAATATCATCCGCTTTGATGATGGATTCCAATATTGCCCTCAAATCACCATGGCAAAGGTTAAAACACTTTTGACAACATGCCCTGCCACTTATATTTAAACTGCTAAAAGGATTCGGGTACTTTCTTGCACTAACCTAATGCATATATAAATATTGATGAAGGATGAAGGAAACACAGTTGTTTTAAATAGCCCCAATCTTGCAGCTGTTTCTTTTGTCTTTAGGCACCTGTTACTTAGTACTTCTTCCTTAAAAAGGAACATATTTTCTTGTGTCAACACATCCACTAGCCTACCCTTACTTGCACCAAACTCTAGGCTCTTCCTGCCCAAACAAAATAATTATCACCACTCCTTCACAGTGGAGTATGAAGGGGAAGTTTTCCCACACACACTGTTAAGGTATTGTTAATATCACTGTGTGAAAGTCCTTTAGTTAAACATTTTATCACTGCTTTGTATTCAGTTTTAACCATCACACTGTATTATGCAATACATCTGCTTTAATGGGCTTCTGCAAGTAAATTAATGGTGTGACCAAAAAGGAAATACAGTGCTTACGCTCCTGAAACATCAAATTATCAGCCTGGATATTGCAACATTGAATAATCATGGCCTTGTATGTCAGCTGGAAACCTATAGACCACATGGGAAGGAGAGAAGGGAGGTAAACAAACATTTCAGACTCCAGATGACGTATCTTTTTATTGAACATTTTTCAAGGGGTGTTACCTCTTCTTTGACTGTACAATTACATTAGTAGTGTTGGCCTTTAAATTACTGATACTTAGCATGTTCATTTTCCTATTTTCAAAGAAAATAATTCACCTAAATGTTTTTCGTTTCAGAGAAAGAGATGGAATGTCACCTACAATGGACAACGAAAGCTCAAAATCACATAGAGATTCTTTTGAAATAGATCTGGATAGCTGTGCTGAAGGAAACAAGGTGGACCACTACAGTGAAGAAGGTAATTAATTGAAAGACTGGCACTGCTTTCATTTTTCTATGATGAAAGCTTTGAAAATTTGTATTTAATGAATATAATTTGTTTCATGTATTTCAGATTCTCTTCTAAACATAGAAGTCTCAAACTCTAGTGATAATAGATTACAAGGTTTGAAACTGTTGCCAAAGAAACAGGATGCAGACAAGGAAGCAGAATCTTCTCCCAAGAAGAGAAGACGAAGTAGAAAGAGATCGGAATGTGAAAGTAATAAGAGATCAAGACATTCATCAGGAAAGGCAACTCGGAGTATTGGTAAGTAATGTTACAGAATACAATTTGAAATATTTGCTACAGGATTAATATATGGGCCATGGAAGACAGGCTTATTGTTTCATTGTAAGCTCTTGCCTTTAGGATTTATAAAATATCTGCTCAGTAATACAACATTTCTTTGGTGTCAGTTTTTGAGTGTGTTACTGTGATTTATGAAATAGTTGCATGGGCCAACTTATTTTTAAAGAAGAAAAGAAAGGAGAACAGTACTTAATTACAAGATTGTAATTACAGATCAATAGTTGTCTCAGATCATTTTAACACATTGGCTACCGGGTATTTAAATAATATAAATGCCTGTTTCCAGGGAATAATAACTTTCAATGCTAACTTTTGTACTGTCCACATAAAACAGTTATAATAAAAATCACTTTTATGAATTGCATTTTGGGAAAAGACTTACCATAGCATAATGCCAGGAAATGTGAAACTTCTGGAAACATTTTCTTTTATGAAATGGCATCAGGCAGGACTTGCAAATGTACCTCATTTCACTCTTTTGTCGTGACAGGTGCAAGCATTGCACCTACTAGCAGGATATTTTCTCCTACTCTGTATGAAACAATTTTCAGGGGCACAAAAGAATTTGTTTGTTACTCTGCTGTACGTAATACAGCTGAGTAGTCCAGTGACGAGCATGTACCTGTGCAACGAATGCAAGCAATGGTTTTGCATAGACACAGGTTGTGAAATGTCACTTATTAATTAAATACCAGAGTCGTGCCAGTGAATAATGCAACAGTAGAGCAGTACTACAACCATGTTGGTTTCATTCTGCAGTGTTTTGTTCCTGAAATGATTGCAATAAAACAGATGCATAATATCCCTACTTTTCACCAATATGGTATCCTGCATCATTGCTATCATTACTATGACAATAACAAACCTCTTTTTCTCTTCAGCTTACCCGGACTAAACAAAACCAATATACACCCTTTCACATTCCCTTGCTCTGATTGGTTGAAACTGCACCATAGCTTGTCAAATTAAGGTGCAAACAAAGCATGTAAACTTATAATAAAGCTATAATATAGAATAGCAAATCGTCTTAACAAACATAATTTTCTCCGTTCTCTCCCACTCCACTGAACAAGTAAAAGCAGCAAGTGAATGCAGTAATGAAGTTGCACGTACTCATGATAAAGCAAGTTTTAATGATTAATCTGAGAAATTACTCCCACCTATCTAGTAAGATAATGTGTAGCATGAACTGCAGATTTGTTGTTGCTATTACTCATCATATTTCATGTGCTTAAAAAAAAAAAAAAACTAAAATTTCCTGAGATTCTTTAAATATATAAAATACATATATACAAACATAGCAATAAATTATTTACTTTAAAGAATAAAAAGTGTTTCTGTGCCCACTGATCATTGAGGGATGGCAAAGCTCATTTGATGCCGTTAACATCCATAGTAAGGTTGAAAAAAATTCATAGATATTGAATGCACAATTTTGTTTTGTCTAACTCTTATCACAGAATCATCACTTTTGCTATCACTATGAACAAAAAAGAAATCAGGAATATCAAGTAAAGTGTTATAAAAACATTCTGCAAGAATTTTGTCTTCAGATTTCTTTGCACTGTAATCAGGTTCTGCTTTTGCCATGTGATTGCTTGACTGCAACTAAAATGCTCAGCTATAATTAAAAAAATTCTTATTTTTTATTACTTCTGATTTAGTCGTGACTAAGCACCAGTCATGTTTACAACATTTGAATAAACATTCAAGTGCATTAAATAAAAAATTTAATTTGTGTCGGAACAGTGAAGCGACTAATATATTCTTAATTATCTAGTGAGTCGATTTGATAATCTTATGCTCCACTTACTGTTGAATTATGCAAAACTAATTTCCCAGGCTTTTGCCTGCATTCTCACTTGCGAGTCGACTGTCAGATTCATTGTTGGTTGTTTGGACTTGATGTAGCTCTTGTGGACATTTTATGAACTTCTGGATCAATTTTGCATAATTCATCAATAAGTGGAACATAAGATTATCCAATCAACTCCTAGATAATTAAGAATATTCAAGAGCATACCTAAGTTGCAACATATCTGCGTAATAAAAGAAATATATAGTCAGTGGAAATCAAGCACACATTGAACCTTTTGTGTTTTAGAATCTAGGGGCTATTCTTGCCTCTGTGTCTTCTTTTATAGTTCCTCACCATTCTAAAATCACACATCACAAACAGTCGGTAATAAGAAAAGTACATGGGGGGGCATTATGGGTAAGTACCAATCTATACTCTATACTTCAATTTTAGTTTGTTGTGTCTTGGCTGAATGATTTTGAATGAACTGAACCAAAAAAAAAAAAAGTTTTTTAAGTAAATGAAATGTCTAATGCATAATAATTCTTAAATTTTGTGAATATTGCAATGAAAGAAGTCTCCATTATTACAAAAACTGCTTAAAAATTGAGCAACAAGCAACAAACACACAATTGCTTCAGTGAAAGCAGCAAATTCATCTGTACTTGTAGCTGGAAGGTTAGCTTTGAGAAATTCTGATAGATCATCCACTTACAGAAATGAAAATACATGTGCCCATTCTGCCCTGTCACTTTAAATCCTTGATAAAAAAGGTCTGTCCTGCAATGCATACACTAATCAATTTCCAATGCAGGTATTCTTATCTTGTTTTTGACCTTCATACACAAAAATGTTCTTGTTCATTACTATTCCTGTAATTTTTCTTTCTGAGATTATCCCATATGATTTGTAGACCCTAAGGTGCAATTAGTTTTATCATCAATTTGAAAAGTTTCTCACACAAATGTAAAGTTATGTCATTTAGAGGCAAACGCCTAGTAAGATCAAAGGTAATCATCACTGGTCAGGTAGTAGAACAACCAAACAATTTTAAATATCTGGGTTAAAATGTTTCATACAATGTTTAGGAGGATCTACATACTGTAAATGTCATGTGTAGCACAATTAGTGGCATACTAAAAACAAAGCATAAACAACATGCAAATGAAATTTTATAACAATGGCCATACTGATATTATATGAATGTGAGAATTGGGGTCCTGAATAGAAGAAGAAACAGCTGTAAGAAATTTTTAGGAAAAATGGCACATCCTACATCCTTTGGAATGAAGTGAAATAATTAGAAATTAATTTCTTTGATTTAACATGAATGAAAGAAAAAAAGGAGACAATAGCATGGTTATGTTTTAAAAATGTGTCATCTGATATGGGCCTGTCAGATAATGAACTGCTGATCTTATTTTGATTTAAAGTAAAACACTAAAAATCATGTCGTCACATTAAAACTCTCTTTAAGTTTCACAAACACACTTATAAAAGTAATTTTGGTACATGTTTCGTGAGGTACATTCCTCACATTGTCAACCAAAACGACGACTGAGGAGCCAATTTCAGCAAAGTATGTATGTTACTATGCTTGCTCTGGTGGTCTGTTAATGAACTTAAACAATATGTTGTCTGCTTCCGGTATATCAAAATTCATAAGTTTGTATTCATATTTTTTTATGTAAATTTTTTCCCATATATTAAGTTCTTTCGGATGTTGAATTGTTTTTAGTAATGTTATGTCCTTCTCTATTTCATGATTCTCATTCCAAAAATGTGCAGCCACTGCTGATTTTTCTACTTGTTTGTGTCTAATATTTCTCCAGTGTTCCTTTAATCTTATCCCCAGATTTCTCTTTGTTTTTCCTATGTATATTTTCTCACAATCCTTGCAATTAATTCTATATATACCTGAATGTTCTTCTTTCTTCTTTTTTTGTTTAATTTTATTTAGATTTAATAGTTTACCAACACTATATCTGTTTATTGGTGCTAGAGTAATGTTGTACTTTTTGAAAATTTTTTGGAATTTATGGTTAACATAAGGGTGATATGTGAATTTTTGATAGGTATTTTCTTTAAGTGAAGAACTGAGTGTGGTGATTAGTTTAATTTCCTTTTTATTTTTAAATCTTTTTATTTTTTTATCTACCATTTGTTTGTTAAATCCATTTATTTCTGCTGTGTGTATTATATGTGCATATTCTTTCCTGTATTCTTCTTTACTGAGTGGTGTATTAACTAGCCTATATGTCATACTATTGAATGCTGCTTCCTTGTGGGGTCTGGGGTTGAAACCTTTTGCTTTTATGTAATTGTCGGTATGTGTGTCCTTTCTGTATATACCAAATTCTATATTTTTATTCCTTTTTATTATCCTTAGGTCCAGAAAAGGTAAAGTATTATTAACCTCGGTTTCCATAGTGAATTTTATGGTTTTTTCTTGCAAGTTCAATAGTTTCAATGAATCTTCTATGAATCTATCTTCTACAATGGCAAACACATCATCAACATATCTGTACCATGTTTTGAATATGTATGGGAAGGCTTTCATTATATGTGTTTCAAAATAGCTCATGAACAGATCAGCCAAAAATGGAGATAGTCGACTACCCATCATTAAACCTGATTTTTGTTTATAAAACTTTCCTTCAAATGTGAAGTAGGTTTGGTTTAAACATAGTT
Source organism: Metallyticus violacea (assembly GCA_030762175.1). Lineage (NCBI taxonomy): Eukaryota > Metazoa > Arthropoda > Insecta > Mantodea > Metallyticidae > Metallyticus > Metallyticus violacea. Next base: position 45,219,748 of record CM060830.1, read on the forward strand.
CTGTGAGTTTTACATATTCTTTTGTGTGTGTTTCTGCAATATTGATAGATAGTAGCCATTTTTTTTAACAAATTCAGGGTTTTCTCTTTTGGAATGCTTGGAAACAATGCTTTTACATCAAAGGAAACCATGATATCATTTGAGTTTAGTTTATTATCTTTGATTTTGTTTATAAGATCGAATGAGTTTTTTATACTTAGACTTGGGAATTTGGGAAATGTATTAAATCGTGTAGTTAACCATTTGGCTAGGAGGTAACATGGGGTATTGATATTGTTAATTATTGGTCTCATGTCTTTTCCTGGCTTGTGTATTTTTGGTAATCCTATTATTTTAGCTATTGATGGATTAGGTATTTTGATTTTGTAAACATCTGAATCTGTGAGTAAGCTATTTCCTTTTAATATGTCTTCTATTGATTTCTTGCATTTGTGTAGGGGATTTTTTTCCACTTCAATGAACTCCTTATTGTTTAGTAACTCTAGCATTCTATGTTGGTAATCTTCTTTGTCTAGGATTACAATTTGGTTTCCCTTATCTGCTTTTGTATATATTACTTCTTTTTTATGTAATGATTTTATGGTTTTTTGGTATGATTTGGGGATTTGGCTATGATTTTTAATTTCTTGTAATATTCCTGAAGACATTTTCCTAATATAATTTTTATCTATGGTGTTTAATTTCTCAATAGTTAATTCGATATCTGTAATATATTCGTCAATGTTTGATGAGAAATTGACACATGTATTGATGCCGTTATTTAATAGTTTGGTTTCATCCTTATTCAGTTTTTCTTTGGAGAGATTAACTATTTCAAGGTTAGGTTTCTCGTTGATATTTTTATTTTTACCTATTTGTTTTCCGCGTAAATTTTTAAATTTATTTTTTTGGCGTGTAGTTTTATGTTTTATTCTGCAAATGATGCTTTCCAATACGTTTCTCTCGATATTATTCCATGCAATGGTTCCTATTGACTTACTTAATGAACTGCTGACTAAAATTTGTGCTTTGTTGTTCACTCCTCTGATCATATATTGGATTTATGCTTTTGTAATTTTATTATTGCATTTTTCTGCACACCACCAATTGAATTTAAGGTAACAGCAGACCAAAATAATAGTTATATGTGAGTGTCATTATAAAACAATGTTCTTATTGAAATCTCCACATTCTTATCTGAAGCATTGCTCTCAAAGTTGTGAACTTGCTGTACATAACAATTGTCTTTCCAATGAAACAAGGTAAGGAACAAGTGGCATACATTTGCATCCAGAATAAGATGGACCCGCACTATCAACATCATTTTCACTGACATAATTTAATTTTCACCGTAGGTTATTAATTCAACAAATGAAAAGTTAAAACTCCTCATATGACTCCAAAGGATGTGAAAATATTTAGAACCTTGTCTTTCATAAGCAAGTTGCACAAGTTGGTCCTGATGATATAGTGGTAACAGACCCAAGATCATGGGTTCAATCCTGGCCAGGGTTGATGAATTTATTCAGGGTTATAAATGCTAACTATGGCTTCCTTCAGAAGTGAAGTAAAGTCGTGAGTCCCAAGTCGATTTACAGCACAAAAAAGAACCTCTAGCCTGAAAGAAGAGGCCTCTGAGCAAAATTTACTAGTCATTTCATGCTCTGAATTGAATGGGACACATGATCTGAGATGTTAAGAGCATCCAGAAATAAACCAAATCAACAAGTTGCACAAACCAAGAGCTGCCATTTCAGATTTCACTGGCATGCAGTACCTCTGTGTCATGAACAAGTGAGTTAGCATGCGGTTTCATAAATATTTTTGCACATGTCTACCAAAGTTGGCTTAGTCTTGTAACTGAATTCAAGATGTTGCCAAGAGATGGCACTCCAAAGATGTGACATTTAAAAACATACAATTTGCTGCAATCATATTACCACAATAGCTCAAATATCCGGTCAGGTTAACTTGATATTAACAATAAAATTGTTAATAACTACCATGATAGTGGTCATTTATAATCTTGAAATAAGAGAAAAAAAAATGGTATAGCATTTTTATGTTAATATGCATTTAGATGAGAAATATATTTATTTATACTGGCAGAGTTAAGCCCTTCGAGCCTTTTCTTTCATGGAACCATCTTATACTGATATATACATAAATACAATTAAGCTCTTATATGAAGTTATAAGTTAAAACTAAACAAAGTGAAATAAGGCGGTAATACAATAGAAAATAAAGAATTAAAATATACCTATTAAAATGAGCATGATAGATATATTATTTTGTTTTAAAGCTATATTTCATCTACATTTATTGATTTTTTTTTTAAATCTTGATTCAAAGTTATTTCTTTGCTTCCGTTTTAAGATGTTCGTTAATTTGTTATAAAGTGTAACTCCTTTTACAAATAATGTTCTTCAGTAATTTTTCTATCTGCATTTACTATGCAAATTTTCTTTTCCCATAGTGCTTATTGGAATTATTAATGGAACGTATGTTGTAATTTTTTATATAGAGAATAATTCTGTATGCATATAAGAAAATGGCTAGGATACTGATTTTGTTAAACTCCCTGCACAGGTGGGAGTGGTAATGGAGGTGCAGGTAGTGATAGTGATGACACTTCAGAAAACTCTACAGCAGGTGGCTGTACCCCTCTGACAAGCACGGAAAACGTGCTCTCCTCTAGGTCACCTCGGCCGTCTAAGTACAACTTCTATGTTGAATTAGGTAAGTGACATGCATTAATGTTGTCAGTGGCAATCTTCAAATTTTTGGAAACAAAATAATAGCCACAAATAAAATGAGCTTCTGCGGTAACATAAAATGTGTTTCAAAGGGATATATGTTGTATATCTAGTCTTGCCATAAATGCTGTTACGAGATTTCAGGTTTTAGTTAAATAACTACATCATATGTCAATATTTTTTATTTTGCTTTTAATGTGTTCTTCTCTTATGTTCAGCACCAATCAGTTTGAAATCCAGCTGGAGATTTGCCACTGCTGACTTCAAGGACCATTTGAGACAGTAATAAAACATATCCTTAAGCAATAATCACACTTGTCCAAAGGCTGCTAGAAAGTCAATCTTGAACACAAATAAAATCTGGAATATCAAGTAAAGAGAAAATTTCCTTTGAGCCAAGTCTGGGTAAATCATGCCTTATGAGATAGAGATGAATCTTATTGAAAGCTCCAATACCTGTCTTGAGCACAGTCATAATCATCTTGCACAAATACCAGCAAAGAGATTTTGTACATTATGGAAGTTGTTTCAGTCTCTTTTTACAGAAATGAAGCTGGATGACATTCTTATAGTTTTCTCCCTATTGAACCATTACTTAGGCAGAATGGCCTTCAGAACCCTCTCACAAGCTCCTTATGAAGTCAAGGCTACACCCTGTCATTTTGAAGGTAGTAGCCTTCTTTAGTATTGAATACTTTCTCATCAGTAAAAAGAATTTTGCAGTGGCTATTAGCATAATGCTGTAGCAGTTGATTACATCTTAACAGTCATTGCTATTTCAAACCTGCAATTAAAAAATGCCCAGTACTATGACAAAAAGCCCTAAGCATTCTGGACTTGGATCTCCTGGATATGTTTAACTCGGGGGCCATCACTTTCTTTCGAACTGAATTCTATTGAATATGGGCCAGGCATGTTTGGACAACAGCTGCAGTCCTATAGAACATGGGCATCTGAATCTGAAACAGTCATCTACAGTTTTACTGAAGCATTGAATGGTACAATACAGAAGCATCCTTCTAATTTCCAACTTTTTATGGATCTAAAAAATCTTGCTTGGTGATTTTCTAATCCTCTGAAGGGCTATCACAGGGACATAGTTTTTGTAATCTCCCCATTACATGAGTATAACCTCAAAGTGAGGTTCTTTTAGTGCTACACCTGAATTCAACATTGTGGGTGATAGTGCCTGGTAGCAAAACTGTTATCTGTTCAACAAAACTTCACATATAGTCCATTTCAAAATTTGTGACCTTATGACAAGATATTTTAGGCATTTAAAAGTTCAAGTTTATGAGAACAATAAATACTATCATAGTAATGCACGAAGGTTTTATCTTATTTAGTTCTAGTTGAAATAGTCCCTTAAAACAAATATTTAATTTATTTCAGATCCTGAACTAGATGGTACACAACGTATAGCTCTGCTGCAGCAAAAACTGCAGGAACTGAGAAAAACTTACATGAATGTGAAAGCAGAACTTGCTTGTATAGATAGACGGAGAAAAAAATTAAGAAGAAGAGAAAGGGAAGGTGAGATTCCAAGAATAATAAAGAATTAAAGGCGGGGCTTTATAATTTTTTTAATCTGTACAGTGTATTTTATATCAGAGAGTGATTCAAAATGCTATTTTTTATGTGAAATGGTGTTGTTAACTGCAACATTATTCCTAGTTTTAAAATGCTGATGTTATTTCCTCTAGTAAGGGAATACTTTAAATATTTTTAAAGAGTATATATATGTATATATACCTATACATGAAAGATGTGCTTTAAGTAGTTTTTATGTTTAAAGTATGATTATGTTAATATAGTCAGCCAGTGATAAAATATGCATATTTTATTGTTTGATTCTGTGACAAGATATTTATTGTAAGTGCATCTGTTGGTGAAAGAGTTTGCAGTTCTCTTAACAGGATTATTATTTCATGGCTACCATGTCCCTGGTGTGAAATATATATTGTAAATAGATAGTATTATATGTACATTTGTAAAGCTTGTCAATATGGCTCGAAGTATTTGAGTTCTTAAAATCTTACGAAAAGTATTTATTTTAAGTTTTAGAATCCTAAATAGTGCAAAGAATTGGTGATATGTGGCATTGAGGCTCTCAGTTTAACATTCACCTGAACTTAAAAGAGTTTGATAAAAGTCATCAATATATTCTATTGTTTGTTTCTTTACCCTACTTACCCATTTTTATCAGTAATACCATTCTTATCCAGTAGGTTACATTATTATTATTATTATTATTAATTAGTAGTAATGTTAATTTATTGCTACTTTTATACATATATAAATACACACAATTCCTACATGGACAACATGTTTCTCCAGTAATTTATTTATCTAACAGGTCAGTGAAAATGCATCAATAGCAATCGTGTTGTCAGTTGCATACCCATTATTGTTGCACTTTCAATACAACACTCCATATCTCCTAAAATTGTATGTATGCATAGTTATTCCCATTTTCATCTTGGGAGTAATGAATTGTATATTCAGGGTGCCACTACCAAAAAATGGATGTGCTACATTGCCAACAAGGTTGCAGACATGTAAACATGCAAATTTTGTGATTAAAATATGTAGTCCCTTCTGTTCATAACATAGCAGCTTTTCCTTATTCTTAATAGAAAATCTTACTTTTTAAATTCATTTGGTAAACCATCGCTGCTTTAGCTTGCAACATCACTTTAATCTGTGTAAATGTTTGTTCAGCAACTTAGTATTAAAATTCATTCTTCAGTGCCACAAATGCAAGGTTATTTCAGTACTTTATAACACATTTTTAATTTATAGTGTAATTGGCAGATTATGGTTTTTCTGTGGTGACTCAAGATGATTCAGAATTTGTACTATTATGCTTGAATGTGACTTCGGTTGCCATTAGGATAGGTTATGCTAAGTGAGTATTTTTCTTTTCTTTTCTTAATATAAATGCTGAATAACTTCAGGTACTAGACTCCATGCATCAGGTAAAATATTTGACATTTAGCTTTAGAGGATAAAAAGCATAAAAATAAATAGGAAGAATGTATGTATATACAAGTTTTTTTTATATATATATATATAAAATAATGCTAAGCATGTATGCAGCTAGGCCACAACAAGCCAATAATGAAAGAATTCTGGCAGAATTCAAAAGGAGGAAGAAAGAAGTTGTGTTACTGCAATCTATAGTTGGTGGCTATGACATGTTCAGTATACAGAAATGTTCATAGCCGTACCATGCAAGATGTATTCCCTGTAACAAAGAACTGCAATAGTGGAGGCATACATGTGTACTAGCTGCATTAAGAAAACACGGGAGAATTTTGCAGCCAAATTTCTTGGTTTATTTACAGATGCCCCTAAAATATCTCAGGTCATCAGTGTCCCATTCAATTTAATGCATGAAATGGCTCATAAATTTTTATGAGAGGCCTCATCTTTCAGGCTTGAGTTATGTTATGTGCCATAAATCAACAACACAGACCCACAGCATTACTTCCCTTCAAAAGGAAGGCATATTAGACAAATTTCTTTATGTTGGTATTCCTACAAATCATTACAAGATTTGGTGGAAAAGAAAAGTGGCATACAATGGGATCAGTTGTGAATCTGGGAGAAAGAAGAAAAAGAGCGCTGTCCATTTTTATGCCTGCTGTAGTTGCAAAGCATAAATGCTCAAAGTCTGGAGTTGACACAAATTGATGCAACAAACAATGCCCACTTTTGTGATTTGAGACAGAGGGCAGTTTTTCATGAGCCATTCTGTATAATACAAGAGATAATTGCATAATTATCTTGATATGGATGCTGTGGGTGCACTGGCCAATGGTGGGCCTAGATTTGATCCTAGATGTCCCTAGATTAGGGACATTTTACTTGGGTGGAGTTTATTCTGTAGTTTCCCTCATCTTGAAAAGGCGAATTAAGGTGGTGATGCTCTTCAGGCTCATTATCTTTAAAGACAGTGATCTGTCTTCCTAGGTTGAGAAACACTTCATAAAGCTCAAAAACATGAATGTATGTTAATTATATATCCATAAGTACAGTTCATATTTTCATACTTATTTTTTGAGGGAGGAGGATTCAACAATTTGAGGTCATCCCACTTCCATCACTTCCCATGCTTATGAAGGTTTTCATCCCCAGAACAAGTGGGCTATACTGATTTGTGAGAAATCTGACAATTCTATAGAAGACAATGGTGACGAAAGTGTAGTGGTGAAGCATCGCTATGAACAGTTTTCTGGCCATTCCCATTTGATGGAAAGAACTCTGCAAGAACCATATGAGAACTAATTAAGTTTTATTATTATTAATTCTTAACATTATTTATGAATTAATAATGATGAACAGAATTACTTAGTCCTGCCATAAGTTTCTGAGGTTGCCAGCCTATGTTATGTTGGCAAGCCTGCAGTTTGGTGTGCAGCAGTGACATGTAGCCTGAACTGGGGCATGCATGCAGTTGAAGGTCAGCTGCCTCTTGGTAAACAGGAATTAGGTGAAAGAGAATTGCATCGCAGTGATTACATTACAGAAGTGTAACAAGACACAGTAGAGATTTTTAACTTATTGAGACAGCTGCAAATAACAAAGAAATTTATATATTGATCTATTATACGATACACAGAGATTTTCTCTTTCGATGATAGAGCTAGACATAGTTGGCCATACAAGACCAGGACTAGTAGGCCTCAAAGCAATTGCCAAGAGCATTCACAGAAATCCACTCCACAAGCAAAGAATCATGAAATGGGAAATAAAACCCCGCCACTAACGATGTTACGAATCATAAAAGAAGACCTTAGGTTTGGAGCATACCATAGAAGCATGCAAAAGGCAATCACCATCAAATTCTCACAGGTGAGAAAATTTTCACCATAGAAGAAAAACGGAACAGCCAGAATGATTGTGTGTATGCTCACAGCTGTAAGGAAGATGCTTCCAAATACCCAAAAGTGCAAAGAGGTCACCATCCAGCATCCATGATGGTTAGTTGGATATAATTTGAGGGCGTGACATCGCTGCATTTCTGCAAGCAGGGGTTGAAAACATGTGGTGCCAACTACCAAGCCCACATCCTGGAAAAGAATGTGAAGCCTCTAAATACCACCTTATTTGCAGGTAAGCACCTGAATGCAAGGCAAAGTCCATACAATGTTGACTGGAGAGCAATATTCTAGAGTTCACCACTGTCATTTGGTCCATTTTATAGGAGAAGGCCTACTCTAAACCTCACAGCAATATCACATCCTTAAAGGCAGCATCCTCAATACCCCTAGATATGATCCAGGTAGCGATAGATGAGTGACCAGAGCATTTGAAGAGCTGTGTTAAAGCGAAATTTTGAGTAAATGTCTATTGTACCTACTCTGTATAGTCTATATTGAAATATTACAGATATACTTATTTGTTGTCATTTCTGTATATACTAGCTACCTCTGTATCGACAGACAGAACTTATGGAAGGACTAAGTATATCAGGTTACTTTCCATTTACTTCTGGAATATTTTAGTCTATAAAATATAAAGTCTTTTGGTAATAGAGAAAAAAATATCAACAAATGTAATGAAAAATATCTACTTTAACCATATTGAAGAAGATTGACAATTTTCAGTGTTCTTTATTTTGTGAGTTCTACAATTCTTAACATTTTTAAGGTTTAAATTAAATGTTTCACAGAACTAAAGGAGCGAGCTGCTTCATTATGTAAGACTATACTCCACATTAAATCTCCTGCACATGGCAAAAACCAATAGCAGTGCACTGCAATATAGACACATTATTGGGTAATGCAGAAAGAAACAGCATGATTGAGCAGAACAAGTTCAGCATATCATCTTGTGGTTTCGAGCCCTTTGTAAGACATCCAGTTTAGTAAATTTGAGGAACAAAAGGTGACTTATTCTCTCCCCAAACCACAGGCAATAATAGTGCAATAACCATAGCTGCCTACAAACATGAAAAGACAGTTCTGTTCCTTTTTCTTAAGCAGACCTACTTTTTGTCATTTTAAGCAAACATGTTTTTAATAAAACTGCTCATACAAAGGGAACAGTTGAAGCTTAATTATATATATATATTTTAAATGTTATTTTATACACACACACTTGCAAATACATTTTCATTACATCTGATGAAATGCTGAAGCTTACAAAACTATCTGCACTTAGTACCATGGAGAAACCAGTTCTGACTATGATGCTAGGGCCATTATTCAGCATTTGAAGGTCATATACAGTAGGTTTGGTGTGCAGTATAGTACTTGGTTTGAGATTTAATAAAATATAAATTTAATCATTATTTAACCAAACTAGAGAGCTCATGCCCATATATCAGTTCATGAAATAAATGCTATAGCCAAAGGTTGTGATTTAAAGTGTGCTCACTTCTAATAACATGTTCTACCAATATATATATATATATTCAGTATGCAATAATCTTTGTTATATACTCCCATTTTAATTGTGGGATAAAAATATCAACTAAAAATACTTGTGTTATCTGAATTCTTTTTTTGTTCTTCACATTAGGGGAATAGGTTGTGATAATTCAAATATCTCATTTTTACATGAGTTTGCCTATCACAGTTTAAGGTTTTGTAAACTGCTGCTGTCTATTTCAGATATTTTTTTTTATTATTTTAATGCTACACTTGTATGCTTCAAAAATATAATCTTTGTTAGTTTCTTTTAAATGAAACACAAAGGTACATGGTAGTGAAAATGTGGAAGAAATTATTTATTGATGTAATGAGCAGAAATACTGGGACCAAAAACAGTTTCACAATATTTGAAGAAATTTTTAAACAATACTTTATGGAATAAAAAGTATTATTTTAATCATTGGCTGATATAAACAATGTGAATTTCATAGTATTTTATTCATTGCTCCCTGAGTATGATTTTGAGTCTTCAGAATTGTATTTTTAATACTTTCTTGGGATTTTCTATTTGGAAAGTACCAAACAGAGTGAACTTCACAAAAAATTTAAAAACCCAATTGCTTCTTATTTTTTTGGAATACTTAGCAAACATACATCATAGTGAATGCAACTAAATAACTGTTAAAAGGATTTGTAATTTTGTTGACAGAATGTAAATACAAAAATAAGTGACATGTATTAATGTGCCATGATAATTTAATTACTCTAGGTGTGCATCACAACTACAGTATGCAGGTTCTTAATAGACAATGCTATATTCATTTGCTCTGCAACTCCTTCTGCTAATCATTTATATGTTAAAAATACTTGAATCAGAACTATGAACGAACCAGCCTTGGTATTAGTAAAAATTACCTCAAAATTTTAAACAAAAAAGAGATTGTTTATTATTCTCTATGATGCATAAATAATTATGAGCATTGCAAAATGCAGTAATTTATCCTTTAATTTAGTGTCGTGAGAAAGCTAGTTATATGAATCAAATCAGTCATGTCAAGTTTTAAGAATGTAGACTTCAGTGAAGTGGTTTTAAGTACTGATATAATTATTGAATTTGGGCAAGAAATTAACTTGGCAGCACTAATTTAATTTTTCAGTAGGAATTTATGTAAATAACTTTTAACATGAAGTTTTACTATGAAAATATAAGATAAAATTTATTCCCATTTACACTTCCATCATTTAAATTTTGTTACATTAAATTTTTGCATCATTATTGTATGTTCTCAGTGAGAACAAATTAACATTAATTTTATAATCACTGTTAAACAGTTGATAAATTGATACAAATCTCTAGATATAAATGCAGAGTGGGAAATTTAGTCTCCTTAGTGTAATTAATAAAGGGCATTTATTAAACATCCATTCCATGTAGCATACATTTGTACCGTCTTCTAATGCAAATAGTGCATATATGATGAATGTTTAAAATGTCAGTGTTTTGGTTTTCAGTCCTAATAGCTAACATTATTGTTATAGAAGTAGAAAATTTAGAAGTGCCAGGCTTGGTTCATGATTCTGATTTTTAGTTAATGGAAGGCATAATATAAATTGTAAAGAACACCAATTTTGAATTACTCTCAGCATTGTATTATAGGTTCTGTTTGTAAGTGCTTGAGAGAATGAGGGTATGTTTGTGCGTGTGTGTAAAAAGTGCAGTGTCAAATGTTATGTTTTTTTAAATCAGAGAGAAAGCGACAAAATCAGAAAACGGTGTCCTCGTGATATTTGAAGTGCACTGTGTGAGCCCTAAAGGTGTGAGAAGACATTTTAAAACTAGTGCTGGTTTCTTGGAATCAAAGGTAAATGACGGCACAAAAAGTAGTTTTATATGAAGCAAAAGTATTTTCATGACAAATGTACAAAGTTAGTTTCTCAAAACGTTTTACTGAGAATTTTGAAGTTTCAGCATTGCATTTTGACAAGATACATTCTCAAGCAATAGAAAGTGCTGAAACAGAACTGAATTTAAGTTTTAATTGATGGTTTCCAGTTTGTAAAGAGACTGTAAAATATAAAGAGTGATAAATTTATGGAAATGTAAAAAGCTTAAAGAAATGGGATATTCTGTGCTTACTGCATTCAGCAGTGAGATTTTAATCTTTGGCCAGGGATGATATTTTATAAATTTCTATTTTTATGTCATGCCAATTGTACTTCTCTAGGTAAATGGCATATTGATGTTTTTATTTATTGCTTATGTAAAGTTTTGTGATTAGAAATGAAAAATATCAAGTTTATATTTGAACTCAGAGTAAGCATAGAAGGAACAAATTGTACATATAATTTTAAAAATGTTTTGCATTTAGTTCATAATTTTAAATTGCTGAATACTGACTTGCAGATAGTTTAAAATGTTTTGTTTTGTTTGACACATAATTTTTATATATGAATTCAGTGTTTGTACTACAGAAGTGTGACTCAGGTCCTGTGAACGTAATGTAACAGCTCATCTTCACTAAAAATGTAGTTTACTGGCAAGAATGATTTTTTTTAAAAAAAAATTATTGGGATTGAGAGCAAGGGCCCATCATTTGTTTATCTCACCATACATCTCCGTATTGAATGAGCTCAGCAATCCTAGCTAAATGAATGAGCCCATTTTATACAAATCAGCACTCTGGTAGGCTGTGATGACTAAAAGTTTAGAAACCCCCCAAACCCCTGTCTTATGCTCATTAGCTTTGCATCATACTGAGAAAACAAATGATGAACACTTGTGTTTTGAGTAAAAGAAACGATGCACAGGCTATTTTTATAGGTATCCTAGCCAATCTGTAGCTCTTGAGCATTTTGTAATGCTTGAATACAAATTCAGTTTTGAGTTTAGGTATTTCTTTCTTTGAATGATAGTATGAGAAACTATTAGGTACAAACAACAGGCAACAAAGCAGAAATGAACAAATATTCCTGCAATTTAGAATTGCATATAATGTGTCAATAGAATTTTAATAGCTTACTTTCTTCCTGTCTCTCACACAATATAGTGACCTGCTTCAACTGTCACATCAGTTAGTTTTCAACAACAATGTCTAAGACAGCTATGTAAATGTTTCCTATAAAAGGTTAATATATAATAAAAATATATTGTTAATAAATAAAATGAATAGGAAAGATTAAATGCATTTATTATTTATGTGAATTAACCTGACAGCCTTAATGATATCAGCAGATCAGCAGTGATAAAAAATCATTGGAACTTTTTTAATTTGGTTTGTGGAATGGAAGTTTATATCAAATCATCACTTCCATTAGCAAAAGGTGATCTATTTATCTGATTGTTTGCATTTTTTTTATGTTTGTTTATTGTAAATCTATTTTAAGTATTACAGTTTTGTATTGTGGTAGGATAATTACAATGGCAATAGTGCAGTTTACAAAATTAATAATAGGGGGCATAGTACTCTGAACAAAATTGTCCAGATACTGTTTTATGCATCACATATTTAATATTGAAGGTAGAATAAGATGCTCATTTGCTAGCACACTGCTGTACTGCATTTGCCACATATCTTGGTATTTAATTCATTTGATTCCTTGGCAAGCCTATTTGCCAATGCCATTCCAACCCAAAATACGAGATGCCCCTTGGCCACTTCATAGCAATAGCAATCATCTAAACTACAGATAAAAACAAATTTCAAATTAAAAATTGGGTGTCAAGTAAAATCACATTTAACCAGATTGCAGTTGACATTGTGGTGGTCAATTCCTGGATTACTTGCCTCTAATGGGTAACTTACACCCAGAGCATTGCATGTGGATGTGCCACTAACTTTCTGGGTGCAACTTATAATGAAAGCTCAAGGTTATTTGGCAGTGCATATCCAGCACTAAACTCTTGACAAGAGGACCATTCTATAAAAAGTGAGGAACCCCTGACCGCCTTCTTTCAACCCAATTATTCTACACAATGTTTTCGAGAAAGTATGAATGAATTAATTTATTTCTTCCAGTTTCTAATTTACGTGCAGATAAATGTTTTTAACATGTAAATAGAACCAATTCATGCAATTTTCTAAAACAAGTAAACAAGTTAAAATCAAAGTAAACAATTTACATTTCCATATTTTTAATACATGTAAACTTACTACTATTAAAACACTTAAATTTCCCACTTAACACCCTCACTTTATGGAGTTGCATTCCTTCTGCACCCCATTCCAATTAACACCATGTTGAGTATGTAATGCAGATATATATTCACTCCTAGATAGTGCAGTTGTCAACATTGTTGTTCCCATTTGTCTTGACACCTTCCATAATCATTTTTGTCTCACCTTGCCAATGTATTTTCTAATTTTCTTAATATTTTTGTCCGATTTTAGATTTTTCTTTTGCCTTTTATTTCATTTGGAAAGTTTCCCACTTTCAAAATAAGAACTGTTCCCTTCAAAACTTGGTTTGCTTACATTGTAATATACAATACCAAATACTATCTGGTTCTTCACACATAGGACATATCTCTTTAATATATCCATTTCTTACCCCACTTAAATATATTACTCCAGTTCTAAATCATGCCAGCCCTCCCTTCCTGCCTTATCACAGGTTTCAATATATCTCTCTTCCCCCACACATTTTTAGTGTGTGTAATTTCAGAGATTTTTTGAGATTAAGATAACACATATTTCCTGTTTTTCAATATCCTGAATTCTTGTTTTTATCTCTCCAAATTCCTTTTCCCATTCTTTCCCCCCCCCCCTCATACCATATTGATCCCATGCCCATTTCTTTCAAGAAAGTAAATGTATACCTTTTTGTAGAACAGTAACCGCCTGTGGTACCTCAGTATTAAAAAGAGGCATTAAACACATTCCAAAAAATTAGTAGGACAGTATCCTTTAGGCATGCATGTAAAACTATAAGCATAGTTCACAGAGTCGGTGTATCCGGTGCTTAAAATATTTTTAAGTTCTTATTTAGTTACTTTGTCAAAATGTGTGCTAAATATGATGAAACTAGTGAAATTCTACATGTACATCAACTAATAATAGTGTATCTGTATAGAATATCAAATGAAACAGGGAAAATACTATATGCCTGTAATTCTCATGCAGTGAGTAGTTCCTATATAAATTTCTTGAAAACATGCATAATGGTCAAGCAGACAAATGCAGTGGTAAAAGTTTACAGCTTTGTTAAGATTCAGAATTCACATCCTTAATTTTCCATTTCATTTTTATGATTTAATTTATTAGCTGTTTCTTATAAATGAAGTGCAACATTCCCACTATTTACATACTGTCTCTCAAACATTCCATTTAGGAGCTCGTTACATGCAAGCATTCATGTTTAGTCCCTGTGGATTTGAATGCTTTTATTTCAGTGTTTTGTTAATATGCTATTTAAAACTGTAAATAGGTTAAAATATACTTGTTGCTGAAACAACTATCAAACATATAATTACATGGAAATGAAACTGATCATTACAGAATAATTATTGAAATAGTATCAGCAAAACATATATTCAGCTACTGCTGGCAGGGTAACTAAGAGGTCTAACAAGCTAGATGAGTAGCAATAAATAGGTAGAAGGTTATGGTTCGCACCTCATCAATAAATACTTTATCCTTTTTTGAGTGCTAAATTAAGACTTTACTAACACACTTATGAAAGGTATTATGGGCTGAAGCATTAAATTAATTTCATTGGAAAATAGACAGATGCAATTTAAAATAAGTATTAAAACATGTTTGTTATTAAAGGACTTTCACTTAAAAACTCCTCCTCGTGGGCAGTGTTTTGGATCCCGTTAGAGAAACAAGTGCCAGGTGTGCTGGATAGTTTTTACATGAAAGCCCTGTATTGCTAAAACTTAAATGCCAATCACTAGACAAGGAACTTGCAAAAATCTCTTTGTTTGAAAAAGAATAAAAGCATTCAAAGTGTGAATATATTCTGCAGTAAAATGCAATGAAATATAAGATATAAAAATGAAACAAAATTTCAATTCTGCATAATGAATAGTTTGCAATAAAACTACTCCATTTATGATATAATAAATTATTTATGAGGAAGTCACTCAAATTTCACTTCCACTTAACTTGGACATGTTTCAAAGGCAAATTTCCTTCATCGTCAGCATGGTATTAAAATGTCGCTCTTTGGATTTTATAAACTTTTTGATGAGGTTGCTGTTGTTTGGAAGATCAAAATTTTCTTTGTTTTCATTCAAGAATATATTTTCCCACACCAATAAACCTTAAACCATGTGGTAATGTTCCTTTTTGTTTTACCTAAATATTCATTATTGCAAAGCATAATCAGTTCCAAAGACTCCAATAATAAATATATAGGTAAAACAAAAAGAAACATTAAATGCTTTAAGGAACACATGAGAAGTGTAAAATATAAACATATAGAAAAATCAGCAGTAGCATATCATTTCTGGCAAAAAAAAACATGAGTTCCAAAATGAACCGAAACTTAAAAGCTCTTCAAAAACCCATAGACTTATTGGTGTGGGAAAATATATTCTTGGACGAAAACAACAAAAAATTAGTTAATTTTGATCTTCCAAACAACAGCAACCTGATCAAAAAGTTTATAAAATTCAAAGAGCGACATCTTAATACCAAGCTAGAAAGCTGACAGTGGACTGCATTTGTCTGCTCAGCCATTATGCTTGGCTGTAAGAGTTGCGTATAATTAAGATACACATTCACTCATGAGAATTATAGGTATATATGTTTTCCCAGTTTCATTTGATATTCAATACAAATATACCATTTAGTTGATCTGCATGTAGAGTTGACATTGAGCATAAAATTTGACAAAGCAATTAAATAAGGACTTGAAAATATTCTAAGCAAGTATCAGCTATGCTTGTTCTGTAAACATGAATTAATTTTCATACCATTCATACACACACCCCTGAATGATATGATACCTTGCTAAAGATGCACATTTACTTTCTTGAAAGATAATATATCAAAACAGCCTATGAAGCAAGATCCATAAGTTTCCAGCTTGACATTGTTGTGATTTTCATGATATCTATACTTTTTTTAGAAATGCAAACACTGCATTTCCTTTCTAGCCAAGCCATTTATTTGCTTGGAGAAGTTCAGACATGTTGCATAATGCAATGTGATGTTCAAAATTGAATACAAGCAGTGATTAAATTTTAACTAAAGGAGGACTTTCATCCAGCTATATTAAACAACATCTTGACAGTGTGTATTGGAAAGCTTCCACTTCATATCTCACTGTGAAGGAGTGGTCAAAATTATATTGTTTGGATAGAGAGAACCTTGAAGATGACCCATGTGAAAGAAGGCCTTTAGATGTGTTGACACAAAAATGATTTCCCTTATAAGAGAGCAAGTTCTGAGTGATGGGCATCTCAAGACAAAGAAATAGCTATAAGCTTAGAGTTTTTCTAAAATAATTTTGTGTGAATCCTTCATCAACAGTTACACATGCATAAGGTCAGTTCAAAATGAGTGCCTTGAATTCTTTCAGTTCTTTCAGTTAAAATGCAAATGATGTAGAATGTCATAAGTTTTTGAATCTTTGCCATGATAATGAGAGAGCAATATTGGAATCCATCATCACAAGGTATGAAACTATGATCCTTTTCAAAAAGAGAATCAATAAAGGAGAGTGAAGCACCCCTTAGAAGGGCCAAGGTCAGACAGACCATGAAGATAATAGTAACAATTTTTTGGAACTCTACAGGAATTTTGATGGTAGACTTCAAAGAAAGGTGCACAGTGATAATTGAAGTACTATGCTAAGCTACTGCATCAATTGCATAGTGCCACCAAGGAATAAAGGCATGGAATGCCCCATAACAATGCACCAGCTCATACTGTTACTGTTGCTAAGGGTTTGTGAACACATGTGGCTTCCATGATTAGATCATCCACCATAAACCCAAATCTTGCCTGTTTTCAAAACTGAAATCTGATCAAGTTTGGAGATCCACAATAATAATGCATTGAAGGACATTTTTCCAGTATTTTGCAGACAAAGCTTGGGATAATTTTTTTATGGAGATTTGAGCCTCAGCTTGCATAGAAGGATATTGGAAGGTTTATATTCAGGTATTAAAGGCAATTTTAGTGAGAGTAAACTGAAAATAGAAGCTCATGTAAAGAAATGGTATACTTGGACATCAGCTTGCCTTGATGTTGGAGGCTGTTAATCTGAACAACTTTTATAAGGTTAGTATGATTGATTAATAGCTCTTTGAAGCTCATTAATTCTTGTAATGGGAATGACAGTTGTGGAAGCTGTTTCCATTAAATGACCCCTTAATATCAGATTGTGAGCATATGCCTCCAGTCCAGCATCTGAAAGTTCACTTACATCCTTCCATGCATTGCATATGCCTAGTTTTACCTCATACAAGCATTTTGACTTTATTATTTATTAAAAACATTGTAATAACCACCACTGTGTGCTGCAATGATTTTCACAGCAAAGTTTTGGTTAACCATCCCGCATACCACAATCAAATATGTGCATGTAGTCTATTCCAAAGTATTTGTCACAGAAATAAAAAAAATGTACACTTTGAATTCTGGTATTTCATTCTGAAACTATTGATATTTGCATAGTGTGCTGGTGGCTTAAAATAAATGAAGTCATTACTTATATTGCTCTAGTTGTTTAATGTATATAATCAGATTTAAAAAGTTGACATTACATCATAATTTTGGTATGAAGAGTTTAAGATTAAAAGAAAATAAAGATACCAGTGTATAAACTTTTATTTGATATAGCATTAGGCGAAGCTTTAAGAAATGTAAAAACAAATCTAAATGTATTTGATAGATAAAATACATAATATTTGTTCACATCCCTGGTCTAATGGTTAGCATTGCTGGCTGCTTCCTGGTACTACTCGGAAATTTTCTGAATTTAAGAGTTCTTAGGGGAATACACTCAGACTCATGAGGATAATTGGAAAGCTGCCTGATAGGTCTTAAAAGCTACATGTTGGCAACTGGCAGTGCGCTAGTATCCTGATCACATATTCCTTTGTAATACTGCCCTCTTTCAATGAAGTCACATACCACAGGCAGAGAATGCATCAGTCATTGCAGCCAGCCTTGGTTCTTTGAGGCTGTTGCACCAAGGAAGAAATATAGTATTTGCAGATGACATTAATGCAGCATAATTGAGAGCAGTTGAAAAAGAATTAACACAACTTAGATCTGCATTAAGGAATGAATAAAAATTTTTTATGAAAATAAAACCAAATATATAAAACTAACAAGAAGAGTGAAAGATATAGTATGTAATTTAATAATTAATGGCATATTTTTAAAGAAGTCAACATTTTTAAATATTTTAGGATTTGTGATAAGTAGAGTCCTGCATCTGGTCACTTTGCACACATCTTAAGTGTTCATCAGTGCCATTGAAGAACTTGCAGTAGTTCGAAATATAGCAGTTTCAAGTGTGACTCTTTCTCTGTGTTTTATCTTTATCTACTTTTATTATTAGTGTTAATTTATATATATATATATATATATATATATATATATATATATATATATATATATATATATATATAATAGGTTTAACCAACCTACTGTAAAAATACATTCAATAGAAATTTCCAACACTTTGAACTAGCAACTAAAAGAAAATTTGCATAAAATGAAACACCTATGATTAATATGGGAAAATAAATATAAATTAAAACATTACTATTCACGTGCTTTTTTTTAATTAAGTACTATAATCAGTAATTCCAGTTATTAAAACATTATTTCATTTAGCAAAACCTAAACTTTACATAGCTTCTTTTCTGCAAGCCAACACATTTTCTTTAAACTGCAGGAAATAATATCTATGCAATGTAGTTGCATAAGGAAGTTTTTTTTCTGTATTTTTCCATGAATTCCTTAAAATATCTATTTTCATCCTTTTCAATGGAATTTTTTAAATTTGATTTATTATTAAACTTATGAATCTTTCAATAAGATGTGGAATTTGTCTACATTGAATACAATATCCATAAAAAATTAACCATTCAAAATATCAACATAAGCTATATTCATATAAAAACAATATATTCAAATTAATCAATAAGAAAATGACATGCATACATCACAATATTATAATAATAATAATAATAATAATAATAATAATAATAATGACCTAAGAGTAGCAGCATTAATGATTTGTACCAATAAATACATGGAATTAATAGATTTATTGGAACATATTAATTTAACAAATTTAGAGTACTTGATATTAAAGAAGAAGAAACTTCTCAGTCATCAGCATTTTTCAAGGATGTCATCACATTCATAGCTTTCAGATAAACTAGTAGTTTTTTCCACCCTGTTTTATATGTTTTTGAGTACATTTATCAATTGAGTAAAATTGGTTATTCTAAGAATTTGTGTAGTTTAATTCATTAACTCTATATTTTTTAAGTAGTTACATAGTTGATTATATAATTTTATACCATTATTAATCTCTTCTTAGAATATTTAGAACACAATGTTTCATGGAACAATTTTTCACATCCTCAGCTGTTAAACGACTATCGGAACATTCGTAGAACTTGGGTAAGTAGATGTATGGGTTGACTCTGGCCGTCTTGTGATAAACTTGAATAAAGAGCTGTCTGCTTCCGGTATATCAGAACTCATTAAGGTTTTGTTCGTGTTTTTTTATGTAAATCCTTTCCCATGGAACGAAGCTGAAGATGGAGGCAATTACCTTTGAGACATGTCCAAGTAAATGAACAAAATTAGTGAAATTTGAGTGATTTTGTAACAATAATTTGTCACCTTTCCCATATGTTTAATTCTTTTGGTTGGTGAACAGTTTTAATAACTTGATGCCTTCTATTCCATGGTTTTAATTTAAAAAATATGCTGCCACAGCTGATTCATCTATTTGTTTGTAAAGGATGTTTCTACGATGTTCCACCTAATGCCTATATTTCTCTTTGTTTTTCCTATTTAGATTTTTTTCTGGTATTTACCAGATTAATTGTAAGGATGGTGAAAAATATACGAAAAACAAAAGGAAATAGGCATTAATTTGAAGGAACATTGGAGAAATATCTTTTTGTTGGTATATGATGTGCTGTAAATGCATATATAGCAATAGAATCTTTTTGGAAAATACCATAAATGCAAAAGGATACCGAATGACATACTCGCACAATTTTTTAACAATGGGCTGATTTGAATGCTAACTTGGATATTTCCAGCAAGAACTGATGTGTTGAATGAAAATTTTCTAAAAAGATGCCAAAAATATGTAGTAGCAGGACAACATTTCCAACATCTTCTGCCATAAAGTATTTACTTATTTTCATTTAATGTAATTGTAATTGCAAGAACTAAAATCAGTTCATGAATATTATGTCTGCTTCACTGAAATTACTGCTCTGACTACCAATGCTCCAGCTACCATAAAATAATAGCAAAACAATGAAAGATTTGACATAAAAATTTGTTCTTAGCCTCAGAGTATTTAAATTTTCTTTTACATATACGAGTAAACTTAAATGAACAAGCTGGTGACTAAGAAAGCCTATTTCTACAATATAACTTTTACATTAGCTAGATTTTTCAAGGTCTTTAATACATCTAACAGATATTTTCTGTTAACATCTGCTTAGCTCCAACTGAATTCCATAATATTTCGTATGTGTGAATACATAAGAAGATAATATACCATTATTATAAATATGCTACTAATGCAGGACTTTAGTTTTTTTAAGTACATACAGTGGCCTTGAAAGTTTTCTACCTACTTTTAGCAAATTCTGAAGGAAGTAAGCTATTGCAGTCGGCACCATGAAAAATCTGCTTATTTTTGAGTTAGTTTATTTTTTTTAGTGAATTCTGAAGGAATGTAAGCTACTGCTGTTGTACCCATAAATTTTTTTATAATCTATCCAAATCTGCATCGATCGTACCTACTATGCCCATACAATTAAAAAAAAAATATATATATATATATATATATACATACATATTTATACACATATATGTGTGCATGTGTGAGTGTTTGAGTTTGTTAACCACCAAAATTAGATCTTTAGAGGTGGGGTCAACCTAAAGCAAAAATGTTTTAAAAAAAATAAAAATTGCTCTAGTGGCAGCAATTTTTCCTTTATCTCAATGAAACTCAGTAAATTTCTTTAAAATAAATTGATAAAACTAGTTTTTGAAATATATGGCAATTGGGCCACTGACAGTGGGGGTATACATGAAAAACTTTTGGGAGTTAAGACGAAATTCAAAAATCCCTCTAGTGGCTGCAATTTTAAAGAGTTTGTATAAAACTTGGTATATAATCATTGAAATACATTTTTTGAAAATCAGTGAAATCGGACTATTGGGAGGGGGTTGTATGCACCCCAAAATTTAAAAATCGCTCTAGTGGCATTAATATATATTTTTTGCGCAACCCCATATATATGAGGGTAGGTCCATAATTTTCTGGTCTAACCATTTTCTAAGTATGATATATTTCACTTTTAAATATAGTTGCCCTTTGTTGCAATACACCTCTCACATCTTTGAATTAACATTTGATTCCTCCCCCCCTCCCCCCGAATAGAAGTCTTGTCTGAAAAATGGGCATAAACAGGATCCATCATTTCTTCATCACACTTAAATTTCCTTCCTCAAAGGTCATTCTTGAGTTGCGAGAAGAGGAAATAGTCACTGGAAGTTAGATGTGGGCTGTAGGATGGATGGTGGACCTCCTTGAAGCCACATTTCTTTACTGCTTCCTTTGCAACAAGAGCTGTATGCACAGGCACGTTGTTGGAAGAAGACACACACCACCACTGAGCTTTCCTCACCTTTTCTCTTTGATGGAAGCACGTTGTCTGTGCAGTAGGCCAGCATAGTACTCCCCATTTACTGTGGTGTTCCCTTCCTTGAAGTCAATGAAGAGTATTCCTTCAGTCCCAAACGATTGTGGCCATGATCTTCTTGGTTGACTGAGTGACCTTGGCCTTTAGAGGCGGTGCTTCGCCGGCTTTATGCCACTCTATTGATAATCTTTTGGGGATCATAGTGGATTCATAGTTTCACATCCTGTAACAATAGTTTGCAGAACTCTCTCATTGCCATGGCAGAGCTCCAAATATGCCTCACAACAGATGACTCGATGCTGCTTTTGGACTGAGGAAAGAACTCAAGACACCCTCTTGCACTAACCTTATTTATGTTTAAATGTTCTTGAATAATTTGAAGAACTGTTGTTTTAGAAAGGCCCAACCTTGCTCCTGTTTCTGTAACTTTGAGCCGCCGGTGTTCCATAATTTCTCCTTCCACAAGAGCAATGTTTTCAGGAGTGAGCACCTTCAACGGTTGACCTACGCAATCTTCGTCTTCAATGCTTTCTCAACCCATCTAATTCGAGAAAGCTTGGCCTATTCTTTTACGGTAGAATATGAGAGGGGTGCTTCCCCATATATGCCATCAATCGCTGTTTAATTTCATTTGGAGTAAGTCCTTCTTTTGTGAAGAACTTAATAACAGCTCGATACTCCATTTTGAACATATCACAATCTTCTTTATGCAACTATACCTGAACAACTGAACACAGTAGAGCTGAAGTTACAGCTGTAATTCTTTACTTAACAGATAAGGTATGACACCAGATATGGGTTTTGTGAAAGCGATAATCTTTATCGGCAAGGCTGGAAACTTATGGACCTATCCTCGTACCATTTAAATACAAAAAGAAAAATAGTTTCTGAAAATTAGGGAAATTGGGCCATTAGGAGGAGGGGGTTTACCTGAAACCCAACTAGCAGCACCAGTAATTGTTTTTTCACAACAAAACTCGACCCATACCATTTAAATCAAATAAGAAAAATAGTTTTTGAAAATAGCAGATTATTGGTAGTGGGGCCACCTAAAAAACAAGTTGGAGTTATACCAAAATTTAAAAATTTCTCTAATAGCTGCAATTTTAAATGTTTTTAAAAGGAAACTCGATATATCCAATGGAATAAAATAATAAAATTATTTTCTTAAAATCAGTGAAACTGGTTATTAGTAGGAGGGTGGTTTAGTCAAAATTGAAAAATTGTCCTAATGGCATTATTATTTGTTTCCCAGCAAAACCATACATACCATTTAAAAAAACAAGAATAAAAATAGTTCCTGAAAATCAGTGAAATAGGACTATTCGAAAGGAGGGAGTTTATCTGCACTCCAAAATTTAAAAATCACTCTATGGACATTAATATATTTTTTTTTCCAACAAAATTCGGTATATACCATTTGAATAAATAAGCAAAATAGTTTCTGAAAATTGGGAAAATTGGACTATTAGGAGCAAAGGTATACTTGAAAATGAAATTTAAAACATGCTCTTGCATTTGATTTTCTCTATATTGTTTTAAAATAAAATGAGAACCTATTTCAGCATATAAACTATATAGCATTGCATATGTTTTATATTTAACAAAAGCATCATTGTGAAGATGGCAAATGTGAAATAAGAACTCAATATATGTTTGAGAATTATATTTGTATGTTAAGAGCGCTCTGTAATAACCTTCAGAAAACATTTGCATTATATGTTTTTAATAGAATAACCTTTAAATTAAATTTCAAAGGCAATGAAAATTTATGAAACTTTTGATTGTTTATTGTTGATTCTGTATATTTGCTTAGTACATCAAAATTGTTTTTAAATAGTAATATGTTTTTGATTTATTGAAACATATGAACATTTTCTTAAATGCACAATGTAAATTCAAAACTTTGTTTATTTTTCTCCTGAATGTAAATTTTGTTACATTTAAAAATACCCAAACAGTATAGTTTTGTCTATCATTGGTCATACATTTCTAATAATAATAATAATAATAATAATAATAATAATAATAATAATAATAATAAAAATAATAATAATAATAATAATATAATTCTAAAAATGTGGTACCTCTGTGATACTTATAGATAGCAAGAATTCTAATTTTGTTCCCCTAATACCACACAATGTCATAACTTATTTAAATTTAATTAATTAATAAGGCCTAATTTGGATTTTATATTCATTTTTATTAAAATGTATTCAATCCAGCCAGGAAGCTCCTGCATGACAGATTTTTTGTTTATGTTGATTCTGGTCAAACATAAACAAATAAAATAAATCCCTAGTAATTTAACAGAAGTATTGTTACCATAGAACACAGATGTATGTTTGGAGTAAAATATATTTACTATATTTTACTTTTATTTACTGTCAGTTTGTTTATTTAACGTCACATTGTAGTCTTATATTTACTTTTTTTATCCTAT
This sequence comes from Metallyticus violacea, assembly GCA_030762175.1. NCBI lineage: Eukaryota > Metazoa > Arthropoda > Insecta > Mantodea > Metallyticidae > Metallyticus > Metallyticus violacea. Next base: position 45,244,180 of record CM060830.1, read on the forward strand.
TTAGAGTCATTAAATTCGATTTGGAGGTTAAAAATTTGTCATCTGCACATATTACAATTTTAGAGGATATATAATATTTATATATACTGTAATGCAAATATCAATACAGATCTCTGATGAAGAGTTTTATTCATAAAATTAAATCCAGATTTCTCCATTAGTAACTACCATTTATGGTCTGTTAATTAAATATGACTGTATGAATTGCAATTCTTGAATTTTATTTCATAATACTACAATTTTCTTAACAAAATATGAGATGATGTCAAAAGCAAATGCAACCCAGGGCCGGGGGGGGGCTCCCCCAGTTTTAAAGTCCTTTAATTATTAACCTGAACTTGGGTATTCCTTTTTTACACTAAACTCCATTCACTTACACTAAAGTAAGACGCGTTTCAGGAGAATCTCTCCCAACTTCAGTTGCTCACTGAACCGCCATTACTCGAAACTATGGCTGGACAAACGGATGTTCCTTTGGTGGTCTCTGTTGGTTGAAGTAGGAAGTTGCTGAGTTTATCCATTGAAGGAAACTCGAAATTCATTAGATTTTTTCTATTTTTTAATAGGTCAATTTTTTCCCAGATGGATAACTCCAATGGGCTCCTTTAATTATTATTTAATAAAAATGCTGATTTATTGTATACAAAAAAGATAGTTAATTTAATGACTTAATTAATTTCATATGGATTATAAATTGTATTAATTATACTATGCGTGTTATTTTTTTAATATATAGCATATAGGGATTAAAAACAATCAATGAAAAATGTTTCAAAGTGACATAATGATGAGTTGAGCATTCTTTACATTTTCATTTTATGCCATGTAAGAACCAATAAGGAAAGAAGAACATGGGTATTTCAGCACTAAACATCACATTTTTGTTTGACTCGCTATATTCTTCTGTTTTATACTTTGATATGTATAGGATCAAAGGTTAGTTACTATTTAGATAATACTTGCTGATTAACATCAACTCGTACTGCCTATATAATTATAGGCTGGGTATTAATGTAGATCATTGTTGTGGTCTGACTTCTGCGCTATAGCAACTAACTTCTGATTCCTAGTTCATAGTTATAAATTAATTAAATTTTCTTTTAAAAAAAAACAGAAACTTTATAATTATATATTGCTGAACACATTTCCATATACAGTTGTGTTAATGTTACCCAGTATATTTTCATAACCATAGTTACTTTTTTATTAAATTCTCTTATCCAAATTTTCTGTTTCAATTCAGGCCTCCCCAGTTTTAAGCATCTAGAATTGCTATTGGTCAAAAGCTTTACTAAGGCCAAGCAAATTAGCACAAGTAATTTCTTAAAATTAAAGTCTGTTTAAAATAGCAAATTTTAAATTTGCTATACAGCTTTAATAATTGATCTACCATTTACAAAACCAAATTAAGCATAATTTAAACTGGTTACCATGTATTTTCATTTTTGCAATACAGCTCTTATTTTAATGAACAGTCCTGCAGAATGCAAAGTATAAAGAAATTTCCTTTTTTTTTTTCTTATATGTTTTACTTGTTCACCTCAAAGTTCAAATATGTATTATTAAATAATTAAATATGGTGGACTTTTGTAACAGCGATATTTTATACTATGAATTTAAAATTATTGAGTTGAATTTGTAACACATCACCAATATTTAAAAAAGGAAAACTAAGTTTCTGGAGCTAATTGCTCCCATCATCAGTTCCAGATTGACTCTGATCCAGAAACTTAGTTTTCCTTTTTTAAATACTAGTGATGTAAGTGTTACAAATTCGATTCAATAATTCTATGTATTATTAAAATTGATCATTACCAAGCTATTTTGCCATGGTCTTTGATTTAAATGAAAATTAAAAACCAAAAGCTTTCATTGGCTACTGTGAAGTCAGTGGACTGAGTGGAAGAAAAGAAAGAATAAATATATTCAAATATATATTTCTTTTATTCTGAATTAGCTAGTAAGTCAATTCAATACTCTTATGTTCCACTTACCATTGAATTATACAGAATATGTTTCATAGCCTTTTGCCTGTACCATGAACAAAAGCCTGTGAAACATGTTCAGTAATTCATTGGTAAGTGGAGCATAAGAGTATTAAATTGATTCACTACCTTATTGAGAATAAATTAATTGCTTCACTATATTAGTTCCAACATGAAATTAATTTTAAATTTATATATTTCTTCTTTGTTTCTTTTTTTTCCCCCATATTAATATACTAGTGACATTAGAATTCAAATTTTATTTCTCAAGTGTTTAAAATTTTAATGTCAATGTAATTTTATATATATATATATATATATATTTGTAGCAGAGAATAAGCATCCATTAGGTTGACAATAAGTATTTTTAGTATTTAGTATTTATTTCTCCTGCATCACATACATATTTTTTTTAATACAAAATAGACACAAATAAAAGGGAAAAAAAATGTTACTTTTAAATATAACAGTTAGGAACAGTGCCTTCAGCAATTCCAGAAGGCACTGAATCGAATAAAAATTCATTCCAATTTGATTGGCTCAGCCCCCCAGTCCCCCGGTTCATCAGCAGCTACCCACTGGAATATCCAGGGGACCGGGCTTTGATCCAACCAAAAACAAAACACAACATTAAAAGTAATTTATACATTCAATACAATATTAAGTTACATTTCTTACTAAACCTTTAATCTTTTTTAAAATTAAACCCATTCGGTCAAAGTTATATCCTTTAGAGTTGCTTATTCCTTAGGGCCTTATACACACTAACAGCCAGGTTACTGGTGTATAAGGATCCTGTTTAACTTATTAGATAACTAGCCCCATACCCTCCCCTATTCATTCCATCCTCCTTTCACTATCTGACAATTTTATTCTCAAGCATATTTCCTAAGTATTTTATACCCATAACCATTTTTGTCTTACCTTTCCTATGTATTTTCCCAATTTCTTAACATTTTCATCTGATTTTAAATTTAAAATTTTTCTACCTCTGTTTCATCTGGTAAGTTTTCCCATTTTTGAACAGGAACTATTCCCTCCAAAACTTAGTTTGCCTACATACTAGTAAACAATGCCAAGTACTATCTGGTTCTTCTCACATAGGACATATCCCCTCAGTGTGTCCACTTTTTAATCCACTTAAATATTTTAATCCTGTTCTAAACCATGCCAACCCTTCCCTTCCTAACTTATCACAAATTTCAACATATCTTTCTCCTCCCCACACATTTTTTAGTGTACTATATAATTTCAGAGATTTTTTGGTGTTAAGATTTGCCATTTTTCCTGTTTTTCTATATCCTCAATTCTTATTATCTCTTTCCAAAATCCTTTACCCAACCTTTCTCCCTCGTACCATACTAGTCCCATGCCTGCTTCTTGTACGATATTTTGGATTTTAGATAACCAAGTTTCTCTCCCCTTGATTTTACCTTGTGCTACCAGACACTGATTAATAATATTCTTGTACTCTAGTCTCCCTATTCTATACCAATATTTCAATATTGTTTCCATGACCTTGCTTTTATAGCCCAGTCTTCCTAGTTCCATTAGAGCAACCTCGTTAGGTGAAGATCTAGGTAAGCCTAGAACAATTCTACAAAATAATCTATTTATCATATTTATCCCTTTCCATCCTTCATCTGGCCCCCAAATTTCTATTCCATATATCATTCTGCTTTCCACTATTGAGTCATATATTCTCTCTAACCATTTTACTTGCATATTTGGTATGACAATAAGTCTTTTCATCTTTTAAAACATTCTTTCTAGCCAACAGTTGCAGAACAGCACAATTGGTGTAATTGCATAATGTGAAGGTGAAGTTGTTAAAATTAAGTATTAATGCTGAAGTGTAAAAAAAAAATAAAGTCAGTGTATTATTTAATTCCATATTTATATCTTTCCATTAATTAATCTAGATTGCAATCCCTTACGGAAAATGGGCAGTGATATTCAGCTGAGTTCTTAATTGCTAACAAACGTCTGAAATAAGACAGCCTCTGCAAACATCAAAACACAAATAAATTAACACAGCTGTTGTATCTACTTTTACACTTTCTACATATTTCAGAAATAAAAATTTCAGACCTAAAAACAAAAATTGGCAGCAACAAAAGCGTACTTTGCATTTCATACAGTGCAGCATAATCATTTAAGAGACCTATTTGTTCTATTGACTGTATTTCAAAACTTGTTAAGAACTGTTTTTGAACAACAATGTGCCTGTGCTAGAATAAAATTTGAAGTGACCAAGACAAATGATCAGCCATTATACACAATTTTAAAGATTCAGAAAGACTAGGTAATTTATATTACTATTTTATATACATATTCTAGGATCATGGTTTTTAAAAGAGGTTATAAATTGAGAAAGAAAGAGAAATGGTAGTTAAATGGGCGAGGTGGTAAGGAAATTTAATTATTTAGGAACAAGATGAAGTTCTAATGGAAGTTGGAATGAAAAAAATGGCAATAGCAAAAGGAAAATAAGCTATGAGTGTTATAAGAGCATGTTTAAGAAAAATTCTAGATATAATGTATTTATTTTATTTTGTGAGAAGGAAATATTAATTGGATTTTTAATTGTAAGTGAACAATTACAATGTTCACTTAATTAGATACAATATCCTTAATTACAAAACAAAGAAAAAATAAAACAAGATATAATAAATAAAATATGACAAACAAGTTATAAAACAAATAGGACAAAAATGTTGGTACATGATAAGGTAATTAATGTATACTTTGGCAATGTTGGTACATGATAAGGTAATTAATGTATACTTTGTATTAAATGTTCACAGGATAAAGTGAAAATGTTAAGATTTATATTGAATATATCAATATTTAAGTAATATAATTTATTGTATAAGGTTTGCATTCTAAGCACAGGAGAATATTTATATGCATCATATTAACCCTTGGAATAAAGAAAATATTATGAAATGAGTTTGATGTGATACTTAGAAAATAAAAGCATATAAATTGTCTTAGGTTTCAATTATTTACTTTATTGTGTAAAAGTTTGTAGAGGAAAAGTAACAATAGATAATTCCTTCTGTATGATAAAATTTTAAACGGAAATAATTGAAGTAAAATATCATAAGAAATTAAATTAGCAAAGAAGCAGCCTTTTTTAAAAAATATATACTTTAGAAATTTGCGCTGAATTATTCCAATGAATACATAATGACAAGTGAAGCATTAAGAGTATGTAGTTCAACTAAATCAATTATATAATAATATCAGTTATATGATTGGCTTCACCGTGCAAGTTCCAATTTATATTTTAATAATAATAGTATTATTTTTTTTGGTGTATTTTTAGATCTCGTTTTGTAATGGATTGGTAAAGTATGTATATTTGAATATGGTATATTATGTAGTCTATTCGGATATTTTCAATAAATTTCAATTTCAATACACATATTCTTAAAATCATAACTCTACAAAATGTTTCCACTGTTGGCATGCTATTCCGTCCTTTGAGTGAAGTGTAAGTAAAAGTTCTGGGTTTTTATGATCAGTGGCTTGAAATGTCAGATATTGTATATACCAGTTTGCATACAAAAATTGGTACAGAAAATATATTCTTATAGAGTATGTGAATTTTGAGACTTTTTGGAGACAGAGCTCTCAAAACTTCTTATTTGTAGGGAAAGTAGATGGCTTTGTATGTTGCAATTGCCAACCATAGAGTATATGCTAATCTCTATCCAGTCATGAGATCGTAGTTAGAATCACAGGACAAAACACTTCTATTATTAATATGTTTTTTGCTGGCTTCTTGTATGAAATAAATTTCATTCATTCCAATATAATATTCTTTAACGATATTGTTCACTTTCATAATTAATTTTGTGTTGGAACTAATACAGTGAAGCAATTAATTTATTCTCAATCAGCTAGTGTAGGGAATGGATTTAATATATTATTCACACCTGGTGATGTGGGCAAAGGCATGTAAAACATGTTCTGTATAATTCAATGGTAAGTGAAGCATAAGAGTGTTAAATCAACTCACTAGCTAATTGAGAATAGATATTGTTCACTTTCTTGTTTCTATGATGAATAGTTACAAAAGTTATAAACAATAAATCATGGAGAGATGTATGTGTATATGTGGTTTTTTTTCCTCTTTCATTGTTGATTTGTTTTGTTTATGGATGTTCTTTAACATCTCAGGTCATCAGAATTCCATTCAATTCAGGGTGTGAAATGGCCAATAAATTTGACTCAGAGCCTTCTTATTTCAAGCTTGAAGTTCTTTTTACATGCCATAGATCTAAGACAGGGGGGACCCATGGCTTTATTTCCCTTCTGAAGCAAGCCATACTTAGGATTTTTATACCCGAAAAAATCTATTGATCCCGGCCAGGATTGAACCTGTGATCTTAGGTTTAAGAGGCAAGTATAGTTACCATTACACCACTAGGACCAACTTTCTTCTTTCATATCATATAATACATGATGTATATTATTCAACCCCATAGATCCTATATTTGAGTTCTGTTAAGTTAGTTTACTTCAAGGATATCATGATTTTTCTTTTGTTTTGGTTTATTTATGGATGTTCTTTAACATCTCAGATCATTGGCATCCCATTCAAATCAGGGCATGAAATGGCCAACAAATTTTGCTCAGAGGCCTCTTCTTTCAGGTTTGAGGTTCTTTTTTGTGCCGTAAATGTACAACACGGGACCACGGCTTTACTTCCCTTCCAAAGGAAGCCATACTTAGGATTTTTATGCCCGAAATCAGTCCTGGTCGGGATCAAACCTGTGATCTTGGGTTTAGAAGGCAAATATGGTTACCACCACACTACTAGAACTGACTCTAGGATATAGATTACATCAGGAATACCATATACACATATTATTACATTAAAGAACAATTATATACTAATTTACTTTGTGGAAAAATTATTTTAAGAGAGGTTAAAACAATTATTGTTCAGGTGAATGAATCCATCTGTTGTATAGAAAGTATGAGAAACATATATTTTTAATTCTAATTTAAATTGACTTTATAGTTAATGGGAGTGAACAAAACATACAATAGCACTTAGTAAAAACCTGTTCTGAAAAATGATTACTGTTTGCTGTATAAGCTATGCCTGAATTTTTTTTTTTTTTTTGGCCATGGATATTTGAATTTTTTATGAATATTTCAGAATTTTCTATTACAAATACCAGTATGGCTAAAATTATATGTATGTTAGTGGTAGAATTACAAATGTTTTGAAAAGTGATTTACAGTGAGTTGCGCATTTTGCTCCTGTCATTATTCTTACCATCCTTACATCTTGGAAAGTTTGCCATAGCAGTAATCCCTGTATTACCAAAACAACTTGAAGGAAAATCATATGAAGATCTAAATAATTTAAAACATCTTTTATTGAAACCAAAAAAAATTGGAGTTACCCAACTCCGCTTAATTGTTGGGCATAATTGCCTGTCAGAACATCTCTTCAGGATAAAATTAGTCAAGGACAGCCACTGCCCATTGTGTAAAGATGTGATACTCTTAAACAAAGAATATCTACTGAAATGCAGCTAACAGCAACAAACAAATGAAAAATAGATTTAAATAGCAGGGATTTTCACAGTGAAATATAGTATAATATAACAAATTATTTATGAGGACTTCCCTTACATTTCACTAGTTTTGTTCTACTTTCTTGGATATTTTTGGAAGGCTTTTGCCTTCATCACCAGCATGGTTCCACTGTCAGCTTCAGAGCAACACCTTAATGCCACACTGGGAAGCTGACATGCTGATGATGATGTCAAGGACGTTCAAAAAATTTCCAAGAAAGTAGAACAAAACTTTATTGGGAAGTTAGGAAAAGAATGATAAATACTAACATCCCTGATGGTACCTAGCAACTAACTAACCAATTATTCTTACCACCCATTAGTATAGTTCAGTCAAAACTAAAATATGTGATAATGATGATAATAATAATAAAAAAATAAAGCTTTTATTGCTGTCAATGAACTTATGTACACAAGTTTTAGACTATGTCTTCGAAACAGGTACCATACTTTACAAGTTAGTGAAGCGATAAGAGTTTTTAGGTCAACATATCTCAAATGATTTTATTCATATAACTAGCCTCACTGTGTTAGTTCCATATATTTTTTAAACAGAAGTTTTTAAAAAATTTCAAAACATATGTTTTATTCCACTTGTACAGAATATATTGAGCAGCAATCTTCTCATTTTACTGAAATTAGTGTTTTGGATTCAGTGACTGTCTCATGGCTGGATGAGACAGGGTGCAAAATAGTTTAAACTTTATCAATACATGATTAAGAAAATTAAATTATTCATATCTCTGTGATGAAATTTCAAATGTGCTGACTTTGTCACTCTTGAAAAGATCAAGGGTGTGAACTGTGCTAAATGAGAATGAATTTAAGATTAGTTGAGTTATTAAAATATTAACAAAAAAAAGTACATTCTCTTTTCAGGTATTAATATTGCAGTATTCATTTTATACATACCAGCCACAAATGAATTCAATGAGAGATTTTCTCAGCAATAAACAATATGTGGACTGAAAAGAAATCTCAATGAAAAACTGAAAGTCTTAAACTCCTAATAAATAACAAAACATAATTTCAGTTAATACCTGTAGTGAATAACATGATTTAATTCCAGAAAATAATGTAATTACATACTATACCTTCACCCAATCAAAAGTAGTCCCAAAAATTGACAAAGACTGGGATCTGTTTATATAAAGTGCTTGTTTGTATTTCTTGAAATATAAATAATGTGTGAGATATTGGTAATAAAATTTTCTTAAAAATGTAGTTTTCTAATGTGTTAAAATATTAATATATTTATTTTTTAATATTTTTGCTGTCCATATGGTTTGGAAATGAGATTCTTTCAATAGGTCTAATTACTTGTAAAATTTTCATTCTTTATTCCTTTTGTTGAAGAAATTTATGGTCAGGATGACTATGCCATTATCCTGCTTTTTGCTTATCAGAATCTGGTTACTTTAATTACTACTTATTAGTTTCAGAATAAGTACAAAGCTGTTTTGAAATTACAGGCACAACAGATATTGAACAAGAATTGTTTGGATAAATTCTATTCCCTTTCTTATAAATAGTTAATTTCAGGTTATTTGGAAAGATATTCTAAAAAACATATAATTTATCAGATAACATAAAGGAAACCATACAATATCAATAACTATATAATTGGACATGCCATAAAAATCTTCAGATTTACATGCAGCAAATTTTGATAAGAATATTCCAATAAAGTTCGTTTTTAAAATATTGTAACTACAATTTTCTTCTGGTCTGTTCTCTCATTTTAAAATATTGTTTATTTGTTTAGAATATCTTGATAGGAATTAAAATGAAATTGTACTGAAATTTCTATAGCGCCTTATTTTAAGTTAACAAGTTCCTTTAGAATATTATTCATAACTAGAAATACCTGATGAGAAATTAATAAAACAAGAAGAGCATACAATTAAGAGCTGCAAAAGAATGATGATAATAATATTAAATTTATTGCTGTCAATAGATTTGTGACATGTTTCAGACATTGTCAAAATCTAGAGTTAACACAGTGCATTAAGTGTAAAACATTAGTTGAAATAATTCATAATATAATTATAAAGTATAGCATAAGAATAGCAAAGTTTAACAGTATTAGTATACAAATAACTTATTCTTAGGTCATTTTAGTACACATTTACAATTAAAGGAAAATTGCACATTTTATCTATAATTCATCCATCCTGTATAGGCATTAAGAATACCTTTAGATTTCTCTCAAATTTCTCCCCTTTTTCCAATTTTAGAGTTTCTGGTAATTTATTGTATAAATTACACCTTTGATAAGTGGATCATGTTCTGATTCTTTTTCATTTAAAGTGACTTGATGTAGATTAGCTTTTATCTATGTTTATCATAGATTGGTTATTACTGCCAACATGCTTATTGCTATTTGCAATTAATAGGATTAGTTCATGTATGTATAGGGAGATCATAGTTAACAAGTTATTTTCTCTAAAGACTTTTTGACATGATGTTCTTTTATTAAATCTGTAAATAATTCTTATACATTGTTTTTGTAAAATTAATAGCCTACTTCGGCTACCAATAGCTGTGCTACCCCAGAGTTCTATGCCATACTGTGTATGAAGATAAATTATACTATAATATGCCATTTTCAGTAGAGCAGTATCCAGATATTTTGAGAATTCCCTGAATAGATATAAGCCCGTGCTTATTTTCTTGCATATGTGATCTATATGGTAGTTATATATCAGAGTCTTATGAAGATATAATCCCAAGATATTAACACATTGAGTTGATTCTATCACTTTACCATTTAGCATTATTTCAGGATTATTATTCTTATTGTTGTAATGCTGGAAGTGTAAAATTGTTTTCTTTAAATTTATTTTTAGATTGTTATTTTCAAGATAACAGGTCTGTTCAGGAGTCTGCTATTAAATATTTTACACTCTCTACTGTCTTATCCCGAAATAGTTGTGATGTGTCATCTGCATATGAAGTTACTTTACAATTTTCACATTGAGAGATATCATTTACATATATAAGATAGAAAAGAGGGCCAAGAACTGAGCCTTGAGAAGTGCCACACTTTACTATGTCATACTGTGATGAAAATATTTTAATAATACTCCAATGCTTTATGTTACTCTGTATCCTGGTGTATTGTTTGTGATATGTCAGGTATGATTTTAGCAATTTAAGTGTATTTCCTCTTATACCACAGTTTTAAATTTTTATCAGTAATAGCTCAATAGATACACTGTCAAATGCCTTTGATAAATCAAGAAAGAGCCCCATCACTATATTCCCATTGTCCAAGTGTGCAAATGCTTCGTGGATTGGCTGTCATAGCTGTGAGTGTTGAATGATTTTTCCTAAAACCATGCTAAGTGCTTACAAATAATTTATGTTTATTGAAAAAACTGACCAATTGACATTAATAACTTTCTCAAGCACTTTACCAAATACAGAGGTGAGAGTAATAGATCTGTAGTTCATAATATTTGCTCATCTCCCTTTTTAAAGAATGGCCTGACTATACTTATCTTTAAATAATCAGGAAAAGTAATTGTATCAATTGAATAATTTATTAGGCGTACTAGAATATCTATAAGTTCTAAGTACCTAAGAATCTTAGGAAAAACCTCATCCTACCCTGAAGATAAGTGGATCATTAATTATTTTGCTTATTTCCATATGTGATGTATAAATGAAGTACATTGAGTGTGATACAGTAAACTGAAAATTATAAGGTTTGACTTGATTATGTGTAGGTCCCACTATATTTGTAAAATAATAGTTAAATACATTACATATTTCTCCTGGTGTGTGGATGATAGCTGAAGGACACATAAATAAGGTTATAGATAAGACTGAAGATCAATTACACAGGATAGCCATAATAAAACCCAGAAACTAGATAAAGACCAAATCATGGTTTGAAAAGAAGTAATCAAAAACCTAGCAAAAAGCTCATGTAGCAAAACATGTGAACAAGCAGAAGGATCTTAAAACAAAACTATAACACTGGGGAAAAAAATATAAAGCTCTTTTAGAAATCAAGAAGAACAACTTTCTAGAAGCAGAAGCGCTCAAAAAAACGTAGCAGCACAAAAAATGTTTACTGATCACACCTATTGTTATATATGGATTGATATTTCTTGACAGAACACAAGATGGAAAGCATTGAAAAAGTGAATGTAATTTTCCTAAAGAAAGCACTGTGCATCTCAAGTACCACTCATTCCAGACTTGGATATGTAATGAGCAGAAGAAACCTTCTTTCTAGGTGATCTGAGATAAGATCCTCAAATACCAGCAATAACTACACATACTCAGACAATCCAAAGAAGAATGGTAAAAATGGCAGATATACAACTAAATTTCTATGCATAGATGCCATCTAATATTAGAAATGGGCCAAAGCCAATTATGTGTTGAGAACTGCAATGAATGACTGTATTCAGTGTTCATGGTTATCACATATTATGCATAATTAAAGTATTTCATAAACCCAACAATGAATGTTTGTGAACTGTGTGGTGCAGTGTGTGGAAAGCATTATTCAGTGGTGTAAAAAAAAAAAAAAAAAAAAAAAATCCTTAACTACTTACATTAAGGAAAAATTGTACATGCAGTGAAAACAAACCTCTCTTTGCACATTCTTGCTCCTTTCTTATAATTATTATTAAATTCCCAAAGACACTTCAAACTCTCAGGTTTTAGCTGTACAACTTTAGAATATTTCCTAATTCAGTTTAAGTGCTGAGTGCCATGTTATCTGATATAGTGTTGTTATAACTGATATGTTTGCTTTACAGTACAGCATACACAGAGGAATACTATAAAAACTGGTAAATTATTCCATTTAACTTTTAAAATATCAATGTCTTTTATTATTCTATATTTCCCAAATTATTACTTTGGTATTCAAGGAGTTTTATTCAACAAAATATTACCGCCTGTGGGTCTCAGTAGAAAAAATCGGCGTTAAAACATTTTAAAAAGATACTTTGAGGGGCTATTTAAATTGACTTCAACTGGTACAGGAGCAGACTTACAATTGAATGAACCAATAATACTTCAATTTTGTTTTTTTCTCAGTTATAACAAATATTTTTGATATAACAGAAGCACTGGCCTTTTGAATCAGCCATTCACTTTGGCGCCGGCGCTCTTGTATTATTATTTCCAAAGATTATGCCCTCAAAGTATGCTTAGATTCACTGAGTTTTTCGAGTAAGATGTTATCGATTTAAGATGTAAACAAAATACACAAATATACCATTTACGTTCCTATTCCCAAATAAATTATCTGATTGACCCCTTGATTTACTCTTGGGCAGAATAATATTACTCAGTATTACTACTTTGTGTATCTTCGATGGCAACAGAGATTTGGAATCAGAATGTTTATATATTTATTGTGACATGTGAAAAGCAAAATCTTTTCTGTAGTTCGTTTTGCTGTAGCCATTGCGAAAAATGTTTCACCATTTTGTTTCACAAAATGTATTAGACCACCAGGAGATTTGTTGTAGTGCAGCTAATCCAATATGTTTTTAAATATACGTGAAAAATATGATAACTTATTAAATTAGTTGAATTGAAATGAATAGAGAACATTGGGGCTTTGGATTTGTAATGTTGGTTTTCATGTTACACAGTGTTTTCTTTGTTTATGCAAAAGTCGACGAGTAAAACTGTTGAAGCGCAATTCAATATGGCGGGACTTCGTGTAAAGAATTGGTAAATCAGAAAAAGGTGGAGACTGTTGTGATATATTTTGTTTAGAGCTTGTAGTAAAATCGGGAAAAGTTATGGAACATTCTTTTTAATTTGACCAGAAGATGTGCGATGTATGCGCTGAATTTCTGGATTTACTTCAGTCATGTAAGTTGTCCTCATAAGCACTATCTAAATTATTGATATTGACAATATTGGAAAGAGGAACAGGGATAAGGTGTGTTGCTTTTGATATGTAGCAGCAGAAGACTTTCGTGCTTACTTTATAAATGTTGCATAGTTGCATTTTGATAGCGGAGGGGTTGTATTGTATTGAGATCAGAAGTGCCATTCTTTAACCTGTATACTGCCCGGTTCTCGTTACCTAGGATGTTTAAAAACAAAATAAACATTCTGGAAGTAAAACTATCTGCATTCAGTATTTACATCATAACTTAATAAATAGCACCAAAAGCAGCATTAGTATAGATTGTGCAGTACTAATTCCTTAGCCATCTGCATTAACATTAAATAATAGTGCTATTTTGCTGGTTTAAAAATATTAATGAATGTGTATAATGAAATTCCGCACGTCAAGTTTTGAGGTAAAGCATTCATTATAGCGTGATTTTGAGTAATATTTATAATTTTAGTATATTGACAAAACATTTTTTCAGCAAATTCTCTTTGCCAAACCCTTTAATTGTAATGTCCATAAGCTGCAGTTTTTAGATCAGTGCCTCAGATTTAATGTTTTGGTAATGTAACAAGGAGCATTGTACATGCCTTAATTATTTATTTGAATATTAATACTTTCAAGCAGAATTGAGCACCATAACATGTGATATAAGTCATATAATGTATTCTGAATAAATATAATGCCCAGTATACCTAAGCAATTGGTAGATCTCCTGAATTGACAAATGGAAATGTAATGTTATATTGTTACCTTATAAGAAGAGATGAGATTTTTGCACATTTTAAGGTCTTAAAAGATTATAATTATGGAATGTTGTTGTATATTTGAGGCATAAGGGAATATTTGGGATACTTTGTCATCAACAATTACCTCTGCACCTGATTGATGTGCACCACATAGAAGAAAGTTGGTACTTTTACATTTCTGGCATTCCTTCCTTCAAAGCTGGTTTTTAGCAGGTAAACTGCTTGTCATTGCTAAGGGTTGGAGTATGTGCTTGCCTTAAGTGAACAGAATAATGGCAAATTCGGGTGCTGCCACCTGAATTTGCTTTCCTAGTGAAATCTCAATTATACAGGGATGCGGAGCTACTTCTTGATGACCCTGTATAAATGAAATGCATATTTTAGTCATTTTCATTTTTATTCTCAATTTTTTAATTGCAAAGTAAAATAAAGATTGCAACTAGAGATGGCATCAGATTAAATGCTCCTCAATTTGCAGTTTATTAAGGTACACTGTATTTCCTTCCCTGCAGCCATAAAGACCTTGGAAGTACACTGCCCTTCTCTGAACATTGCAGTGACTACTTTGAATAAGGTGGAAGGAAGCATTTCAGGATCTGAGGGCAAGGGGGGAGAAAATATGGCAGAAATTCAGAGCTGATTTTTAAAAATAATTATGATTTTCAACAAATTTGCTTAAAGGAACCATGTTTCAAAGGTGCAAACCCTTCAGTAGTCTCGTACTGAAAGTTTTATCCCATAACACTCTGTGCTGTTAAGCATACCTTCTGTTTTAAAATGATCTACACTGACAGGAGTAACAACTTATCAGAGGAAAGTTAAGAAAAAGTATGATGACACATTGCATTTATAAACATGCAAACTCACATCGAATACCAAAAGAATTTGTAAATAAATTAGTTTTAAGTTGATTTCTTAATTTAAAAACAATTTACAAAATGTATAAAACTTGTTATCTGTATTACTAAATAAAATTTGATATTCCAAGGGTCTTTTTCAGGAAACTTGTTTTGAGGCTTTCCAGGTTTTGCAGTTGTCTTTGTGACAAAATATGCAAATTAGCTCTAGATAGCTAGGTAGCACTTTTATCAGCTTCAATGCCATGTCTACAGACTTCTGTTATAGGTGTCTGATGTCGCTTATGGTTCTCAATGCAGCTGCAAGCCTTAGATAGATAGATAGATAGATAGATAGATAAAGTTGTCCCTGTTACTTGTATTACAACTTCTAAGTACCTGAATCAGGCTTTAGAGTTAGTATAAGTCCATTGCATAATAATTGTTCCCTTTTATTCAGTTGGCCTCCTTTTCTGAACACTGCAAGTTCAGTTTTAATTTCATTCAGAGTCGGATTGATGAGATTTGTAGACTTCTGAAACTCTATGTTGTCCGAGTCAAGGGCTATATCATCAGCTTAGGCATACATCTTTTGGCAACATCCCTTGATTCTACCAATCACATTTGTCAGTGCTCATTGGACACTTTTTACATCATTATTGTGTTACAAGGCAACAACAAGTAAATGAACGTGATCTGGTTGACATATTTTATTAATTTCTATGGATGTTGAAATACTTTGTAGTTTTTAGGAAATATTTAAATGCATATTTAGGTAGTTTTTAGTGCCTAAAAATCTCATCCTTAATTATAAAGATTATATTTGGTTCTGAGGTGCAGCCATATCACTTACCTTGCTAACATTCTCTCATTTTTTTTAATTTATTTGCAAACAAGCGGTTGCCTGGCCCTCTGGACACTTTCAAAAATATATCTTTGCTTATTGTTTTTCATAAGTTCTTTTGAATGTGCACTTTTTTGGTACTTGTACTAAATACCTTACCATTGATTTGAAATGTTGTTCCTCATGCACTAAGATCATATTCAGATAATTTTGCCACTAGTAGCATGCATAAAAATGTACAGTTACCTTTAACCTAATAAAAGGTAACTACAGTTCATTATTCTGTGAAAATATTTTGGATAATTATGCACATTAGCTTCATTTGTAAGTTAGATGGTTATATAAGTGTGTATTTATTTATTTATTTTCACATGATTGTGTACATATAGATATTATTGGGAAATATTCATATTTGTAATTTTAATTTAAGTTAAAATAGCAATAGACATATTTTATGCGTTGATGACTTTATATAATGTTCACAACATTTTGTGATCATTAGGTAATGAAATGGTTAGGCATAGTTAACAAGTGAGTGTAGCATATCCCCAAGACTTTTGCTATATCAGCAGTAGTTTTCATAGTTTTGTGAATAGCATCATGGTCTTCAGATCTGAGAGGTGCCAAATCGAGGCAACCTATCCACAAGCAGATTTATGGAAATGTAGTTACTATATTTGGAAGTAGAAAACAAAAATTCTCATAGTTTTGTGAATAGCACCATTGTCTTCAGATCTGAAAGGTGCCAGGTTCAGGCAACCAATCTACAAGCAGATTTGTGGAAATATAGTTAGTATATTTGGAAGTAGAAAGCAAAAATATTTACATCTCCCTTCTTCCGCTCTCTCTTCTGGTATTTTACTGTACTGTGTAGTATTTTTAAACAATTTTTCTTCCCCGTCTTGTCTTTCATCCTTTTTATTTTCTATAGGATCTGCCCACCCAAAATATCTAATTCTAGAGTGTATAGTCAACATGGTAATATGATCCCAGTCTATTGCCTTTTTATTGCAGCCAGGCATACTATATTGTCTGTAAATACTTTAAATCTCAAAATAATACTCACTTTGCACCAGCAGTTCCCCAAAGAAAAAAGAATAACCAAAACTTTAGACAAAATAAGAAAAGAATTTGTGTACTGTATGTATTATAAGTTACAATAAAACAGGTTCATAATACCAGCTGGTTCTTTTCTCTATCCCTTATTAGATGTTGGGTTTCTTCAGTGACTTTCAAAATTTTGCTCTTAGTTCTTTTCAATTACATAATCCCCCCTCCAAAAATGAAAACTACATAAATGTAATGTTATATAACGTTATGTATCATTATCTCCTAAAATAATCGCAAAACTCTTTCTAGGTAGTATCCGAGTACTTCATTTCAATCTTTGTAGTATGTTGGACAAATGATAACCAAAGACTTGGATTTATTTACTTTTGCTTTATTCTGCTACAGCTTACGTACATACTAAAGATACCCTTTTTTTTTTAAATGAATAATTATATTTACATTTAACATAAAATAATATGTAAGAAGGATTTAATACTGGTGTTGTTTCAACAACATAGTTCACCAACCTAGAATTTGGCCAAGTGGTTGGTAAAGAAATTTGCATCTTTAGAACAATTTGAAAGTAGAAGTATCGTTAATTCATATGAACTTGTGGACCAATTTAACAATGAGGGGATTTCACCAAGTGACGCCTTGGTCTCTTTTGATGTTGCATCTTTGTTTACTAGTATTCCTACAAAAAAACTGCTTCTAAATCTCCAGAATTGGCTAAAGAGTATGAACTTAACAGTAGAGGAAATTGAGGATTATACCAAACTCACAAAACTGTGCACAAACCAAAACTTTTTTACATTCAATGGGAAAATTTACCAACAAATTTCTGACTTAGCTATGGGTAACCCTCTTTCTCCATTTCTGGCAAATTTATTCATGAGTGCTGTAGAAACATACATTACTAAGGCATTTCCTTTCACCTTCAAAGCATGTTTTCGTTATGTGGATGATATACTTGCAATAGTACCAAAAAAACAAACAGAAGATGCACTAAAATTACTAAATTTGAAGGCCAAAATGTTAAATTCACTATGAAATTGGAGGAAAATGGTTATTTGCCATTTTTGGGCCTAAAATATACAGAAGGAACGACATAATTTCATTTAGCATATATAGGAAACCTACACATACAGATAATTGCATAAAGAATAACAGTTTCAACCCTAAACCACACCAACATGCCATTATAAACAGCCTTGTCCATAGATTGGTAAATATCCCACTCAACAAAGAAGAATATTCAGCAGAATACTGTTATATTATTAAAAACGGCTCTCAACAATGGATTCAGCAGCTCTTTAGTTAATAAGAAGATCAGACATTTCAAAAGACAGAAAGATATTAAAAACACCACAACTCTCTCCACAATGAAAAAGGACATGGTTTTTAAAAAATTTGCATATCATCCAGGGGCAAAGAGGGCATTCATGAAGATTTTTAAAAATTATGACATTTGTTTGGCAGCACAAAATAAATTTAGTATTGGAAAACTTCTGAACAACACCATAAAAGATGGCATTCCACCCAGCAAAAAGGCAGGGGTGTATCGGATAGATTGGTTGGAGTGTGATCAAATATATATAGGCAAAACAATACGAAATTTGGAGACAAGGACCAAAGAACAGTTCAGAAATGTAAGATATAAACAAGCGGATAAATTGGCGGTTGCAGATCATTTTTGAACTTATGATCATGACATTGCAGGAGAAGCCAAACTGTTAAAAGCTACCGCCAATCCCAAGGAATTGACAATATGGGAAAAGATTTATATTAAAAAATAAACAGAGTTATGAATTTTGACATTCCACCAATGGACTTCCTGTTTCGTTATCTAATGGAACACCAGAGACCACTATGTCACCTGCTAGAGTTAGTCGGACCCCAGCTGAGGATGAAAGCGAATGCTCTTGAAACATGTTCTGAAGAATTAACCAAATAGTGAAGTTTTAATGTCACCTAATACTGACTCATTTGTATATTTAACAACTTCACTGTTCCTAACTTCTTTTAAGATTACACTTGTGTTGCTAATTCATCTTTATTTTACTAACTTTTTTTAATGTTAAAAAGGCTTAATCATATCATAATGGGAGTATCTAGATCCCATGGTGCTCTCTGAACAAAACATTACATTGGATCTTAGTTTTCATTATCTATCAACATTGAATGTTAGCGTTTTCATAATAAACAATGTAGATTTGCTAATTGAAAATATCAGACCTATAAGTTACACAGAGTATCATCCAGTTAATGAGCCTACAGCCTTCTGATTGCAATTTATGAAGTCTGCAGTTACAGTTCTCCAAGTTCAAAATTCTCTCCAATTCCAATACCTTTTTCTTCAGGTGACAAACAATCTTATTGCATTATGTATTTATATATTTTATCCAGTTTAAACAATTTTCCCATGTTCAACATTGCTGATTTTGTTAAATTGTTCATTTTAATTCTGTGCATATTACAATGTCACGTTGTATTTTGCTGAAAGTGTAGTTATTCTTTTTCATATTTTAGGAATTTAATGTGCATAGCTGAGTGTCACTTTTGGTATTCCATATTCATGTGCTGGAGTAACTGCAACTTGATTAGGATCCCAAGGCCTTTAAATGTTGATAAAACAGTTTATATATACTCTGAAAATACAAGATAAATAAAAATAAATAACATAATTCTCCACACTAAAGAGGCTCCAAGAGTCCAGCCCTAAACAAGGATGATTGGGGTCTGTTGAAGCCTTGTTTTAATTGCAGGAAATTTGGAGAAGACCTGAGAACCTCTTCATATGTGTTATGTAGATGTGCAGCTTTTGCACACTAGGTGTTTGAAATTGGGATCTTTCATTTTAGACCCAGGAAATATTAGAACAGGCAGTATCAAGCACATACGTTTCCTTTCTAGGGGCTGTGGACATTCGAATAGGCAGCATATTGCAGCATAAATCTTGTGCAGACCCAATTTTCATAAACACGCGTATCCACATAGAACAACTAGAATGACTGCCATAGGTCGTTTAAGCGTGGACTTATGAGTGGGAGGTCTGGAGTTCAATTCCCACCTGGACCATCCTCCCTGACCTTTTTTTTTCCCCTCCCTCATAAGTGGCAAAGCTGGGGAGGTACCCTAAACTTAAGCCTGAAATGTTTCCTTCATTAAAAAAATATCCTTTCCCAATTTATCATTTCATTTCATGTATCATCATTGTCCACTGCCTGTGGTGCCTCAGTAGTAAAAATAGGCATTAAACACTATTTAAAAAAAAATTCTTCCTAGTATGCACTGAGAAGGAGTTAAGATTTTTTGCAGGATCCTTTTCCGACAATAGAGCCAATATAAGTGCAAGACAAGAGGATGAACATATTTGTATTTCAAAGATCTTCTGCACTCACTTTGATGCAATTTGGGAATGGAATAATGCAGTGACTGTACTAGAGGTGTATAATATAGGTTTATCTATATCAATGTTTCACCAGGAAGAATTGACTTAACAGTGAAAATGTAAGCTTTCTGCCATGTAAAATGTACATAATTACATTCAAAATACCATATTTTACTGCATAATTCTTTCCCACCCGCTTTTTCTTTCTGATTTTTTGTTATAAAGTGGCGTTAGTGTTTAAGAATATAAATGTCATTTGTTAATTCACTTTAATTTCAGATTTTGGTTTTAAATAGGTAGATCCACTGGGGAAATAGGAGTAATGAAGGCATGAGAAATTTAATTTAACCAGTGTGCTTATTAGAAGAAACAAAACCAAACAGTTAATATAAAAATAACCACTTTGTTTAGCAGTAGCATTTGTGCTTCCTATGTAATGAGCTCATATTTGATTCCTGGTTTGGTTAGTTTCCTAACTGAGGTGGTAGGTTTTTTTCCCCTCGGTTCTTTAGTTGAATACCTGGGAAACTTAAGCCACAAATATCAATCATCTGGCACAACAAATTCTCATGTTGTAGTGCCATGATCATTAAAAATGAAAAACATATATCATTTTACAAAAAAGCATATCATTTTACATACCTAGGCTCCTTCCTTTCAATTCAGTAAACAATGTTGAGGAATGTTCTTTGCCAACAAATTGTGTCATGTCATGAAACAAATCACTCTACAAATGCTTGCTTTAAATTTATTTCTGTTAACGTTAGAGAGTGATTCCAAATTTTGTTTCGTCGCATTTCATTAGAAATGGCATAATTGTCATAATAAAAAGCAGTAATGTATTCCAACAGAGCATTATCAATTGCAGAAAATGTTGCAGTTTTAGGCCTGTAGAAAGATTTAAGGCTTTTTTGCAGGTATGCATTTCTTTTTCTACCTATGTGAATACAATATCAAATTAAAATCAATGCAGAATTGTTGCCCTGCTGCCTTCACCCAGTTTTTATTGGTGAAGATTATACATTTAATTTAAACTATACCATGTAATTGTTATACTTTGTCATGTTACTTCAATTCTTTATTTTTCACATTACCAGTGAGGAGGAGTAGGATAGACCACCCATCAATGATATTGTTATAAATGGGTTTGTTGACCTTTGAACACTGAAAACACACTGGTATCTGAAGCAAAAATGGTAGGAAACTTGCAACCATGAACTGATGAAAGTGAAATTCCAGTGTTCTCTAGAGTAGAAAAATATACAATGTTTAACATTGATGAAAAAACTTAATTATTCAAGAGGGTGAATAAGCAATAACAAACATTTTGCATGTATACCCACTTTACTCATTGCTGTTGAATTAAGTTTAAATAAATTTAGCAGAAATAGTACTTCCATCCATAAAAGGAAATATTACAAATAAGTTTTAAATGAGAGTTTTTAGTTCTTCTACAGTGGTGCAAAGATTAATTTCTAAATAAATCGTAGTTTACCTGGGAGGTTAGAACAAATGTTGATTAGTTCCTTCATATGATCAACTTTGTTTTTATGAGGAAAACTGTTTTATTTGCTTATTACTCACAAAATTATTCAACATAGAAAATATGCTTTATAAGTTTGTATCTTATACACATCAGCAATCTGTTGTAAAGTATTTTATTCCATTTATGTTTGTACTTTTTATAACTTTATTTAATGCTCTCTGCATGCACTTTCCCACTCTGATGAAAAGTAAATAGGTTTATATAAGTAATATATTAGAATATTAATGGTATGAATTTTATTTCTGTTTCAGATGAAGAAAAGGTTTCAAAAGAATCTGATGAAAGGCCAATTCTTCGTAAAGATGAAGTGGAAATTGTGTTTATGTATATTCAATCGTGGTCACAGCGGTAAGTTCCTACAATTGTTTTACTTATTCTGTAAAGTATGTAGGTATTACTTTAATTTTGATTCATTATTTTTTTTGTTTTCAGTCAATGTATGTGCTGCTTCCGAGACCCAAAAAACTTTGAAAGATTTAACTTAATTACACAAAGCATTATATGCCTAGCAGTATGCCAGCTGAAGGAGCTACGAGAAGATTTAATCAAAGCAAAATGTAAAGATTCAAGTAGTGACAGTTGTGCAGATAACAGCAAAGGTCGTGAAAACATAACAGTTTCAAGAGATATAACTATCAGTGTTGTAGGGGAAGAAAAAGGAAGAGAATCAAAACCCAGTTCTAAAAGTGTGGGAAAAAGTGTTGGTAGGAATTCTATTAGTAGAGATGAAACAAGTGAAACTGAAGAAGAGAAAAAGCATAGAGTATTTAAAGGTGGCTTAGAAAAAGGCAAAGAAAATGGGAAAAGGAAAGAGGATGATGATGAGGAAGAAGAAGAGGAAGAAGAGGAGGAGGAAGAACTGTGGAGTATGCAAGAGAAAGAGAAATTGCTACATTTTCTATCAAAAGTGTTTCTTCTCAACTTCCCGCTGTATGTGGCATACAAGCACAGCATGCAGTCAAAACTAGAGGAGATTTCTCCCCAGGAAGCAGGAAATTTGAATGTATTCTGTGACTTGCATGATCCTGAAATTCCTGTCTATCTTTTAAGAAATGTGTGCCTATTCTGCAAGAGTGGTGGTGTGCATGCAATGACTTTTTGCTTTGATCGCCAGAGTCCTGATACATTACCTGTGTCAATAGCCCATGCAATCATTGCAATCGTCTGCAATTTGAAGCTTTGGCTTAACTTTCGTTCCATTATGCAACTGTTTGTTCCCTTGCGATCTAAAGTCCTGCGATACATGTGCAACTTGGCAGATAAAGATCTTCGTATGCCTGGAATCAAGACAATGGCAGGTGTGTATTAACTATTGGCTTCTAATTGGTATACCTGTCATTTATAAGCAAATTTTCTAATTGTATACTTTGTAGCAAGACTGTTTTGTGATCGTAGTTCTGTGCACAGGAGCAAAAAGTAGAAGAAAAACTTTTTCCCTTCCAATAACCAGCTACTTCACCTCTTGTCCTTTAATAAGCAACTGCCTCTTATGTGCTGGTAATGAAAGCAAAACTTAGTTGAAGAACAAGTATAAATATTTATGTGACTTAAAATGTAGAATTACCAAGCACTACTCCATTCTGCAAGCCAACATGGGTGACTGTGGTCTTTATAGCAAGTACATATGAGTGGGAGGTCTGGTGTTTGATTCCTGCCAGAATCATCCTCCCCAAATAAGGTTTTTTCCAGCTTTTCCTCAGCCATCATAAATGGCAAATGCCAGGGAAATACTTTAAACCGCTTACTTCCTTAAAAATCCTTTCCCAATTTATCATTTCATTTTATATATCATCAATGTCAAACACCTGTGATGCCTGAACAGTAAAAATGGGTGTTAAACACTATTAAAAATGTTTTGTGAAATATGAATAGGACTTTATAAATGACTCTACAATGTAAAGTCATTACAGCTATTTCCTTAAACTTGTAAGAAGCTTTAGTTTCTGCGCTCATTGCACAAAGTTGGTGACCTGAAGGATGCAGATTCAAATTGTGCCTTGGGCATGGGTGGATTTTAATGTGTTTGTAAATTATCTATGTGCTATCCTGTGTTATATAATAGGTGGCAGCCTTGTGCTGGCTTCATTTCCCTCGAATCATGTCATTTTGTATTTATGCCTTTTTTGTTTAACACATAATTTTAATACTGAGGCATCATAGGCAGTGTACACTGATAAATGAGATGAGATGATAATTTGGGAAAGTAATTTTTTTGGAAAGAAACTGAGTAATTTTTTTGGAAAGAAACTGTTTCAGGCCTAAGTTTAGGGTGCCTTGCATTTGCTACTGATGAGGAACTGAGGCAAATCTGGAAAGAGCATTGTTAAGAAATTGAATGGAAGACCTTATGAGTCCATGCCTTAATGATCTTGATCACCCATGTTGTGACCTACCTGCTTCAGACCTGGTCTGCCTGTGAGGAAAAACAAAATTAAGACTGACTATATGGCTTTATTGTTTTGACATAAAATGAATTAATTCATATTCCATGATTTAGCATGGACAAAAGAAAGTTAAAAATGGCATTCATTAAAAACCTATAAATATATAAACTTTTTTTTTTAAAAAATGACAGTAATAATAATCAAAATAAAAACACTAAAATAGAGACCTAGTACCTACTTAATTCTCTAACTCCCTTTAACAATTAAAACAAACAATTACAAAAATATGTTTACGGAATTTGGAAATCCACACAGTGAAACTTTTGTTAATCTTATTTTGATTTAAAGTAAAACACTAAAAATCATGTTGTCACATTAAAACTCTCTTTAAGTTTCACAAACACACTTATAAAAGTAATTTTGGTACATGTTTCGTGAGGTACATTCCTCACATTGTCAACCAAAACGACGACTGAGGAGCCAATTTCAGCAAAGTATGTATGTTACTATGCTTGCTCTTCCCATACATATTCATACATATTCAAAACATGGTACAGATATGTTGATGATGTGTTTGCCATTGTAGAAGATAGATTCATAGAAGATTCATTGAAACTGTTGAACTTGCAAGAAAAAACCATAAAATTCACTATGGAAACCGGGGTTAATAATACTTTACCTTTTCTGGACCTAAGGATAATAAAAAGGAATAAAAATATAGAATTTGGTATATACAGAAAGGACACACATACCGACAATTACATAAAAGCAAAAGGTTTCAACCCCAGACCCCACAAGGAAGCAGCATTCAATAATATGACATATAGGCTAGTTAATACACCACTCAGTAAAGAAAAATACAGGAAAGAATACGCACATATAATACACACAGCAGAAATAAATGGATTTAACAAACAAATGGTAGATAAAAAAATAAAAAGGAAATTAAACTAATCACCACACTCAGTTCTTCACTTAAAGAAAATACTTATCAAAAATTCACATATCACCCTTATGTTAACCATAAATTCCAAAAAATTTTCAAAAAGTACAACATTACTCTAGCACCAATAAACAGATATAGTGTTGGTAAACTATTAAATCTAAATAAAATTAAACAAAAACAGAAGAAAGAAGAACATTCAGGTATATATAGAATTAATTGCAAGAATTGTGACAAAATATACATAGGAAAAACAAAGAGAAATCTGGGGATAAGATTAAAGGAACACTGGAGAAATATTAGACACAAACAAGTAGAAAAATCAGCAGTGGCTGCACATTTTTGGAATGAGAATCATGAAATAGAGAAGGACATAACATTACTAAAAACAATTCAACATCCGAAAGAACTTAATATATGGGAAAAAATTTACATAAAAAAATATGAATACAAACTTATGAATTTTGATATACCGGAAGCAGACAACATATTGTTTAAGTTCATTAACAGACCACCAGAGCAAGCATAGTAACATACATACTTTGCTGAAATTGGCTCCTCAGTCGTCATTTTGGTTGACAATGTGAGGAATGTACCTCACGAAACATGTACCAAAATTACTTTTATAAGTATGTTTGTGAAACTTAAAGAGAGTTTTAATGTGACGACATGATTTTTAGTGTTTTACTTTAAATCAAAATAAGAATTACAAAAATATCTGATTTTAATACTACTCTTTCTCAGTTTATATTTATTCTGTTTCTCTACCATTTTAGTTAAGATTTTATGGAATAAAGCAGGTCATTAGCATCTGAAGGTCAGCATGACCAATAATTCATGGAAGCACACAAGCAATCATTTAATTGAAATGCTAAAACTAAGCTAAGCTAAGTTTTGTTTAAATGCCAAAGGTAAGGAGTCAACTAGAGACATGCATTCATTGCCAGAAGGAACCAACTAGTCAGCTACAGAGTTCCAGTTGGTATGTCTGTCATTTTATGGGGATAGCAGAAGGCTTAGATAGGAGCTGATAACAGCTGCTTTTACAAAATGGTCTAATTCTAGGTTATGTAATATCCTTATATTATATATTGCAGTCACAGTATGCCATTGGCATTTATTCTTTTTCACTTATGAATTGGATTGTGACAATTTTATGTAATAATGTAGCTCTTATAGATTTAAGACATCCAGAAACAGTGATTCAGAAAGTAAAGGCAAAATCGATTTACTATCTTTAATATAACTAATTGTGAACAAATGAACCTATCACTTTTGCCCTTAGTTCTTATGCTTGATGATGCACCTGTATTTTTCTAATAGCTTCTCCATGCCCAGTTTTTCCTATCCTCAAGCCTGGTCTGCATGGCATCTTTAGAGGTGAAATCACAGTTCCCAAGTAATGATGCACAATGACAAATGTAGATCAGTAGCAGATACCCACTTGTGCAGCCTATTCTGACAGCTATTGATATAAAGTTATGTGTGTGTTAGGTTTAGATTTATTTTATTTAAGGATGGTCTTTAAAATATTTGGTTATTAGCATCTCATTCTATTCAGGGCATGAAACAGCCAATAAATTTTGCTCATAGGCCTCTTCTTTCAGGCTTGAGGTTCTTTATATGTCATAAATTGATGATAGAGCAACATTGCTTTACTTCCTTTCTGAAGGAAGCCATACATAGGATTTTTACATTCATTTATAAATTTTTCATTGATCAATGGTGCTTGCACAGCCATACCGAGCTAAGATGGATTACCACAGGTTTAATTCCCTCTTCCCAAAGAAAGCACACAACAGCACATTATTCTTTGATGCAATCCTGCAATGCTCCCATTGTTTTTGACCCCATGGTTGTAATTAATCTAATGGCTAAGTGCTGCATACTATGTTTATTTGAACTATCTATTAGCCAATGCAAACATGCCATATTTGAGTTAGCACTGCAATTACCTTGTAATTTAAACATTGCCTTTGTTTTAGATCCATTGTCTAGTATAGTATCATCAGAAAAGAATGCTGGGATTTAAAAATATCTTAACTTATAACTTCATAAATATTTCAACAGGTTAAAATGGTTCAGTATTAAAATGTTTAGAAAGAGAAGTTTCAAGAGTAATCCATTTGTTTGTGTGCGTGGTGTTTTTTTTTTTCTTTTCTTCTTTTTCTTTTTTCCCTCCCTTCTTTTAATGCCCATTTTTACTACTGAGGCAGCACAGGAGGTGGACACTGATGATATGTGGGATGAAATTGATGTATTGGGAAAGGTTTTTTTTTTTAAGGAAGGAAACATTGCAGGCCAAGTTTAGGGTACCTCCCCAGCATCTGCAATTTATGAGGACTGAGGAAAACCTGAAAAAAACCTCACTCAGGGAGGACGGCCTGGCAGGATTCGAACCCAGTCCTCCCACTCAAGAGTCTGCACCTTAACGACCTCAGCCATTCTGGCAGTAATCCATTTGTAGTTTGGCAAATGTTCAAATAATATTAATTCTCCTGTGTAGTTTGCTCAGTATTATCTGGGGTTACTGTTATAAAACAACAGCATTTATCCTAAATTATGAATTTATTCACAGTAATTTGATTTTAATTTTAGACTTCTTAAAGAAGATAAGATGTGCTGGACATCATTGGATATTTATAGTCAGCGTGGAGATTTCTCTTTTATAAAATATTAAATACTCAGTGAATAGCATAATTATAAGCATATCTTATATATGATAAGTTTGTCGTACTGTTAAATAAAAATAATTTATAATAATTCAATATACCCTAGAACACATTGTGCTTTCTGTGGTGAGAAACTTCTTCATATCTCAAGGGCATGCATCTCATTTTTTATTAAAAAAATAATGAATATTAGTTTATAGTTAGCACTAGAATCAGCTCGGTCTATTCAATAATTAAGGAATAATGATACTTTCAAATCTTGACATTATTTGTGATACAGTTAAGTAACATTATTCTGCTGCTTAATTCCCATTTCACTCTCTGTAGCTATTTTTCAATATGGTACAGCATATACATCTCTCAAGAGTTTTTCTTTCTTTCAGAGGAAATCTGCTACACACAACGTTCACTATTTGATAAATACTAATATTCATATGGCACATTGTTCAGTAAATATAGTAGATGTAATGGCACTCTTTAGTCTTTAATTTACTATGTACAGGTATTGTATACTTCAGAATTGTGCCAAGGAACAAAGCATTGCTTCAAAGTTCTTTGGTTTCCCAGTTATTGTACTATATAAGGGCAAGGTGAAAAGTGCTCAGGCTGCAATGAAAGACTGTTTTTTTTCTAGATCAAAAATGACTTATTTTTATATTTAGTCCCCTTTGAGGTCAGTACACTTTGTCCAATGTTTTTCCAGTGAGTAGATTCCATTCCTGAAGTTTGATGGTGAATGGTTTGCAAAATACCCTGCAATTACCTCTTCATTGGATGCAAAATGTTTTCCAGCCAAACATTTCTTTAGATGTGGGAATAAATGGAAGTCAGAGGATGCCAAATCTGGTGAATAGGGTGGATGTTGCAATAATTTGTGCTTCAAATCCCTCAGTTTTCCCATTGCTAAGGCACCTCTGTGGGCAGGTGCATTGTTATGGTGAAAGGTGATTTTTTCTTTTTCAATCTAAGCCTTTTCTCACATAAATTTTCATCCAGTTGGTTCAGAAGAATTGCATAGTATTTGCCAGTTATTGTTTTACCCTTGCAAGGTAATAAATAAGAAGAATTCCTTTTTCATATCAGAAAACACTTGTCCTAACCTTTCCATAGATGACATCGAATTCATATTTTTTGGTGTGGAGCCACTTGCTTTCACCGACTACTTTAATTGCTGTTTCATTTCTGGGGTGTAGTGGTGGACCCATGTCTCATCCATAATAACAAATAGGTGCATAAAATTGGTGGGATATTTTTAAGAGGCCCAACATTGTTTGAAAATTGTTTTCGCATTTGCTTTTGGTCAGCATTCAACAAATGGAGCACTAATCTTGCACAAAACTTTCCCTTCTTTAGTTCTTCATGTAAGATGTAGCATACACATTCTTCTGATATGCCTGTGGTATCAGTTATTTCGTGCACCTTTAATAGCTGATCATCCAATAACACATTGTGCACTTTCTTGATGTTTTCCTCTGTGGTTGCAGTTTTGGGATATCCTTCATGTGGATCATCTTCAAAAGAGCATTAAATTCTGTCGCCCATTTCTTAACAGTTGAAAATGGAGCAATTTGCTTATAAACCTTTACCAACTTTGAATGTATTTCCATTGGTGATGAACTGTTCAAAACAAAGAAACTTATGATGGCACAGTATTCCAGTTTCTTCATTTAAATGAAGCATGCACAACACATCTATTTTCAACAGGCGTATAAAAAAAGCTGTTCTGTAGATAACAATTGACTAATGTTATTGTGAAACATGGAGCAATATGACAAAAAAGGTTGATCCTGGTGGTTTAATGGTAATCATACTTTCCTCCTAAACCCAAGATCGTGAGTTCAATCCTGGCCAGGAGTGATGAATTTTTTGGGTGTAAAACCCTAAGTATGGCTCCCTTCATAAGGGAAGTAAAGTCATGGGCTACATGTCATACATTTGCGGCACTATAAAGAACCTCAAGCCTGAAAAAAGAGGCCTCCGAGCAAAATTTGTTGGCCATTTCAAGCCCTGATTTGAATGGAATGCTGATCACCTGAGATGTTAAAGAGCATCCATAAATAAACCCCTCTCCTAAAAATGACAAAAAAATTTCATTGATATCAATGCTATCTCTGTGTAAGGCCAAGAACTTTTCACACTGCCCTGGTATATTCCCCTTTCATCAGCATAAGATGTTTGAACCTTGGACCATCTGGTCTAGACGGGTGTATTATCACCTAGCTTCTGCTGTGACAACTTATACATTTCAGTTGGGAAATAAAGTTATTATTCTATTTTAAGTTTTCAAATACCCTATTTTTGGAAAGAATCAGATAAATTCTTAATTTTATTTGTCAGATGTATATATTCATATTTTCCAACTCATTTACTTGGTAATCAAATCTCAAAGACATAAATAATGCATTTGTGTATAAGGGATGTGAATTAACACTCTTAATGTATGAGACTAGTTTGATAAGTATGAAAACATGCAAATTTGGTTTGCATACTAATAGAGAGCAACAAAAACATCTGTATATGTGGGCATAAAGTTGCTTTTTATGTATTAAAAGTCTATGGTCACAAGTTATTTTATTGTTAATCCATTGTTTGTTAGTTGTTTGAGCACAAGTGTTTCGAGTGACAATGAAAAGTTGATAGGATCTTTTTTTCTTAAAGGGAAAACAGCAAAGAAAATTAATGACAGGATTTTGCCTACATTGACAAAAAGCCTTCCCTTGCTACGAAAAAATTTGACTTTGGGTAAATGAGTTCAAGTGTGGCAGAACAAGCATCAGAGATGCACCACATCCTAGAGCTCTAGAATCATCTGTGAGGCCAGAGACCATTGATACAATCCATGATATTGTTTTGTCTGAGAGACGAGTGACAGTCATGGGCATCTGAATGGGACAGGTTCATTTCATTTTGAACAATGAATTACACATGAAAAAGTTTATAAGATAATTGCTGCATCTGCTGACTCCATAGCAAAAGTGAAATTGCTTGTGAACATTGGCTGACTGTATTATTTTATGGCATTTAGTGATTACAGACAAAAGGTGAATTCGTTATTTTACCTCAGAAATGAAACAGAAATCTAAACAGTGGACCACATGAGGTGAATTGGCTCTGGAAAAGGCGAAATGCATTCCATCCAGCAGAAAAATTATGACTTAGTTTTTTGGGACACAAAAGAAATTTTGTTGATTGACTCTTTGGAAAAGGAGAAAATCATTACTATGCATCACTTTTGGAGAGACTGAATACAGCAATCATGGAAAATCATCCAGGAAAGGCCAAAAAATTTATTTTCACCATTACAATGTGCCAGTACATTCAAGTTGCATCCCTTGACAAATTGATGAAATGCTTCTGTATTCAATCTATTTACCTGATCATACTTCCTAAGATTACCTTCTTGCTAAAACTCCAAACTTTGCTGAAAGTCAAATGCAGAGGTCATATAGAAGGTAAATGAGTATTTTGAGGGCTCAAAGAAACCCATGCTCATAAGGGAATCATAATGCTGAAAAAATGAAGCAATTAAACTTCAAGGGACCTGTGTTGAAAAATAAAGTATGTTTCAAGATTGAACTTATTCACTTTATTATTTGACCAAGCTACTTATCAAACTACCTTGTAGGTATTAGAAGTAAATGTAAACACATACACCAAACATCACAGTGCCACCTCAGCTGTTTTTGTAAAAGTCACACTTATTTTCAAAATCATACTGCTTGAACATTATTAACTATATGAAAACAAATAAGCAAATTGCATATTCTTTGTCTAGTTGTGTAATTAGTAAAAGTAATATCTAATGTTTCCATGATTCTTATTATTTAATCATATTTTATGATATTATTACAGATTTTATGTGGAGTGCGGTGAAAGATCCGTTAGATTCCCCTCTGACTTTTGACAGAGATGGTTTGGATTTAGCTTTTAAATATTTCACTAGCTCGACACTCACGATGCGTCTTGCTGGTATTGCTCAGATCAACAGTCACATAAATATGTTTAATGAGTTATGCAACAATGAAAGCATAATTGAAGTGGAGAATGTTGGGCAGAATCTAGCAAATTGGTTGATCGAAAATCAAATAATTTCACATATATTTGGACCGAACCTTCATGTTGAGGTATGTATTACAATTTTTCTTTTGTTACTATCTTTATGGAAATAGCTGGAAGGAAGATTGAATAATGAGAAATTGTTTGGCTGAAAATAGATGAACATACACTTTTGAATTCAAATAACCTTTTTTGAATTGCTTTTTTATTTATTTTTTAGATTATAAAGCAGAGTCATATAATTTTAAGTTTCTTGGCAATGGAGTGCAAAATAACAAATGAACATATAGACATAATTTGGCAAGCAGCGCAGCTGAAACATTGTAGCAAACAAGTCCATGACTTGCTACCCCCATTGATCAAGAACCTGGAAGCTGGACCTGTTTTGCATTTGTACAGCTTGCTTTGTAAACTAGAACCAAAAGATCATACAGAACAGGTGAGTTAATATCTGTCTTTATCATATTTATTTATTCACGATGTATGTCTTATTTTAATTGCTAGCATTAAACAAAAAACAGTTTGGTGATTGTGAAGAGTGAATGAATTCAATAATTTGTGACTAAGGACCAAATGCACCAAACCACCATACTATATTCTTTCGATTGAAAGGTGCTGGATAAAGCCTCAGAAAGGCTGCTTTATGTAAGCAGAATGTTAGTATGTAATTTCCAAAACCTGTGGTTTTGAATGATGCTCTAAACAATTTTGCTAGAAACAGCATGATGTGTGAAAGTGTAAAACACCAAACTAAAAACAAATTTGTTTAATACTTAAATGTAAATTGGAACTTGCACAGTGAAGCCAATCATATTAATTGATATCATAGTATGATTCAGTTGAACTACACACTCTTAAAGCTTCACTTACTTTTCATAAATGTATGGAACCAGTTTCGAGAACATTTAGTTCCCATCTTCAGCCAGTCTAAAGTTCAACTGTCGGATCATTTGTTGAGCTGTGGGAATGTATATTCTGCTCTGGTGGCGGTGTGATAAACTTGTAGTTTATGTTTTCATCCCCGACAATGTCGAAGTTCATTATGCTGTCTTTGTATTTGTAGATGTAGATTTTCTCCCTGTTGATAATTCCATAGGTCCTTGTACTGATTTTAATAGTTTTGCTTTATTTATTATGTCATGATTTTGTGTCCAAAAATTATATGCTACTTCTGATTTCTCTATTTGCGTGTACTTTATGTTCCTGAAATGTTCCTTTAACCGTGTGCCTATGTTTCTCTTTGTTTTTCCAATGTAGATTTTTTCACATTCTGCACAGTTTATTTTGTAAATATCTGATTTTTCTTCTTGTGGAATCCTGTCATTAACATTATCTATCAGTAAATTTTTAACATTAAATCTATTAATCGGTGCCAACCTGATATTAAAATCTTTAAGAATATTCTGAAAATTTTTTGTGGCCCATGGATGATATGTGAATTTTTTAAAAATTAGTTTATCTTTTGTTGCTGAAAGTGTTGTGGTTTCTTTGATATGTTTTTGTCTCTTGAATTTCTGCACCTTTTTATGTACTAGTTCTTTTTTAAAACCATTTTTAACTGCTGTTTCTTCTATTTGTTTGTATTCTTTAAAATATTCTTCTTTGCTAATTTGTAGGTTAACTAGCCGGTGTGTTAAACTGTTAATTACTGCATGTTTGTGCGCTGTGGGGTTAAAACTGTCAGCTTTGATGTGATTATCTGCATGTGTATTCTTTCTGTATATTCCAAATTTAAGTTTTTCTTGGCATTTCATTATTTTAATATCCAAGAATGGCAGCATGTTATCTGTTTCTATTTCGTATGTAAATGATATGTTTTTATCTTGAATATTTACAAGTTTTAAGGCATCGTCAATGAGTTTTTTGTTAACTATGGCAAATATATCATCCACATATCTGTACCATACCTTAAATATGTATGGAAACGTTGTGTTGATGTGTGTTTCAAATCTACTCATGAAGAGGTTAGCTAGAAATGGAGATAAGGGGTTGCCCATTGTAAGTCCTGCTTGTTGTTTATAAAATTTTCCTTCAAAAGTAAAAAAGGCTTGGTTTATGCAAATTTCTGTCAGTTTGATGTATTCTTTTATGTGTGTGTCATTAATCCCACTTGTTTTTAGCCAATCATGTCGATAAATCAGGAATTTTTCTTTTGGTATGCTCGGAAACAGAGATTCTACATCTAAAGATATGAGTGTCAGAGGGGTGCAATTTTATGTCTTTAATTTTTTCTATTAACTGATATGAATTATTTATGCTCCTGGTTTGAAATTCTGGTAATGCCTTGAATCTATTAGCTAACCATTTTGCTAAATAGTAAGAGGGAGTATTGATGTTGTTAATGAAATGTTTTAAAAGAAAATTTTATAATTCATCCAATTCTTGCAGATATTCCATTGTTTTCACAATGGTGTCTGCAGAGACAATGTCATGGTGAAACAGGAATTCTCATAACCCAGACTTTGATCTTCTTTCTGTTAGTGTTCTGAAGAGTCTGGGGAGGCTAACCATGATGTATCAGTTGGTAGTTACTATTTTTTTGTTCCTGGAAAGGAGTAGTTACAATATGGCCACTTGCTGAGAAGAGACTAGCAATCATTTTCAGGCCTGCAATTTGACATCACTTTGCTTTCATTATAGGCTCATCATTTGGGAGGATCCCTCTGCCTCTTTGATTCCAAGTCATGTTGGTAAATCCAGCTTTCATCACCTGTAAAGCTATTGTGGGTATGTTAAGAAAATGGTTCAAGAATGAACCATTTCCTGGCACCATTCCACTATTACTACCTTTTGATCTTCTGTGAAGTTGTTAGTCTCCTCACACAAAAATGCTTTTGCAGGGTTTCTGACAGATTCTTATCTTTCTGTAAAGCACTAATGGATTGTTCTTAACTGTGACTTCTACATGAGTGATGTTTACATTTGTAACTACTGTTGCTGGACACTGTGTGCTCCTTGTCTATATTCTGCAAGCCAGTTATAGACTTTTGTAAATGAAGGAACAGAGTATTTTTGTATGCATTATTGTTGACTCAGACCATGCTTATCATAAAAAATCATTAATCAAAATGTGCTAGAGTCTTCTCTCATCTTAGAACCTCAAGCTTTGAGCACATGACCATAATTAACATTTTGTTGAGGCTGCAACAATAGATGCTGTGTTTTAACTTCTGCTGTGGTTACTGATCAAATGCTCTTTCCAGTGCTACTAACAGGCAGCTTATATCTCTCATAGTTCCTTCAAATGCCAAAAAGTCTATCCTGGTTGTGTAGTGTTAACCTTCTAAACCCAAGATTGCAGGTACAAACCCGGCCAGGATCAATGAATTTTTTCGGGTGTAAAAATCCTAATTAATGACTTCCTTCAGAAGGGAAGTAAAGGTGGGTCCCATGTTGTACATTTACTGCACAAAAAAGAACCTCAAGCCTGAAAGGAGAGGCCTCTAAGCAAAATTTGTCGGCTGTTTCATGGCTTTCGTGCCCTGAATAGAATGGTACACTGATGACCTGTGATGTTAAAGAGTGTCCGTAAATAAACAAATCAAATCAAATGCCAAAAATTAAATGGTGACATTTTTAAAAGCTGAATAGAAACATTTTTCAAAGAACTGCTGAAAGAGATTAAAGGCCTGTTAAAATTGTTGCCAGAATAATGAAATGATATATTAATATGTTGCTTATAGAAAGTTTGCAGTTCTGTGTATGTAATAAATAAGGAATGTTGGTCTTGGTTTCAGTAAGTTCGGAAAAGCAGTACTGTAATAAATGGGCCACTACTGTAAAGACAGATGTGACCAGCCATAGCTTTTTGGAGAATTTCATTTTTAAATGCCTAGGTTACTTATTTGGCTGAAATCTTAATCTGATGTTAAATGTACTGTGAATGAAAATCCTTAATATGATGCCAGATTTAAATTCAAGCTACATAGGTTATTTATTTATAACTGGCTACATATGCCTGCAGAGCAAATTTGGCAAAATGAGAAATGCTGATTATGGAGTTTAAGAAAATTAAAATCAAGTCATATCTTTTGCTAACAAAAGACAAAAAATAGCAGTGAGATGAGAGACAAGATACCATACTCACATCTGTTAAATAGGAGTTCATTAATTTTTCCTCTGGACTGTAAATTATTTTTAAATTCGCTGAATCACATTTTATGAATCACTCTGAATATTTAAAACACTCAGGGTAAATTATTTACTGAAACTAATGGTATTGTTACCTGAGACAGACAAAATATTCTACAGTTCACAATGTTGTATATTAGTGCTCAAAAAGTACTTAACCAAATGTAGTGAAAATACCACTATTCTTAAAAATAGGCAAATAAAGTCCATATTGCATGAAAGTTTTGTCAGTATATGATGTTCTTGTTGGGTTAGTGGAGGTTTCTTGACAAACTGTGCATTTCCAGATATGATTCCCTTTTGAAAAATGATTGGTTTGCTATCCTGCACAACATACTGAGCATTAGCAGTGTTTTTTTGAAACACGCTGTATGCACTCTGACGAAGTCTATATCCTGGACATAGGACCCACAGGTTGAAGTGATATGTATCAGTCCTAAAGATGTAAATTTAAGTTCCTCTGAGGTGAAAAAAATACAGTATATACAAGAGGCAATAATGCAGTTTATCGGCTAATGTTATCTGGAAAAAATACTATATTCTAGGTGTAGGGCTTTTGAAAACTCACACACCATCTCATATAGTTTCTTCTTCCACTTAGTGCCATTTAGGTTTCAAAATGCAATCTCTATTATCTGCAAATTTACCTAAAACAAATAGAAGTAATTAAATTTATTTTTGTGGAAATTAAAACCATCTTTAATATTCATACGCATTGAGTCTGGAAACTTAAGACAATTTCTAAAGTAGCATTACAAACCCCCCCTCAGAAAGATAAATACAAGAATACTCTCAGCAAATCGTGACAACATTTTTCTGGAACTCTGAGGGATTATTTTAATTGATATAATGCCTTGTGGTGAAATAGTTAGTTACAAAGTATATAACAAAACTTTTTGGACATTGAAGAAATTGTTCCAGTGCATCTGCTCTCACAAAAATGTGACCAAAATTTTTCCTCGTTATAATACAAAGCCATACACAAATGCTTGTACCTACTAGAGATCACTAACCTTCAATGGACTCTCCTTCCTTGTCCACTTTATACCTACATGTTGCACCTTTTAATTTCCATCTTTTTGGTTCTGTAAAAAAGGAATTTTGTGATGGCATCAAAGCTGCAATACAAGGATGACATAGAGCATACAGGTTCCAATATCCAGATGGTCCAAACCTATATATATTTGCAAGGAGAATATATTGAAAAATATCGCTGTATAGCCAAAGAATTGAGAAACAATCCAGCACCTTTAAAAACAGTTATGCGTCACATACTGACTTCCTCTAGTAGAATAAAAGATGTGAGATTTTCCAATGCAATTCATTCTTCCAGCTTTTGCTTACATGATGACTAAGTTTAAAAAACAATTTCCATAATAGAAAGGTGCTTTAATATAATCCAGCATCTCTTACCATAAAAAATAAATCTTGTTGCTTATTTTTTTTCATTACAGTATATTATAGAAGCAATATATATTGGCTTTGATCATCCTTTAAATTATGAAGGAGAAAATTAGTAATATCCACATAATTGGTTTAATTGATATCTTTTTTGTTATGTTTTGTTTTGTTTTTTTTAGAGTCTCTACCTTGCATCAGCGCTCATAAAGTTCATTTGGACAAGTGGTGGCACTTATAGTCAAATTGCTAGTGAAGCTCCATTTCTTGGTCTTGGTAAGACGGCAATGGTAGGACTAAAGGGCAGACATCGTGATATGAGCAGCAGTGAAAACAGTGTGAGCATGGAAGCCAGTAACTCAGATGATGAACAGGTATATGTCATCCAATGAATTATTTATTAACATGAGGGTGATTTGTATAATGTAAAGAAGTTTTCACATTCTGTAAAGCCATTTTGTGGCAACCTGTCTTATTAGTTTTCATTGTATAACATTTATTTCATGCAGTTTTTAGAATATAAATATTTTTTTGTTTAGTGTAGCAATATTTTAAAATATGTGCACCTTTTAATAAATGTGCTGACTACAAAGTTCGATCAGTTATTCTTTTTTTTGAATGCTGAGAACGTTAGGCCTGTTGACATTTATTGCAGACTTGGTGGAGTCTATGAAGAGGATATTGTGTAGAAGGTCAATGTTCAGAAGTGATGCATAATGTTTAAAAATGGGAGAGGAAATGTTGATGTGGGGAGATCAGATCTCATCACATGTGAATGAAACAAAAGGTTAAATATTATGCAAGAAAATCATTCAGCGAAGTGCATGCTCAATATGCAGCAATATCTAGTACAGTTATGAGCAAAATTGATAGTGAACATTTGCAATATAACAGAATATGTGTAAGGTAGGTACTCTGAGTGTTCACAATGGGTACTAAGCTGCAATTGCTTGAAGTATTGTCATTACACTGATGAGTTCGTCGACCAAGATGTTACAAAGTTTGAAACAGGAGTGACTCTTCTAGGAGATTGCTGGTTTGCACTGTCCCCAAAATGTTCAAAGTTAAATTGTCTATAACTTTTGCCCAATGCTTTTTATACATAAAAACCATGTCTATAAGAAGTTTCTCTCTTGTGCATGATGTCTGTATTAGCAGTTATCTCTTGTTTGCACTGAAGCTGTAAACCAGTGTCAGGTAAGTTAATAGAGTATTTTTATCTGGAGAGGTGAGAGGTAATGGTAAGATCCTCTTGCCCACAAGGCATTGTGCATGTGTAACACTTGAAATATGATTTTGCACCATGTGCAGTCCCATAAAAGTTGCCTCCAGTGTTATAAGGACTAATACAGAAGTTAATCAAACAGTGTTACATTTGAAATAACAATGCTGTCAGGTAGACAGTCCCCATCAGCAATAATTTAGTCATTTTGTTAGTATTAAGCTGAAGTGTTGCTGAATGGCAAGCTAGTAAGTTTTGTGCAAATTCTTAAAGTAGTTACTTTGTTTTAATTGAATGCAAAGAGAATGAATGCTGTACAATGCTTATTTTATTGAATGTAAACAAAATGAACACTATACAAAGCTTACATTATTCTAACCCCCCCCCTTTTTGTGTCCATTAGAAGAGAAAATTTAAATAAAAAAACTAGGTAGACAACTCTATATATTAACTTGAGTCAAAACATATTTCAGAACATAAGAACTACGTGCTTTCTGTAGAGACATACTTCATCCTACAGATTTCAGACTTTAATCAATGGGTCATCAACATTTTTGCTGCCATGAAAACCAGGAATTTGGTTTCCTTCCCCTCTAAATATGAAGATGAAGAAACATCTTGTTGGAAAATGATTTGCAAATAATTAGGGCTTAAAAAGTTCTCCAGTTGGGAGTTTGGCTCTAGGCCAACCTAGCACTACAAGAAATTATATGGCATGGGAAAGATATATTAGATATGAAGATGCATACTTTATTCTATAGTGGAAAAGACACAGGAGTGTGAGAATTTGGTGTGGCATTTGTTGTAACTAAGCAGATGAAGACAAATGTAATTGACTTTAAAGCCATTAATGAAAGAATGTGTGTATTACAAATCAAGACAAAAACAAAAAATATAAGTTTTATCAATACACATGCTCTAACAGAAGGGATGAAGGGAAGGTAATTAAAGAAGAATTCTACCAGAATTTGGAGAAGAAATACAATCAAATCTCAACTAATGATATAATAATACTAGCAGATTTTAATGCCAAAATTGGGAAAGAAGAAATTGCCAAGGAGTAATTGGTAGAAAGAGCCTGCATTACACCACCAATAATAAAGAACTAAAGTTAATTGAACTTGCGGCTAGCAAAGATATGGTTATATCTTCCAATATTCAAAATATTTAAATAGGAAATGGGTTCAAACAAAGAGATGGTTTAGCACCATTGTTATTTAATTTAAAACAGGAATGTGTTATAAAACAAAAGTTGAACTTCAACTCCACAATATATAATTAACATAATTGGTGGCATATGCCTATGATACTAACATTATAGGAAGAACAAAAAATGCTGCTATGGAATTGTTCAATGAAATAAAGGTGGAATCCAGACAAATTGGTTTTAACATTAACACAGAAAAAACTGAAATAATGATACAAAGTAGAAAAAATTAGAAAAATAATGAAACATGAATTCTAGTAAGTGATAAGGTAGAATTATAGACCATTTTAAATATCTGGGTGCAATTATGAACCAAAGCAGTGATGAAAGTAAAGAAATTAAGGCAGAATTATGACTGCAAATAAGACATATTATTCCCTTCATAATCTTTCAAAAATAAAAATATAAGTCAAAAGACTTAAGATTGGATTATATAAAACACTAATTATATTTGTTTTGAGATATGAATGTGAATGTTGGATGCTATCCTTAGCATTGGAGAACATGCTAAATGTTTTTGAAAGAAAACTTTTGAGAAAGATAGGGCTAATACAAGAGAATGAATGGGACATATCAGTTGAAATAAAGAAATATAGGATCTCTACTAAGAGATGGACGTAGTAATAGAAATAAAGACCAAAGAACATGGGAGGGCTGGAGTGTGACAAGGATGACAGGTAAATATATACCCCAGAAGATATTAGATGGTAAATTTTACAAGACAGGCCAACAAGAGCACCAAGGAATAAATGGGAAAGTATGGTAAGGAAGGATGCATCACAATTGTTGGGAATAAGGATATGGAGAAGAAAAGCCCTAGACAGGAATAAATGAAGGCAAAAACTAAGGAAAACTAAGACCCACTGATCTGAATGCCTAGATTGGATTGGAGAGCTTAAAGAATGCTGTCATGTACTGATTGAACCCAAATGGTGGCCACTTTTTACTGTAAGGGAATACTTAAACTGGTTTAGAGGCACAAGTGCCTAAATGTCCAAAGCAGCTGTTTGGAAAAGTAATTTAATATGTTAAGCAAAATTTGTATATTCAGTTTCCTTACGATTATAACAATATATTCATATCTAAATGTACTGTACTTAACAAACCACTCACTCTCACACGAGTAAAAGTATTTCGGTACACATATCTGCAAATTGACAATCATTACAAGCAGTTAAAACCATTAAAATCATTCTATGGTTGAGTTGACAGCTGATGATGCAAACAAAGGGTTCATGAAACTAATTCTGTGTATTATAAACAAGTGAGTGGAGCAATAAGAGAGTGTAGTTTGAGTCAATCATAAAGTGATCTTAATTAAATGATTATCTTCACTATAAAAGTTCCAATTAATATTTCTAGTTAAAACTGTCTATATTCTTGCTTATTCCATTAATGAAAAAATGGAAATATTTTAAAAGCATGTAAAACATATTACTCATTGGTCTCAAAAGAGCAATCAAGTTACAGTTCCTGTATTTTTTGACAACTTTTAGGGTTAGTAGCAACATTGGTTGTTGCCATGTTTGCCATAAAATTTTAAACCTCCAACTTTTCATAACTTGTAATGTTTTGTGTAACAATTCAGTTATTTTATTATTTGTACAAAGTAAATTATGGTAAATATTTTATTTTTCTAAGTATTTGGGGTTTTAGAAAAATAGTCACTTAAAATACAGTTTGCTGCAGCATATTATTATGATCCATTTTGCAGGTTGACAGCTCACAACAAAGTGATGTTCATAAGACACCTAGTGAAACAAGTGAAGGCCCAACACCTTGCAAACAGGCAAGAAAGCTGAAGAAACATGTGCATCATCAAGTTGCAGATGCTGAGAGTTCAGATGGTAAATTACTAAAAATAATCTTGGGTACAATTCATTTAGAGAGAAACCCAATTTTGATGTTCTTGCTTTTAATGAATTCATGTTCTTTTACAAACTTAAGTCCTTCCTATATAATTTCCATGAACATAAAAGTTATTTAAACCCAATTTAAGGAAGAGTTTGGTTTTAAGGGACAATGATTGAATTTGTCTTAAAATGACAAAATTTATGATTTTTCGATTAATAGATATAAAAGCACCTATAAACCTCAGGTATCAAATGAATAAATAATTTGAAATGCTAATTTGAACTTGTATATTGAAATTGTAAACTTAAAAGAAGTTAGGAACAGTGAAATATTGTACTTAACGAAGCTGTTGACAATGGAGTGGCAATATAACCTCAATTTAGGTATTCATTTTTTTACACTAAACTCCATTCACTTACACAAAAGTATAAGGACGAGCTCAGCAACTTCCTACTTCAACCAACAGAGGCCACCACAGCTGTCCAGCCATAGTATCGAGTAGCGGCGGTTTAGTGAGCAACTGAAGATGGGAGAGATTCTCCCGAAACGCATCTTACTTTTGTGTAAGTGAATGGAGTTTAGTGTAAAAAGTGAATACCTAAGTTGAGGTTAGGAACAGTGAAGTTTGTTAAATTATATAACTAAATCAGTATTAGGTGATACTGCACTTCACCACCAATTTTTATTCTTCAGAACATGTTTCAAGAGCATTCTATATCATCCTCAGCTGGGGACTGACTAACAATGGCAGGTGACAGTGTGGCCCCTGTGGTTCGAATAAGTACGGAACAGGACTTTAGAGGAATGTCAAAAGTTCATAACCTGGTGCTTATTTTTTAAAATGTAAATCCTCTCCCATTTTGCCAACTCCTTGGGATTCATTTAAGAACTTTCGAAAAATAAGACATTTTTTAAAAATTCTGTTGGAACTCAAACAGTGAAGCTTGTTAAATGTAAATTATAATTAATCTGTCGTCTAACACACTCTTATGTTTCACTTACTTTTAAATACGGTGGGACCGGTTTCGAAGAGACATTCTCTCCATCTTCAACCAACTTGATGACTTGAGTCAACCACTGAGTCGTCAAGTTGGTTGTAGATGGAGAGGATGTCTCTTCGAAACCGGTCCCACCATATTTAAAAGTAAGTGAAACATAAGAGTGTGTTAGACGACAGATTAATTATAATTTACATCCTTGGGATTGTTCGTAGCTTTCAACAGTTTAGCTTCTTTTGCAATGTCATGGTCATAAGACCAAAAATGGTCTGCAACTGCTCATTTATCCATCTGTTTATATCTTATATTTCTGAAGTGTTTTTGGTCCTTGTCTCCAAATTTCTAATTGTTTTTCCCATACAAATCTGATCACATTGTAAACATTCCATCTGATACACTCCTGCCTTTTTGTTGGGTGGAACAACATCTTTTATGGTGGTGTTCAGAAGGTTTCCAATGCTAATTTATTTTGTGTTGCCAACACAGTATCACATTTTTTAAAAATCTTAATGAAAGCGTTGTTTGCCCAAGGGTAAACATATTTTTGGAGATCTAGAAAAGACATTTGATAAAATCAACTAGGAGGTACTCTGGACTAAACTGAGGGAAAAGGGAGTAAGTAAGAAGTCTATAGGGTAATACAGAGGTTGTATAGAGAAAATGTTTGTTGTGTTTGATATGCAGAAAATAAATGGAGTGGATACCTAATAATATGGAGCTAAGACAAGGATGCAAACAGCCCAGTATAATTCAATCTTTTTATAGATGACATATTAAAGGAAATATGAAAGGGGAGTGCACATTGCCCTATAATTAATATAAAGATATCCCAGGATTATTGTTTGCAGATGTTTTAGTTGCAGTAGCAATAACAAGCAGAGAGTTAAATAAAGCAATAGAAGCAATATCAAGATATTGTAAAGAATGGGGGTTAAAAGTTAATAAAAATAAATAAAAAAAATTATGGTATGCAAGAAAGGCAATTAAACTCAAAAGATTTGAGAAATCATGGTCAAAGGGTAAAGAAATTGACGTATTAAAAAGATGGACTATTTAGGGGTTAAGCTAAATAAAAATGGAAGATGGAAAGAGCAGGGAAGGAATGTATTAGGAAAGGGAAAATTAACTATTAATATTATAAGAACTTGTTTAAAGTAGATTCCAAGTGTGAGTGTAACATGGCTTGAGAGAATGTATTCAGCGATGTTTAAATCAAAATGATTTATGGGGTTGAAATATGCGGTG
Source organism: Metallyticus violacea (assembly GCA_030762175.1). Lineage (NCBI taxonomy): Eukaryota > Metazoa > Arthropoda > Insecta > Mantodea > Metallyticidae > Metallyticus > Metallyticus violacea. The sequence goes on from CM060830.1 coordinate 45,288,169, forward strand.
TGAGTTTATCAACCATATTCACAGAGCATTTTGTAAAATGGTGTTAGGATTACCGAGGGCAATTCCAACTAGGGTGGCATTTGGTGGAATTGGGAAGAGTTGGTAGGAAAGGCATGGTAGTTAAATGTGTTTTTAATTATTGGTATAAGATAGCATCAAGAGAAGGAGACGTAGTCAAAGATTGTTTACAGACACAAGAAAATGTTAAGGAGAAAAAGAAATTGGTTAGCTCAACTAAAGAGAATAGTCCAAGAGATTGGAATAGGTGAAGTGGAGGAACAACAGTTAATGAGTAGACAAGGGCTATGGAAAAAGTTAAGCAAAGGATAGATGATATTGGAAAGTAAGAAATATGGAGTAGCTTCGAAGACAAGAGTACCTTGAAACATTATAGCAAAATTAAGAAAGAATGGGGGCAAAAAAATATGTATATATTTGTAATAAAAGAGGAAGGGAGGGATTTGCTTGGAGTAGTGGATTAAAAGTAAAAAAGTAAGTGTCCACAATGTGGAGAAATAGAGAAGTATTTTTATTGTATAGTTGACTGTCCACAAACCAAAGAATGGAGAGAAGGTGTATGGATTAAGAAATGGGACAATTTACAGGTAGCAATGTGGTATTAACATTTTTTGGAGCTGGTAACAAGTTTTTGAGAAAATTTGGTGATTATGTAGGGAAGATAAGAGAGAAATGGTGAAAATGAGTGATTAAAGTTAAGGAAAAATGTATGTATGAAGATAGGGAAGAAACCAGGGAGGGTAGGATGTAACACATATATAACCAGGGTTTTGAGTGTGTAGGATTCAGAAATGTGCACTCTGGGAACAATGGTAAAATTGTGAAAGCATTTGTTAAAACTTTTTATAATGACTGAATAAAATATTCTATTCTACTATTTCAAAATTAGTACATATTTTGCAATCGTCTGCATCACCACCTAAACGTCTACAGTTAGCTATTGATGCGGAATGATACTTTCTACATTTTTTTTTTTTTTTAACACATATATTAGCAAATGTTCATCAATCATAGAATATGAGGGTAGAGTAGCATATAGGATGTATTAAATGCATGTTTACAGAAAATTTGATTTTTCTCAAATATATTTTTCATGCAAGTCTTGCAGAGACGTGTTAACAAATCTAGCTATTATTTTCCATTTACACTTATATTTTTTTTAAGCTGAAAATAGCTAGTTTTAAAAAATTATTCAGGGGAAACAAGATTAATATTTTAGCAAGTAATACTATGGTCACAAAACAGATAACTGATCTATCATAATAATGAGAAATTAAAAGGAAAATTAAATTATTTACTTGCTTCAGTATTACTGGCACAAGCAATCTTTTCGAAATTGGCATTGTTTTGTACAATAATTTTATTTAAAAATGTGTATATCTTAAAAGCATTTATCATAAAAAAATAAAATTTTGCACATTGCTTACTACAGTAAAACCTCAAGCTATTGTTCCCGGAACAATTGTTTTCATGGATGTCTCATTCAATTTATGTGGTCCCAAAGTTTTTACCTTATATTTTATGTAAATTAAACCCATATTCATCATTCCTCGAAATTTCATTTTCCTGCATTATTCATTCAAAAAGTTCAGTCCCAAAGAAATTCTATCCTAGAACAGTCATTTTCAAACTGAAATAGTGAAGTAATTATCGTTTCATGTACAGAGTTCACCTTATGCTTGATCCGAGAAAGAGTGTCTGGAACTCTTCTTAGTTGCCTATACTTTTGGAGCCACAAGATGATGATAGCCAAAGGGAAGAATGGACCATAGTTGCCATTGCTGTTAGTTTTGACACCTACAAGGTAGTGGATGAGGACATTATCACATGGCATTCAAAGTGTTGATGAACTATCGGTGGTTACAATATATGTCAATGATAATATGGACGGTAGTGGGCAACAGAATCCAGAATGTGGAAAATTAATTTTGCATTAAAAGAAAAGCATCACAGAAGCAAATGTCAATTAATGGCATTTTTCAATAAAAGCTATAAAGGTTTTGATTTTTGTTGATTTGTTTTATTAAGGATGCTCTTTAACTTCTGGGGTCATCAGCATTCCATTCAATTCAGGAAGTGAAACAACTGATAAATTTTGCTTAGAGGACTTTGATTTCAGGCTTGAGGTTCTTTTACATGCAGTAAATCAATGACATATTACCCCCATTTTTACTTGCCTTCTAAAAGAACTATACTTAAGATTTTTACGCCTGAAAAAGCTGCCTCAATCCTGGCCAGGATTGAACCTTTGATCATGTGTCTACGAGGCAAGTATGGTTACCATTAGACCACCGGGACAGACAACAAAGTATAAAGTATGTACATGGTAAGATGTAAAATTGACACAAAATGTAATTAATTGATATCATTGTATGATTCAGTTGAACTACACACTCTTAAAGCTTCATTTACTTTTCATAAATGTATGGAACCGGTTTCCAGAACATTTAGTTCCCATCTTCAGCCAGGCTAAAGTCCAACTGTCGGATCATTCGTTGAGCTGTGGGAATGTATATTCTGCTCTGGTGGTGGTGTGATAAACTTGTAGTTTATGTCTTCATCCCCGACAATGTCGAAGTTCATTATGCTGTCTTTGTATTTGTAGATGTAGATTTTCTCCCAGGTTGCTAATTCCGTAGGTCCTTGTACTGATTTTAATAATTTTGTTTTATTTATTATGTCGTGATTTTGTGTCCAAAAATGATATGCTACTGCTGATTTCTCTATTTGCTTGTACTTTATGTTCCTGAAATGTTCCTTTAACCGTGTGCCAATGTTTCTCTTTGTTTTCCCTATGTAGATTTTTTCACATTCTGCACAGTTTATTTTGTAAATACCTGATTTTTCTTCTTGTGGAATACTGTCATTAACATTATCTATCAGCAAATTTTTAATATTAAATCTATTAATCGGTGCCAACCTGATATTAAAATCTTTAAGAATATTCTGAAATTTTTTTGTGGCCATGGATAATATGTGAATTTTTTAAAAATTAGTTTATCTTTTGTTGTTTTCAGTAAAGGCAGCAGAAATGTATGGGGGTTCATGAGTAAAGTTAAAAATAAATGGAATTGGGTGCTAAGAAGGGAAGTAAATCAAATACCTTAAAGAGTGTGTAGTTCAATGAATCATACAATGATGTAAATTAACCTTAAAGGATATTTAATAGTTGTATGGTTAAATGATAAGGGAATTTTAGAGTATGATTATGGCAAGCAAAGAGCCTGCATTGAATCTTTAGTGATATTATCTTGTTTGGATTAACACATACTATTTAATATATACAAATAAGTCATTATAGTAGATATAAAGAAAAAATACAATAATTATTAGTTTGTAGAGACTGTAGCTAACTGATAAAATAATGGTATAGGTGGAATAATTTAACTATTTTATTAGTACCTTAATTTGGGTCAGAGCCTGCAATTCCATTAGGCTGCTGCTGATGAACCAGGACTGGGGACTGATGCAATTAGGGTGGAAATTTTGTACTTTGTTTAATTTTTTAGAATTTAGATATAGGTGTTTGTATAAAATCAATTAAATTAAACATATATTCTTAATTAGCAAGTGAGTGGATTTAATACTGTTATGCTCCACGTACCATTGAATTATATGGAACATGTTTTACAAGTTTTTGCCCTCATTAGCAGCTGTGAGCCGATTGCCAGCTTCGTTGTTGGTTAGATGTACTTGGTATAGCTCTCGTGGACATTTATGAACATATGGATTAATATGTGTATTCTGTTAGGATCTGGCAGTTCATAACTTTATCTGCATATTTTTTATAACATTTTTTTCCCATATTCCCAGTTCCAAAGATCTACCTACAAATTTCAATAATTTGACTTCCATTTCTACATCATGTTTACCTCTCCAAAAGTGATGTGCAATTCCAATGCTTCTTTTAGTTTTGCCGATATATACTTTGTTGCATTCTGATCAGTTAAATTTTTATATTTCTGGCTCCTTTTCATCAGGTATTCTGTCATTACCAGAGTTGAGCAGATTATTTAGGCCATATTTATTGACTGGTAATAAAGTAATCCCAAACTCTGAAATTTTTTGGTGGCCCAAGTAGATAAGTAAATTTCATGTGAATGGTAGTTTTTTTTTTTGCTGTCAATGTTGTAACCTATTTCAACCTCTTCTCTTATTTGAATTTCTTGTCTACCATGTTTTGGACATACCCATTGACTTTTGCCATTTGTGTTATGTGAGAATATTCAAACTCATTCATGGCTATGTTAATGTGTCTATGTGCTAAGCTGTTGAGAAGTGCATGTTTGTGTGCTGGGAATTGAAACCAGTTGCCTTTATGTAATTTTCAGTCTGGATATCTTTTCTGTATATTCCAAATTTAAAATTATTGTCTATTCTTATAATCTTTAAAGTCAACAGTAAATTCCAAGGTAAATTTACTAGGTTCCACAGCAAAAGACACCATACCAATAGAACGAAATCAGGAATTGACAAAATTAAAGGTGCAGATAGTAATAAAAAATTCATCGGAAAAATACAAAGAAATTCAGAAACTTGAAGAAAGGAACAATTGGTATGGTGTCTTATTGTGGAACTATGTAAATTTACCTAGGAATTTACTAAGTTCCAGAGCAAAAGACACCATACAATAGAACAGAAATCAAGAATTTACAAAAATAAATATGCAGATTGTAATCAAAATATATTGTAAAAATTAAGAGAAATTCAGAGAAAGGAACACTGAGAATATTCATTTAAAACAAATTGGTAAATCATTAGTGACTGGACTAAAAAATCACAAAATTACACCAGAGGCTAAGCTGCTGAAAGAAATGTACAACCCAATAGATCTATCTATTTAGGAAAACGTTTTCATGTAAGTGAAGTTAGTGTGAACATATTTAACAAAAGCTTAATCAACTCCTCCCCCTCCTCATCATTTGAGTTCTGCATTTCATATCTTGAATGTGAAAACATTCCATTAGCAATGTGGAGTATGATCACACAGTACAGGATACTGGTAAAAAATGACATTACTTTTGTCATCTTGTGTCATTCTCACATATGAATTGGCACTTCTTCTCTCTCTCTCTCTCTCTCTCTTTTTTGCAATATTGTAAACTGGTACATATTTGTAAAATACTGTCTTATAAGAGTTTATTTATTTTGGGGGCCCAATATGCAAACTTTTAATTTTCAGTTTCTTAATTCTAAAAAACTTAGGAAGGGATTAGTATGTGAGTAATATATTAATGTGATTTATAGAGCTTGTTGCTAAAATTTAATTAGTTGAGGTTTTCATGTAAGTAATTTTTGATTTTTTTTACAGAATGTCATATGGCAAGAACTGTAAGCTGCTCAGGAGGAGTTAAAATAGAAGATCTTGATGTAGAAGAAGAGGAAGAAGAGGAGGAGGAGGAAGAGGAAGATGATGATGAAGATGAAGAGGAAGATGAGGAGGAGGAGGAAGAACATAGTGAAAATGAAACTAAGGAAGCAACTCTGTGCTCTGCAAAGTCAAAAGCTCAGCGTAAACAGTGAGTGATAACCGGTTTATAAACTGCACATTTTTAACTTCCAGAATATTATTTAGCTGAATGGAAAATTGATGAGTCACGGCTCTTGTCCTTTAATTTTTACATGAGGGTTATTTTTTTTCAACCTCCAGTGGCACCACCAGGTGGCCCCTGAAACAATAATAGATGGGACATCATGGAGTGTAATTGACTCTACCCATCAATACTGCTAAGGCCAACTCATCAGATGAACCTAAACTTAGGTATTCATTTTTTACACTAAACTCCATAAAAAATGAATACCTAAGTTTAGGTTATATTGCCACTCCATTTCAACAGCTTCGTAAGTACAATATTCGTCAGATGACGCTTGGCTTTGGTTGCATAAAACTATCCGCTATAATTGACTCTCCATCTAAGTATGAGTTGCATAATGTTATTTGATTTCTACAGGCAGAGGAGCATAGTGCAATGGATATTCTCTGTGGAATAAGCCATATGTATGATCAAAATGTTATGAGTGATGGCATGATGTGAGATTGGTGGAAATTTTGAGATGGCTGAATAAATGTTCATGATGGTGATAAGAGATGAAAGTCTGTGGCAGGAAATAAACTCCTGTAGTGAATGGATCAAGTGGCTCATTAAAGGAGTGGTTCACAATTTTAAACTTTTCAGAAATTTCAAGGTCAACCCTGTAAAATATTGTTACAGATCACCTTGCATACTATAAAATATGCACAGATGGATACCCAAGATGCTGACTGGCAACCACAAGGAGCGGCGAATTATATCAATCTTAATGTTTCTGCTGTGTTACAAGGATGACAGAACAGCTTTTGAAAACAATGGTGACAAGTGATGAAATGTGTACTCATTATTACAATGAAGAAACCAAAGAAGTGTTTGGGAGGATTCACTTCCACTATAATGAGGACCTTATGAACACCATGTAACAGGCACCAACATTTTTGCAGAGGTTATTGGAAAGCTGGAGCACCAGTATGAAAGGTGTCTCAATCTTCATAGTGATTATTTTGAAAAGTAGCATATAGATGTACTTAATTTTAGTTGATAAATACTCTTTTATTCACTCTGGTTTTGATTTTATGCCCCATTGGAGGTTGAAATAAAAACAACCATCATATACGCAAGTACTTTATGTTTAAACTCAGTCATCGAAGAAATGCATTAAAAATTAATTTTAAATAACTTTGCTGTGCCATGCACTTCAATGTAAGTTGCTTCCAAGCTGTTGTAATTGTTGAATGCAGGTGCTGGTCACTACTCATTGTAATAACTGGAATTTTTCAAGAATTTAACAAGAGAAAGCTGCCCATGAAAACAAATCTCTCTAATATTAAATATGGAGGTGTAGTGATGTCTTTCATTTGTTTTTGTTTTTTAAATTTTTCTACATTCTTCTTGACCATTTCTGTAGTGTATCCATTTTTTGTGCTGTTTCTATGATTTTTCAGTGCTCTGATTTGTATTCTGTTTTGCTTATTGGTAGGTTTGTTAATCAGAATGTGAGGCTATTGATTATTGCAAGTAAATGTATTATGGCTGTTGTTTTTATTGTCATCTTTTATCATTTTTACCATTGTTAATTTAATTGTGCTGTCTTGTAGGTTTAGTAGTTTAATAGCATTCTCTTTCAATTTTACATCTACTATTACAAAGTCATCATCACATGAGGCCTCTGAGCAAAATTTATCACCCATTTCACACCCTGATTTGAATGGGATGCTGATGACCTGAGATGTTAAAGAGCATCCATAAATAAACCAAACCAAAAAGTTCATCAACATAATGGTACCAACATTTGTATATATGTGGGAAAACCTCAACTAATTTTGTTTCCAAGAAACTCATGTACATATTTGCTAAGAATGTGAGAGTGGATTTCTCATTGCTAAACATTTCTTTTGTATATGTACACACAATATTTTGCCTCTGAATGTGAAGCAGGGTTGATTGATGCAAATTTTGGTGAGGCTAATATATTGTTCTTCTACTTCTCCAGGTAGGTATATTCAGGTTAGTAATTTTTTTACGATATTTATAATTTGGGGGGGGGGGGGATGCTAGGAAACAGAGACGACATCATAAGAAACTAACAAATCCCTGTTTTCCAGTTTCACATGTCTGATTTTTTCTAATAATTCTGATGAGTTTTTATGCTTTGCCTTTTGTATTTTGATAAACTACTCAACTGCTTTAAAAGGTAATTGCCAAAATTGTTTGTGGGTGAAATTATTATATTTATTATAGGTCTCATTTTATTACCAGGTTTATGTATTTTTAGTAAGCCATAAATTCTGGGTGTGGTAGGGTTGTCTGGTCTCATTTTCTTTTTTGTTCCTTGTTTAGAATTATGCCATTTTCTTTTAGAGATCTGAATACCCTATGATATGCTGTTTTTCTATTTTCTTTTGTTATCAGTCACTCTAGGACTTTCCCACATTTTGTTCTGATGCTATTTTTATCTTTTGATTTATTGAAAATTGCTATCTCAATGTCAGCTACATACTCTGCTAAATTTCGGGAGTAATCTATTGTACGGCTGACAAAGAAAACAAAATCATCATAATGAATGAGACAGACAATGAAAACAGCATGTACAATTTACTAGACAGCCAGGATTATGAAAATATAAAAACTGATCCTAACCAGAAATATGTTAGTTCAGTTGGCAAAGTACTAAAAAACATAATCATTCCAAACAAGAAACAAAAAAAGATTTTGCCAAATAACCCTACAGAATATGTGGCCTACCGAAAATACATAAATCTGGTAATAATGAGACGTATAGTAAATAAAATAAATTCACTTGCATATTATTAAGATCATATTTAGAGCCAATTACCTTTTAAAACAATTCAATAGTTAACCAAAATACAAAAGCCAAAGCATAATAAATTCATCAGAATTAATAGAAAAAAATTAGACGTGTGAAACTGGAAAACGGAGATTTGCTAGTGTCTTATTATGTGGTCTCTCTGCTTCCTAGCCCCAAAGAAAAACAAATATTGTAAAAAAAAAATGTGAACCCCAATAAACCCTCCTGGAGAAGTAGTAGAAAAGTATATGAGCCTCATCAAAATGTAGTCAAACCTACTTCACATTCAAAGGGGGGTGTGTGTGTGTGTGTGTGAGAGAGAGAGAGAGAGAGAGAGAGAGAGAGAGAGAGAGAGAGAGAAGGGTTTGGCAATGGGAAATCCACCCTCACCATTCTTAGCAGATATGTGCGTTTCTTGGAAACAAAATTAGTTGAGGCTTTCGCACATATATACAAATGTTGGTACCATTATGTTGATTGTCTTTGCTGAAAAATTGAAAGAAAATGATATTAAACAACTCAACCTACAAGACAGCACCATTAAATTCACAATGGAAATAGAAAACAACAAGATTCTTTCCTTCCTGGATATAAAAATGATAAAAGATGACAATAAAAAAACAACCGCCACAATCTAAAACAACATAAACTTGCAATAATCAATAACCTCACATTCAGATTAACAAACCACCAATAAGCAAAACAGAATATTTTCAAAGGATTTTTAAAGATGCCAACATTATTTTGGCTCCAGTGAACAAATGCAGTTTGAAAAACCTCCTAAAACCAACTCAAAAACAAAATTCTGCCAGGAAAACAATCAGGTATTTAAGAAATAAGTTGCAAAGACTGCAATATGAAATATATAGGTAAAACAAAAATGAACATTACACTACAATTTAAGGAACACATGAGAAATATAAAATATAAACACATGGAAAAATCAGCAATAGCAACACCCTGAATTACAAAATAAACCCAAACTGTTAAAAGCTCAAAAATCCTAAGAATTATCAGTGTGAGAAAATATATTCATAAATGAAAACAAAGAAAATTCAATGTGTTTTGATCTTACAAACAACAGTCTTCCAAACAAAGTTCATAAAATCCTTTCAGCTACATCTTAATACCCAGCTGGGAAGCTGACAGTGGAACCATGTTGATAAAGAAGTCAACAGCCTTCGAAACATGTCCAAGTAATTGCAACAAAACTAGTGAAATTTGAGTGATTTGCTCATAAATAATTTGTTATATTATACAATATTTCACTGTGAAAATCCTAGCTATTTAAATCTTTATTAGCTTTAACCTGTAAAATCATATTTCTAGTGCATAAAGTTCGGTTTTGACTTACCATTTACTGTGTTAAAAAGATAACCACTCATCATTGAGCAGTAAAGAGAAAAATATTGCAGCTTCTTTTCAAAATGGAGCTTAATGATTATACAAGTATATGAAACTTGGATATTGACAAATAATTTAGCATAATGAGAGAGTATTGGATGATAACTGGGATCCATTTGAAGAATTGGATGACAAATCTTTTCAAAGATGATTGCAACTGAGAAACAAAACTATGTTTTATTTTGGAGTTAGGTGTATTGGGTGCCCTGGACTGCACACATGTAAGAATCAAGTCTCCTGGAGCCGGGAAATGCAAGTTCTTCAGTAATAGAAAAGATTATTTTTCATTAAGTGTACATACAGTAAATGATTCAAAGTTGACAGGAAATCTTTTTCCAGACTTTATGCATTTCCTTCACTCTCGTTCCATCAGTCTTTATTTTTTTATAACTGCTCTGTATATTCGTACCATATCTAAAAGCACAAAATTCTACCGCTTTGGTGCTTTTGGACATCCTAGTTGCTTTATTTTATTTACTGCTAAAACTCAAATACATAACAAAAATAATGACAACCTTCGAAGAAAGTCGGTGCTGGTGGTCTAGTGGTAACCATACTTGCCTTCTAGACCCAAGATTGAGAGTTCAATCCTGGCCAAGGTCAGCAGATTTTTTTCAGGCGTAAAAACTTCCTTGGAAGGGAAGTAAAGCTGTGGATCCTGTGTTATGGATTTATGGCATGTAAAAGTACCTCAAGTGTGAAAGCAGCTGCCTCTGAGCAAAATTTATTGTCTGTTTCACACTTTGATTACCTGAGATGTTAAGAGAGTCCGTAAATAAATGAACTAATAAATGATCTTTACGAACAGTATTAAGTTTGTTAAGAACTGCGATGCTAGCATGAGATCTTAAAGCCAGTAAGAATGATGAATTGCTTCAAATTAAGAAAATATTGAAGTATAAAGAAACTGTGGTATTGTAAGGAGGCGAAATCAATGGTGCACAGATTTTCTCAGAATACTGCAATTTTGAAAATGTTGATAAAGCCAAGGATGGTGCACTGAGGCATGAATGTGGTAAGTTGTTTAGTTCTCACTAAAGTATAAGGCTGAATAAATTATACATCCGATTTTTTCTCCCCTCCCCTTTTTTCTTTGATAACTTATTGAAACCAAATGAAATTAAATTAGAATACATCCCATTTTTCTACATCATTTCCTGATTTGCAAACATATTTTTTACAGTGAGTAAGAAGCATCTTAATCTGATTTTTGAGGAAAGAGTGGCATTGGGTTTTCAGCATCTTGCATAGGAATGCTTCCACTCTTTGCCATTGAATCGGCAACCCTTGAATGGTTCTAGTACAGGTCCAAACATATGATAATCACAAAGCAATAAGTCTAGATCATAGGGACGGTGTTCCAATGCTGTCCATTGGATATTCTAGAGCTTTTTTTCTTTTTCAAAGCAGCTGTAGGCAGATGTGCATTGTCTTGGAGGAGAAGAACTTCTCGAATCAGTTGTTGGCATCTTTCTGAAAGTGTTAAGCTGCATTGATGTTAATATTCATGAAGAAAATTTTTGAGCAAAATGCCTTGGCAGACCCCAAAAGTATTTCTTAACTGACAAGCAACTTTTTATAGACAAGTAGATTTTCCTCTTTTCCTGTAAGCTTTGATTCAGAAATATAATGTTTCATCGCTTGTATATCGCTATGTTTCCATGCGAAACATTTTTCCTTGATCCCAGTAATGAGCCAAAAGTCTCTTGACACACTCCCATATGTGAAACTGTTTGATTCTCAGTGAAAACTTAAGAAATTCATCTTGCTGAGACTTTATCAGTCTTTCAAGTCAACCGGAATGATGAATTGAACACTTCCATAACCTATCCCAGTCAATATTAAAAAAAGTGATGACTTCGTTAAAATAAATACCAATCCCTTAAACAGTGATAACTCATTGAAATAAATATGAATCCTTTAAATAACTGCCAAAAAGCAATAAAATGAATTTTAAAAAGGAGCACATTATATTAAAAAATTGATCGGTGCAAAATAAAAACACATAATCCTTCATTAGCCAGAATTTTTGGGTTACCTAAGATGCACGAACCAGAGAGGAAGATGAGACCTATAATTAATAATATTAACACTCCTTGCAAATTGTTTGACTTCACAGTTCAATACATTTCCTAGATTTGAAAGCCTAAGTTTGAAAAATTCTATTTATCTCATCAAGAGAATTAAAGATTATCAGCTATCTTCCAAAGGCCCTTTAGTTTCTTTTGATGTCAAAGATCTGTTCCCTAGCATACTGCAAAACAAAGTCATAAGTCTTTTAATTGGCTAATGTCTTCTAATCAGACAGAGAAAAACCCCAATGAATACATTAATCTTACAGAATTATATTTAAGCTTGTTTCACTTTTGAAGAAGTTTGTAAGCAAAAATCAGGATTAGTCATGGGCAGTCCTCTTTCACCTTTCCTAGCTGATCTATTCATGAGCGCATTTGAAACACACATTACAAGAGCCTTTCCATGTATTTTTAAGATTTGGTATAGATACGTGGATGACATATTTGCAATTCATTTAAGAACTTTCGAAAAATAGGACATTTTTAAAAAATTCTGTTGTAACTCACAGAGTGAAGCTTGTTAAATGTAAATTATAATTAAACTGTTGTCTAACGGACTCTTATGCTCCACTTACTTTTAAATACGGTGGGACCAGTTTCGAAGAGACATCCTCTCCATCTACAACCAACTTGACGACTGGTATGAGAAACTAACATTATGAGGACCTGTGACTCCATCCTGGTGGTGTTTTTTCTTTATAAACTGGAAATTGGTATTATGTGCTCCTATAATGTCAAAATTCATAAATGATCCCTATGTTTATGAATGTAAATCTCCCATGTGTCCAATTCTGTATGCTTCTTTAAGTAACTTTATTTCTCTTTTCATGTCGCGATTTATCTTTCCAAAAATGGTGTGCCACTGCTGACCTATCAACCTGTTTGTACTTAACGTTCCTGAGATGTTCCTTTAACCGTGCTCCTATGTTTTAGGTTTTCCAACGTATATCTTATCACATTCTTTACATGTTATTTTGTTGATGCCTGACTTTTTCTCCTATGGAATGTTATTAAAACTGTTCACTACACTCTGAAAAATACTTTAGTGGACTACAGTTTTAATAACATTCCACAGGAGAAAAAGTCAGGCATCTACAAAATAACATGTAAAGAATGTGATAAGATATACATTGGAAAAACTAAAAGAAATATAGGAACACGGTTAAAGGAACATCCGGAACATTAAGTACAACAGCAGTGGCACACCATTTTTGGAAAGATAATCAAGACATGAGAAGAGAAATAAAGTTACTTATAGAAGCACACGGACGTACAGAATTGGACACATGGGAGATTTACATTCATAAACATAGGGATCATTTAATGAATTTCAACATTATAGGAGAATGTAATACCAATTTCTAGTTTATAAAGAAAAAACACCACCAGAACAGAGCCACAGGTCCTCATAGATGTTAGTTTCTCATACCAGTCATCAAGTTGGTTGAAGATGGAGAGGATGTCTCTTCAAAACCGGTCACACAGTATTTTAAAGTAAGTGAAGCATAAGAGTTAGACGACAGATTAATTATAATGTATATTTGCAATTGTTCAAAAAGGACACATAGAGGATGCACTTAAACTGTTGAATTTACAAGAATCTACAATAAAATTTACAATAGAAATGGAAATGGATGATGTTTTACCATTTTTGGATTTAAAGATAATTAAAAGTAAGGACAGACTGGAATTTGGCATCTACAGAAAGAATGCACATACTGATAATTATATTAAGGCCAAATGTTTCAATCCAAGAATGCATAAAGAAGTAGCTTTCAACAGTATGATATAGAGATTAATTAATGTGCCACTTAACAGTATTGAATATAAGAAGGAATACCAATACATAATAGAGACAGCCATTTCTAATGGTTTTAAAAAAAACAGATGATAGATCAAAAAATTGTAAGAGTTCAGAGACAAAAGAAAATTAAACAAATTACCATATTGAGTGTGTTATCTAAAATAAAATCTACAAAAAGTTCACTTATCATCCTCAATTGAATAACAAATTTCAAAAAAAAAAATGTAATCAGTACAATATTATATTGGCTCCTCAAAATAGATATAGTGTTGGGAAATTGTTGAAACTAAACAAAGTATATGGCAGACCCAAAGAAGAAGAGTCAGGAATATATCAGATAAATTGTAAGCACTGTGAAAAAGCATACATAGGAAAAACTAAGAGAAGCATAGGTATCAGAATGAAGGAACACATGAGAAACAGACACAAACAGATAGAAATATCAGTTGTATCCGCACATTTTTGGAATGAGCACCGTGAAATTGATAAAGATATTAATTTACTGAGAGCTGTCCAATTTCCTAAAGAACTGAGCATATGGGAGAACATCTTTATTAAGAAAAATGAAAACAAACTTATGAACTTTGAAATTCCGGAAGCAGACAACATTCTGTATAAATTCTTTCATAGACCACCAGAGGCCCTTACAGTTATCTGCTTCTTCAACCCAGCATGATTCTTCAGTGTTGTCTGTTGACAAGGTGAGCAACAGTTCAGGAAACGTCCTGAATTTTAGTAATTTAAAGAGCAAAACACTCAAGAATGTTGAATATTTTAACCATTTTAAAATTTTAAAACATCCCTTTGGAAAGAAGTTTTAACTGGTTTTAAATAGGTTTTATACAAAGAAATTATCCCAGTCCATTTCTTAAGCAATTTCAGAAATTATTAAAAATTGGTCACACTTCATAGTTTGTGAATGGTTCAAATAGTTGTTTCTGTTATGCAAGGTTGACATTGCTGACTTTCATTTTGCAAGTTTCAGATCCTTCTGGAAACCTATGTGCACACTTATGCCTTACCCCAAACATGTACCCTTAATGGTTGCAAAACTTAAATTGGTTTTATGCCCTTTCATATAAAAAACGTAGTAGTAGTAGTAATTATAATTATAATAATAATAATTATAATAATAATAACAATAATATGTTGTGCAAATGATGAGTGTACCTCTTGCTCAAACATGATGCATTTGACAAATGAAGTAAATGTGCCAGGCAAATTGATACCTGCAACCCCGTCCTCCTACTCCTCACATGCACATCTCAAAAGCATGTCTTGCTCTGTACTGGTCACAAATGGTAATATCAAATTTCCAGTTTATGTTTGATTTACTCTCATACTTGTACAAGTTCATACAAGTAAATGTTAATTTAAATTTAAAATTAATTTCATGTTGAAATTATATGGTGAAGCAATTAATTTATTTTAATTAGCTAGTCAGTCAATTTAATACTCTTATGCTTCACTTACCATGTTTCACAGGCTTTTGCCTGCATCATCAGCTGTGAGTCGATATAATTCAATGGTAAGTGGAGCATAAGTATATCAAATCGATTCACTAGCTAATTAAAAATAAAATATTTTCTTATTTTTTTCTCTTTTTAAATGCAAATTCAGGTTGTCCAGTCATAAGCAGAAGGTGCTGTGTCAGAAGCTTGAATTGATGGGCTCCAAGTGTCACAGCAAATTACATCATTCAAGCAGTGATAATGAGGCTGATGCAGATGCAGAAAAATCTGGATTAGAGGACATTCCTGGGAAGCCTAAGAAAAAGCGAAGAAAAGTGCTTAGAAAAAGGAAGAAGGGGAAGAAATGTATACAAGGTAAAATAGAACTTCAAATGACAAAACTATGCAGCTATATACATATAAATTAATGATCAGGTGCTTTAAAGAGACCAATATCTGGGAGACTTGAATTTAACTTAAGAAAAGTTACATGGATGAGGAATTTTCTGCAGTGTATCATAGTGCTGGGTACCTTAAGTGCCAATATAAATCAAATCAGGTTCTTTTTCCCATGATTTATTGGTATATTTGTAAAGAAAAAAATAAATAAAATTAAAAGATGTTAGAAGTTCTTCTTCTTCTTCTTCTTCTTCTTCTTCTTCTTCTTCTTCTTCTTCTCCTCCTCCTCCTCCTCCTCCTCCTCCACCTCCTCCTCCTCCCCCTCCTCCTCCCCCTCCCCCTCCTCCTCCTCCTTCTCCTCCTCCTCCTCCTCCCCCTCCTCCTCCTCCTCCTCCTCCTCCTCCTCCTTCTTCTGTAGAGTAATCTGAATGCCAAAGCCCCATTTTAAATTTTTGTATGTATAATTTAGTGCATGCATTGTTCTGTTTAGGGTAAGTTATCATATGCATTTGCAAATGGGAGAATTTCTACAGCTACAAAATCACACAGCTGTAACAAGATAGGAATTTATCTAAAAAATTTCTCTGTGTTAATGTTCATTTCACTTGGAAATGATTTTTAAAGCAGTTATTCGGTGGTAATAAACTCTACACTTTGAACTCTTCTTTCTTAGGGAAGCTGACTATCTGTAGTGGTGGAAAGCATAGTGGAGTTCACATAGCAGGGTGCTCAGATGAAGAAGAAGTTGAAAGTGGTTCTGAGGAAGGAGTGAACAAAGAAGAAGCCACTAAAACTTCCACTGGAAACATTGAAAAGAGCAAGGATATCAAATCAAGTACACTAGAACCAGATCAGGAAGTTCCAAATGTGCTAGTAAGGTGATTAATAAAGTGTAAATTCTAACTTATTTCTGTAATATTGCTAGTATAGAATTTTTTAATGTGTATGTGCTGAATTATATGGTGAGGGAGAAGCTTTTGCCCTAATGCAAATAATCTGGTGCAACACAACTTTGTACAACACCTAAATCTGGACAAATTTAATTGTGAATATTCCATCATATGATAACAATTCCACTAAAGGTTATTGTTGGCATTTGTGAAAGCCACATGCTTCTAGTAAATAGTCATAACCTCACAATGACAGAGCTATTGCAAACAAGTGCAGAGTACAACCGAAAAGCTGTGATTATCGAAAGTTTTTGTGCTGGGTGTTTGGCGACTGAAATAACTTTGTTCTTCAAATACCCAAGGTCAATTGTGTACAACATTGTAGTTAAATATAATGCTTCTCAGAAGTCTGGAGAAGGTTCCTCTAACCTTTTGAGAAAGATTATGTGAGAGAAGGTGTCACGTGGACTCCAATGGTCATGGAAAGGGTTCAGGAGTTGATTTCAGAGGACCCAGGGCAACCTTTAAGGAAATTGGCATCAGCGTTGGGTGTCAATGAGCGAACCGTGTGTCAGATTGCAGAGGAGGATCTACTTTATAAGTTGTACACAGAATAGGTGCAACAGATGCTCTCCAAGGCTGCCAGAGCAAAGTGATTTGCTTGCTGCAACCTGCTATGTTTGTTGAAAAGTTTTGTATTGTTGATGTGAAGATCAATTGGAGGAATGACTGCTGTCTAGCCTACAACCCCGAGGATGTCCCAATTATTACTAGAACAAAATTTCCAGGCAGTGTTCACAATATAGGTGTCATGGCAAGTGAGGTTGACATTACTGCATATCTTTAAGAAAGGGGAAGTTGTCACGAAAGAAATTTATGCAGGTGTTCTGATGAATGTGGTGAAACTATGGCTTCAGGGAGGCGATATGTATTTCGGCAGGATGTACCAGCACATACAAGCCATTTAGTGCAAAAACTGGTTGTGGGATAATGTGGACATGCTCTGGTCTATAAAATTCTGGCTCTAATAGCCCAGATAGAACTGAGAGGGGGTTACATTGAGCAGTTTTACTCTGAACAAGTCACACTACTGACATGCAAAATGATTTTTTGTCTTAATAAAATTTTATGTAAAAAAATGTTGAATTTGTCCGAATTTAAGTGCCACACCTGTTTATAAATAGATATTGTAGTGCGCCCATTTGAAGTAAAACATCTTACATGAAACCATTGAAAAATGGTGAGAAACCACATCAACTTATAGTTGAGATTATTTATTTATTCAAAATAATAATACTAAGCTCATAAGATCTTTTTTTCTGCACTACCAGTATATGTAAAATACAGTAATATTAATAAAAATTGAAATGAAACAAGTTATAAGTAAATCCATTAACAATATAATTGAGTACACTAATCACTAATAAAAATACAAACAATTACAGTGAACAAAATAAGATTACAAAAGTGACTTCATATATAATATAGTAAAATTTGATCAAAGCTGAATGTGTATAATTTGGAAATCTAGCTAAAGCATACAAATATTTCGATCCCAATGCATTCAATACATTTTAATATGTCAATTTATTGTATAAAGCAGAACGTGCTTAACGCAGAAACCAAATGTAAATTTTAAATTTTAATATTTCATTGTATAATGCGGAAAAAACAGCATTATATGTAATGCTGTATCACAGTACACATTTGTTATTCACATCTATATGAGCATGTTGCGTTTAGCATGAAGAATGTAAAGCCCTAACAGTAGCATTAGGGTGGAAATGGGGTGGCTTTTGTTCAGTTCAACAATAGGGTTTACCAGAAAGATCAAAGAGATGTGTTGTGCACCTGCATTATTGTTTTATATTTTCCGCCAGGTGCCCTTTCCAACATCATATTGAACAAAAAGTGTGTGTTGCTAGCATTTAATAAAACGATTAAGGTTATCGAGACAAGTGAGCAAGATAAACTTTATATGTGCAAAATAATGTAGCATTTCAAATGTGGTAAAAAGCTAAAGAATAAAGATCAGATAAGGGAAAAGTGAATGAAAGGGAATGGGTGAATGATAAGAAAGGGGAAGATGAGAAATGAAGAAATTAATAATATAGTGTAGGAATAGTTCGTAAGTGCATGAGTAAAAAACTTACCATTTTCTGGACCCATATTACAGAGTAAGGATCTGAAAGTCACAAAAGAGCTAGTGAATATGGTGTTTAAGGCATCTTCAGGTTGGCTAGACAGCTTCATAGCTTATGTGGGGAAGCTAAGGATGAGTAGAAATGTATAGCGGCAGAATGGAAGACAAAACTTCACATTCTAATTGAAAATGAAAATGTCAATGCCAATGAAGCAGGGTGGTTTAATTGAGCACTGCCTTCAAAATCTCTTGCAATTCAAGGTGAAAAGAGCATCGGCGGGAAAATATGTCCAAGGAAAGACTCCCATACTGCAGGTTGGAAATATGTTAGGTGAAATGATAAAGCCACTGGTTATTGGAAAGGTGGCAAAACCCTGCTGTTTCAAAAACATAGATGTCAGCAAGCTTCCAGTCACATGGTGAACCAATAAAAAGGTGGGGATGGTGAACAGTCTTACGGAAGACTGGCTGAGCTCTTACAATGCCTAAATGAAAACAAAAAATCACCAAGTGCTCCTTTTCCTAGACAGTGTAACATGTCACTCCAAATTCAAGTTTATCAAATGTGAAATTGACTTGGCTCCTGTCCAGTTCAACGAGCATCACTCAACCTATGGACCAGGGGGTTATTTACAGATTTATCCTCATAGGCGATTATTGATGGAGTCTCTCATTCTCAGTGGTGAAGAAGCTGAAGGTGTGTTTGCTCTTGCATAGTCGGTTTCTGCCCTGAAGCAGTGAATTGGATTGGTTTGGCAATAAAAGAAATAAAGCCTGAAACTGTCACCAAATGCTTTGACTAAGCGGGGTTTGGAGATGAAGATTTTGCTCCTTATTCATTGAAGCTGAAGAAAATGCAACAGCAATCTTGGGATTAATTAAAATGCGGAACATTTCATGCAGTCCAGATGACTAAATTTTATGTGATGACCTCCTCTCAACTCATTCCACTTTTACAGATCTAATAGAAATTTGCAATGCAGAAGATGAGGAAACAAATGAAGAAGAAGGGAAACAAATTATAGTAATAATATTCACAAGGAAACAATTGCATACATAAACCACTTTAGGCAATTTACACCACACACAAATTCTCCCAAGTTTTGGAACTATTATATAGTGCAAAAAATTACATAGAAAATACAATTGTAAAGAGAAAACTCAAACAGATCTCCCTCCTTGATATGTGGCAAAAAAGTGAGTGAGATGATGTAAGGCAAATAAACTTATGGATAATAATGCAAGAAAATAAAGTTACAGAAAATTATACTACATACCTACATAATGTTAGGGTTCATTAATGTAATAGTGTAGTGTTCTGTCGTACATTATACAGTAAGTGAAGAACATCTATAGTACAGGAGTATTTGTATGTAAATATATATATTTACAAATTCATATTTATAATTCAGGGTAATTTGTAAAATTTATGTAGACAAGTGTATTTTGTGTAATGTGGAAACTATCAAATTTGGAAAATTATTTTGATCCAATGGGATTCCACTTTGAGCAAGTTGTATATAGTAAAATTATAAACAGACACCTAAGACATATCAAGTTCAGTAGAATAAAAACTAAATTATATTACATGGTACCTAATGATATAAATTGTAAAATATTATAGTAATATGTTGTTTTAATTAGTTTTAAATTGTGAAATGGCTTGACATTCCCAATTCTTTACAAAATAAAGAACTCTAAAGACAAGCAAGAGAAACTGTGAAAGGAAAAGAATGAAAAGTAGTTTGATGTAATAATATTGATAGTAAACAGTGATGATGTAATGCGATAGTATGATGTGAAGTTTACGAAAACAACTTGCCATGTAGCTTGGAGTGGAGGTGTAAAGGATCTAATAAAGTAACATGAGGAAGTGGATCGTTCTTTATTAGTTAAAATGGAGCTAGAATTTGAGATGGAGTGACAAGGCCAAATTGACAAATGTTGCAAATGTAGCTTATGCAAACATGAAAATGTTGAAGCTTCTGGGTGTCAGCACTGAAATCAGTAAACAAAAAAGTTGCAGTAATTGAAGTGAGCAATCAAAAGCATTTGTACAAGGACCTTTTTCAGGGAAAACACAAGGAAATTGTTAAGTACTTTTAATACATGTATTATTTAAAATATTTTCTTGCTTATTCCTACGACATGTGTATTCCAATTTAGGTTTCTATTAAAATGTATCTGGTTTTTTACTGACTCATTAGAGAGGTTTTTACTATTGCCAGTTTTTACTGGAGATACATTTTTTAGTTTTACAGCATTTAACAACAGCAGATTACCCCATTATCATTGTCTGTAACTTTTCTGGATTCAATTTAAGATCAAATTTTTTTTTGTCCATGATAGTAATGAAAGCAGGTCTTTGTTGATTCTTACCAGATTTCTGGTCACTGCCCAGTATAACAATGGATGTAGATTGTCAGTATAAGGGTGGTGTCTACAGTGCTTTATTGAAAAATTGAAATATGTGCATGTGTTCTATTGCAAACTGGATTGTCTGTTTAAGGCATTGAGTTCTGCACACTGGTGGCAGAGGGCAGTGTGTATTCCATTTGTAAAAGTGCACCAATAAATCAGTGGACTATATTATACTGATTAATGATGAAGGTGCAGTTGGGACTAGAGGATGATGGAGCAATGGCAGAATGAATGGCAGGAGAAACTGGAGCAGATGCTGCTTCATCCTCCATAAATCCCTCTACAGCCCTGGGATCAAACCCAGGCTCTTTCAGTGAGAAATATGCGCTCTAACCTGGACCATGGTGCTGCCAAATCTGAAATATTATTTATATAAACTGAGAAAAGGAGTCAGAACACTGAATCTTGTGGAACTTCCATCTTCACATGTTGCCAGGAGGAAGAATTATATCCACAGTTATGCTCTTAGTACAGAGCATTCCTTATATTGCCAGGCCGCATATTGTATATTCTGCACACTGTCTATTACACTGGGGGTTTTCTGTTCTAAAACTCAACTGCTTTCTCTTGAGTGATATTAACCTGCACAATAAAGATTACTAATCTTGTTATAAGTGGTGTTCCATCTGCATTCAGACATTCTTGGCATCTTCAGAGGAAATTTCCATTCACACTCATAAGCTCTTGATGCATAATGTCATAATTTCTGTTCTTATTTTGTCCTTAAGTTCATTTATGATATGGGGATTGTTCCTATTTAAATGACACTGTGCCTCATCTGAGAAAATTATTTAATGTCAAAAATATTTTGTAAAACCCAATTACAGAAATTTACTCATTTTTCGTCATCACGAGGTTTGTAATTCATGAGCTAAGGGTATCAATTTTAAAAGTTTAGTAGCTATATGAACAGAGGTTTTTGAAATACCAATTTACTGTACAACATGTCTTAGAGACTTCTTTGGAGAACATTTGAATGATGCTGTAATTTTGTCAATTTTTGCCCCTTTAGAACATTTCTTTTTTACTTCGTAGGTTTAGCGGTCCTGTTATCCTAAACTTATTAATCAGACATCTAACAGTTTCTCTACCTGGAACTGGAATTGGAATACCAGGAAATTTCTCCTGAAATTGTCTACACCTTGTCTGTATGATTCGGTTTTTACATATGTATCGTATATAAAAATTCTTTGTTCAGGCATGAATTTTTTGCTAGGCATTTCAGTGGACTGATAGAATAATCTAATGTAATTCAAACACAATGCTTATGTCTTGAATAAATTTTCATTTTTGAGGTGCACAATGAACAAACTCTAGCCTTTATAGCTGGAACAGAAGGAAACAACTGACACAGTATAACACAGCCGATAAACATTACCTTGAATGGGTCATTCATTGCTAGTGCTGTACGAGTATATTACGAAAGTCACTGTAATGCAAGCGAACTACGCATATATGAGATCTATGGCCCAGTTATAAATGGAACACATGGTATTAACCTGTAGCTTTGATTAATATAGCAAGGTTAGTTAAAAGATTTGAATATATGTAATTCAGTTTCATTTTGAGCAATTGTAATTTTGTAAGCCAGTTTATTTGTGATGAAAAGCACCCTAGACTTTAGCATATAATGATATAGTAAGTGCATATATCTCATTTTTAGGGAGGGTGGTACAGAACTGATTCAACTGATGGATGAACATTCACAGGATAGCTCTAGAGATTCAGCACAAGGTGGTGTAATGACAGAATTGGCCAGTTTAGTGCAAGGCTCAGATTTTAGGCATAATTCACCACATGAAATTCATGACTGTCGGCCCTTTATTCGAAGCTACCCCACCCACAGGTAAGCAATTGAAATAAAATTTTTTCTGCATATACAAGGAAGCTATTTTATTGTGGCACTGGTCTTCTTTACTTGTATATCATCTATCTTATAGTATTGCAGACATTATTGCTTAATTTTATATTGCATTCATAATTGAAAAATAAAAGTTTATTATCTTTATTTACATCATATTTTCAAAGTAATGGCCATGTTACCCTATTTATGTCTCATGTTTTTTGCAAAATATTAGCAGCAGTATAAACTCCTGCTGAATATAGATCTTAAGAATCTTAATAACTAGTTTTAACATATGTGAATGGCTAAACATTCACAATAGAAAGTGACAGAGAATTTAATTCTCTTGGTTTTCATGGCAACAAACTTATCAACGAGCCTTTTATGTAAAGTCTGGTATCTGCAGGATAAAATAGCCTTGTACTATGCTTTCAACTTTAAATAGCACTACTTTTTTTAAATTATTACAGAGTGTAACAATGTGGGCCATGGTTTTTTTTTTTTTGACATCAGATACTATTGTTTTGTTATCTTCATCTTAACTAGAAATAAATGTCATGCATGCTATTATAATAATAAAATTTCATTCAATTTTTCAAAATATTTCTTAAGGGCCTTTTGAATGTTACAAAATAACATTGTAAATTTATTCTTGAAAGTTACTTCTGAACAGCACTTTTGGTTGGGGAGAATTGTCATGATATTACTTAAGTGTGTAAATGAATTCCTGGACAATTGGTCACCAGTAAACAAGACATACAGAAACACAATAAAATCATTAAATGATAAAGATGTAATTTATGCAAAAAGTGACATTAGATAAGGAAGGTTAGACTACAATGATACAAGAGTTGCTAAATAAGAAAGAATATGTACATGTCCATTCAGACCCATTAAAGGGATGTATTAATTCAGTCAATGAGGCTCTAAAAATGTGCAGTTATCCCAGAAGAAATAAAATACAAAATAAAACTGCACAACCCAATGATTGCGAAAATATACCTAAAATTCACAGGACTGGTGATGGTATACGAGCCATTGTTAACAATATCGGCACACCTTCATACTATTTAGCAAAATGGCTGGCTAATAGATTCAGGATACTACCAAAATTTCAATGCAGCGACATAAACCATTTCAGCTAATAGAAAAAATTAAGAATATAAAATTACAACCTTCTGTCACATTAATATCTTTTGACGTAGAATCGCTGTTTCCAAGCACACCTTAAGATACACTTCTAATTTGTCTGACTTAAAACAGTGAAATTAATGATGCACACATAAAGAAACACATAAAACTCACTAAAATTTGCATACCAATCCTATTTTTTATTCAAGGGCAAATTCTATAAACAAGACTCGGGACTTAACTATGGGCAGCCCCTTATCTCCATTTATAGTTAACCTCTTTATAAGCAGATTTGAAAGACACATCAAGTCAGCATTCTCATACATTAGTTAAATATGATGTACTTTTGTAACAGCGATGTTTAATACTAAGAATTTAAAATGTTTGATTTGAATTTGTAACACTTACATAATTAATATTTAAAAAAGGAAGACTTAAGTTTCTTATTTAAGTATTAGTGATGTAAGTAGTACAAATTCGACTCAATCATTTGTTCTTAGTCACATACAATTTAAAATCTAGTACAGATATGGTGATATATTTACCATAGTTAAGAAAAACACATTGATGACACCATAAAACATATGAATGTACAAGATGAAAGAATATTCACATACAAAATAGAAACAGGCAACATTTGCCATTCCTGGACATTAAAATAATGAAACATTAAGGAAACCTGGAATTTGGAATCTACAGAAAAGAATGCAGAATCACATCAAAGCGAGAGGTTTTAACCCCACATAAACATGCAGTGATCAACAGCTTAACATGCAGGCTAGTTAACCTACAAATTAGCAAGCAAGAATACTCTAAAGACACACAAATAGAAAGAACAGCCATTAAAAATGGATTTAGAAAAGACCTAGTTCACAAAATAGTACAGAAATAACACTTTCAGTAGGAAAAGAGAAGATAATTTTAAAAAATTCATATATCATCCATGGGCTACATAAAAATTTCAAAATATTCTTAAAGATTTTAATATCAGGTTGGCACCTATAAATAGATTTAATATTAAAAATTTCTCTGAATGGCAATATTATTGATAGTAATCCACTGGAGAAAAAAGCAGTTATTTACCAAATAAATTTTGCAGAATGCGAAAAAGTATATGTTGAAAAAAAAGAGAAACATAGGCACACTTATAAAAGAATACTTCAGGAACATAAAATACAAACAAATGGAGAAATCAGCAGTAGCATCTCATTTCTGGACAGAAAACCACAAGATAGTAAATAAAGGAAAATTAATGAAATCAGCGCAGGGCATATAGAGCTAGCAGCATGGACAAAAATATATATTTACAAATACAGATTAATAAACTTCGACACTTATAATTCATCACACCTCCACCAGAGCAGAATATACATTGCCAAGGCATAATGAATTATGAAGTAGTCGACAGACAACTAAGTATACAGACGAAGACCTGTGAAACTTGTGCAACATTTAAACAAGTAAGTGGAGCAAATAAGAGTATGTAGTTAAACTCAATCACACAATTATGTTAATTATATGATTAGCATTAGCATTTCAACATTAAGCAATATTTACAGGAAATTAAATGAACATTTTGGAGATAGCACAAACTGGCAATCAAGAGAAGCTACCCCTAGAAATGTAATTGGAAACCTAATGCAGCTAGATGATACAAATTTGTTTGTTAACTTCTTTTCATTTTGCCAATAATGTGTACAATATTTTGAATCACTTTGTCTATAAGTTTTACCTATAGATAAACGCTACATGGATTGATATCTAGGAAATCTAGAAGGTCACAAACTGAATTACTATTCAATTTTCAAAGAAAATAAATCATAGTCGTGGAAAGATTACACTGAAATATTTTTATGAGTATATTGTATTAAAGACTCATTAATTTTGTGCACATTATTACACACTAAACTCCTATTAAAGTCATGAAGAGAAATATGGAAAATTGCTGCAGAATTTTGGCACTCTGTTATGGCTGTTAATGAACCCACTGCTATAAAACCAAGCCTTGTCATTATAGATAATTAACAAGGAATTAGTCACTACATGGGTTGGTGTCACGTTATACACCATGACCCAGTGTTTGCCCGGAGGCGACATTGTTTAATCTTCCTGGGTTTTAAGCAGGAGATTATGCATATATCTTTTACTTTTGTCGTTACATTTCGCTAAGCTTACACTCTTTTTAGTTGTATTGACTGATCTTGCTCAAGGAGGAATTAAGTAAGAATTCCTTGCTCAATAAGGAATTAACTAACTAAAATTGTTAATTGGAACATTGCACAGTGAAGCTAATCACATATTAAGATCATTGTGTGGTTGAGTCAAACTAACACTCTTTTGCTCCACTTACTAACTTACTTACTAACTTTTGCTTCACACAATGATCTTAATAAAGGAATTAACTATTTAATTATGAATAGATTGTTGAAACCACCAAAAAAGTTAATTATTTCCATGTCCAGGAATTAGTTTAGAAACTACATGAATTTATAGGACTTCAGTTTAATAATTTTTGTGGCCTTAGAACAGAAAAGCAATGTAAGTGCTTCATGTAGATCACCAACCAAAAACTGGTTTATATTTTGTTAAACTCTTCAATACAGCATTTTCATACTGGAGAGGAAAATGAAGTACCATCGATGAAAGAAATCAATAGACTAATCATATTGAAATGAATCCAAAGCTGGTAGGTATATTTTATAAAGTTTCCTAAATGCTACTCCAGTTCCAATGAATGGATACAATTATTCATCTCTATAATGAACTTGGACTAAAATTAGGCACTTTTGATAAACCTGTACAAAATTCAGTACCTGCCTGATTGCTTCATTAACACATGCAATAGCTGGATGCTTCATGAATTTTGGAACCTGGCAGCATGTCTTCTCATGTTCAAAATTTGGTAATTGATTGTTATTACTAGTTTACCTTGCAAATACTACTGCATCTCCCAGCATTTGTACTTGTTTCTAGCACCAGGTATGCAGCCTGCCTTGTTTCATCTGATGTACAGTTCGCTACCTTGTATCTTCAGAAAATTATTTCCTTGAATATTTCATATATATGCAACTAACAAAATATGAACTTATTCAAAAACAGCTTATGTGCTCCATGTTGAAGCATCTTGCTTTTGTGATTTATATATATAATATTAAAAACTTTTAAAATTAACATGAAACTGCAATAGTTTTACCAAGCATGAATGATATTTACAGAGAATTGATTTTATGAGAATTGAAGCGTGGTATTGGGAATATGATGTGGCAATATCTCATCTGAATGGCAATACTCTTAAGAGTACAAGACTAAACATCATGTCATTTGACAAGCACTAAACACTTTGGTTGTTCATATATGATGGGTTCTGAAACTGTTCTTAAAAGCAATAGAGAAGTGGCATAGTTTTGTATGATACTAAAAACAGTCCCTTTTGGATACACCTTTTTGTAAACAAACAAAATATTTTAACAATGTTGCACTACTTTCACCTTAACCACTGCACACCGTATTTCATATTTCTCAATCAACTGCTGACTGCATTATTGATCTGTTGGCAGAGAGCTGATGGATGAGATGCTTAGTGGTGAAGAAGGAAGCTATTCATCTCGAATGAGCAACAAATCAGAAAAGAACATGGCAGATTTTGATGGGGAAGAATCAGGATGTGATGATGAGCTAGTGCAGCTGGCTGCCCAGGTATGTAATTCTATTGAACAGCTGCATTATATATAGAAATTGCTTCATGATTAAACTGAACAATTGTAAACTTATGCTAAAACTATAATGATTTTGTAACAGATAATATCACATTTTCTGTTATATAAAAATATTTTTACTATAGCTGTTCTACACTTTAAAATATATTGCCATGGGTGGCCAAGGTCATTAAGGTACAGACTCGTGAGCGGGAAGTCTGGGGTTCGAATCCTGCCAGGACCTTTCTCCCTGACTGAGGTTTTTTCCAGGTTTTCCTCAGTCCTCATAAATGGTAAATGCCGGGGAGGTACCCTAAACTTAGACCTGGAATGTTTCCTTCCTTAAATATTATGTTTCCTTTCCCAATATATTATTTCATTTCATGTGTCACCAGTGTCCACTGCCTGTGGTGCCCCAGTAGTTAAAATGGGCGTTAAACACTATTAAAAAAAATACTTTAAAATATTTTTACAAAATTAGCACACAAATGGTAATTATCCTTCCAAGAAATTGTTTCAAACATGAATTAGCTGAAGAAAATATTCATGTTATCTCTATTCTGGCAGAATTTACACTTTCAAGAATCAACAGTTGGAAGAAAAAATGTCGGCATAGGCGCATAAAACATTATGGACTACAAAAAACACATTTCTCTCACTTTTGTACGTGCTAAGCATGCAATAAAGCATGCATTCACAATATTAATTAAACCAGGAATCTAACACAGTGAAACATGCATTAATAATCTCTTTGAGTCAAAGTATTTAGACACACTCTTTTTGGTTTCAAGTACTTGTAAACTGATTAAGATAATGAATTAAATTATGGATAATTATGGTGCTCGTAACTAACTTAAGCTAATATCTAAACCTAGCTTAACTTAACAAAATATTTGTTTTACAAGAATTATCTTGAAGCTTAAATTTATGTTAAGTTTCAGTTAACAGTTGATCATAGCATTCGACATAGTGATACTATTATACCTCACCTTGGATTGCTTAAGCAAGTTCATTCTATTGTCGCCAGAGAACATAAGTCAGTCTCTAGTTGATGGTGACAGTAAGTGTTCTTGAAACATGTTTTGGATTTTAAACAAGTAGTGAGGTATAACAGTGTTACTATGCCATATGCTGTGACCAAATGATATACTATGACAGCTTCACTGTTGATAACTTCTGTTTAATTCTTTGTTATTAAGTTAACAAGTTGCATTCACTGTAGAACCCACTATGCTAGCAGGTAAATCCTTTTAATAGGGGTGGCACTATTTTATTTATTTTTAAATTAATGTAACATAATCTGGCAGCATAAGTAATACCAACTTGTAAGCTTTACTTCCATGCATTGGCACATATGAGTAGCACTTGGGAAAATGTGCACTTTTCATATAAAAACTAGCTAAAATATGGTTCAGTGTATATCATGTTCCTGTCATTTTACATTTACATCACACACTTGAATCATCTCAGCAACCAAAATATGTCATTTTGGAGGTTAGTATTCACATAAAAATATGGCCTCCAGGTTTGGGTATTGTGTAACCGGATGAAGAACTCATACTGATAGTCTGGCCTATTTTTTTATTCATGTATGCATTTACACTTTAAAAAGTAAACTAAACTATCAAAGAAAAGCATGAATCACTCATTTCAAATAGCCCACTGTCATTCACTATTGCTACAGATGCATCTGAGCTACTGAGTACAATGCTAACTTGAGACATGTGCATGTGGTGATTGATGGATGTGAATGTAAAGCACTACCAGATTAGGGTGTTGTGAATGCCAGCTGAAATTTTTCAAGAATTTAGTATAAGAAAATTGTCCTTGAAAACAAGGCAAATACCAATAGTTTGTAGCCTCTTCACTGCAAAGTACTTACCAGTGATGTGGCATGGTTATTGTAATTGCTGGGCAAAATACTTTCTGAAAGGGGCCGAGCCTACCAAATATTAGACTCATATATGCTAATTTTTATTGACAAATTAAAGTATTTTGTTATTTAAATTAGTGTGCTGTTTGTGACATAGATAGCATTCATCAACAATTTGACGAAGGCTCAATTTGCTTTATGCAAACATAGTAGTGATTTTTCAAGTCCCTAAAGGGGGGGGGGGGGGTGAAGGGTGTCTTTCATGGATATGAACTTATACTTTTGGAACTATTAATAGTGAAGTAGTAAAGTAATATTGACATAAAGTTGGTTTGGTGGCACTTGGTTTTTTTAATTGAACATTAAACATGTTCCTGTCATCAGCAGAAGACCAATTGGTAGAAGATGCTCAATCCATGGTCAGAGAAATTGATCAAATATATCCAGTGATGGTACAAGGGCCATCCAGAAAGTAAGTCCCAATCGCGCCTGGAGATGGAACCACTTGGGATAGGAATGCGCATGCGCAGGAGTAGAGAGGAAGTATGTGGGAATAATGCAGTAAAGTTTCAGCCTTGTGACGGCCGTGGTTACCGCGCTGGGCTAGGAGAAAATGGCTGCTCTGATATTGTCTCCTGCCAACTGCGAGGTTCGTGCAGTCATCCAAGGTTTGCTCGCTCAAAAGCAAAGTCCAGCAGAGATCCATCGCCAATTGTGTCAAGTGTATGGACACGACATTATGGTAAGACGATGGTGCCTGCAGTTCACTGAAGGACGAACCAATATTCACGACGACGACCGTAGTGGCCGACCGTCCCTGGTGATGGCAGAAGTGTTGGAAAGTGTGCGGCAAGCAATTGAGCAGAACCGGCGCTTCACAATTTCAGAACTCTCGTCAATTCCCCAAATGTCTCGCTCCCTTGTGCACGAAATTGTCTCCCGGAAGCTTACACAATTGGCGATGGATCTCTGCTGGACTTTGCTTTTGAGCGAGCAAACCTCGGATGACTGCACGAACTTCGCAGTTGGCGGGAGACAATAAGAGAGCACCTATTTTCTCCTAGTACAGCGCGGTAACCACAGCCATCACAAGGCTGAAATTTTACTGCATTATTACCACATACTTCCTCTCTATTCCTGCGCATGCGCATTCCTATCCGACTAGCGGTGCCATCTCTAGGCGCGATTGGGACTTACTTTCTGGATGCCGTAATATTTCAAAGTTCATAATGCTGTTTTTATTTGTAAATTTTTTTACATGTCTTTTTAATTATAAAGTAATATTATATTAAGCAACTGTAGCTCCAGGATATGTCCTATATCATGTGAAATGATGAAAAGGATGAATAAATAAATTAATTTGCTTCATAATTCCAAAAGTTTGTAAGTGTGTTTCAATAATTTTTTTTTTAATCAATTTTATGATTTTCTGACCAATAGAGGTTGCCACTGCCAATTTCTGTATATATTCATAACAGACATTTCTGAAATGTTTTTAGTCTAGGTTTCCAAATTTCTTTTTGTTTTTCTGATATATACCAGGTTACAGTATTTGCAATTGATTTGGTAGATACCAAATGAGACACGGATTTTCAGAAAATACCTCATAACAGACAAATCATAAAAGCCTTGAATAACAAACAGATAATTTATACCAAAGCAGATAAAGGGAATAAAATTATATTATATGAAGATGTAATGTAATCCCTTCTAAAAAATAAGAAATATCCTAAAATTAAAGAAGATCCATCAAAAGAGGGCATCAGGGAAGTCAATGTCACATTAAAAAGAGTAAAAGCATTAACAAATAAAAAAAGACAATAAGTATGAGATTGATTATAAACAATTGGCTCACCAACCTACAAGATAGCAAAATGGTTTTCCCAGGAATTCCGTTCTTTAACAAAATTTACAAGATTAAGAATATAATACAAATGAAAAATAATTTGGAAGCTCTATATTGGGAAGCTAGAGAAAAAACGATAAATATCAGCATCCCAATGGCCGCTAGCAACCAGCCATCCAACCGACCAAGAATATAAAGCTTTTTAATTTTATTGAAAAAGCTAAGAATCTTTTGATGTGTCTGCATTATTCCCCAGCATTCTTAGAAAAAGAATATATAAATTTTAAAAAAATTGGCTTATATCCATACATACATCTGCTGAAGCAGTAGATGAGTTTATCAGTTTGACAGAACTATGCATCAACCAGGATTATTTCAGTTTTAATGGTAAATTTTACCAACAAAGTTCCGGATTGGTTATGGATAACCCTCATTCACTTCTTGGCAAATTTGTTTGATCTTGAAATTTGCCTAGCTGACACTTTTCCTCTAATTTTTAAGACTAGGCACAGATATATGGATGATATTGTTGCTATTATACTTAAACATCTGGTTAACAATGTCTTAAAATTATTAAATTTACAAAAAAGATCAATGCGATTTACATTAGAAATTGAAAAGAATGGTGGATCCCTTTTTTGGATTTGGTTATAAAAGACAACAGTTTGGCCTTTGGAATATATAGGAAACCTTTCCACAGTGGTAATTACATTAAAAATAATAACTTTAATCCCAAAACAACTAGCATGTCATTTTAAATAGCCTTGCATACAGATTGGTGAATATTCCATCACTACGAAAGAAAATACGAAGAAGAATAACAGTACATCCACAAAGCATTATCTAATCCATAAAAAATTAATAGAAAAATGACTAAAAAGTTTAAAAGAAAGAAAGATATCAAAGACACATTGCTATTGCAAATAAAAAAAGGTATGCATTTCAAAAAATTTACTTACTATCCTAGCATGTATCATCAAATTTAAAAATGTTTAAAGAAAAAAAAATATTGTTGGCTCCTCAAAATATTCACAGTATTAAAAATGTATTATAATCTTCTTGCAAAAATGATATATCTTAGGACAAGAAGTCTGGTATCTTCAAGACACCATCGGATATATTCAATAAATTTCTCCAACTGCCTACAGAGTAGGCTTCTACCAATTGGCCTTCTACTGCTGATGGGAGCTAATGTGCCTGAAACATATCAAATTTAAAAAGCAAATAAGTGAAGTAAGTGTCCCTAAACCAACTGTATATTCATGTTGTCTTTCATGCAGTTTAGGCTAGCCTTGGTTTCAGCTGAATTGATAAAATCTGCCTTCTTTTGGGATTTTGTAGAGGCTGAAGTCCAACAGAAGAACTGGTTGCAGACGATATCATTTTTTTTTAAATAATGTTTCACTAACTTTGCAATCTTTTATTGGAAACCACTCAAATTTAATTAATTTTATTCCAGTTAACTTAAGTATTTTTCAAAGGCTGTTGCCTTCATCATCAGCATGGTTCCACTTACAGCATCCCAGCGTGATATTAAAATGCTGATCTGTTACTGTTGTTTGAAAGTTCAAAATTAACTAAATTTTCTTTAAGTAAAAAATGTACTTACGAAACTGTAGACAATGGAGTGGTAATATATCCTACATTAATGTGTTCAAGTTGTTAACACTAACTCCACTTACTTTTTTAAAACTTTGGAATAGTTTCAGGAGAGGTTCCTCCCATCATCGGCTGCTGTTGACTGAATGCCGTTGTTCAAAACGGGGGATGGACACCCATTCGCTCCAATGGTGATATCTTGTGGTTCTAGTAGAAACTTGTTGAGTTCATCCAGGGGCAGAAAATAAAATTCATTAAGTTCTTCTTATTTTTTAAAATGAAAATTCTCTCCCATGTGAATAGTTCTATTGGGTTGTGAAGTTGTGTCAGTAGTTTAATTTCTGGTTTTATTTCATGATTTTTGTTCCAAAAATGAGCTGCTATTGCTGATTTGTCTATCTGTTTCAATCTAACGTTCCTAAAGTGTTCTTTTCCTCGAATTTCTAAATTTCTTTTCGTTTTTCTGAAGTAGCTCTGCTCACAATCTGCACATTTAATCTCATATATTCCTGATTTTTGCTCTGTAGGGATGGTATCTTTCATTGTGCTAGGTACTAAATTTTTTATATTATATTTGTTCTTTGGGGCTAACATAATTCCATGTTCTTTGAATATCTTCTTAAATTTGTTGTGATAAGTTGAGTGGTATGTGAAACTTTTGAATTTATATCTTTCTTTGGTGTTCTTAAGTGTGGAAACTTCCTTAATGTCTTTTAGCTTTATTGATGATTTTTGTTACTGAGTTTGTGTTGATACCGTTGTTTATAGCCGTGTTCATTTTGTGTTGGTGTTCCATTTTGTACTCAGTTTCAGTCAATGGGATGTTGATTAGTCTGGGTGCTAAACTGTGAAACGCTGCATATTTATGTGGGATGGGGTTATAACTATAATTTTTATGTAATTTTCTGTGTGTGTGTGTTTCCTGTGAATTCCAAAGCTAAGACTGTTTGCATTTCTTATTATTTTTAAATCTAGGAATGGGAGACATCCATTTCTCTCCACTTCTATGGTAAACTGTATAGATTTGTGTTGTAAGTTAAGGAGTTTCAATGCATCTATAGAATGTTTTTTTGGTATTATTGCAAATATGTCGTCCACATATCTATGCCATGTCTTGAAGATCAACGGGAACACTTCGGTGATATGTACTTCGAAGGAACTCATTAAAAGATCTGCCAGAAACCGAGACAAAGGGTTTCCCATAGCTAGGCCGGAAACTTGTTGGTAATATTTTTTATTGAAACTGAAGAAGTTTTGTTGGATGCAAATATCGGTTAGTTTTCAGCAAATATTCCCATTTTCCTTCTTTTCTAAGCCATTATCAACTCCAGTGGAACAGCATGATTCTTATTAGGATTACAGAAAAAGAGGTTGTAAAAATTCCAAGTTGAATGTTTTCAAATGTTGACAAGAACTTCACCTCTAGGGTTTTTAAATTAGGACACATTTAAAAAAATTTCATTCCCATCTTCAGCTGTTGATTGACTAGTTGGTAAGTTTTGGGCTGTCGGTGTGGTTTTAGCTGTATCTGAGTTGCTTCTTTGTTCACATCTCTTGGCTGGAATAGGAATTATCTGAATTCGTCCAGAGATGAATGTCAAAATTTGTTAATTTATCTCAGATTTTTTAGAATGAAAGTTTTTTCCCCATGTAAGTGGGTCTATTGGAGTATGTATTTCTTTTAACAAAATTGCTTCTTGCTTAATTTCACGGTTGTGTTTCCAAAAATGAATGGCTATTGTTTTAGTTGAACATTTCTAAAATTTACTTTCTCCCTGCTTTTCAAATTTCTCTTAGCTTTGCCAATGTACTTTAAATTATAATCTAAGCATTTTATTGCATCTATGTCTGATTTTTCTCTGATGGTATCCTGTCTTTTACGAAGAACTAAATAAATTTTTTATATTGTATTTATTTTGTGGTGTTAATTTAATCCATTTTCTTTAAAGCTCTTCCCAAACTTGTGATACTACAATGGGTGGCCGAGGTCATTAAGGGGCAGACTGGTGAGCAGGATGTCTGGAGTTTAATTCCCATCAGGCCAGGCCTCCCTGACTGTGATTTTTTCCATAAATGGCAAATCCTCATAAAGGCGAAAGCAGGGGATGTACCGTAAACTTAGGCCCGAAACTTTTCCTTCCTTTAAAAGAATAATAACCCTTTCCCAGTTTATCATTTCATCTCATGTATCACTAGTGTCCACTGCCTGTGATGCCTCAGCAGTTAAAATGAGTGTTAAACACCAATTAAAAAAATGTGATAATATTCTGTATGATATATGAATCTGCTATATTTGTAATTTTCTTTGATATTTTTAATCTTTCTAACTATTGCATTAATTCTGTATCCATTAATTACTATTATATTAAACAAAGTTCAGTGAAATGTAAGAATTTATTTCAATAGTTATAGATGGAAAGGACTGGAGGATTGAGCATATATGCAAACAGATTTAAGGATGAGCTTAAGGATGAGTTTAAGTAATGATAGTTTCTTTTACTGTTGCATTTAATTTAATTCAATTATTTATAATATTGATAGTCGCAATGCCATAATTTTGAGCATGAAATAATGATATTGAAAACCATTTTCATATATATTTTGCTTAAATTGGATTTTCATTAATTTCATCACCATTGTATCAGCATATCCCCATACAAAAAGCATGCCTTGCCACTGAATAAGGGCTAAGAAAAAATATTTTAAGGCTTATCTTAATTTACAGTAACTTTTGAAAATTATTTCTAATCCTTCCACAAAAACTTACTATTGAATCTTTTGAGGCACTGCTGGGTCGATGACATTTATTTTTTGATAGACATTGTCATGGAGTTCTAATAAGTGAGGATTAAAAATATATACTCTTGTCGTTTAATGTTCTAGGGAAAACAATGAGAAGGTGTTAAAATTCAGCAACTTAAGTGGTAGTATTATAGAGCTTATTATTCTGCCATTAAATACCCAATTTCGACATGTATATTAAAAAAAAGATAAAACTTAATCTTTTCATATTCATGGCATTATCTCTCTGGAATGAAATATTTGGTTTATTTTATGAACACTCTTTTAACATCTTAAGTCATCAGCATCCCATTCAATTCAGAGCATGAAACAGCCGATAAATTTTGCTCAAAGGCCTCTCTCTTTTTTTTGTTTGTTTGTTTCTTTTACTTACCATAAATCTACTGCACAGGACCTATGACTTTACTTCCCTTCTGAAGGAAGCCATACTTAGGATTTTTAGAGTAAAATAAAATTCATCAACCTTGTCCAGGATTGAACATGTGATCTTGGGTCTATGAGGCAAGTGAGGTTACCATTAAACCACCAGGACCAACAAAGTATTTGAATAATGCTTTGCTGTTGACAATGGAGTGGCAATATAACCTTAACTTAGGTATGCATTTTTTACACTAAACTCCACTCACTTAAACAAAAGTAAGACGCATTTCGGGAGAATCTCTCCCATCTTCAGTTGCTCATTGAACCGCAGTTACTCGAAACGATGGCTGGACAACCGGAAGTTCCTGTGGTGGCCTTTGTTGGTTGAAGTAGGAAGTTGCTGAGTTATCCATAGGAGGAAATTCGAAATTCATTGGGTTTTCTCTATTTTTTAATGTGAAAATTTTTTCCCAAGTGGATAACTCCAATGGGTTGTGAAGATGTTTAATTTCCTGGACAGTTTAATTCCCAGTTTTATTTCATGGTTTTTGGTGCAAAAGTGAGCTGCTACTGCTGATTTATCCAACTGTTTAAACCGAATATTCCTAAAATGTTCTTTCCTCTGAATCTCCAAATTTCTTTTTGTTTTGCCTATACAAGTTCACAACTCTGTTCACAATCTGCACATTTTATTTCGTAAATTCCTGATTTCTGTTCTGTTGGTATGGAGTCTTTTACTGTGCAACCTAATAAATTCTTGATGTATCTGTTCTTTGGGGCTAACATTATCCCATGTTCTTTAAAGATTTTCTTGAACTTGTTGTAGTAAATTGGATGGTAGGTGAAACTTTTGAATTAAATTGCTGAAACATCTTCACAACCCTTTGGAGTTATCCACTTGGGAAAAAATTTTCACATTAAAAAATAGAGAAAACCTAATGAATTTTGAGGTTCCTCCTATGGATGAACTCAGCAATTTCCTATTTCAACCAACAGAGGCCACCACAGGAACATCAGGTTGTCCAGCCATCATTTCGAGTAATGGAGGTTCAGTGAACATCTGAAGATGGGAGAGATTCTCCCGAAATGCATCTTACTTTTGTGTAAGTGAGTGGAGTTTAGTGTAAAAAATGAATACCTAAGATTACGTTAGAAGGATTTGAAGATTGACTGCAGTCCAGTATCAGCTTTTTATGAATTTACATTTCTATTGCAATTAAACTAAGCTTCAGAATAACTAATTGGGGATCAGTTTTATCATGCAAGTGTCTTAAAAACGATTATAATATAAACTTTGCTAGTGAGATGATTTCTTAATAATTAATGCATTGTTATTTTAAAGAGTTTTAGTTATAAAATCTCAATTGCATTATGGGCTGCAGTTTTTTAAACACTCGTAAGATATACTAACACCAGGCAAGCTTATTCCAGCAATGCAAATTAACCCAACAAAATACATTAACATAGAATCCATACCAACCTTGTAACATGTGGGATAAACAAAGATGTTGATTTACCATAAGCTGTAGGTTTTTGCCTAGCCACTATCAATGAAAGTTGTGCAGACAATAAATGGCCATTAATCAACACAAATGATTCTGTGATAAATAACAATAAAGACTAGAGGATTTTCCCATGAGTGCAAACCACTTTGATGAAGAACCAGCAATGATTAAAATAGCTTTACAAATGTCTTATATAAACAACATATTAAATAGAGAATAGTAATACTTTAAGTTTAAAAAACTGCAATAGATGCTTTTGGTATCTACAAATACAAAACAACAAAAATTACAAATGAAATAAAGAGTCTGATAAAAGCCAAACCAACCAGAAACAAATCATTAGTATTACAATTAATTTTGACTCATGTTGGCAATTGTAGGGAAGAAAAGACAATAAAACAGAAACCAAATAGAAATCTATAAACAAATATGCACTATCAAAAATTACTTTAAAACAGAACATTAAGATACAGAAGAATATCATATAACAAATAAACAATACACATAAGTTTATAAGCAGATTGGCACCAAAAAAACAAAGAAAGAGAAGAGAAGAAAATATACACCAGGACCATTAAATAACAAATAGAAAAATCTCTAATGTCATTTCATTTTTGGACAGAAAACCATGATATGGAGAAAGAAGTGAAATTATTAAATTCAGCATAAGGATACACAAAGCTAAAAACTACATGCATAAATTTCAAGGATGGGTTAATGAGCTTTAATACTATTGTGTATGAAAACATTATTTTCAAGTGCACCAGGGCAGAATGAGCATCCCCAAGCAAACCCTAACAATCTTCCAGTAGTGAATAGGCAACTGAGGATGCAGATGACAGTCTGCAAAACATGTACTACATATATTCAAGTAAGAGAAGTCAAAAGAGTGTTTGGATTCAATTCAGTCATACAAAAATTATTATAATATAATAAAATAAAATGTGTACTTGTCAAGGAAAGCAGATGTTGCACTCTATAGAATGGAAGCAGGACCAATTATTTTTAATGTCTTAGGAAATAAAATATAAATTTACAGACAAATGTATGATCTACAGTAACAAGAATGCAATATTAAAATGAGACCATCTTGAAAAATGTTTTAAATTAAATAATAAAATGGTGCTATGATTATATTGGGAAGTAAGAGCAATGATATTTATCAATTTCCCAATGCATTGGACAACATTTTGCACATCATGTTTAAGACATTTTTGTATTGTATGTCTCTTCTATAAGCACATGATAAACTTTCTTAGGTTTTTTTATCTGACAATGTTCCTTGTTCATCTGAATCTGTTTACATAAGTATGAATGGTAATATTTATTTTGTACAGGTTCCCCTAGACATTTTCTTTGAAATTTTCTTTGGACCTCTTGCCAAATTTGATTTTAGATAGCTGTTGTAAATAAACACAACACTGTTCTGCAGGATAAACAGCCATAGCTCGTAACTTAGAAGCTCATGTCTGGTAAACCGAGATACATAATGCAAATGCATGATAGGGCAG
Organism: Metallyticus violacea; assembly: GCA_030762175.1. Taxonomy (NCBI): domain Eukaryota; kingdom Metazoa; phylum Arthropoda; class Insecta; order Mantodea; family Metallyticidae; genus Metallyticus; species Metallyticus violacea. The sequence continues at coordinate 45,327,279 of CM060830.1, forward strand.
GAACTATATATATATATATATACTCATGACTGGAGTTTGATTTATATATATCAAAATAGCTTTCCTTGTTTATCATTTCATCTCATATTGCCTATGCCTCAGTAGTAAAAGTGCTAAATACGATTTTAAAAAAAACCTCATGGCCAATGCAACTGCAATAAAGAGAATTGACAAATTTATGCAAACTCTTTCAAAATTAAATATGAAGGTTCAATAATTGATGAAAAAATGCTTTCAAATTCTATAATAAATATGTAGGAGATCTAAAATGTGATAGGTGTTATTCATTGGTAAATGTGCTATTTCCGGGCTCTGAAGTTTTACTAATAAAGTGCAAATATGTTAAGGCATATTACACTTACAGTGAAGAACTTTTTCCTGAAATCATCTCAGTAGCAGTAATTATACAAATTGATCATTTATGAATTATTTTTCTACTGAGAGTTTAAGATAACTTACAAATTGCCAGTATACCTGTTAACTCTTCAAGAGATTGTCCAGTATTGCTACCTTGCTCCCTACATGCAGGTTACAAAACAAAAAGCAAAATCATTGCCAAGCAATTCATCCTGCAGCTGAAAATACTGTAAAATATTATTCTCTATTACATTTGTTTTAATTCTTTTAATAGGCCCATCTGTCTCCACATTCTCTGCCACAACATTTAAGTAATATGGCATTCCATTCGAGGTTTCATGCTCCAAAGTTACCTGGCAGGCCAGGAATACATGAAGCAACTCGAATCTGCTCCCAGTTTAAGATGGAGAATGTCTGCAAACCAGGAAGTACTTTGCTATGGGATTTACTTCAAGATGACAAAATAGTAAGTTAAGATATAAAAGCAGTTGTTGTGTTCTTGAAATTAACACCTGTTACTTAGATGAATAATATGAAAATTAAAATAAAACTATTAAATATATTCATATAACTTATATTTGACTGTTGAGGGTTTATTTATGTTTACGCACACAAGATGGAGTAGCATATGCTGGGAATAAATAAATTAAATAAAATATTTGCACTTAACATTTGAGTTTTTGGATGTGCCACATATATTCCCCAGCCAGGGAAAGATTCACAAGAATTTACTTCAATTCTCAATGTGTAATCCCTAATATAGATGGCTCAGGGAAGTGTTAACGTTTCCCAAATAGCAGTGACATCTATCAAGTGAGAAAATATTCATTTATGCCTGCAGCATTGCCTCTAGCATGATTTTTTTCAAATTGTGTGCTGACAGTAACATTCCATGTTAATCATAATTATTTTTGTATTGCTTACAGAAATGAAATTACATTATAACAGTTTCATTACTGCAAACAGCCTATTAACATATTTATTTTGCAGATTGAAAAAGCGCAATACACACTTATGCCCAAAGAATGAAAAATACAATGAAGATAACATAGCTACTGAAAAATTAAAAGCTGCATTTTCAATGCGTGTAATATATATTGTAGTAAGGTGAAGGATGGCTTACTATTTAAAATACAACACCAGTACGTGTAATTTCAAAACAAATATTTTATTTGAGCTTATTTTAAAAAAAATTTTAATGGCTTAAACGTCTTGCAAAATGCCAAGTTTTTTTAAATGATAAATGGGATTAATAAAATGATGGCCCAAATGCTTCCGGTGTCTGTGGTGCCTAAAGTTGCCTAGCATTCACCTTTTTAGGTAAGGGAAAACTCAAAAGAAAAAATCTTACTCGGGCTAATATAACAAATTATTTTTAAGGAATTCACTCAAATTTAACTAGTTTTGATATCATTGTATGATTCAGTTGAACTACACATTCTTAATGCTTCACTTACTTGTCATAATGTATGGAACCGGTTCGAGAACATTTAGTTCTCATCTTCAGAGAGGCTAAAGTCCAACTGTTGAATCATTTGTTGAGCTGTGGGAATGTGTGTTCTGCTCTGGTGGCAGTGTGATAAACTTGTAGTTTATGTTTTCATGTGCAGCAATATTAAAGTTCATTAGACTGTCTTTATATTTGTAGATGTAGATTTTTTCCCAGGTTCCAGGTTGCTAGTTCCGTAGGTCCTTGTACTGATTTTAATAATTTTGCTTTATTCATTATGTTGTGATTTTGTTTCCAAAAATAGAGAAATCAGCATTAACATATCATTTTTGGACACAAAATCATGAAAAACAAAGCAAAGCAAAATTATTAAAATCAGTACAGGGGCCTACGGAACTAGCAATCTGGGAGAAAATGTACATCTGCAAATACAAAGAAAGTCTTATGAACTTTGACACTGCTGCACATGAAAACATAAACTACAAGTTTATCACACTGCCACCAGAGCAGAATATACATTCCCACATTCAATGAATGATCAGACAGTTGGACTTTAGCCTGGCTGAAGATGAGGATTAAGTGTTCTTGAAACCGGTTCCATACATTATGACAAGAAGTGAAGTATTAAGAGTGTGTAGTTCAACTGAATCGTATAGTGATATCAATTATATGATTAGCTTCACTGTGCATGTTCCAATTTACATTTTAATTAACTTGTTTTGTTAGAGTTTCTTAAATATGGAGGTGCTGATGATGAAACATGTCCAAGTAATGGAACAAAACTAGTGAATTTTGAATGAATTCCTCATTTATAATTTGTTATATTATACTATATTTCACTGTGAAAAACCAGGCTTTTTAAATCTTACCCAGGCTACTTATTTTTACAAATAACTAAACTAATATCGTTAAATTACAGATTTGACCTGCAGCAACCTGAAATAGAGAATTTGCTAAAATGAGTACTCTTAATTAATTGTGTTTCTAAATATTTTCTTCTTTGTGGTGCCTCTTCCTACATGCTGCATGGGATTCATGATTCTTAACCCTACAAAATAGGCAGTACCTTTTTGAAAAAATAGAAAGAAACTCACTTTACAGTTGCATCTTACTCTAACTACATTGACAACATGAGAAAGAACACTGCTGCTGTTCTGCTTCTGAAAGGTGGCCTCCCACAGAATTCGAGTGAATAATATCTGTTAACAATTTTTTGTCACACAAACAGCAAGCTCGACATCATGACAAAGATGATGTATATGTCATTTCTCTCTGACATCTCTTGCACCTATGATGTCAGCTTTTTCCCTTGCTGCAAGGGATGCTTGCATACTCCTGCAATCTTCACAATGCCTATTTGTTAATAAACAATACCCACTGGCTTAATGGAATGACTGACCTTCCACAAACCCGAGAAAATTCATCGAAAACATCAGAAAAGCTACTTGGTGCAAAATCATCCGCATCTTCTCAAGTAAAACTATTCAATGAAGAAAGTAGCCACCCCTGCTCCTCCTGCTGCTCTTCCTCGTCATCACCACCACCACAGTTCTTATACTTGGAATTAGAAGAACAAATCCCATTCAGCAACATGATTAAAGGCTAAAATAAACTGAGAACAAGTGGTATTGTTATTATGACCTCCATGCTGATGAATTACTGCAAAGAAGTTTTCCTAACCATCTTGATTAAGTATTTGTGTTAGAGACTCTTATTGTACAGCTTGGATCTTAGATCATGAGCCATCCTTCTTGATAAGTAGACTGAGTTAACTTTCCTGTAATAGAATCGACAAACTCCATATTACAACTGAATTGCATTGTAAATGTCAGATGACCTAATGTTGTAGATAAGCGACATGGCAGACACTGAGGAGGAACAAATCTTCTGGAACCATTAATGTTCTCATGAAGATCATTCCTAAATAACAAGAACCAAGCTGTTTCTTTTGCCCCAGGAGACATATGCTTTGGGAAACCATCAACCAATACAAGCATGACACTTGACAGCATCTTAAACTAAAGATCTGTGCAGCCATTATTTACCCCACATCTTATGCTTCCTTTGCATTCCATATGTGTCTGTGTAATTTTATTAATATATAAACACTTTTCAATGGCAGCTAACAGCAGATTCACGTGGTCCCATTTAGGTACACTGTATCCTATTTTAACATCATGCTTCAAAAAATTATTATGCACACTTTTTAATAAATGAGACTTATAAATGGTTGCAATCTTAATTTCATCAATCTGAAACAAAAAGTTTTAATTTTCTATGGGAAATCATTTCACTAAGCTCTTTAATCTGAACAATTTGTGTTGCCCTGATCATGTACAACAATCTTCATAACAAGTTCTGCGGAAAACAAAGTTTTAATTACACAAATAATGAATTCTTCTAAAATATCAACAGGTGTAGAAGACCAGCAGAATTAGTACATCACAGGCTGCTTTCACAAACCTCTAGCCATGAACGCCAAGCCATGGTCAGCTTGCCGCTTCGTCCTACCCAGTTCTCCACAATCCCCATACTCATCGACAGTGCAAGTGCTAATAACTTTATCCTTTTTGTCCAGCAATGATGTTTGGGCCTCACAAATATGTTCCTAACATCTGTAAAAGAAAATTCATATTAGCAGTATCTGCTACCTTAACCAGCTTCTTCATTCTGCAATAGGTCATCTAAATATGCTTCCTGAGGTGGTTGTAGTTCCTCATAGTTTTTGCCACAAACTTAAGAATCCTTTGTAATATGTTTACGGAATTTCGGAATCCACACAGTGAAACTTTTGTTAATCTTATTTTGATTTAAAGTAAAACACTAAAAATCATGTCGTCACATTAAAACTCTCTTTAAGTTTCACAAACACACTTATAAAAGTAATTTTGGTACATGTTTCGTGAGGTACATTCCTCACATTGTCAACCAAAATGACAACTCAGAGTTGGAAATGGGAAGAATTCACAGGAAGCTAGAGCTAGACTGTATGGCGGGTGGTGCATCAATGTTTCTGATTCTTGCAGTAATTCCATTCCCTTCATGGCATTGTGTGCAGAAACATTGTCGTGAAGCAACAATCCTTGTAATTTTTGCTCAAACATGATTAAAACTTACATATTTAAATTTGTGCCACCAACTGCCTTCATCAATAATGCACTTTCAAATAACTTAAACTCGGCATGCCATTGTAAACAATGTACATTTAATACCTTCTAACTCAGCACCAGTGATCTTGTGAATTGTTGTACTTGTAAGAGTTGTTTACATTTCTGGTGCTAAGGACTAGGAGAGAGTATAGTAAGCAAGAATTGAAAAGTGTGGCAGTGTGTCGTCCATGTCAGAATATAGGAATAACTTTTGTATTGTAAAGAAGTGTAAATAAATTTCTTTCTTATGTGATTTTTTTCCAGTATCTTAGTAGTGGGAATAAACCACAGCCTGTATGCATACAATTGAAATATTTGTATTTTGAAATACATACACTACCTACAGTATGTAATATTATCAGAATTATTACTTAAGAATTTGTCTTTTTGCAGCCAAAATTAACAAACTACAGTATCTCATTGATTTTTACCCACAGAATAAAACAAGAACTTTAATTCTTCTTCTTCTTCTTCTTCTTCTTCTTCTTCTTCTTCTTCTTCTTCTTCTTCTTCTTCTCCTCCTCCTCCTCCTCCTCCTCCTTCTTCTATTATTGGACAGTTCTATGAATAATGACATTATTTCATCACCAATGATCCCTTTGCATTAATCTGTGTGAAACATGTAGTGCTGTAAAAACCAAAAAACTAGGGATTTTCACAGTGAAATATAGTCTAACATAACAAATTATTTAGGAAGAATTCACTCAAATTTCACAAGTTTTGTTCCACTTACATGGAGTTGAATGGAACCTTGCTGATGATAAAGACCTTTGAAACATGTGTAAGTGGAACATAACTAGTGAAATTTGAGTGAATTCCTCATAAATAATTTGTTATAGATATAGTGCTCTCTTAATAATTTTTCTACACATCACATGCTTCTCGCACAATGAACATTGGGCCTGCCCCTAATATGAATCTTTAAAATGATTAAAATGATTTGATATTTTCTCTTTTATTCTGCCATGTGCCCTACTCCTTGGATTTCTTGCATTCCCACTACAAGTGAGGTTGGTATCATGAAGTGCATATGACTATGAGCCAGTGATGGATATTACTAGCTCCATGTGCAACTTGTATACATGCACACTTATTGCTGCATCTGTTCTAAATAATCCCAAAAGGTAGAGGGGAGTAAATGATAGGCTCATATCTCATTGGCAAATTCCCTTTTAGCACTCTTCTTGTGAATAATGTGTAAACTCTTGACTGCTGTGCATATGCATGCCTATTATATATTAGTATCTTTTATTTTGCATGTATTTTTTAAAATTGTTCAAACTTTTTTTTTATCTTTTATCAGGCTCAGCTTGGAGAAGGGCTTGCTTTAGAAGCAGAAAAAGCACTTTGTAATTTATTATGCTTTAACACAGAGAGATTAATAAGAATGAAGTTTATTGAAGGCTGCCTTGAAAACATGGCCAATAATTGGTAAGTATATAAATTATATTTATGAAGATATAGACAATGAAGTGGGAATATATCCTTCACTTCAACATGTTCACACTAATTCCACTTACTTACATGACACTTGGACACTTTCTGAAGCAGTCGCTCCCATCAGCAACTGTTGACCAACTACTGCTTCTTGAATTGATGACTGAATACCAGGATGTTCCTGTGGGGGTGTCTGATTGCTCTAGTAGGAACTAGCTGAGTTCATCCATAGGAAGAAAATAAAATTTCATTAAGTTTCTCTTATTTTTTAAGGTGGAAATATTTTCCAAAGTGGATAGACTGAACTTTGGAGTCCATAGAAAATAGATACACACTGAAAATTACATAAAAATAATAGTTATAACCCCATTCCACATAAATATGCAATGTTTTACAGTTTGGCACACAGAATAATTAATATCCCACTCACAGAAACAGAGTACAAAATGGAATACCAACAGATAATTAAGACAGCAATAATCATTGGTTTCAACAGAGACAATAATAAAAATTATCATAAATTTAAAAGACAAAAATTGATAAGAGAGGTTTCCACACTGAAGAACACCAAGGAAAGATACAAATTCATAAGTTTCACATACCATCTAACTTACCACAACAAATTTAAAAAAATATTCAAAGAACATGGAATAATGTTAGCCCCAAAGAACAAATTTAATATCGAGAATTTATTAGGTTGCACAATAAAAGACACCATACCAGCAGAACAGAAATTAGGAATTTATGAAATCAAATGTTTAGATTGTGATCAGAGATACATCTAAAAAATGAAAAAAAATTTGGAAATTCAGAGAAAAGAACACTATAGGAATATTTGTTTTAAGCAGATTCATAAATCAGTCATAGCAGCTCCCTTTTGGACCAAAAATCTTTCAATTAAACCAGAGGCTAAGCTGCTGAAACAACTTCACAACCCAATGGAGCTATCCAGCTGGGAAAAAATGAGAAAAACTTCATGAATTTTTGTTTTCCTCCTATGAATGAACTCGGCAATTTCCTACTAGAACATCAGATACCGCCACAGGAACGTCCTGGTATCCAGCCACCATTTCCAGTAGCAGTAGTCAGTCAACAGCTGATGATGAGAGTGATTGCTTCTGAAACATGTCCTAGTGTTATGTAAATAAGTGGAATTAGTGTGAATGAATACATTAGTGTAGGATAAATTGGCAAGTAATTTGACTTTTTTCTCATGTGAGTGAAGTATTTTGCTTTTAAATCATAGAACAGTTTTTTCAGATTTATAAGGTTTGTCTGGAAAATATTCAGCTATAATCTCAAAGCATTCCTATAAACACCTTAACACGCTATCACCATGTGTGGCTGAGGTTGTTCAGGCCAGACTCATGAGTGGGAGGTCTGGGGTTCGAATCCTACCAGGACCATCCTCCGTGACTGAATTTTTTCCAGGTTTTCCTCAGTCCTCATAAATGGCAAACGCTGCTAAGGTATAACGTATTTGTTAAAATATTGAAGCTATTTACAGTGAAGGTTTTGTATATTGATTGATACACTGTGGGTAATTTTTATACACTTCAGTGAGTGGGTCAACAGCTGACGATGGGAACGACGGTTCTTGAAACATTTCCTGTTTTTAAAAACATGTAAGTGAAGCTGCTAAGGTACCCTAAACTAGGGCCTGGAATGTTTCCTTCCTTTAAAAAATCCTTTCCCATTGTATCATTTCATTCTTATGTATCACCAATGTCCACTGCCTGTGGTGCTCATTAGTAAAAATGGGCATTAAACACACACATACAAAAAAAAAAAAGAACTTAAAATGCTCACCTCAATCCCTTTTGCTTTTCAAAACAATCTGCAAAGTCCTCTTTTAGAATCACAACAACTGCCTTCTTTCTCAGTTCATCCAGGTCCAAAATCCTCACCCTTTCAATGACATATTTTAGTTTTTGGAAAAGACAAACATTTCAGTGAGTCTATTTTGAACTGTAGAGTAGGATGAAAGACCTTAATGATGCAATTTTTTGTCTAAATGGAATACAAAAAAGGTCAGGTATATTGTTAATTAAGATCATTATATGACTGAGTTGAACTATGCACTCTCATTGACTCCACTTAATAATTAAAATGTACAACATGTTTCACAGACCATCGTCCATTTCCTCTGCTAACCGTTGACTGCTGGATAACTCATTATGCTTTCGGGATGTATATTCTGCTCTGGTGGAGGTGTGATGACTTAAAGTTTATGTTTTCATCCCTTAAGTATCGAAGTTCATCAGTCTGTCTCTACATTCATAAATTTCCTCCCATGTAGGTCCTTGTACTGATTTTAATAACTTTGCATTTTTCACTATGTTATGGTTGTCTGTCCAGAAGTAGATACTACTGCTGCTTTCTCTGTTTGTATGTATTTTATGTTCCTGAAGTTTCTTTTAATCTTGTGCCTACACTGCTCTTTGTTTTTCCTGTATAGACTTTTTCACATTCTGCACATTTTATTTGGTAAATACATGCTTTTTTCAGTGGTAGAATACTATTATTAATATTGTCATTTAGGAGATTTTTTAAATTAAATGTGTTAATTATTGCAAATCTAATATTAAAATCTTTTAGAATATTTTGAAATTTTTCATTGCCCATGGATGATATATGAATTTTTTTAAAAACTATCTTATATCTTTTCCTTTGAAAGTGTTGTGGTTTCTTTAATAAATTCTGCCTCTTGAACATCTGTACTTTTTTTTGAACTGGAGAATGAAGCAGATATTTACGAAATAATATGTGCAGAATGCAAAAAAGTTTACATGCGAAAAACAAAGAGAAACATGGGCACACGGTTGAAAGAACTCCAGGAACATAAAATACAAAAAATGGAGAAATCAGCAATAGCATCTCATTTCTGAACAGAAAACCACAATATAGTACAAAAAGCAAAATTATTAAAATCAGTACAGGGCCTACATTGGAGAAAATCTATATTTGCAAATACAGAGATTAATGAACTTTGACACTTCTGGGGATGAAAACATAAACTTTAAGTTTATCACATGTCTACCAGAGCAGAATTAATGTTCCCAGAGTATAATGAATTATCCAGAAGTCGATGGTTAGCTATGGACGATGGTCTGCAAAACATCTACATTTAATAGTAAATGGAGTCAATAATAGTGTGTAGTTCAACTGAATCATACAGTGATCTAATTATATGACTAGTTTCACTGTACAAATTCCAATTAGCATTTCAGGTATATTGTTTTGATAAAGTGCCCATAGTTGGAGATATTTTTCTTCTTAAAACCAAAGAACTTCATAAGTATTCTCAGGCTGTGGGAAACACAGATATCTGTGAAATTTAAAAGAAGAAGCTAAATGGCCTAGACCTGACTTTGCTGTACCTTCTTTGGATGAAAAGATAAAAGTGATTTGCATCCAAATTACAATTTTACGTGCAAGTGCAAGTACACACATTGCAGTTTTGCTGCTGCTGTTCTGATATGTTAGTACAAACACATTTATATTTTACTATGCATAATATTACTGAAGCAAAAGTAGCAGGATGCTTTCTTCAATTAATTATTGAAGTAAACCAAGTTTTGGAGGGAACAGTTTCTTTTACAAAAGTGTGAAAATGTACCAAATGAAAAAAGAGGCAGCAGGATTTTAAATTTAAGCGCAGATAAAAATATTCAAAGAACTTGGAAAATACATCAGTAAGAGACAAAAATGACTATGAAAGGTGGGCAATACAAAGGGAATAACAATGTTCATAATGGCACTATTTAGGATTGGATTTATACCTCCATGATATACTTAATTATGGGGGGTTAGGAAGAAATGTAACTCCATAAATTCAAAGTTGTATATTGTAAAATATAAATGATGGTAATAGTCATAAGTTTACATACATTTTGTAATTCAAATTAATATTACATAACATAATTAGCACTGTGACGTTTTTTTAAATTGCATTTTATTTTGATAATAGTTATATTTTAAGTATTTCATCAGTAAAAATTAAAGTGTCATTTCTTATTTTTTTTGTCAGTCATTGCTCCACATTATTGATAATGTATACAAATTTTAGGGATATTTGAAGGTTGATGAATATTGATTTGATTCACAAAAGTTTCTGTAAACTAATTTGGTCTACCAATGGCTTCGGCAGCTCAAGCAGAGTTAAAAAGAATAGGGGATAAGGAAACACAAGGGAAAGGACATTAAAGTATTGGTTCAGGACCAACAAACTGCATGAAGAAAATATTCTGAGACAATGCTTAATTTTGCAAGAAAGGATAAAACACAGATACTGGGTCAGTACAATTAAATATTTTGGATGGTATTGGTATGGGAGAAATATGGAAAGATAGGGAATTAAAAGAGAAAAGCTTTTGAAAAGAAATAAAGACAAGGATTGAAGATATTAAAGCAAAAGAAGTATTTGATGGCTTTATTAATAAAAAATACCTAAGTTTATATAGATGCATGAAAAATGCTTAGGGGAAGTGAAAAATGTTTAATGTGCTAATAAGATGACAAAATAATTTGCAGCAGAACTGGAATTGTAAAGTTGAAAGAAGTTAATGAAAGGTTAAATAAATAGGGTAATCTTCCAGCAGAAATAGTTGGGAATAAGATAATGAATTTAAGCATGGAAATAAAATGTAAAGAACTTGGAAGCTATTTAGGGAAAGTAAGGAGGAAATGGTTGAGAGAGATCAATAAATGAGTAAAAGGAATAAATGAGCAATAAATTACACTGGGCAACAAAAAAATAATTTTTGAATGTTTCGAGCACTTCATGAGGCAATTCCTACTAATTTGGGGTTGAGAAAAACAAATATGACAGTGAAAAAATTTTATTAGCTCTAGTTTCTATGATATACACAAGGTGGAAGTATTACATATTAACGGATTGAGAGAAAAGGATACATTTTAATTACATACATGCTAACAACAATGAAAGTGCATTTGATTTTTTTAACTGGTAATTACATGCTAAGAGTTCTAAATTGCTGGAAAAATACTTCGCAGATAGTCGTGTCTGAAGAGAATCATGTGGTGGCCTATTGACTTCGTCGTCTTTTAGCTTGCCTCTTGTGATGGAGTTCCGCAGAATCCCTATACAAAGACCAACAGTAATCTTCAAGCATTACTTCATTCCAACGGCCCTGATATTTTTGTTCCATAACAGAAATGTCCTGATGGAATCTCTCCCCATGTTCATCACTAACAGCTCCACAACTAGGAGGGAAAAAGTCTAGGTGGGAGTGGAGAAAATGGATCTTAAGGGACATGTTGCATCCAAGGTTACGGTATTTTTGCAGGAGCACTGTCACCAAATGATTGTAGTTGTCATCTCTTTTGTTGCCTAAAAATCCATGAACAACACCCTTGAAGGCTTCCCAAGCTTCCTTTTCTTTCCCCTCCAAAACTTGGTCAAATGCAGGATCCTATACAAGTTCTCTTATTTGTGGTCCGACAAAAATGCCTTCCTTACTTTTGCATCACTTAATTTCGAAAATTTCTCTCTGATGTACTTAAAGACCCGTCCTTCTTGGTTCATAGCTTTGACAAAGTTTTTCATCAAACCCAGCTTGATATGCAGGGGTGCAAGAAGAACGTCTTTTGGGTCCACAAGAGGCTTGGCAACGACATTTTTCTCGCTAGGGTGAAGATTTCTTGCAGGCCAGTCTTCTTTCACCACAAATATAACAAAAGTTATTCACCATATTTACACATTTTCGTGGCATTTTTACAAATTTTACACTAAAAAAGCACTCGCGAACCAGAAATTTTGCATTAATTTGAGTAGAAACTACATGTAATTCACAGTCACATCAACAGTATCTATGTTTATGACTTACAAACAGCTGAAGAGCATTTGTGTTTTGTTATTTGACAGGTGTGCCAACTCCCCCCAAAATTAAAATCTTCACTCTAAAAAATAAAATGTCACTTTATCTTCAAAACAAGAGCTAATCTATAATTTTTATGGTGATTTTTGAATTCAGCAGATGGAAATACATGTAAATTCACTATTTTTAAGCCCGAAACATTTTCATTGTTGCCCAGTGTTATTAGAGATGACTTAATTCTTTGATAAAATCCAACATCTTAATAACCACAGTGTAGTGGATTTTGGATTAATAAGACAGTCAGCAACTAAATTGAGATAAAATATTAGTAGAATTTATAATTAATAAATACAAAGTAATATAAGAATGATGGATTGACCGTATAATTCTGTATACTGTGCTTTACTTTGCATTTGTTGTACTCAGTATTGAATAAATTCATTCATTTGTTTATTCTTTCCATTGAATAAAACTGAGGCAAAGACGATTTCAAATAAAACGTTTAAAATATAATGTATACCAACCTGAAGATTCCAGACATGGGAAGTTGAAACTATATTTTAGGTTTCTCATAGGGATTTTGACACTCACAAGAAAGTATGAAACAAATGACCATATAATTTTCAAAATAGGGATACACCATCTTCTTTATTATTAAAATTTCACTATATGTGCACTACAAGTCTGCTGTCTTATAGACTAATTGAGGCTTATGAGAAATATTGGTGAATTTTCTCACAATAAGTTATTAAATGGTTATCTGTTTCATAACTACTATAAACACTTATCAAAGAGATAATGTTAAATAGTAAATATAAAATATATCTTTATTAAAGTTACTGCTTTTGATGAATTAATCCAATGTTACTGCCAAAATTTGGCAAAGAACTAAGTGCAGTTGAGATCTTTTTATCCAAATCTTATAGTTTGTAGAAAAATTTTTGTGGTTTCATTATGTTTTATATTTGCTGTGTACATCAGTTCTGCATAAAATTGTATTATATTGAATATAAAGATTTTAAATACATTTATACATTGAAGTCTTTTTCTGAGAACTCTAAATGAATTGCTTAAAAATTGCATCATGTAGAGCATTTTGAACAACATTATACAGGGTCTCTCACACATAGATCGGGCCAACAGAGCCAGAGCTCTCACTCCTGAGCAATCAAATAAAATATTTAGGCAACTGAAACCACTAACTTTGTAATGATTCAGGTTATCATAGCTACAGTTACAATTACAATGAAAATAAGCACACACTGTATCACAGGAAAGGTTAGAAATATTCTCCTGCTACATCCACTCAACTCTGGCATCTTTTAAGCAAATTTTCTTTCATGCACATCAATTCAGATTCAGAAATAGTGTTAATTTCTCTCCTGATATTGTTTTTCAGTTCTTCTAATGTGTGGGAGTTTGACCTATACACTTAAGCTTTCAAGTTGCGCAATAATTAAAAATCACACGATAGGACTGTGTAGGCCATAACCCTATTTACCCTATCTTTCAACATTTTCCTTAGTGACATTTAATGACTATGCAGCTGTATGCACAATGGCAGAATCTTGCTGGAAATATCCATACTGACTTTCAATATCAGTAGTTCAAAAATTTGGATTAGTATGCCATTCCTGTAATGCTCTGAATTTATGGTATCTATATAAAATATTGTCTCTGTTGTCCTGTATGCATTAACCTCGCACCATACCCCGATTTTCTTGTCATGTAATGGGCTTTACTGAATCAGGTTTCTCTGAGCTCCAATACCATTTATTCTCTGTCAAAACATATAGAAGATAAGAGAAGATTATTAAATTTGGGTCAATTACCCCATAATTAACATTCTGTATAGTTACAGAAATATACCGAACCTTGTTATCGTTCCAGAAATATGCTGCTATGGCTGATTTTTCTATCAGCACATTTCTGGAATGAAAATTATGAAATAGAAAAAGGCATCTCTTTATTAAAAGCCGTTCAACATCCCAAGGAACTTGATATGTGGGAAAAGGTTTTCATAAAGAAATATGAATATAAACTGATGAATTTCAACATTCCGGAAGCAGACAATTATTTGTACAAGCTTATAAATAGACCACTAGATTCACCACAATTGCCTACCTTTTCAAACCCAATATGATCCACCATGCACCAGTTGTTTAACAGTTGACAATGTGAGCAAAGATCTCACAAAACATGCCCTGAATTTTTTAATTTTGAGAGTGAAACGTTAAGAGTGTTTTATCATTGTATCAATATTTTAAATGTTTTTAACTCGGACTGCTTCCATGTTCATTGGAAGTGAAGCCACAGAAATATTTTTAGCATTTTAAAATATTTTATCTACTGGAGATCTTATACTTGTTTTCACTGTATTGATTCCCAAATATATTAAAATTAAAATGGAAAATATGCTGATAATATTTAGTTAAGGAAAGTAAAACGTTAAATAAATTACCTCAATATTTAATTTATTTATAAATTCTCATCATTGTCTAAAAATGGGAATGAAATATTAAAAATGGTTTTATTTTGTTTGCAGGTTTGCTACATTCAGTTTGGTGGCCTAATTTCCCAAATTTTCAAAATAAAGTGCCACTTCTAGTACTTATATCATAAAGAACTATTTTTACTAGTTTAGATATTTTCACAGTTGATTAAATGACCACAGGATTGCTATTAAATAAAAGTCAATATAAAGTTTATTATTAATGCATAAGAATTATGCAGATAACTTAATCTTGTATGTCTTTGTTAAGGTCTGTTGTAGTTTCCTTAAGACTGTTACCAAAGTTATTTGCATCATTCCAACAATTTCGTGGAATGGATACACACCAGATAACAACATGGGCAGAAAGAGAACACAATATGATGCAGTGCTTCTTTAACAATCTTAAAGTGTACACAAAGGAAGGTCCAAAAAGTAGTCTCTATTCTCATCAGACTGAAATTCAAGTGAGACTGCAGTTCTTAACATCGCTCTTCTCTCCAGTTGGTTCACCTGATAGTTTTAGGTATGAAACACATGTTAAAAGATCATTTGATAGCTTGTGTTAAAATGTTCACCTGCTTTCATTTCAGTTTTATACTTTGTAATATTTAAAATTTATATTTTTTACATTAACATCACTTGTGTATTTATTGTATTAAGAATTTAGGTTTTAAAGTTACAGTTTTATTTGTAAATAATATAACATTAAATATAAAAAACTTGAAATATATGATATTTGTCCAAAAAGAAATTAAACTTTTTCTGAATAATGTTATTTATCTTTTATACAGCTTAATGAGATCTGTTCTCCTGAAAGAGTTTCCCTTCACTGTTAATATATTGCTCACAGAACTTCTTCCACTTTTTGCATGTATTCTGGAATGTGTTATATGTAATGACTTTCAGCTCCTTTAACAGATTTCCTGTTTGCTCTTCTATGGGCTGGAAATGACATCTTTTCAGAGTGGATTTCAACCTCTGAAAAATAAGGAAGTCTGAGGAGCCAAATCCGACGAAAAGGGAGACTGAGATACAATAGTTGTATTATGCATGGCAAGAAGCTCTTGAATAGTAGGTGGAAGGTGCAGCATATATGTTCTGTTTGCCTCTTCTTTCTCACAGGCTCCCTCAAATGCTACATATCTTAGCATATCTCAGCTGCATATAAAATTAGTGGTTTGTATGCTTGTAGTGAATTCATTAAAATAATAAGAGAAACAATCCTTTGACATTTGAGCGATTTTGGCTTTGATATTGGTGATAATTTCCCTACTCTTTGTGATTACTGTGCTTTAGTTTCAAGATCTTAACTTCAGGCACAGGTCTCATAACCTGTTATTATGTTTCAGTAAACTATCATACTCATTTATATCATTCAGAAAATTTTGATGAAATTAACAAGCTTTTCTTTTTGTTGATCTTTCAACAAATGTGAAACAAATTTTGCATGTCAAATTTTCCTGCCAAAATCATAGGATACAAAATTTTGCTAATTCCTGCCTCTACTATTTCACAAACATTAACTGCTGATTTTGCTGTGTCAGAGCATGTACTTTATGAATTTAACATATTTGCATAATTTTGGTGGCCAGCCACGTATTGCATTTTCAAAGGATGTTCACTTTGAACCAAGAATAATTTATATAGGCCCATATACTGTTCCCCAAATCTTCTTAGAACTTTTTAGAGCATATGTAAATGCTTTGCTGTCCAATATGAAAAAATAATTGAACACGTGCTGTGTTTCCAGAATCTTTACCTTTCTTATACCATAAATTGCCATAAGCACACAACATTCTTTCAATTAAAAGCTTGCAAATTGGCATTGAAAATATGGAGTGATGCCATAAATAGCATATTATTTCTGAAGAAGTACTTATGCAGCACTAGTAAGTGGAAAAGAAGCATAAATTCATTGGCAAGCTATTTTGAAAGTTCAATTTCTTTTTGTAATAACCTGTGTTATGTGTTTTGTAATAATGAAAGATAATTGTGCTTGGGGTTTGGCAATGTAATGAAATTTATCATATATGCATCACAAATATAATTGCTGGTATAATTACAATACCAAACCAACAAAGTATTAAGCAAATAAAAAATAAATATTTTCTTCTCTGTTTACACAGGATGAATAGCCTAACACTACTACTGCACATTTTTCAAATGGAAGAATACTTATTGATTTCAAGAAATTAAAACTAGATGAGATGAGTTTTTTTTTCCCCCTCTCTCTCCCATAATTCAAGGCTAAGTAGTTACAAAAATTGTTATACATGAGGCTCACACTTTAAGAGAAATCCCATTATCACTGGGAAAAAAGTAATATATTTCTCTAATTGTTAGAAAAAAAGGGTGTATATTCTTAATTATCTAATGGGTCGATTTGATAATCTTATGCTCCACTTACTGTTGAATTATGCAGAACTAGTTTCGCTGGTTTTTGCCTGCATCCTCAGTTGCGAGTCGGCTGTCGGATTCGTTGTTGGTTGGCTGGAGGACTTGGTGTAGTTCTCGTGGACATTTTATGAACTTCTAGATTAATTTGTCTTCTGTTGGGATCTCAAAGTTTATTCAAGTGGATTCAATCCCACAGCACACCATCTTGCAATTCTGAATAGCTTAGCACATAGACTCATCAACATACCTATGAATGAGTTTGAATACAACAAAGAATACCATCATGTTATACAAACAGCAAAATTCAGTGGGTATGACCAAGAAATTGTAGATAAGAAAATCAAGAAATTTAAACAAAAGAAGAGGTTAAAGCAGGTTACAACATTGACAGCAATAAAAGAATCTACCATCCATATGAAATTCACCTATCATCCTTGGGCTACCAAAAAATTCCAAAAAAAAAATCAGAGAGTTTGGAATTACTTTGTCCCCAGTGAACAAGTTTAGCCTAAAAAAATCTGCTCAATTCTGGTGATAATGATAGAATATCGGAGAAGAAGCCAAGAATATACAACATCAATTGTTTAGAATGTAACAAAGTATATATTGGAAAAACAAAAAGAAGCATTGGAATCAGGCTGAAGGAACACTGGAGAAACATAAGGTACAATCAGATAGAGAAATCAGCAGTTGCACATCACTTTTGGAGAGATAAACATGATATAGAAATGGAAGTGAAATTATTGAAATTTGTAGATCGACCCGTTGAGCTGGGAATATGGGAAAAAATTTACATAAAAAAATATGAGGATAAGGTTATGAACTTTGAGATCCCAACAGAAGACAAATTAATCCAGAAGTTCATCAAATGTCCTGGAGAGCTACACCAAGTCCTCCAGCCAACCAACAGCGAACCCGACAGTCGACTTGCAACTGAGGATGCAGGCAAAAGCCTGCGAAGCTAGTTTTGCATAATTCAACAGTAAGTGGAGCATAAGATTATCAAATCCACTCATTAGATAATTAAGAACATTATAGTCGTAGTCGCTTCACTGTAATCATTCCGACATGAAGTTAAATGTATATTTAAGGGCATATATGTTTGCATTATGCCGCAATTTAAGGAAATATGAAATATTTGTTTGTAATTACAGGCTGAGCATAGATCAGGTGGATACACTGTGGTCATGCCTAGCAACAGATAGCCAGTGTAGTGATGAGTTATTCAGCTGGCTGCTGAACCAAGCCAAGAGTAAAGAGCAACATGCATTGGGGGTGGATGCCCTTAAGCATTTGTACATGAAGAAATTGCCCTCGTTAGAACCAGAGACAATCAGTATGACAGGATTGGGTCTTTTCCAACAACTTTGTAATTTGGCTCGTATTGCCTCAGTGCAACTGGATAGCCCTATTAAGGATATTGATATAGTAGGAATGGACCATCTGTGGAGAATTGCCCTCAGAGTAAATAATACAGGTGAGGGAATGTTTTAGACTTTTTGTAGGGAGTTGGCTTTTTTGTGTGTACTTTTAAACAGAATAAAGAGAAATTATTATTCAACTTTATGTTTCATGTCTGTTTTAGATGTTAGTATGGCTGCTATCCAATATCTTAACAGTTACTATGTTGGGCGACAGCTGGACAGAGAATCAGAATTTGTTTCACAGTGCATGGCTCATTTAGCAGCAGCATCTGCTGATCTTGTTGAATCAGAGGAATCTAGTTTGCTTTGCATACAAAGAGCTCTCTTACTGCTCAAAACACACCTAGAAACATTTAGAAAACGGTAAGTTAAAAAAATATGGTATCTAAAGATCTTGCAATAACTCAAGAGTATAGGATATTTGATTTTTGATGAAGACAAAACATCATAGCCCAATATGGCCATATCTCACTGACAATAGTGCAACTGACCTTATGGGATTCAAACCCGAAACCTTCAGATTTGCAGGCAGACACACTAAAAGAAACCATGGAGGTGGTCTTCTGTATGTGTATCATTAGCCTGGTAAAGGCTCAAAATTGGAGTTATGGCCTGTAATTCTTAATTCATATTGGGAATTTAATAATTTAACCAGCCCCAGTGGTCAGTGTTCCCAACTACTCGTGGGATCCAGGGTTCAATTTCCAAGTCTATAATGGGAATTTTCCCTTCAATAGAATGATCCATATGGAGATGTTCTGGTTAGTTTAAATACCCATAAGTTTAAGAGCCCCTTTTGCACCATAACCATAACCATAACCATAACCATAACATTTTGATCATTTTCAATGGGAGTGCATAGTGGTGCTCTATTGGTGTCCTGGTTGCTGAAGTCTGCAACAATATTGCCACACCAAGGAGAAATGTCCACAAGTTCATGAAAACAAGGAGCTGGCATTGTTAAAAAATATTATTTTACTGAAGCACAAAATACATAGATTACTTTTATGAGTAAAAAATGTAAAGTAATTTATTTTCCTGTTTGTTGGATAAAATAAAATATGCTACTGTTCACCCATGTTCGACTAAAATGGGTGAGTGAGTCAGTGAATAAAATGTCAGCCCACTTGCCTTCTCAGCATTGAAGTTCTCTATATGGATAGCAGAGGATATTAGAATAGTTCTTTTTAATGTATGCACCAAGGACTGACAAATTACATTACACTAGATGATAATGAAGGTACAGACCATATGATGAAACAGCAACAAGACAAATAACAGGGGAAACTGGAACACTCAGAAAACCTGCACATATTCCAGCTTGTCTATCAAAAATCTTACTTGTTGTTATGGAATCAAAATCTGACAGCCTCAATGGAAGGCAACACTAATCTCTGAACAACAAAGCATCCTAAAATTAATTTTTCCTTATGTATTTTCAACATTTTGCAAATCAAATTACCTTCCAATAATTTTCAATTTTAAATTATGAACATTAATTAATTTTTTCAGGACGGTCATTAACAATTGTCATTATTATTTCATGGTAAAGGTATGCCTATCACTTAAGAAGATGGGCACTTGAAGGACAGGGTGTTGGTAGTCATGTGCAGCTGATGATTGGAGAACGAGGCTGCTTACCATTAAGAGTTGTAATCCAACCTGCCAACATGGGAGAGAAGGTTACTCTCGAGTTACTTAGCAGTGATTATGTGGCAGACTTGAGAGCAGAGGTGGCCAAATGGTGGGAATCACAGCAGACTAAAAACTCAAGTGAAAAAAATGGACCTACTACCTCTGGCAGCACACCAGTTCTTGGCTCATTACTCACAGAGGGGCCCATCAGATTAATCACACAAGGTCAGGAGCTCACCACGGAGTTTGATGAAAAGACACTGCAGGAAATGGGCTTTAAAGATCTGCAGGTATGTACTGTGAAATACAGAATGAAATCATATCCTAGAAATGGTAATTAAAAATATAGTTTATGATTGTGAACCAAAAACGGAGAGTTTATAGCTGTATAGTTAAGAAAATACAACTAATCTAAGCATATATGAAAAGACGAGAATTGTTCCCCTCTTTATTGACCATCTGTCCTGCTCCTTTCATTTCCTTTGTTTCCCTGCTGCATTGTTTCTCACTAAAAGGTAGAAACAGTTTGAAATGCAGCCCTCACCTCGACCAGCATTAGCACCATTATACTTATTCCTTTGGATTCGTATGCATTAAGCGCAAGGGATAGGTTCCATCATCCCAGTCTTTCTTTATAATATTGTGTATGTCCTAGGTTTCATCTATGTACTTCACCCTATACCCTGCAGATTGCAATTGATTCTCTGTAAATATTTATATGTCCAAATCATTCAAGATGTTTTTAAGGGTATGAAAGCAAAACTTAAGTTTTCATACAAGGCACCATGAGGGCATTCTTTTGTATGGGAATTGTGCAAGCATATTAGGAGTTCTTGAAGTTTTGGAGGTTTTTCTTGCCTGTAGAAGCTGCAGATTTCTTGCCAAACTATTTCACATTCGAATTCATAAAATTTTCCCAACAGTTTTAATTTTGTTCGTGCCTTTTTAGGTGTTATTGCCCTCTCCTAATGATTTTTCTGACTGTTGGCCTACTCAGTTCCAAAATTTTAGCCATCTGACAAAAGGGTCCTTTACCTTTACAGACCATTTTGTGGCACTCCTTGTTTAGTTTTTGTTATGTTTTTAGACTTGCTTCTGAGATTGGGCATAAACTCCACAGTATCAGAATAATGATCAGTTTCATTATCATGCATTTCCTCCTCTTCATCATTCACTGGACATGGAATAATTAGTGCACAGATTTTGCATTTAGGGCTAGCACATGAGCCTACAAGTTCTATACGTTTAGAACACTCCCTAATCTTAAAAATATATTTCAAGCAACCTATCTCCATCCAAAACTATCCTTCTTGGTCGCAGGCTGATATCTTTGCCAATGCTCTAAATGTAAAACCTGTGCGCTAATTATATTCCTTTTCATCTGTCCCAAAGCCCCATTTTATCCAGAGAATTTAAGATTATTTCATTTGCTAACTTTACTTCTAAGAATAATGTATATATCATGTAAGTTTTGCAAAGCATTTTACAATGATTTAACATCTATTTTTGTTTCACTTTATATGAACAATCATAGGCATTTTGTTAAAACTGAGTCTCCCTTCGGTTACCCAATGTGCCCTGTCCCACTGTAAGGATTTTGATGAATGCATTTAATTTAATACATATTGATACAGTGCTGACTCATATCCCTGAAAGTTACCTCAGAGATAGATAGCAGATATATTTTTGCTTAAAGTTGAAATCTTACTTTTAATGTTCAGCTTTCTACTTTTTTATTTTTTAAAATTATTAATTTATGTATCTTAATTTTTCCGCACCCTTTTCCCCTTTTTGCTAGTTTTATCTGTTTCCATGCATTATGTTACCTTTAAGATTCAACATTTAGTTTTATCATCTTCACTTGTCTTGCGCATTTAAAGAACACCAGTTGAAAATGTGATATTTGTCCACTATTCAAGTGTTTTGTCAATTTGTGCTTCTGTAGTTCCAGTTATTTTACATATATATCACTAAGGATTTAATTTTTTTTTTTTTTAAGTTGGTGTTCATTTCTATGGGGGCATCACGTCAGCAAAAGAAGCGTGATTCATTAGATTCACCATCAGTACTTCCGCCACCTCCCAGGGAAAGTCTACCTACATTGCTTCTTCTTCAGCCACAGTATTTCGAACAGCTTTTTCGACTAATGCACACACTCAGTTCAATGAAAACTCCAGTTAAAGGTGGTGTAAGTAATCTTGCACATTATTCCATAACTTTTTGTCATACTGAGGGTTAAAATGGCCAGTGATTCCATGAACCCACAGCTGAAGACTCAGTATTAAGCATATGGCAGTTAATTTAGCAAATTGGCAAGGGAAACATAGTGTTAATTGTCTACTATCCAGAAAATTATGTTTATTATGTGTTACATTACAGCATCACATACCGCACACAAAAGCCCAGGTGTTGTCTCGAAGAGTTTGGGACATTCTTACATTACTTCCTACAAGCCCAATATTGCTACGTGGGTTTCAACAACTGGAAAATTCAGAAAATATCTCACTTCAGCAGTTGTTGGATCCTGCTAGTCCTCAGAAGCTTATGTACTCACTTTACATTGTGGAATCCTTGAGTAGACCTGCCTCTGCAACTGTAAAGAAGAGCAAGCCTACAGTAAGTGCTTAACTGTACTTAAGATTGATATAACAGTTTTAATATTGATAACCTTTGATGTACAGAAAATGATTGTACCTGTGAAATAGAATTCTAATATAAATATACTGGAGGGAGGACATTTATAAATAGGATTCTGGAATGATGAAAAATACATTTAATAATGTTTGATGCCATGGTAAAGTATTATTGTATTTACATGCCAATAGGACTTCTTTTTCAATCTAATTTTCTTGTCAAAATGCAGGAGGGAAGTTAAATAAGTGCATATTTATGAGATATTATTTTTAAAACTAAATTTGTGAAGAAACTAATATATTCTTAAATAGCTAGTGAGTCGCTTAATACTCTTATGCTCCACTTAACATTGTATTATACAGCACATATTTCACAGGCCTTTGCCCACATCAACAACTGTGAGTTAACTGCCAGATTTGTTGATGGATGAATGAACTTGGTGTAGCTCTCGTGGACATTTTATAAACTTTTGGATTAATTTATCTTCTGTTGAGATCTCAGAAGTTCTAATCTTATCTTCATATGTTTTTTATAAAAATTTTTCCCATATTCCCAACTCCAAAGGTCTATGTACAAATTTCAGTAAAGTGACTTCCACTTCTGTTCATCTCTCCAAAAATGATGTACTTGATATAAAAACAATGTATACAGTTTTTTTCACACTAACTCCATTCACTTACATAAATTTGGAACATATGTTTCGGGAGCGATCCCTCCCATCTTCAGCCTGTTGACAAACTCATGGAGTGGTATATATATGTTTCTCCAGTGTTCTTTTAGCCTAATTTCAATGCTTCATTTTGTATTGCCAATATATACTTTGTTACATTCACTATAGATTCCTGGCTTCTTATCATCAGGTATTCTATCATTATCCACATAGTTCAGCAGATTAATCAGGCTGAATTTGTTCACTGGGGACAATGTAATACCAAACACCCCGAGTATTTTCTGGAATTTTTGTGGTGGCCCAAATAAATTTCTTGTGAATAGTAGCTTCTTTTCTTGCTGTCGGTGTTGTAACCTGAAATGACAACATGATTCCTTTCCTTTACTTAAAGATTATAAGAACAGAACTTATTTTGAAATTTGGAATACTGTAAAGGATATGCAGACTGAAAATTACATAAAGGCAGGTGGCTTCAATCTCATAGCACACAAACATGCATTCTCAACAGCTTAGCATGTAGACTCATTAACATATCCATGAATGACCTTGAATACAACTCTCACATAATACAAATGGCAAAAACCAATGGGTATGACCAAGAAATTGTAGGCAAGAAAATCAAGAAATTCAAACAAGAGAAGAGGTTAAACCATGTTACAACATTGACAGCTAGGAAAAAAGCTGCCATTCATAAGAAATTTACTTTTATCCTTGGGCCACCAAAAAATTCCAGAAAATACACCTATAGTCTGGGATTACTTAGTCCCCAGTGAACAAATTCAGCCTAAATATCCTACTCAACTATGGTAATAATGATACAATAGCTGATGAGAAGAAGCCAGGAATATATCAAATCAACTGTTCGGAATGCAACAAAATCTACATCGGCAAAACAAAAAGAATCATTGGAATTAGGCTAAAGGAATACTGGAGAAACATCGGGTTCAATCAGATAGATAAATCAGTGGTTGCACATCACTTTTGGAGAGATAAACATGGTATAGAAATGGAACTCAACTTACTGAAATTCGTAGATAGACCTTTGAAACTAGGAATGTGGGAAAAAAAAAATTATAAAAAAACATAAAGATAATGTTCTGAACTTTAAGATCTCAACAGAAGACAAATTATTCCAAAGTTCATAAAATGTTCACAAGAGCTATGCTAATTACATCCAACCACCAACGAATCCAGCAGTCGACTCACAGCTAATGATATGGGCAAAGGCCTGTGAAACATGCTCTGTATAATTCAATGGTGAGTGGGGCATTAGAGTATTAAAACAACTCATTGGCTATTTAAGAAGTATTCTTTTAATTAAGATCATTATTTGACTGAGTTGAACTACACACTCTTATTGCTCCACATGTTTATAATATGTAGCACTAGTTTCACAAATCATTGTTCCCATCCTAACTGATTTGACAGTTAGCTGAGGATGGGAACAATGGTTCTTGAAACTAGTGAACATCATGTACTTCAGTGATTTAATAAGTGGAAATTTAACACTGTCAGTGTTGGCACAGATGATTATTCATTCTCCTGTATTGGACATTGGAACTGCATGGAAAATGCATGAAATGCTGCTATTACACTTATATTTATGGCAAACTCATGTACTTTTAAATTAAACCTCAGCCACCAAATAAGTGTATATGGCTCAATTTACATGAAAAACTGGTATTCACTATTGCTGCACATTCCCATCTTCAGATTTATCATGCACCACATGCATAGTGATTGGTGATTGCAAGATGGGAAGTCCACAAAATGCATTGGTCATGCATTGGATTGGAAATTTCTAGAAAATTTGGCAAGAGAAAACTTTTTATTAAAACATATCTTTTAAAACAGAAATTATTTTAAAAAATATATATGAAACTAACACAGTGAAGCCAAGTCATATGAATAAATTCATGTGATACGTGTCGTACTAAACACTCTTATTGCTTCACTTACTTGTGTAATATTTGGAGCCATTTTCGAAGACCTTTGTCTTCATCTTCAGCCAAGGGTACGACTGATTGGAGAATCCAACGGCTCTGTAGAGATGAAGTGCCGCCCTAGTGATGTTTTAATGTATTTAAAGTTGGCATTTTCTACCTTTGGAACACCACCAGGGTGGCGCTTCATCTCTACAGAGCCGTTGGGTTCTCCAATCAGTTGTATCCTTGGCCGAAGATGAAGATGAAGGCCTTTGAAACCGGTTCCAAATATCACACAAGTAAGTGAAGCAATAAGAGTGTTTAGTACGGCATATATCTCGTGAATTTATTCATAAAACAATTTATTGTTTTCAAAACAGAATATAAAAAGTCGATAGCTCAGTGAAAAATATTTTTAAAATATATAGCTAAAAATATAGATCTAATGTGCAGTCTGCTCCTATTTGGTAGTAAACACAAGAATTCAAGATGTTTGCAAAAACAGCATGGTTAAATGTTTTATATTCTATTTATTTTTACTTATTTATCTATTAGATTTTTTATTTATCAACTTATTTATACCCTATGTTCAACTTCCTTTTTTAAATTATTATGGAGTCAGGTTAACCCTTGAGACAGATAAACAACATAAGCCATGCCCCCCTCCTTTTTTGACATAAATTATTATTCTTTTGTTCTCTTATCTTTTTCTTAACTGGAAATAAATATCCATTTTTTTATTGTAACAAACCTACATTAAATTTTTTAAAATACTTATTGCCTTGTAAGTCCAAGATCGATAGTTCAATCCCGGCCAGGGTCAATTTATTTTATTTTGGGCCTAAAATCGTAAATATTTTCTTTGGAAGGAAAGTGAAGCCATGAGTCCCATGTGTATATTTATGGCACATAAAAGAACCTCAAGACTGAAAGAAGAGGTGTCTGAACCAAATTTATTAGCCATTTCACACCCTGAATTGGATGCCATACTGATAATCAGAGATGTTAAAGAGCATTCATATATAAACCAAATGTAAATAATTTCGTAAGGATGTCATGAATGTTACAAAAAAAAAAAAATTCTTGAAAGTTACTTAAAAACAGTAGTTTTGATAATGGAGGAGTATCATTGTAATATACTTCAGTGTGAATGAATTGGTCACAATTTCAGTGACTTATAACAATCATTTTTTATTCTTATTTTGATTTAAAGTAAAACACTAAAAATCATGTTGTCACATTAAAACTCTCTTTAAGTTTCACAAACACACTTATAAAAGTAATTTTGGTACATGTTTCGTGAGGTACATCCTCACATTGTCAACCAAAACTCAGAGTCGTCGTTTTGGTTGACAATGTGAGGAATGTAGCTCACGAAACATGTACCAAAATTACTTTTATAAGTGTGTTTGTGAAACTTAAAGAGAGTTTTAATGTGACGACATGATTTTTAGTGTTTTACTTTAAATCAAAATAAGATTAACAAAAGTTTCACTGTGTGGATTCCGACATTCCGTAAACATATCATTTTTTATCCTCAAATGTTTATGAAATTCTTACAAAAGTAGTCAAGACACATTGATTTCAATTCAAAAAATAAAGCTAAATTTTCTTTTCTTTAAACAAATTATATGGTTTACATTTGCTGTTTTCAGTATGTCGTATCAGTCTTGATTCATTCTTCGAAACATACAGAAAAGAATAGCTAAATTACTGGCTTCAGTCAAGTTTGACAAACTCCTTACATGGTGTTGTGGAGTGGTGTAAGATCCAAGTTGAACACAGGGTATATGTATGTATTGCTAAACTAAATTATATAAGTTCTTGTCCAGGGCATTTTCCAGGCGGATTACCATTTATACAATTAACAATCAACCGTACAACTTATCAAGCAAATAAAAAAGCTGTAATGTAACTTACAATATTTCTTTAAAAAAAAGCAAAGAAAGAAAGAAAAAGTACAATCTCATATATCTCATGAAACTGAACTATATTGCTAGTTCATCAGTAATTCTCTACTGGAATATCCAGGAGGCATATCTCATCTCCTTTCATTATTTTAATTATAACATTACATGCTAAGTATTAGTTTAACTTATAGTAACTCTTAAACTATAGGACACTTGTGATATTTATACCATAATGAGCAAGAATGGACTACAGTTCAAGACTATTGAATTCGCAATATTACACTGATTCCACCTGATCTGATAGTAATTCTCCCATTTATGCCATTCATAGCCATTTGAATATACTGAGAATTGAAAAATTAAAATTTACTGCAGATTTACTTTATCTCTGGCTGGGTTAACTCACACAATCAGTAATGTGTGAGTTAACCCAGTAATAGATTTGCAGCTGAATTTGGCCCTCAGCTGATTTTGTGATTTGGTAGATAATGTTCCTGTTCACATAGAGAAATTCTTCAGTTCTGCAATATCCTTGCAGATATTGGCAGAGCAAAGAGCATTTTAAATTGCCTATCTAGATGTAATTGAAAATCAATGTCCAGGGCTCTGGAGAAGGTGGCGTTGGAGAAGAGAATAAGGATACAGCAGCAGCTAGTTGGAGCCAGCTGTTCGTACAGCATGGTGGTCTCAGGCATCTTTTTGACATCTTTATGTCAGGTATGAGGCCTTGATTCTTGCAAATCTTTATTTATAATATGTACCATTATCATGTAGAACAATTTTAAATCAGTAACTCCTTTAGTCTAGCTAATAAGGTACTATAATTGATAATATAACCACTGTCTTGGTTTACGTGATAAGCTTTAACTTGTATCTGTTTGTTATGTAGGAAGTTATTAATAGTAAATAATAGTAAAGTTATTGTAGATTATGTCATTTGATTGGGCTAAGTGATGTTTCATTGTTAAAAATCCAACTAAATATCAATTTAAGATTTAATTTATTCCACCTGTCTACAATGAAGCCTCATTATATTGTTCAGCCTAATGCAAAACAGAAATTATGATTTTTTTTAAAAAAGATATAATAAGTTAGATGATTTGTGGTGATGTTAATTACAAGGTGAATCAAATATATACCAGATTTTTTTTAATTTATTGAAACCATATTGAATAAAAATGGGATAATTGTATTTTTCACATAATTTTCAAATTTTTCACAATAAATAGGAAGTTCTTAATGCCAGTATTGAAGAAAGAGTAGGGGTTGGGTTTCCAGCCAATTGTACCATGCATGCTTCCTTTAATGATCTGAACATATGGTAATCTCAAGGTGATTAGTCTGGAATATCAGAAAGTTGTTTTAAGTGCTGTCCAGTGGATTTCCTTAAGTTTTTCTGTTGTCAAGCAATTATATGTTGATGGGCATTATCTTGGAGAAGAACTTATTGAATCATTATTGATGTTAGGGATGTCTTTTTAACTGATTAGCACATTTTATCTTAACCAGAAACTGACAGTAATAAGCAGCATTGAATGTTTGATATTCATGAAGAAAATCAAACAAAATTCCTTGGGAGTCCCAGAAAACTGTAAAGAGAACTTTCCCAACTGACAGCTAGTTCTTGCTTTTGACAGAAGCAGATGCAACTCTACTCTCCTCTCCATTCTTCTCTTGTTTCAACTCAGGAATGTATTGATTTACCCATTTTTCATCATTTGATGTTAAATGATTTCTCTTTAACCTTGATATTGAGCCAAAAGCATGTACACACTCCCACACATGAAGTTTTTTGATCCTCAGTGAGGACAATTTGAGGAACCCAAATTGCCAAGATTTTTTCATAATCCAAGACATCTGAAATTATGAATTGAACCCTTTCACAACTTATTCTAACTTCAGAAGTGATTCTAAAAATCATTAAATATCAGCCACACTGGATTGGGTCCTGAACAGCCCAAATATTTGTTTCTATTACATTCGTCCAAGGTCGACATTGGTGATATTTATTTCCAAAGTTTCTCATTCTTCATGAAACTTTTGTGCCACTCACACACTTGTATCTCAGGCAGCATCAAATCCCCAAACTATGTGCCTGATCTTTGCAAAATTTCAGCCAGTTTTAAGCCCTCCTGTACTAGAAACTTAAAAATAATATGTTGTGCAATCAGCAGGTCCACTTGTTACTTGGACATAATACTACTGACAAAGAAATGAATGTGCAAAGTGAACTGGTGTGCCTTACCTTATTCATGAAACCCCCTGCATAATGTCTTGAACAGTGATTTGCATTGTAGAACTCATAAGCTATAAAATCAAAATTTTAATTTATATTTCATTTACCCTTGTATATAATACAACACTCTTAAAACCTTAAATATTTTTTTAAAAAAGAAATGCTCTGTAATTTACAGTTGTTTTGTAAAACAGCTTTTCATTTAATCCAAAGAAGATTCATGCAAGCTTAGAATACAGTCATGATCATTATGATTATTATGTGCACTAACATAGGCAAAATTAATATCATTGTATGATTCAGTTGAACTACACACTCTTAATGCTTTACTTACTTGTCATAATGTATGGAACCAGTTTCAAGAACATTTACTTCTCATCTTCAGCCAGGCTAAAGTCCAACTGTCAGATCATTTGTTGAGCTGTGGGAATGTGTATTCTGCTCTGGTGGCAGTGTATAAACTTGTAGTTTATGTTTTCATCTCTGTCAGTGTCGAAGTTCATTAGACTGTCTTTGTATTTGTAGATGTAGATTTTCTCCCAGGTTGCTAGTTCCATAGGTCCTTGTACTGATTTTAATAATTTTGTTTTATTCATTATGTCGTGATTTTGTGTCCAAAAATGATATGCTACTGCTGAATTCTCTATTTGCTTGTCCTTTATGTTCCTGAAATGTTCCTTTAACTGTGTGCCTATGTTTCTCTGTTTTTCCAATGTAAATTTTTTCACATTCTGCAAATTTATTTTGTAAATACCTGCTTTTTCCTCTTGTGGAATACTGTCATTAACATTTGTCTATCAGTAAGTTTTAACATTAAATCTATTAATCGGTGTCAGCCTGATATTAAAATCTTTAAGAATATTCTGAAAATTTTTGTAGCCCATGGATGATATGTAAACTTTATAAAAATTAACTAATCTTTTCTTGCTGAAAGTGTTGTGGTTTCTTTGATACGTTTTTATCTCTTGAATTTCTGCACCTTTTTGTGTACTAGTTCTTTTTTAAAACCATTTTTAACCGCTGTTTCTTCTATTTGTTAGTATTCATTCAAGTATTCTTCTTTGCTAATTTGTAGGTTAACTAGCCGGTGTGTTAAACTGTTCATAACTGCATTGTGCGTAGTGGGTTTAATTTTAACTTCCTAACCAAGAAAAAATGTTCATGGCATATCCAGGCTTTGAATCTGGGTCCCAAGAGTAGTAGCCAGGAATGCTGACCACTAGATCATGAGGCTGGTCTCAAAAATCAAATTGATGCAATTCCAGATAAAGTTAACTGGAAAATTAAGATAGTGGCATTATTTTGATGGCTACTAATCTTTTTTGTCACTTATAATAATATGGAATAATAAATGCACATTAAATTTATTTTTTAATTTGGCACTGTAAACAAAATTATTGTATGAACATAATCTGCTCTTTTGGTAGCCTTCAGTGTCCCATCTCTATATTCAATCTCCTTACAACGCATTGGTCCTGGTGTTGTAGTGGTAATCATACTTGCCTTCTAAACCCAAGATTGTGGATTCGAACCTTGATGGATTTTTTCGGGCGTAAAAATCCTAAGTATGTTTCCTTTGGAAGGGAAGTAAAGCCGTGGGTCCTGTGTCGTACTTTACGGCATGATAAAGAACCTCAAGCCTGAAAGAAGAGGCCTCTGGGCAAAATTTGTAAGCCATTTCACGCCTTGAACTGAATGGGACGCTGATGACCTGAGATGTTAAAGAGCGGTCCGTAAATAAATAAATTCAACAATTCCTTACAACGACCACAGATCTCTTTTTAGGAGAAATTTTTTCTTCATTGTGATGCTCTCTCTCCCTATCAACTACTTTTGATATGGTTTTGCTCATGGCAGATGTGATAAGTGGTGGAGTTTTCATGGAGTTTGATTTGTTGGTTATGAATACATAAACATGCAGCAGTTATCATGTTGCAAATGCAAGTCGGTCCTGGGGGTGTAGTGGTAACCATATTTGCCTTCTAAACCTAAGATTGCAGGTTCAAACCTGGCCAGAATCGATGGATTTTTTCGGGTGTAATAATCCTAACTGTGGCTTCCTTCAGAAGGGAAGTAAAGCCGTGGGTCCCAGTCATACATTTACAGCACAATAAAGAACCTCAAGCCTAAAAGAAGAGGCCTCTGAGCAAAATTTGTTGGCCATTTCACGCCCTGAATGGAATGGGACGCTGCAGACCTGTGATGTTAAAGAGCATCTGTAAATAAACAAATAAAAAAAAAATCACATTGCACATGACAGACCACAGCAGCAAAGTTACACAATGCAAACCTTATGGACAGCAAAGTGACTTTTTTTTTGCTTGGTATATAAACAAACATTTTAATGTGATCCAGTTGATACAAGATTAATATTTATACTGTTATTTGGACTGTGAGGACAGCCATAGCACAAAAAAGAAATAAGTGATACCTTTACATCCTACTAATGTTTTTTAAATAATTTTTGTAATATAGCATCCTCCAAATGGCTTCTTTTTATATGCACAAACATTATTAAAAATTGTCAACAAATTCTTCAAATTGAAATACTGTAATTTGCATCTCTTGGATTCTTGGAAAATCTTTCTTCTTTTCCAAAACCAGTTTCCTTGTAAAAATTCTTATCTGTTGGAGCAAAGCCTACACAAACATTTCAATCTATTCTGGGTTAAAGTATTCCACATAACAAAGTAAATCATCGCCAATGCAGTGGCAGGCAGTTATATGATTAATTTGCAATTTACTGATTTTAACAATGGTACATTTTTAAAATTTTGATGACAAGATATTAACTGTCAGGTTTCAGTAAATCCAAACCTTTATTTAACTATAATACTGATTTACTAAGTTCAAACTTCATTCTACAATCCATAATACTTAAAAGTTACTTCATATCTCAGAGTGCTTGTATAAGACCCCTCTATAACCAATAAATTTTTTTTGGTGGTGTTCATTAAAATTCTAATAATCATACTGTGCAAATTTTAAAGACATATTACTCCTTAATTTTAAGTTTGTCAATTTTGGTGTGAGTGCTGCAAACTGTTTACATCTGCTCCTATTGGTGCCCATGTATGGTTGGTTACCAGCACAGCACTGAAACAAATTTGTCAGACTGCATTTTTAATGAACATAAACAAATTAAAACTATCATGAGTTATGGTTCAGGTTAAGCAAATAAACACATTATTTTTAATCTTATTTTGATTTAAAGTAAAACACTAAAAATCATGTCACAAAAATTCCGACATTCCGTAAACAAAAAACATTATTTTTCTTCATTTATTTCTACCTAAGGTTAACCTAGCTCAAAATTCCTTATGCTCATTTGTTGTCGACAGCATTTGGTTCTAAATGATGGTAATTTATACTTTGGCAATTGGCAAACAAAATAAACATGTACATACATATATATTCACACACACTGTAACTTGTTAAGAACAAGATGCTCAGGATAAAAAAAAAATAATCTCAGAAACGTAAAATGTACAATACTTTGGATATCTTAAACTCCTTTAAAAGTGAGTGAAAGTCATTCATTTTGTGCATCTAAATAGTTTTCTATATTTATCTTATTCCCAACTTAAAGTTAACTTAGTTCTCCTAATAAATGTTGCTTACTTTTAAAGTCTGACATATAAATAAGTGTATATTTGTTTGTGTACATTGGTTTGTAATTTACATCCTAATTTAGCTATTTATTAGTTCAAGGGCTTCATAAAAAAAGCCTGTGTAAGAACAGCTAATTTGTGTTAATAGGTGTACTGCAACGTTCAGGAGGAGATGGCAGTGAATGGCAACAAGATTGCTTAGCCTGCCTTTTGAAGCTTCTTTGTCAGTTGGGAGTCTCGGAAGATAGTGATTTCCTGCATGAAATGCCTGACAACCTGAGAAACAAAAGAGCAAGAAGATTCAGAAAAGGGAGTTCTGATAAACTTGTCATTCCAAAGCTGAATGAAGTAAGTTTCACTAGACTTATTATGAATATGAATGCTGAATTTGCCAAAGGTGGAAGCATAAGCCTAATTGTACTGCTTGTCTATAGAAAGATTGGAGGAAAGAATTGATGATTTTCATATGGGAACTGCTTCATAAGAGATCATGATTGGTTTATTTGTTATAGGCTATGCTGCAGATGATGGATATAGAAACTGTAATGCCAAGACTGACTAGCATTCTTCATGAAGCATCTTTGCCAAGGGATCCAAATCATTATAAGACTGGATTCTGGGGCAGAGCACAGGTAACATATTCTTTGCTTTGTTTGATACTTAAGAATTTGCTCTCATTATGGAAAAATCAATCTTATTCATTTGTTTTGAGCTTCGGATTCATTCGCATAAAACCAAAAATAAAATTATAGATAGATCTCTAGAAACTTATGAGGGTTACTTGCTTTGCATACTTTGAATAGAAGACAACAGTAACATCAACATCTGGTAGGTAGTCATAAAGTTTGCTTTCCATGTATCAATATACGATGATCACACCCTGATTTTAATTCATTGTTTGGCAGTTGTTAAGCACAAACATTTCAGTAACAGTGAAAAGTGGATAAGTATGGAATTCATGGTGTGACTTAGTTCTTTCTGGAAGGGAAAACGCAAGGCATATTTATGAATGGATTTTGCCTACATTGGCGTGATGCATGCCTCTTCCTATAAAAGGTGAGTGTAAGCATGGTAGAACAAACATCAAAGACATACCATGTCCTGAAGCTCCAAAATCAATTGTGAAGTCAGAAATTGTTTATAAAAGTCCATGATGTTGTTTTGACTGACCGACAAGCAAAAGTGCATGAATTAGCAGAGGCTACAGGCATCTCAATTCAGCAGGGATCATTTTATTTTGTGTAATGAATTACACATGAAAGATGGGTGCTGTATCTGCTCACTCCGAAGCAAAAGTGAAATCACATGCTATATCAGCGGGATATCTAAAGTATTTAAGAAGAATTAATTAGATGTTTTATGGCATTTTGTGACTATGGACAAAACGTGGATTTGTTACTATATATCGAAAATGAAACAGCAATCTAAACAATGAACTACATGAGGCTAATCAGCTCCAAAAAGGGGAAAATGCATTTCATCGCTGGAAAGGTGATCAGTTTTTTAAGATGCAAAATTCTATTGATCATCTATGTGGAAAAGGGAAAACCATTACAGCAGAATATTATGTATCCAAATTTTTTGAAGAGACTGAAGACAGCAATTGTAAAAAAATGTCCAGGAATGACCAAAAAGATGATGATGTTTCACCATGACAATAATCCAATGCATTCAATCCACATTGCTCAAGACAAATTGATCAAACTGCAGTATGAAATGCCCACCCTATTAACATCATCTCTCTCCCTCAAACTACTGTATGTTTCGGAAATAAAAATTTTATGGCTGGAAGCAAATTTAAGTTAAATAAAAAGAAAGGCATACGGAGGATAAACAAAGTTTTAAGAGTCTGGAAGAAGTCCACTACCACAAGGGAAACATTGGAGCAAGGATGTTGAACTTTGCGGGAACTAAGTTGAAAAATAAAGTAGATTGCAAGACTGAATTTATTCTCTTTAATATCAAACCTAGTTAATTGTCAAATAACTCTCATATTTGTTACACTGTTACACTTCTACCCCCTTTAACTCTTCTGTTCTTTCCCAGACCCAGGAATAGGAAGAATGGACTGGTGATATTTTAAGGCATCTCAAAACCCAGAAGACCTAGATAGAATTGTAAAGGTAAAGTGTAATTAAGTGCTGAAGGACAAATTACTTTGTCAAATAAGAATCCAAAATGTCATAAAGCAAGATATAAATTTTCTTAGTGAACGGAACATTACATAGCACATTGCCCAAGGAATATAAATACTGATACATTCATAAGCATCAGCTCAACAGCTTATAGAAAGACAAGTCAACTTAGCTTACATAACAACTAGTTTATGTCCAATTAAACCTGGAAAGCGAGGAACTTATACTATTAAATGTCAAAGAATGTCAACCCCCTCCCCCCCCCCAAAAAAAAATGGCAACACCATAAACAAGACAAGATTAACATTTGGGTTAAAACTATGTACAGAGCACTGAGAAAAACAAATAATAAAGAATATGACATAATAAAAAAATAAAAAACCTTAATATAGCTAAGAGTATAGCCAGTCCTTGGTCAAATTTAACAATAATTACCAATCAGTAAGGCTCCGCTGGAAGAAATAGAATGATATTTAAATTAAAACTAGCAAAACTGATATTGGAAAGTTTTGAAGCTGAGACTGTTCACCCAGTACCAACAGAGAAAAAGTGCAAATAATCATTGTTATTTAGCCCTACTTCTTGCCAAGCTGCTGCCATGTCTTTCCTTTCTCATCCTGCTCCCAGAAAGTCTAAATATTCTAGTTATATAGCATTAAATTGCAGAAGATATGGAAATAGTGTTGCAGATTGAGAGTTCACATGCAATATGCATAACAATCAAAAGCAAAAACAAGCTATTTTGGAAATGCAAATAAATCAAAAAAGGCATTTGAAGTCGGAAACTTTAAAAATAAATTTGTAATAAATAACTGAATTATGTAATAAGATGTCGAGTTTAACATGAAATGTTTGCAATGCAAAATATATGAGATCCCAATAGTTCATAATGCATGAGATAAGGTTCATGGTACCTACATACTACCAGTTATACTAGAGGTGCTCTTAAAGTTCTCAGCCTGACTCACAGATGTTGTTAGGATGGCCAAATTACTGATAGTTGCTAAGTATTGTCTTTTACATGGTGTGCTGTATCGTTTCAGATGCAAAGTATATACACCTGATGTGACGATCATATAAACAAAAAAGTGTTAACATTTTCTACAAAATTAATAAAACTGAAATATGAGAGCTGTGATAAAGTACTTTGTTTTGAAGGGTTTAACCCCAATAAAAATACAAAAGGAGTTAGATTCCATATTAAAGACTTTAATTGTGATGGTTAGAAATTGGGCTGCAGAATTTAAGTATGGTCCTACATACTTAATGTTAGTGCTCAAGCTCCCAAAACTGCTGTGACCAACAAGTTAGTGACAAGAATTCATCATGCTGTACTCATGATCTCAGATTGAAGGTACGCAAGTTGACTGACATTGCAAAGACCTCGATAGGCAGTGTCCACTACATTTTACATGAAGTTTTGGGTATGAAAAAATTTTCTGCTGAATAGGTAATGCATTTTTAACAGTGGATCAAAAATGCAGGTGGATAAATATTTTGCAACAGTGTTTAGGCTTGTTTAAATGCAGTTCCAGTGAGTTTCTTTGATGTTTTGTAATAGTGAATGAAATATGGATTCATCACTACATGCCAGAGTTCAAACAGTGGCTGGCAACAGTGGAAGTGCATCAAAGAAAGCAAAAACAGTTCCATGTGGAAGAAAAGTCATTCTCATGGTGTGGTGCTTGTAGACTACTCCAAAAGGGTAGAATTATTACTGGGTTGTATTATGTTTAACTACTGGGCCAACTGAAAGATGCTATTCAGGCTAAACTCCACACCTTGGAAAAAAGAAAGTACTTTTTCATCATGATAATGCACCTTCACACATGTGGGATTATTGCTGCAAAACTGCATGACCTTCGCTTCCAAGTGCTTCCACAGTCTTCATATTCACCAGATTTTGCTCCCAGCAATTCTTTTTGTTCCAAAACCTGAAGAAATGGTTGGGTGGATGAATATTCACATCAGATGATAAGGTTGAAGCTGAGACATTCTTATTTTTCACAGCTGGACAAATCTTATTTTACTGAGGGTATTAAAAAGTTCGAAAGTCAGGCTAAGTGTATTGATTTACAAGCTGACTTAAAAAAAAAAAAAAAAAAAATCTTAAAACTTGTGTGTTTTTTTTTTTTTTTTTTTTTTTTTTTTTTGTCGGGTGGAGAACTCTAAGAACACTCCTGGTAAATGCCATCACTTTTTCTTTAATTTTAAGTTATATTGTACTGTATTTTTGCTTTATTTCATGCTAAGTATGTTGCATCCTTGGCATTGTTGGTGACTTTATTTATGTACTGCTGCTATCATTCCATAAGCATCAGTCGGAGACTTAAAAGTCACTACTGTTTATTCAGTGTAACTTGAAAGTTGAAAGTTGAAATCAGCTCATATGCTGTAGAATGTAGTGTAGTATTGTTGTGGAAGCTCAGATTTATTCCCTAAAGTTTTTTTCCTTGCGTAAAATATGCACTCTGATTTTTTATTTCTAAAAATTGCAAAAACAGTGCATCATCTTTTTGCAAGTACATATGATATTTAATTTTGAACAACCACTTATGCTCTAAGTGCTGAGCTGCTTAGAAATCTAAGTATGTTGTAGTTTATTGATATGTAATATGCTTTTGTCAAAGGTTGTGCACTATGCCATGGCACTGTTAGTGTCATGGGTTCATTCAGGGGATCAAGTACGTCAAGCCCTGTTTGCTGCTCCACATTTTACCACTTGGCTGCAGAGACTAGTCCTAGAAGATCCAGAGCCTGCAGTGCGCCGAGAAGTGTGTACAGCATTGTACCGGTTGTGCCTTGGTTCTTCACCATCTCCTAATCGATCTTCTTCTGGACTGAATGTTACAGCTCATATGCTCGGACATCTAATGGAGTATCTTGTTATAGCAGAGAGCATGAGACCACAAAAACTAGAGGTAACTTGACTTGCCATGAAATGAAATTGCTTACTGTTTTTGAATAAATTATGTAAAAATTTAATATAAACGGATCAAAATGCACACTCATTCTCTGTAGCATTTGCTTGATTACACATAATTTTTATTTGAGCTGCATGAATGCTGTCTGAACTTTTGGTAAAACTAATTAATCACTTCCCACGAAATACTTGATCTCTCTCTCTCTCTCTCTCTCTCTCTCTCTCTCTCTCTCTCTCTCTCTCTCTCTCTCTCTTGCTATATGACTAACATGGCTGTTTAATTGTAAAAGTTTATACTCACATTAAATCATTGATGTCTAGTTGAAGGTACTTGGACAATATAAATGTTTTTGACAGGTTGTTTTTTTGAAGGCTTGTTCAGTTATGACTAAATTTTTTTCATTGTTAACTTCATAGCAAAAACATGTAAAAATAAATGGCATGAGTTTTGTTCATTTCAATCAGCATTCCTTTGAAGTAATATACCCTCTTCAGTGGATAAAATGTTTTAAAATGCTAAAAACATTTCTGTGGCTCCACTTCCAATGAACATGGAAGCAGTCTGAGTTAAAAACATTTAAAATATTGATAACGCTAAAACACTCTTAACGTTTCACTCTCAAAATTAAAAAATTCAGGACATATTTTTGTGAGACCTTTGCTCACATTGTCAACTGTTAAATGACTGATGCATGGTGGATCATATTAGGTTTGAAAAGGTAGGCAATGGTGGTGAATCTGGTGGTCTGGTGATGATGAACTTGTACATTCCGGAAGCAGATAGAGTGTTTTATCATTGTATCAATATTTTAAATGTTTTTAACTCAAACTGCTTCCGTGTTCATTGGAAGTGAAGCCATAGAAATGTTTTCAGCTTTTTAAAATATTTTATCTACTGGAAATGTTACACTTGTTTTCACTTTTTGATTCCTAAATATATTAAAATTAAAAATAATATACCTTCATTGGCATATTGGAGTTTCCAGAGTTAATATTCCAGTTAACATAACCTGATAATTTACAGGGTTTTTCAATAAAGAATGATTATACTTTTTTTTCCTCCTGAACACACCTTTACTTATACTCACTTTTGATGATCTCTTTCAAAGTAGTTCCCATTTGGCCAGTCTTTAAACACATGCTGGAAATTATTTTTTGACAGGTCCTTCAGAATCACCTATGTAGCCTTTACCACTGCTTCTAATAACAGAAAATGCCTCCCATGAAAGTATTTCTTCATTTTGGGTAAAAAGAAAAACTCTCATGGGTCTAAATCTGAACTATAGGGAGGCTGAGGGACTCACATTGATTTTTGTAAGATATTCGGCAGCGACATTTGCATTGTGCAGCCATGCATTATCGTGATGCAACATCCAGCTTGTTGCATAGATATGTGGTGTTGTGCATGTGATGAAATTTAAGGAAATATCTATAGCATTGCCCAGTTACAATTGTGTGTGCACATATAACTTTATGGTAAACCATTCCTTGAATATCAAAAAATGAGATTACCGTAACTTTCCCAACAGAAGCGGCTACTTAAGCTTTTTTGTTATTGGTGATGATTGACATTTCCACATAGAGCTTTGCTATTTGCTCTCAGGATCTAAATGATGTAGCTAAGTTCATTAACAGTATAAAATATAGTGAACTTTTGTAACAGTGGTGTAAATTATTAACATTTAAGAGAAATTGAGTCGAAATAGTAACATACACACCACTAAAATCAATTTTAGTGGTGTGTATGTTACTATTTCGACTCAATTTCTCTTAAATTCATTAACAGTGATTAACTTTCAAAGATTTCATCTTCCTGAAGCATCATCTTCAAATGTGTATGCAGACTGCATGCACATGCTTTTGTTCAGGAATCAGTAGTATGGAACCCGCCATGTATAAACATACCTCATGTTCAATTTTTCAGTTACCAACATATGGGTGGCATTCGTTAAAACGTTCAGAATTTATAAAAGTGTTCTTAATGTTATTCAACGATTTTCTCTCGCAGTGAGAGCAGCAATGTTAATGATTTCTTCTGTTACAGCATAAACTAGAGTAACAGGTTCACCTTTCTTTGAAATTGATGGCCTCCCCCTCTTTAAAAATTTTAAACTATCTTTGAACTGTGCTATAGGGAAGAACAAACTCTCCGTAGGCCTGCTGCAGCATTACAAAAGCCTCAGCTGAAGATTTGTTGATATGAAAATAGAATTTCAGAGCAGCATTTTGTTCGTTGCATGTCACTTCCATTTTGTTGTAGGTGAAATTGAACATGCCTTAACTTCCACACCTCTCACAGGCGGGAACCGTAAATGATGACAATGAAATTAGTGCCACGTATATAGTATACATTAGGTAATAAAATATTGTAAAGTTAAATTTTAGTGCAACAAATCATGCCTGTAAAATAATTATGCTTATTGTTTGCTGAACAGCCCTTGTAGAAGCTCCTTATCACTTTATTTATCTTTTAA
Source organism: Metallyticus violacea (assembly GCA_030762175.1). Lineage (NCBI taxonomy): Eukaryota > Metazoa > Arthropoda > Insecta > Mantodea > Metallyticidae > Metallyticus > Metallyticus violacea. The sequence continues at coordinate 45,367,980 of CM060830.1, forward strand.
AAGTTCTGCAAGATTGCATTTTTTATTTTATTTATTTATTTTTTTAATAGTATTTAATGTTTGTTTTACTTACTGAGGCACCAAAGGTGGTAAACACTGATGATAAGATGAAATTACAAACTGGAAAAGTGTATGTGTGCAGGGGGGGATTTTATATATATATAAAGGAAGGAAGCCTTCCAAGTTTAGGGCACTTCCCCAGCATTTGCCATTTATGAGGAGAGGAAAACCTGGAAAAAAGTTCACTCAGGGAGAATGGCCTGGTGGGAATGGAATCCCAGGAGATCTGGGAATCGAATCCCAGATCTCCTGCCCTTGGCCACCAGTGGTGGTTAGCTTTGGTATGTAATATTTAAAGGCTCAATTCTGATGTAAAATTCTTTGAACCAACCTTCTAGAAATATTTCAAAGAGCAAGCTTATGAGTTGATATTAGGACTAACTAGTTCAATTCAATTTAGTGAGCATCTCTTTCTGCCCCAGCAAGTACTTTACGAGTCTTTCCAGGTCATGCAGTCCTGTTTCCAGTACCATCCAGCTTCATTGGTAGAATGGCCTAATTTAGACATCGTTTTCATAGCTCTGCAGATGGGTGGCCCAAGCTTTCCACTCTGTTATGTGCACTCATTTACTGTGAATTGCAGGAATATTATCCAACCTATCTGTGAGGGTCATTCAGTATACAAGTTTCCCTATGTTGTATTATTTTGATTTCATAACTTATACATGAAAACAATACATGTATGGATAGGTGCATTCACTACTTTCCTACATAATTTCCACAAATATTGAAGCATTTGTCCCAACATTGAACTTATTGAACCTTTCTGTGATAAATGCCAGGCTCAGACCGTACCTCTTCTCACAATGCCCTTGACCTTCTCATCCATTTGAAAATGCTGCTCCAGCAATTCCCTCATTGTTGGGAACAAATGAAAGCTGCTTGGCACTAAACCAGGGCTGAACAATGGTTGCAGCAGCCATTCCACAAATTTGGCTTGTGTTTATATGGCTGAATGGGAGCTGTCATTGTCATCAGCAGAAGATATTAGCTGATGGTAGACAGGGTGCTTGTGTGAGTTGCTGATTTGCATCTCTCCAAAGTCTGACAGTACCGGGCAGCCATAATCATGTTTCCTCATTTCAGGATATCAATGAGAAGGAAACTCCTTGCATTCCACAAGAAGGTAAAGAGTATCTGTCCTGCCAAAGTCATCTTGAATTTCTTTCTCACGGGCAACTCAGATGCTTCAAGCCCATTGATATTCTCTTCCATTTGGGAGTGAAGTGATGAACAAACCTCTCATCTTCTGTCACAGTGTGCTTGAGTAAGACATGTCTGTCATTGTGGCACTGCATTAGACCATTACACCCCATTCTCATTTGACCATATTCAGGATTTAGTTCATCAGGAACCCAAAATATACACTTTGTAGTGTCACATGATAATATGAGCTGTTCCAATGGCAATCTCTAATGTATATAAAAAATAAAGATAAAATAAGCCTATTGTGTCCCTTGAGGGAAAGCTTGCTTTTTCCTAACGTGGTGAGCTATTCCATGCTAGTTATTTGTATGCTGTTTAAGACACTCTGATTGATTTGTTCTTTGCTTATTCCATTTCTTACTGCACTGGTTGCTTCTGGAGAGATTTCCATTTTTCTCTTCCTCTTGCTATTCTTGACCAATCTGAACCTGCATGTTACTTGAAGAGGTCTGGCCATCTTCTTCTGGACCTGCCTTGTGTCCTTTTTTGTATCTGAAGGTTCCAGATGGAGATCTTGTAGGTTTGCCTATTGTCCTGCAATTTTGCAACATGACATCCCCATTGCCATTTGCTTCTGGTAGCTATTTGTGTGATGTCTGTTGTCTGAAATAACTGATTTATTAATACTATAGGTATTTTGCCCTTCAAAGTTATTTTCAGGATCTTGCATTGAATTTTTCTGTGGCATACTTGAATTTTGTTCTTTTGTTTTTCTGTTATTGACCATGTGTGGCACCCAGGGTATACACAGGTCTCAGACATCTAGAATCTTATTTTCTTAGTCATTGTTTGGCCTAACAATTTAAACTTAAGGTCCCAAAATGCTCTCCAGATTAATGAGATCTTTCTTTGTTCTTCTTTTCCCATTGTATCATGGAAGGAAATCCGTTGCCCTAGTTATGTATATTTCCTCACAAATGTTGGAACTGTTCCATCTATTTTTATCAGGGTTTCAGATGTGTTTGAAATTAAATGTGTCATCAATTTGTTTAGTGATAGCCCTGCATTTTCACTATGTTCACATAAATGTTCCAGGATAGTTTATAGTGCTTTGGATGTTTTGGGGAATAAGACCACATCGTCAGCAAATCTTAGATTTGTTGGTGCACTGCCATTTATATTCTTTCCAAATTTATTGTTCCAGTTCATTTTCCTGAATACATGCTCCATTACACAGGAGAAGAGTTTGGCGAACTCCTCTTTCTAGTTGGAATGGTTGTCGTTCTTCTTCTGTTTTTACTTTCAAGAAACTTTGACTGTAGATTTTGTATAGGATACGAATGTATTTTGCCTCTATTCCTTGAGCTGCTGGGACATGCACTATGCTTGTATGTTCGACTGAGTCAAAGGCCTTGCTATAGTCGATAAAGGCTAGATATAGTGTTAGATGGAATTCGTCTGCTTTCCGCATCAGCTGGTTTATGGTTTGGAAATGATCTATTCCACTGAATCTTGTACAGAAACCTGCTTTGTGGTGGTTGATTTTCATCCAGAATCATTGTTATTCTTCTAGTTAAAAATTTTGTAAACAGTTTGTATATATTTGACATCAGGCTTATAGGTCTGTAGTTGTCTACATCATCTCTGGTGCTTCTTTTGTGTAGAAGAACAATTATGCTGAATTTATATGTCTTTTGTTTCTGGAATTGCAATGAAGATTTTGGTGATTTTGGGTGTTAGCTGGTCTTCTGCAAGCTTTAGCAATTTATTTTGTATTCCATCTTCACCCGGGATCTTTCCATTCTTGAATTTGTTATTGGCAGTTCAAACCTCGCTGTGCAGAATAGGTAGAGATTGTGTGTTTGCGATATTTGGTATCTGGTTCCTTGATTGGGTTGGGATGGAGCTTGAGTATTTGTATGTAAGAGCACTCTATAATAACTAACATTTAGAAAATAATAATAACCTTCAGAAAGCTTTTGCATTACATGCTTTTACTATAATAAAATTTAAATTAAATTTCAAAGCCACCGAAAATCAATGAAAGTTTTTATTGTTTATTATAATTTTTAAATAGTAACAACATGTTTTATTGACACTTACAAACTTCTCCTCCTCCTGGTCCTCCTCCTGCTCCTCCTGGTCCTCCTCCTGCTCCTCCTGCTCCCCCTCCTCCCCTCCTGCTCCTGCTCCTCCCCCTCCTGCTCCTCCCCCTCCTCCTCATCCTCCTCCTCCTCCTCCTCCTCCTCCTCCTCCTCCTTCTTCTTCTTCTTCTTCTTCTTCTTCTTCTTCTTCTTCTTCTTCTTCTTGTTCTAACACAAGTTTCTTTCTGTTATTTCACTCTATTTTAGTGAATGTAAAGCTGATACCAAAGGCTCGTTCATAAACATAGTTACATGTTTGAAATAAACATGTTTTAAATTTTTTAAATAAACATGTTTTAAATGTTTGAAATAAATATTTAAAAATACCCACGCAATATAGCTTTATCTGTCAATGGTCATATATTTCATTTAATTAATATTATATCATTAGTTTTTGTGGTTTAATCTAGATAGTAATAATTCAAGTTCTAAAAATATTGTTTCTCTTTTGTAATACTTAATAGATTGCAAGATGTAATTTTGTTCCCCGTACTTTTGAAAATTAGAGCAATTGCATTTTATATATTTATTTTCAAGTGATTTTGAAGAAAAATAAACAAACCTAGTTAAGTAATGATTATAGTTCAATTTTTCTTTTATTAGGTACCTTTAGAGTTTGTGATACTAATTAACACAGTAATGCCATGACTTATTTCATTAATTAATGTTATAATTAAGATCTTACATTCTCTTTTAAGGTTATTGTGCTTGCTGAGGAGTGAGTTATTCAAGGATTTTTCTCTTGCAGGCATTAAATCATCCATCTGAAGATGGAAAGGAACCCTATGGTCCAGCATGCAGGGACTACTTTTGGTTACTATGTCGTCTTGTGGACAGTCTGCCAGAGGAACTTGTGAAAGGTGAATTCAATTAATGAACTCATTAGTTTGGCAAAATTGGAATGAGCATGAATATAAAATGAATAAGTAGTAGTCCTGTCTTTTATATTTAATCTAAGGGCATCCATACCCAAGATATGTTTTTCTTTGTTTTTAAGTATTTGAAACCAGAAGTTGTGAAAATACTTGAACTGTGCTCATGCTTTATTCTTGCAGAAAGCATAGAGGATCCACAGAGCTGTGTGATTGACATTGATGGCTTGGCAAAAAAGTTGGCACAAAGTCTTCTGGCTCGTGAATACCTAGAAACAAGACATAACACGGTAGAAGATGATGGATTAATAGGATTGTTAAATCTCATGTCAAATGTTATGAAACATAACCCTCCATTTAAAACAAGCAAAGAAGGCCAAGAGTTTCTAGCACAGGTAAGCATAAAATTACATTTTTTTCTCTTATTCAATATAGCATAATTGTTAATCATCAAAGCAAATAATAATGTGTAAAGGTGACAGCTCAGTTTCTGTTTTCATTACAACAGTGTTTACAGTTTTGAAGCCCATAGGGGAAAGGGTTTTCTGTAAAAATTTTCCCTCATCCTAAAAAGGTAAGTGAAAAGTCATTTTAGACATCTAGTATATTTGCATAATTAGTTCACCCTATTTATTTCGGACATATGGCAGTAAACATGTAACATTAAACAATTTGTAAAAAATATCAAACGCCAGGTAGTAATAAAAATTACCCAGAAGGTGGTAGGATTCAGATGTTGGAGAGAGAGAGAGAGAATATCAATATTAATTCAATTCTACTCCTTACCTCTTAACTTCTCAACTACTGTTAGCAACTACTTTTATGTATAATCTTTTCATTAAATGTTGTTTATCTAACCAGAGCTCTACCAAGGTTGTAGATATATAAAGTATAATTTATACTTTACTTGGGACAGAAGTCTACACTATTTCTCCACCTGTATTGGAGAGCTGAATGAACAGTGTCATAACTGTTAAAATGTTTGCAAGTGGTGATATATTGTTTGCAGTGGAGCAAATGGTAGCAGATTTTGTTGGGGGAGGGGAAAGGTAATGGAGACTGAAAGTCATTGTTTATTCACGAGCATCAGTTTCCAAGTGTTGCTTAAACAGAATCCATTTCTCTGTATCTGATATGGAGGGGTTAAGCAAATTTAAGACTGCCATAACAGTTCAGAAGTTATATAGTGGTTTTTTTTTTTTTTTTTTTTTTTTTTTTTTTTTTATTTTTTTTATTTATGGACGCTCTTTAACAGCTCAGGTCATCAATGTCCCATTCAACTCAGGGCATGATACGGCCAACAAATTTTGCTCAGAGGCCTCTCTTTCAGGCTTGAGGTTCTTTTACGTGCTATAAATGTACGACACGGGACCCATGGCTTTACTTCCCTTCCGAAGGAAGCCATACTTAGGATTTTTATGCCCTGAAAAAAATCCATCAGTCCTTCCTGAGTTCGAACCCGTGATTTTGGGTTTAGGAGACAAGTATGGTAACCACTACACCACCAGGACCGACGAAAGTTTGATAATATGAATGCTGGCTATAATAGCTTTAGCAATATTATAGTATCATCTAATTCAAACTATCAAACCTGGACATTCAAACAATTAAAAAAAGTAGTATCACTGCCAAGGAAGCTCATAGTTACTTTGCCTTATCCTGAAAATCTTTTCCCATATTTCACTGCCTATCAACAAATTTTACCAAAGTACCTTTATTTTTTATAATATGGTTATGCTCCTGAAAATAATGAGCAACTCCTCTATTATGTTTATCTAGTGTTCTCTAAGCCTATATACTATACTTCTCTTAGTTTTCCAATACATACTTTGCTGCAATCCAAGCAATCGTTTCTACAAATACCCAATCTCTTCTCATTCAGTATTCTATTTATAGCTCCAGAATTAATCAAACTAATTAGACAGAATTTGTTTGTTGGGGCCAATGTGATATTTTAGTTGTTACGAATTTTTTGAAAATTCCTGGTGATTCAAGGGTGATATGTGAATTATTTTGAGCAAAATGCACATAATAAAAATGAATTTATTTAAGAACTTTCAAAACATTATAAGAAGTTTTTAAAAAATTCTGTTGGAACTCGCACAGTGAAGCTTGTTAAATGTAAATTCTATCTAATATGTCTAACACATTCTTATGCTTCACTTACTTCTAAATATGGTGGGACCGGTTTCAAAGAGACGTCTTGACAACTCGTCAAGTTGGTTGAAGACGGATCAATTATGTGTAATAATGAATTACTTTGCTCCAGAATGTTTTATCACTGCAATTAAATTACTGTATAGTATGTAAGCATAATAAAGAACAAACTGTCAATGTGAGAGATCTACTGTGTAGATATTTGCTCATCATTTTAATTTGGGAAATGCTTTGAACCTTTAAGGTATGTGCCATCTCTAGCAACATTTTGCAGTATGTAACACCTCAACCCAAAGGATTAGGTATTACACCATAAATCATTGCCCAAATGACTGCTTTTGGATGCTTTTTAACTACTACAAATGAACCATTTCAATTAATCACTAGAACTGAATTCAAACATTTGAAAGAAATCGGCTGCACACACAGTAAGAAAAGCCCACAACACAGCAACTTCTATTTCATGACTTACTGACTGACGCACCAATAATAGTACTTTTAACTGGTGCAGAAGGTGCAATGGATAGCATTCTTCTTTAGTTAATCGAAACATGTGTTAATAAATGCAAAAAACTAAATCAAAAAAATCTAAAGAAAAATTTGCATGATTGGCAACTGAAAAGGTAACTGTCCAGTGCAAAATTTCAGTAGCCGGTTGGATATATTATTGATATATTAAGGTCTGTTATTTTTTCTTGTTTCCACTCTTGGAACTGATTGACTGTATGGAGCTTTACAGTAGTTTTCCCTGATCTGAAAAAGTGTCTTTAGGACTTGATGCTCTGGCCCCATTTCCATCATAATTAATTCATCATATGCATTCTCATTAAATAACCGGAAATACTGATATGAAATAGGATTAAGCAACCAGGAATCTACCATTACTACTGAAGGTAATGACCATCCTTACTTTAAAAGTTTTAAATATTTTGTATGTTACAATAAAACTTGTAATGGAACATTGATAACATAGGCGTGATGTAGATACCAACACGTTTGGGGGGCCAAATTAATATTGGTATTAATTATGACATGTGTTGGTGGAGTCAATGCTCACTAGTATCAACATGTTGAGCATAAAATTTGTAGCGGTATAAAGAGACATTGCTGACGATGTTTATCGTTGTAGACATTGACATAACTAACAACACTATAATATGATCAACTAGTTCAGGGGTTTAATAATATAACCGGATTTTCCAGATTGGTGCCTCAGGGTTGAAAGGAGTGTGATTATAAGTATAACAAAATCACAATGGTTAGAAATCTACAGAGTTTATTAATGTTTTATCATTACCATATAACGGTACACTTTTCTGATTACAATATGCTCTGAGAATATTATTATATGCAGACTGAATACAAGATAAACGTGTTATAATTTATATTTCTTCCCTGAAAACTATGCTTTTTGTCCTGATGTAACATATACAATTTTCCTATATGATATTAATTCATACTCATAACTCCTATCATTTACCACAATTAATAATTTTGTAATTTCTTCCATGAAATGTTAATCGCCATTTATCTTTACATAATGTTAAAATACTGCTTCCTTATACAGAGTAAGAACCATGATTTCTGCCAATAGAATTTAAAACACAACTTTTCTCGACTGAATCCAAAGCTTAACTAAGAAATTTTGAGATAGAAATTATTACTTATTATAAAAGGATTGTAATAATACTATACATTACAATGCATTATGTTTTCAACATACATACACTAAGCGAATAAAATTCATTCATTTGTATTTAGTTGCAATGAAGCTCTTTCTCGTGTTTCATTCTTGGTATACATTATTAATATTGTTATGCTTGCCATAGGTTGATTCACGTACTATTACAATTTCTTATCTTTATTTTTATCTTTTCATATTCTTGGCAATGTATGTGTTCCTTTGAAGCTTTACATTTTTATATTAAAAATATTGTCATAAAGGCCAGCAAACAAACATTAAGACATACATTGTAATAGTCCGTATCTGATGTGTGAAATCTTTACAAATGAGCTTACTAAATTTATACAATTTAAAGCATATTATCGATGAATATTTATTTAAATTGAAAATTAAAGCTATTATCTAACATTAAAATATATGCAAATGAACTTATTAAATTTGTATGATTAAAAATATATTATCAATGAATTTTTGGAGCTTTAAACAGAATATTGTGGCCATTATCTTAAGTAATAACATGTGCAAATAGATTTCTTAAATTAACATAACTAAATAGCTATTACTATTAAATGTTTGTGGCTATATATTGAACATTATAACCTTTAGGTTACATACAAATAGATGCAAATGAACTTTAATTAATATATATTAAAAATAATTAAAAAACGTATCAATGAATGTTTTGAGTTTCAAATAAAATATTATAGCCTTTAGCTTACGTAATAACATATGTGAATGAACTTCTTAAATTAACATAGCTAAATAGCTCTTACTATTAAATGTTTGTGACTTTATATTGAGAATTATAGCCTTTAACTAATATAGAAATATGTGAAAATGAGCTTATTAAAAATATTGTTAAACAACTGCTATTAATGAGTGTTTAGGACCTTAAGTAGGATATTTTCTGTTTCAAACTTATTGAGAATAATACAACTTATTGAGACATACTGTTTTAAAATGTCATTCAACAACTGCCATGCTGATCATATATGACACACATTTCAAACTTATTGAGAATATACAACTTATTGAGACACACTATTTTAAAAAGTCATTCAACAACTGCCATGCTGATCATATATGACACACAATTCAAACTTATTGAGAATATAGAACTTATTGAGACACACTGTTTTAAAAAGTTATTCAACAACTGCCATGCCGATCATACATGACACCCTTAGTGCATTAGTAGAGTTATGACTTTTTAAATGTTTGTAAATTTTCTGTGCCATCATACATATTTGATTGGTAATGTGAAATACATTAAGAGCAAAATAGCTCTCCTGACAAGTATTTGTTTTGAATTTTTCAGGTTTTTGAATTCTTATTTGCACTTCCAAACCCTCGAAAACGTTATGTACCAAAATGTAAATCTCAACTATCACGTTCCTCTGCATATGATCTTCTTGTGGAAATGGTTAAGGGTGCCCCAGATAATTATCGTCTTCTTCATGAGAAGCTGCTATCTCAACATAAACCAGGTATTCATTTTCAGGTTGCTTAGAGCACTTTAAACAAGTTATTGTGTCCGTGTACTAAATGTGCTATAATTGCAGGTGCCAGCTCACCATACCCATGGGATTATTGGCCTCATGAGGATGGTCGCTCAGACTGTGGCTATGTGGGTCTCACAAACCTTGGTGCAACATGTTACATGGCTTCATGCATGCAACATCTCTATATGATGCCACAGGCTCGCCTTTCCATTCTCCGTGCTAAATGTAATGGAAATAGCAAACATGAGCACACTCTGAGAGAACTTCAGCGAATGTTTGCATATTTGCTTGTAAGTTAAAAAGTTAGAGGCATTTTTTAATTTATGAAATTTTTCACATTCAAAGGTAAAATTAAACTATAATTTTGATTACATATAACTGTAATTCCAGTAATTTTCACCAACTTATTTGTACCTGTTTCAAAGGTGGCTGCTTTCCTCATCAGCATGGGACCATTGTCATTTCTCCTGCTTGATATCCATTTGTGACTCTTTAGGTTTTGCAAATTTGGGGATGAGGTCATTATGTTTCAGAAAATTAAAATGACCCAACTCTTCTTTATTCTTCTATATATATATATATATATATATATATATATATATATATATATAAAAATTTTCTCAGACTGTTAGCTCTATTGCCTTTTTAACTGCTTTTGGAAGATTTAGTTCTTTTTTTGTAATCCATGTTTTTAACCAAAAATTATCTGCTATTGTCAATTTTTCATTATGTTAATATTTGACATTTCGTACATGCTCCTTAAGACAAAGAATAATGTTTCTTTGGTTATAGCAAGATATGTTTCTTTTTGCAGTCATTACAACTGATTTCTTGTGTGCCTACTTGTTTGCTAAGGGGAATTTTATCCATTTGGTTGATTTATGGGTGGTTCCTTAAGTTGTGTTTGTTTATAGGTCAAAATAATAATATAATCTTTGAATATCTTTTGAAAAAGAAGTACTGAAATTACTTGACTTGCAAGGCATTTGAATCAAATTCACAATGGAAACAAGCCAACAATTTCTTACACTTCTTGAACATTAAAATCATCAAAAACCATACCATATGGGAATCAGAATGCATTTTCAGAAAACATACCCACACTAATAATTGTATTAAAAGCATCAACTATACTTTAAAACCACATAATTTGCATTCTGATGTAAATTTAACCCTAAACAAAATAGAATACCAATGGATTCAGGAAATGTGTCAGTAATTGTGCCTTTAATAAAATAAAAAGATTTGAAATCTAGAAAAAGGCCATCTTGAAAGGCTACAAAGAAGAGCACACTTACATGAAGTTTACATTCCATCTTTGGGCTCAGCAGAAATTTCAAAATATATTAAAACATTATAACATTATTTTGACCCTAGTAAAGAATAGAACCTCCTAAAAAGCAACAAAAAGGATAAAATTTCTCTGGCAAACAAGCAGGCATAAATGTTGTTAGCTGTAAGGAATTAGCAATGGTACATTATTTTAGTCCAAAAATGGTGAATTTCAAAAAGAATCAAAACTTCTAAAAGTGGTTCAAAAGCCAAAAGAATTTATAGCCTTGAAAATTTTATATAAATGCAAGAATAAAGGAGAGTTTGTTAATGTTAATCTTCCAAAACACAATGATTTCTTCTCAAAATTTGTAAAAACCTACAGAACAGCATCTGCATACCATGCAGTAAAGTTGACAATTATTACATGTTGATGCTGAAGACAGCTGCTGTCGAAACATGTCTAGGTAAGTTAGTGAAAATTGGAATTATTGTGACATTAAACCAACATTTAGTTTAAGTAAAATAGTTGCTATAACAACTTTTATTTGTAGTTTTAAACAAATTCAATTGTTTCAGAGCTTATAAAACTGCAAAATTTGCAACCTTGGGATTTATCCAGGATTTGAGAATGTGAGAAGCCTGTTGCAGCTCTGCTTTAACTTATAACCTCTATCTTTAATTAAGTCATCAGTTTTTATCTAAATTATTTATATATGAATATTGGCTCAATTTCTTAATGTACTTAGAATAAGTATGGTAGTACTCTTATTGTAGTGATGATCACAGACCTCTTAAAACACAGATAATTTTATGTGACATGCAACAAAATTATAGTCTAGTTGAATGTGAAGATTTTTTTTAGGAAAGTGAAAGAAAAGCATACAATCCAAGAAGTTTCTGCAAAGTATATACAATGGATCATCAGCCTCTTAATACTGGAGAGCAAAAAGATATGGCTGAATTCTTTATTGATCTCGTATCAAAGCTGGAAGAGATGACACCTGAACTGAAAAAACTGGTCAAGACACTTTTTGGAGGAGTTATTAGCAATAATGTTGTTTCATTGGTGAGTAAGATTACTGTCCACACTTTACTTAGCTCATTATCAATTGTTTTGCACTTTGACAAATTAAAGAACTGTTAACAATAGTGTTCTATTAGAGGAGAACAAGTTTTCAGATCTCAAAAATTGTGTATTTCAAAAAAATACTTAAAAAAATATTAAGATTTTTCTGTGGCTTTAGATTTGTAATTCCATTTCATAAGCTTTCTTTTTAAATTACTTTGTTTATTTTTAATAGTAATAAGCAAATTTGTTTGTAGCACATTGTTGAAATGCTTGTACAGAATTCTGATCCTTAAGCTCAAACTGTATGAGATAGTATATAATATCTGTAATGCTCGGAGTGACTTATTCTTAGAACTAATGCTACTTTCAATTGATAAATTAGGAGTGAAGTTTAAAAATTTCTTGACCTGATACAGAGATGGTGCTAGTAATATACAGTTCAAATATCGCCTTATAGATAGCATACCCTGAAATTTCAGACACACACTTTCATTTGTATGGTTTCTAAGGTTGAGCAAAGTAAACAAGGAAAAGGTTTTCCTAAAAATAGATAAAATCAAATGTCACATAGTGATAAAATATTTCCTTTCAGTGCCAACTGATATAAAGAAAAGAGTTGGATTCCACTTTGAAAGACTCTTCACAATCTTTTTTCTACAGTAAAGAAATGAACGGCTAATTAAAAAAAAGCTCCATTCTTCATGTTGATAATCAACATTTAGGATGTCCAATAACCAAGACAATTGAGGAAAACATCGCAAAAATCTGGAAATCCATATTAAATTACATATGTTTGAAGAAAGATTTTTGATGTACCTGATATTGCAAAAATTTACATACATTATGTTTAGAACATCTTACTCGAACATTGTGCTTATGAAAAAGTCCTCAGTGTGATGGGTGCCATGTTTGATAATGGTAGATCAAAACTTCACCCAAATGAACACTTCTCAGGAGTGCTTGGACATGTTTAAATGTAATTAAATCAAATTTCTGTGAAATTACATTATTGTAGATTGTGCATAGATGCACCATTATGTACCAAGGATGAAGCAGCCGTTTAAGTAATGGGTGCAAGTAGATGAAATTATTCTGAAGAGAGCCAAATGTATTCTATGAATGGAATAGTTGATGGCCACTGTTTTCTGGGATGCTCACATACTATCTGGAAAAAAGCAAAACCTGACCAGATAGTTTTTGGTCATGTGTGGGGGCAAAAGGGGATCTTTTTGAGAACTGATTAATACTAAATGTTTGGAGTACATGAGAGAATAATGTAGCCTCACCCCCCCCCAAAACCATGTTACGGTAGATATTACAAGTATTCAAAATTCGTGGATCTTTGATAAAATTATCTTTTAAATACAAGTTTTGCTTTTAAAATTCCTAGAATTTCTATTCTAATAATGTGTTTCTGTTCAACCATAGTATGAGGGTTATTTCTATAGATTTTATTTTTAGGACTCTGCACAAATATCACATGCAGTAAGAATGGGGCTGTCATCAAAAACTCCCATAGAGTCTCAAAAGAACCATGGGCAATGTGGGCTTTTGCAGAATTTTTTAAAAATATCCATGCTGATTTTCATCTCTAGATAATTGTTAAAAAAAACTCTGCATTTAGTACTTCTTTGAATTTATAATATATTAAAAAGAATGTGGGCCCTAGTATTCACCTTGCAGTTAAGGTACATCATACATCATGCAAGAGAATTTTACGAATCAGTTACAAATTTTCTGTTCTTCATTGCTTAGTAGTTTTGCAAACAATTTAACCATTAAATTTAAAATTAATTTCGTGTCAGAACTAATACAGTGAAGCAATTGATTTATCCTTAATTAGCCAGGAATTCATTTAATACTCTTATCCTCCACTTACCATTGAATTATACGAAACATATTAAGATCATTGTGTGATTGAGTTGAACTAATACTCTTTTGCTCCACATACTTGTTTAACTGCTTAACACATCAGCTTATTAATCTAAAAATTAGCAAAGAAGAATACCTTAAAGAATACAAACAAATGGAAAGAACAGTGGTTAAAAATGGTTATAACAAAGTACTAGTATAGAAAAAAGTACAGAAATTCAAGAGGCAAAAACTTATTGAAGAAACCATAACACTTTCAGCAAAAAAATATAAGCTAATTTTTTAAAAATTCACATATCATCTATTGGCTGCAAAAAAATTTCAGAATATTCTTAAAAGATTTTAATATCAGGTTAGCATCTGTAAACAAATTTAATGTAAAAATTCTCCTAATTGATAATGTTATTGACAGTATTCCACAAGAGAAAATAGCAGGTATTTATAAAATAAGTTGTGCAGAATGTGAAAAAAATCTACATTGGAAAAACAAAGAGAAACATAGGCTTATGGTTAAAAGAACATTTCAGAAATATAAAATACAAGCAGAGCAGTGGCATCTCATTTCTGGACAGAAAACCGTGACATATTGAATAAAACAAACATTAAAATCAGTGCAAGGACCTACAGAATTAGCAACATGGGAGAAAACCTACATTTACAAGTACAAAGGCAGTTTAATGAACTTCAACACTTCCAGTGATGAAAACATTAACTTTAAGTTCATCACATGCCATCAGAACAGATTACACATTCCCACAGCATAACAGTTTAGTAGACTGTGGGCTGACAATGCGAACGAAGGGTTTGTGAAATATTTAAACGAGTAATTAGAGCAAAAGAGTGTTAGTTCAACTGTATCACACAATGGTCTTCATGATTAGCTTCACTGTGCAATGTTCCAATTAACAATTTTGGTTATACAGAATGTATTTCACAGGCTTTAGCCTGCATCATCAACTGTGAGTCGATTCACTAAATGGAGCATAAGAGTATTAAATTGACTCATTAGATAGTTAAGAATAAATTTAACCATGTAAATGAAACTAAGTCTCAGTGGAGAAAAATTATTAACTGTGGATCAGCATTAATCTGCAAAACCCAATTGCAGAAATTCTTATAACTTACATATGTCATCAGTCAATTGTAATTCCTGGACTGCATGTGCCCAATAAAGTTTAAATTATAGCAATTTAGTAGACCTGTAGAATGGACTTTTAAATGCCTGTTTCTTGTGATACATGATATAAATATTTATATGGAGAATGCTTTAATGTTCCTCTAGTGTCATCAAAATGTTCTTTGTCAAAACACACACATTCTATTGTTTATGAATCCTGTTTCCTAAATCTAAAAACAAGTTTTTATAGTATTTCTGGGTAGAACCAGAACATCAAGAAAGTTTGCTACAAATTGCCTACACACTGCTTTGCAATATTGTTTTTGAATTTATGTCATATGCAAATATTCTCTGTTCTAGTTCAAAACACTAAAATTAATTCACAAAAAGTAATATAATAATGGTGATATGGTTCATTTGGTCTGTCAGGATCTAGGTCAGAACTTAAGCCTATGCCTAGTGGATGATGATAAAATCACTTGCACATTAAGAGCAGTTGTTAAAGAACTGCAAGCAACATTAACTGACTTTGAGAGCTGACTTGGTGCCTGAAACCTTGAGTGGGGAGATTGCAGATTGATAATATTGAAGTTATTGAACTAGCAATTGTTGTACTGCACATGGCCAATAGATAGCTGACTGGGCATGGTATCAGCACCCTCTTGTATATAGGTTTAACCTACATTGTGCCAATTTGAGTATCTGTTCATTGCAGTTTTCAAACTTTTTTTTTAATAGAGTTTGAACATCTTTTATTATTTCTGAGGCACCACAGGCAGTAGACACTGATAATATATGAAATGAAATTATAAATTATTTATAAATATATAAGGAAAGTGTTCTAGACCTAAGTTTAGGGTACCTCCCAAACATTTGCAATTTATGAGGACTAAGAATAACTTGAAAAAACTTCAGTCAGGGAGGACAGTTCTAGTGGGAATTGAATCAGACCTCCTGTTTATGAGTCTATGCCGCTCTAAGACTGGGGCAGTGGGTTTTATTTTTTTTAATGGTGTTTGGCGCCCTTTTTTACTATTGAGGCACCATAGGCAGTGAACCCTGTTGTTACATGCAATGAAATGATATATTGCGAAAACCTGGAAAAAACCTCAGTCAGGGAGGATGGTCCTGGCAGGATTTGAACCCCAGACCTCCTGCTCACGAATCTGTGCCTAAACAACCTCAGCCACCAGTGGCAGTAATCTAAGACTGTGAAGTTTATTTTTAGGTAATACAGAAAATTAATGAATGTTTAGAATGCTTGAAGAGAATGATTTCATTACCTCCACAGTATTAAACTATATCTTAGTGTTTGTAGTAAACTGCAGGTTTTTATTTTTTATTATTTTTTTTAATGAGCTATTTTGTTTACTTTTGGTAGAGATCTTCATTGCATTTTTTGCTTATTTGCAAGTTTGTGATTAGTTAATTAATGTTTCTTCTCTCATTCTTTTGCAGGATTGTGAGCATGTAAGTAGAACTCTAGAAGAGTTTTATACAGTGCGCTGTCAAGTAGCAGACATGAGGAATCTCTATGAATCTCTTGATGAAGTGACTGTAAAGGACACCCTTGAGGGAGATAACATGTACACTTGTTCACAGTGTGGGAAAAAAGTTCGTGCTGAAAAGAGGTAAGCACGATAATAAGTATGGTAAAGTTTTTGGCTTATTATTCGCTATAGATGAATTAAAACAATTAAGGTCCAACATTTCAAGAACATTACACCTCTGCTCATCAGCATAACCCTGATCAAGGAGGGATGTAACCTTCTTGAAACATAAGTTTTTAATTATTTAATGCCTCTCTAACCCCATCTACAAAGCCTACATAAGAAGAAAAAGAAGGAGCAGCAGCAGGAGAAGAAGAAGAAGAATTATTATTTAGTATTGTTTGTTCAAATAGAAAATTTATTTTAAATTATATAGAAGGGCAAAAGAACTTGTTGTTTGTAGGTACATTTGTTCCCAAGGAATCTCTCTTCAGTTCCAAAACATTTTCAGCATGAAATGTGAGAGAGAATGAAAAGAATGCATCATTGCATTGGTTTGTAACAAAAGAGAATGCAATTAATTTCTGAAATATGGAATCACCAACGTATGTATCAGTGATGTAATTTAACACTTTTTGTATAGTAAGCTAAAATATATAATAATATGCTTCTGTCTTTTGCCAATATGTATGTAACTTTTTTTTAGAATTCTTAAGTGCTGTCATGTATATAGTCTAAAGATGTGGTTCAGATCATTGTTATTTATTTTGCTTGATCTTTCCTTTTAAATGTATGCAGCATTTAATTAATTATAACCTTAATGCTAATTATATGTTTACACATAGACACAATTCAAAATAATAAAAACAAAGTATAGAAAACTGGAAGCAAAATTTACAATATCTTTCTATGAAAGTAAGGAAATTAATTGTGTACAAGATGTTGATGAATTATATTGTAATAATTTCAGAGATTAGACAGGTTTAGACAAGCAACTTAAAGTATGGAATCTATGATCTGCCTGTTCATATTTCAGGGTTATGGCATTAAGTTTCTAAAGCACCAATACACCACTGACAAATGAACCTTCCATTTGACATGGTACTACACAATAATGGGCAGAAATTGTGGAGCACATCTCTTTAACATATTTATTATTGTATTGGCATCAAATATAAACAGATCATTGTTTTCAGTTTGAGTCTCATTGATTATCTTTTTTTACTTTCCTGTCATCTTGCATATGAGAATACTTGATAATAAACTAAAGAGAATAAATATCTAACCTAACCTGAATGAAATTGCAATTATCTTATCCAATAGGCACACAGTCAGGTGGATAGCTTCTTCTGTACTAAGCTACATAGCATTATAAATCAGTTAACCATTAATACTTAAATATGTACTTAAAATGTAAATTCGAACTTGCACAGTGAAGCTAATCATATTAATTGATATCATTGCATGATTCAGTTGAGTAGAATACACATTCCCACAGCTCAACGAATGATTCGACAGTTGAACAGCCTAGCTGAAGATGGGAACAAAATGTTCTCGAAACCGGTTCCATATATTTATGAAAAGTAGGTGAAGCTTTAAGAGTTTGTAGTTCAACTGAGTCATGCAATGATATCAATTAATTAACTTAAATATGTGTTTGGAAGCCATTGACATTGAAGCAATGATATCTTCAAAATTGAATGTGTTCAAATGTTGAAATGAACTTCACTTATAAGTTTTTAAATCTAGAACATGATTAGGAAACCTTTGATTCTATCCTCAACTGTTGACTGATAACATATCCTAAATTAAAAAAATTGTAGTGAAGTTCATGACAACATTTGAACATATTTAATTTTGCATTTATCCATTGTTCAGTGCCATACTGTCATATGATTTGTCTGAGATTTTAGATATTTTCGTAGCATCAAAACTTAAAAATGATGATAATGAGCTATTGAAAAGTAAGATTTTTTGTGAGGACATTCTAAAGCAATTTTTAAACTGTTTTGCTTTAGCACTAAATAACATCTAATATTATCTTCTTTATCAACATAACTGTTAT
Organism: Metallyticus violacea; assembly: GCA_030762175.1. Lineage (NCBI taxonomy): Eukaryota > Metazoa > Arthropoda > Insecta > Mantodea > Metallyticidae > Metallyticus > Metallyticus violacea. The sequence continues at coordinate 45,386,433 of CM060830.1, forward strand.
TTTCTTCATGAACTATAGATTGACTATCTCATTTTATATATCTAAGATCCCTCTGCAATCTGTGATATTGTGGTGTAGTTTATTAATATCTAGCATATTGACTGAGAAGCTTCTGATTTTTACCCTTCTATTTTCTAGAGCATGCTTTAAGAAGTTACCCCATATATTGTGTTTTAATACAATGAGATATACTTTCAACATGGTGACAATGCTCAAGGAGAAAGTGAATACACATTTTTCATTTCCATTACGACTAGACATGTCAGGATATGTGGAGAAACATCTGATGCCTCAACATTATCAAGGTAAGATGTTAACATCTAGTTGAGAAGTAAATACAGCTTCTGAACAGAAAGAAAAAGAAAACTGCAGTTCATGAGTTAACTATGCAAAAATAAATGTATTTTAATCAAGGGCTGAAGTAAAATACTAATAAAAACAAATTCTTTTTTTATTAACGATATAAATGCCTCTAGCACATTGCTGCATATAGTCGCTTTAAGCCTGCTTCATTTATAAAATGAAGTAATATTCAACTACAATTTTTGCTTGAGAATTATTAGATGATAGTAATTTTGATGGTTAACAGTTATATTGATGGGTCTTTGTATATCAGTGGTTCTCAAACCTTTTCACTTGCAGCATACAAAATCACCCTGTGGATGGCAGCAATGCATTAAAGCCATTTATATCATATTTATATAATAAAAATGAAAAATAAAGTAACTGTGAGAAGTGTAACTAAAACAACAAGAACTAGAAATAGAGAAAACACTTAAAAGGAAATTCTCTGTAATTTGAACAACTTGTATTCTTCAAAGGCAAGAGATATGTCAAATTTTCTGTGAATATTTAAGTGTTGTATCTATTTATAGTTCTTATTCTAGTTCTTGTGTGTGTGCATGCTTTTTTTTTTTTATATGTACTCTATTGCTTTACAACACCAAGGTTGATAGATAGAAACTGGATAAATGTTATGAATGCTTGAGATCTCAGTGTCTTCTAAATCTTAGCGAAGCATAAACCAATGAATGCTCATTTTTCTGTCCAGTTTACACCAATTTCAGAATACATCATTGACTTAATAGTGGTGTTTTGACTATATTTGGCAGTTTATTGTTTAAGTTATTAGTTTATTGAAATTCATTATTTATATTTTTGTTTAATGTAAATGAGATTATAATTAAATGCAAGATTTATACAATAAATAAATTACAAATTCACATACTTTGGATCTGAAAATGATCATCTTCCTGAGTATGTTTTTCATATAAAGTAAAAAATGTCGAATGAAAGCATGGTTCCAAGCAAGCTACAGAAATGCTTTAAGATCAAATAGGGTAATTTAATAGTTGTGGGTAAAGTCTACTTCAGTCTTTTGATATCTTTTCAAGTAAAGCAAGTTAATGAATAAAATAACAAGCATCAAATGATATAAGACTTGAAGCTTTTCCGTGTATGTTATTATAAATCAGTTCTTGGGAGAGCTTGGTAGATTGACCGTGTCTTACCCGAACGCTCTCCTGAGAACTCATTTATAATAAGCATCAAATGATTATGTTGTGAAATATTTGCAAGAAAATGCAGCGCATATAGTATTGCTTAACACTTTGTGCTTAGCTGCTTGTAAAGAAGTATTTGGGAGAGGAAGCCAATGAGGAAATAGCAAAGGTTGTTTTTATTTGAAATGCTAATTGGAACTTGTACAGTGAAGTTAATCGTATAACTAAGATTATTGTATGATTGAGTCCAACTACACACTCTTGCTGACTCCACTTGTTTAAATGTAGAACATGTTTCACAGACAATCATCTGCATCCTCAACTGCATCACTAGTGTTGTTAAGGGGATGTATATTCTGATCTGGTGGAGGTGTGATGAATCTGAAGTTTATGTTTTCGCCCGGAAGTGTCATAGTTCATTAATCTGTCTCTGTATTTATAAATGCACATTTTCTCCCGTATGCTAGTTCTGTAGGTCCCTATAGTGATTTTAATAATTTTGCTTTTTTCACTATGTCCAAAGGAAACCATTCTTGGGATTTTTATGCCCAAAAAATCCATTAACCCTGGCCAGGTTTGAATCGACTTTGAGGTCTACGAGGCAAATATGGTTACTAGGCCATGTTTATATGTAATATATTAAGAGTGTACTAATGCAAAATACAAACTTTTTAGATAGCTTCTACACAAATTAACTTCTCGCAATGACAGTGTTGTTGTTGTTTTTTTTTTTTTTTTATATATATAACAATATGTTCTGTATGATATGGCCTTGTTAGGCAGGTATTTAATTTAAGGCTAAATGTGCATAACTATTCATTCTTTCAGTTTCATAGTTCATAATTTTTATTGAAACTTTATTAATTATTGAACTTGAAGGCTTATAAAACGGCATGTACTTCGTTTTCTTAACAATGAAGATTAAGATATTATTTAAAAACTAATTCTATTGATAAATTAGGAGTTTATCTTTAAGTATGCTTGGAAACTGTGATTTTACATTGAAAGATATTAATGTGTCAGAAAGTTACAATTTTATGTCCTTTATTTAGTTCTATTAACTGAAATGAATTGTTTATACTTCTGCTTTGAAATTTAGGTAGTGTCTTAAATCTATCAGCTAGCCATTTTGATAAATAGTATGAAGGTAAATTGATATTGTTAATGATGTTTGGCAAAGTTCATAAAACTGGAAATGGTATGCGACCCATCATTAACAATATCAATACACCCTAATTCTATACAGTTATTAAATCAGTTGTATATCTTTGATTACCTGTAATGCACAGTTACTTTGATAGAACAAGAATATGTCATGAGCAAATATATTTTACCTAATAATTTTAAAATTCCTATGCCATATAAATATTAGAAATAAAATTGGACTATTTTGTAGATCATGTTTACTTTAAACATGGGGTTGAAATTATTGTTTATGCAAACATATTGAGTTTGAGCAACAGTAGCTAGAGAGTTGTGTACATTATACATTGTATGTTATAGAGCTTGGGAAGATGGATGATAATTTGAAAATATACCAGGCCAGAATTAGGAGATATGCAAGTAGACGAAAGAGTTGACGAAGGGAAAGGCACACTAATGAACGATGAGCATTTGTGATTGTTAGCCATGCTAGCCATGATGTTGATTATTGGGGATGAAGAATTGAATTCAGGCCCCAAAAATATGAGTCAGTAATGTCTATGTTGAAGATTATCTCCGAAGTGATAATTGATCTGAAAAAAATATAAAAGAGTATTAAGATGAAGTTAGATAATAAGAAGAAGTTAAAGGCATGTTACATATTATGAAAAAAGAAGTGCATGAAGAGCTTTCCATATGTAAAGAATGTGGGCTAGCTTCAGAGATAGGAGCTCTTTAAAAAATTGTACAGAAGTAGTGGGAGAGAGAGAAATATGTGGATTGTTGTGATAAATTTGGGAAGAAAGGACTGGCCTGGATGTAAGTGGGGGCATTGTTTTTAAGGGGTCTCAGAAGAGAAAATGGGGAAGGTTTTGCTATGTGTAGACAGCATGAAGGAATATTTAATTGTTTATTAGAGTTTGAAGGGGTAAAGAGATGGAAGGAAGGGTATATGGGAAGCAAAATAGAATACATTGCAGAAAGAAAGCATGACATGTAGAATTTTGACTGATATGGGGACAAAGAGAAATAATTTGATAGGAGAATACTAGGAAAAGTAAGGGGAAAATAGATTAGAATAGTTAAGAAGGATGAGAGAATTGGGATATGACTGATAAAATAGTGCTAACCAGGAAAATACAAAAAGTGGGGGGTTTCATTATTCAGATAACCTGGGGTTGAGTGTGATGAGGCCTCATATAGATTAGATGGATGTTAGATTTACTAATAATATATTGTAAGTTAAGTACAAGATACAAAGCAGATTAAACTGTTTTCTGATTGAAAATATAGTATAAACTTGATGTCTTTTAAATATTGTATGAATGAATGAATGAATTTATTCCATTAACTTTACAATTTGTTACAACAATATATACTCAATTTACAATAACTATAACTTTACATACATTATTAATCTACTCTTTTTACTCTATAATGATAATTTGCACGATTATGGATAAATATTTGAGAAATAAAAAGGGAAAATATACATTTTCTTTGCAGATTTTGAGAAAGCATTTGATACAATAAATAGGGATGCCTTAGTTTATAAGTTAAGAAGAAAAGGGTGAGTAATGAGTTTTTGCTGGGATTACAAAGATTATATGATGGAATTAGGTTTTGTGTTAGGAGTGAAAGAAATAGGATCACACATTATACGACCAAAAAAATTGAACGAGGCAAGGGTGCAAATTAAGCCCAATACTCTTCAATTTATTTATAGATGATATCGTTGAAAGGATCAGAGACAGAAATGGGCATTGTCCTATAGTTAGAAATAGGGAAGTACCAGGATTACTTTTTGCAGATGATCTCATAGTAGGAGCAATAACGGTGATAGGATTACAGGAGGCTATTGATGAGATTAGTAGATATTGTGCAGAATGGGGGTTAAGGATAAATGGAAAAAATCAAAGATAATGGTATTTAAAAAGGTGTAAAGTTAAGGTAAGAGCAATGGTAAATACAAGGTGAAACAGTAGAAGTAGTGAAGGAGTTTAATTACACTTGAGGGGTAGATTTGCAAGTAATGGAAGATGGGGGGCACAGGTAAAATGTGCGCAAACTTACCTGTGAAATGGTTGGAGAGAGTATATGAGGCAGTGGTAGAGGCAAGGATGTTGTATGCAGTTGAGGTTTGGGGAGTTGAAGAGGGGTGGAGAAAGGTGGATGTAGTGCACAGAATGTTTTGTAGGGGATTACCCAAGTGTTCTCCAAGGGGGGTTAGTTTGTTTGAATTAGGAAGGATAGAGGAAAGGATTGATTATAGAGAGAGCAATGAAGTATTGGTATCATATGCTCAAATTAGACAGCTCAAATACATTAAAGCAATGTTTGAAATGTCAAAAAGAGTTTTTGGGAAGGAAGAGTTGTTATGGGGAGGTGGGGAAGGTACGAAAAGAAATAGGTTTGTTGAATATATGGAGAGCAGGTGAAAGTAATGTTAATGGATTTTGGGAGATAGTGAGACAAGAGGATAGAAGATATTGAAAAGCAAGAGATTTGGGCTAATTTAGATGATAAAAGTTCCTTGGTCGTATATAAAAGAATCAAACAGAATTGGGGACGAGAGAAATATATTGAAATTTGTGACCAAATTGGTAGGATGGGCTGGGCGTGGATGCGTACAGGACTAATGCTCCTGAAAGGATATAGAGGAGACAATAATGATAGATGCAGTATGTATAGGGGAGAAATCGGTGTGTCCATTATTTATTGGAATGCGATAAAGTCAAATGGTAGCAGGAAAAAATTTGGGACATTAAATGGGACAGTTTACAGAAGGATTTGGTGTTAAATAAAATGTTAAATAACAAGAGTATAAAAAATATCCAGAAAATGAGTTTTTAGGTAAAGTTAAAGGGAAGTGGGAACGAAATAGGAAGAAAGTAAAAGGAGTTGTCTTACAGTCAGACAACCACATGGTTAACAAGATGGGAAACTGTATTTTGGAGGATGCTGCTAAGATCTAGAGCAAATATTGTATGTATTTGTTGCTTTTGTACTTGACAATGCCAAACATTTGTTTTAATATTACTATTTAAATAAATAAAATATAAAGAAAGAATGTTTAAGATGAAGAGAAAAATGGAAGCAAACTTCAAAAGACACAATTTGATATTATTTAGTGTGGAGGAGAACAGAGAGAAGGGACTGCTGCAAATAGTTAAGATATTTGAGAAAGGCTGGAGATGAATTTGGCTGGTGGGAAATTGTGACTTGCTTTAGAATCGGCAGAAGAGGAAACAAACCCTGAGCAACAATGGTTAGATTAGTAGCAAATAAATTTAAATGATCAGTTCTGTGCAGTGAAAGGAAATTGAAAAAAATGGAGATTTTCATAGAACAAGATTGTGGAAAAAAAGAGAGATATTAATAGTTCATTACTGAAGAAAATGAGAAAGGGAATAATAGAATATGTAAAAGGATGGAACCATGGATCAATGGGAAGAAAAAGGACTTGAGTCAGTGGCAAAATGCAAAAGAGCAACTGTTGAGAAATGGTGATTCAATATATTATTTTGAAATAAAAGCAATTGTGGTGTACAAATATGAGGAAAGAAGAGAAGATTTGCTAGCAAGATGTATGTGAAGAGAGGAGAAGAAGAAGAAAAATCTGACATTACCAATGAGGCATGTTGCACCAAACAATAGGAAAAGAGCAGAAGCAAAGGCCTTGTCATCAGCTGAGAGGGGAATATGTGATAGTGGGCTCAAAGTGGTGTTAACTGTCAAGAGTAACTGATAATCAGAATGCAGCTGAGTGCAAAAGAAGAGAAGTTGGAGAACAGAGCAGGAAGGAGTTGTTCAAAATGGCAATTGAACTGGAAGGGGATGTTATGCAATGTAGAGGGTTTAAGGTTGAAAATAATGTTTAAATTTTCTATAACAGTATGTACATAAAGGCACGTACGTATCTTGTAGTTCCTCAGTTCAAATTTCATGGTGGTATCTTAATGATTACTGAATAATTTCTAAAAATCACAGTGGTGCATTTGCTCCTCTGAATCATCACAAGTAATCAATGACTCTGTAGGCCCTCTTAATCTTCATCATTCGTTCTCACTATTTCTGAGATCTCTCATTTCTTCGTATTAACTGGAGATTCACCAAGGGAGGTCAAAGAGATATTTAAGTAGCGTATAGCTGCATCTGGGTTCACATATTCAACCTCCTTAATATGATTAGAATTTTGAATACCTAAAAATCCTAAGCAGGAAATTCCTTTTCAAGCATACTTTGATCCAAGTGTGAAGTCTCTACCTTTCCCAGCTGCAACCTGTGAAATGCATATTTGCATGTGTGGTTTGATTTCATAATTTAGTGAAACCATCCAATCAGATTCTTTTCTCACGTCTACTAACCCAGTGCCCCCTTAAGGATTGCAAAAGATTTTTTACTGCTGCCCAATATCACAGAAAACTTGAAGGATAAACACACACAGCTCCACTAAATATCCACTATTCAAGCAAATTGAAGTGCACATAAAGAAAGCAGTTCTCAACTGAGCTATGAGGAAATATGAGAGGAAGAGCTCATATATAATCAAGTTGGTTGAAACATGTCTGAGCTTGTTTAAAGTCAAAAGGACAAGATACTCCCATCCCACCCCAATCTTTATCTCTCTCCAACCTCAATATGTAATAAACTATAATTTTATTAGATTCATTTAAATTTCAGCAAATAATTTTTATCTACAGAAATGGTACAAAAATCAACTTGAAGCACTCTTTTGCAAAGAAAAAAATGTAAGCTTAATATGATATAATTGAGATGCCACTGTGAAATTTAGACTAAATAGCTAGTAGGCATGTACCTTTATGTATATTTTTTAAGAAAATTTTGAAAATCAGTGCATTTGGAAAAAACATAATGATGTTATATTATATATTAAATGAAAGACTTATTCATAAGCTTTAAAATGATACCTATCTCAGTTATGTATCTCTTATAATTTTGAAATAACATATTTATGTTTGTGGCAGTTTACAAATTTGTGATTTTTTGGGTATTTTAAATAATAGATGATTGAAATTCAAACAAAATATAATTTTTACATATTTTATGATAAGATACAAATACACAAAATCCATGCATTCATGTTCCAAAATTAATTTTTTATTGGTTGATTTGACATGTGCTTATCCTAATCTGTAATAATGTGTAATCAAAAGTTGGTGCTTATCTGGAAAGGACAGTAAATTTATGTTTAATGAAAGGAAGCCCCATCATTATCAGGGAAGTAGATTAGTCTTCTCCTCAAACTGTTGATGGCAGTCAGGACACCGTAGATTGTCCTGCATACAATTGATGCATAAACATTCATGGCTTGATCATTTACATGATAAACTGCACTGGTTGCTAAAACTCTAATGTTAGAAGAAGTTGCAGTTTGATATGACAGGTATTGGATAATCTCTCATATCATGCTCAAGTAAATGTCCGATGTCCCATAAAAAGTTCCTTGCAGTTCCCTTTGAGAAACGAAAGCGTGCTATAAAATTTGCTTCTTGGCATATCTCAAAAAGTTACTGCGGTCAAGCAGAAGACTGCAATGAAGAGGATGCTGTCAAAGCAGTAATAAAATCTCTGGAACCAACTCCACATTCCAGTATAGCTAACATGCTCCATCAGATACAGTCCATTCTTATACACTGTAATGTGAGATTTATCTTGGAAATTATTAATTTATTCTTGGAAATGTTTAAATATTAGAGGGTATCATTCCTGGTGGTCTAGATACTTGCCTTGTAGACCAAATATTGCGGGGTTCAATCCAGAGTCAATGGATTTTTGGGCATAAAATCCTAAATATGGCTTCCATTGGAAGCAGAGTAAAGCAAAGCCAAGGGTTCCATGTCATAGGATCACTGCAAGTATAAAAGAATCTCAAGCCTGGAAGAAGCGGGAGGCTTCAGCCTTTTCATGCCCTGAATTGAATGGGTTGCTGATGACCTGAGATGTTAAAAGAGCATCTGTAAATAAACAAGCTTTAGATAGTGTTTACTATAACATGATCTTTGCAATATAACAGCCATATTTAGACATTGTTTACCTAAATGTTTTCTAAATATTATTTCTGTAACGGCCCCTCTTCATTTTTTATATATGCTCATATTTTTACATTTTAATTAAATTAGTTGTGTTCTTTTGGCACAAGCCAAACATTATTATGGCGCACTTGTAGAGAAAAACTTCCCCAGATAGTCTGATGATTCTCAATACTGAATAACCTTTTCCTCTCTTCTATTCACCATATGAAATGCAGAGGTTGTTGCTTATTGGATCTCCCATACATTTTCTGGCTATAAAAATAAAAAATAGGAATCTTAACATGCAAGCCAAATGCTAATGGTGTACCTCTAAAAGATTCTTGTTAAAACTTAATGCAAAAGAGTATATTTTATCATACAATTTTATATTGGTGATGGAAATGAATAACTGAAAATCAAATTTTTTTTTTAAAAGTGATTACAAAATGATTACATCACATAAACATATATTATTTGAAACCTTTTCGTTTATCAATATTGGTTATTCATTTTATTAGTTTATGATAGTTTTCAAATAATTTTACTTTTCTTTATTTACAGAGGAGAAGAGAAAGTCACAGTTAAGAAAATCAGAACACTCTAGAGATGCTAAGGATAATGTGTCACCAGACTCTGGTGTATCAGACATTTCAAAAGCTTCTGGGGATGACAAGGAAGATTATGAGGATTCAGAATCTGAGGATTTTAATGAGTGTTATGAATATGATCTCATAGGTGTTACAGTGCATACAGGAACTGCAGATGGTGGGCACTATTATAGTTTTATTAGAGACCGCACAACATCAAATCGTGATAAGTGGTTCCTCTTCAATGATGCAGAAGTGAAACCCTTTGATCCCAACCAGATTGCTGCAGAATGCTTTGGAGGCGAAATGACAGTATGTGAATTATTCCACTAAAGCATGCAATTGATTGTGAATGGAAGTGTAGCATGAAGATGTATTTAACAGCATGTTTCCTGAGCAGTACCTCCTAAAAATCAAAACTAGGCCTTGAGCACTTGGACAAGATTGACATGCTAGAGCTTTCTTTAGTTGTTACTGTTAACCCATAATGGTAAGAGCCTCTTACCTTAAAAAAAAAGAAAGAAAGAAAAAAGAAAAAAAATAGGGTGGAAAGTAATTCATATTAGTAGCAAGAATGTTATTTCACATAATTGATATTCAATATTTATACATTTTGCAGTTATTTCTGCTCTTTTAACTTAAGAATTTTGTAATAGGCAGTCTTTAGCACATCTTGAGCATTTGATGTTGCAGTGTTTTTGCAGTTTATCTGCCCAGCTCACTCTCTGTCTTTAATGTTTCATTTTCCAATTCTTTAATCAAATACTGGTTTTCTTTGGTTTTGTCACCCATTTCATGGCAGCTGACAGTTGGCAGTCTGAGTAATAACTCCTGAAGCAAATGTAATATCCACAAATCTATTTCAACTTCTGGCTATTATACTATAATTACAATGAAAATAAGCATGTACTTATGACAGATGTTGTAATTGAAGCAGATGTGGATGTAATATCCACATATCTAATTCAACTTCTTGCTATTATGCTGTAATTACAATGAAAATAAGGTTGTACTTATGACAGAAGATGTTGTAATGTTCTTCGTCCACACATTTTTGGTATCTTTTTGGAAAATGTTCATTCCCACACATTTACCACCTTATTAGTTGTATGCGCAGTAGAGAGTCTTGCCACTAGTACTACTACAATTACAATAAGCATGTACTTATGACAGGAGATGTTGTAATGTCCTTCATCCATACATTTACCAAAACTGAGCCAATATCTTGCATAATAATTTTTTTTCGGTTCTAATGTATGCAGGGGTTTGTTCCATATACTTTTATTTTCCATCTTCCCCCATAAATAAAAGTCACATACTGTCAGATCAGGAGGCAATATAGGTCATAATTCCATACTTATTACTTCAAAATTTTCCTAAATGAAATTTACTACCTTATTAGTTGTATGCACAGTAGAGAATCTTGCTGGAAATGCTCAGATCTGCATTCAATATCAATCAGTTATTCACAAAATGGTGCAAGTATATCATTCCTATATCTTTCTACATTTATGGTATTCTTAATAAAGATAGATTCAGTTACTGTATAGCATTTACTGTGCACTAAACACTGAAATTCTATTCATCCAAGCAGTTTTGTGTGTAATATTGAGCTTTTCTGTACTTGAATACTGTTATTTTGGGTCAAAACATAACCATATAAATGGAACCATCCTTCAACAGTAAAGAATATTAAGAATGGATAAGTTATTATATCTTTAAAATTCCATAATATTTAATTACAGAAATTTACCTGAACATTACAGTTACTTGCCTACAAATCGCGGACAGGAATGACCTTGTATGCTTTCAAGTTTAAACTAAGTTTCAGATGAATAGATGCATATGAATGCCAATTTTCTAAAAAAAATGTCAGAAATGTCTAGATGTAGCAGAACCATTTCCACATCTCCTGTCATAAGCTACATGCTTATTTTCATTGTAATTGGAAAACTTTAATCTCTTTAATGAATATTACATCTGCTTTGCCAGGAGTGACCACTCTGACTGCAGACCCATCAGCTATTGTGAAACAGATGACAAAAGTAGAAAAACCCAGTACTTTGAACTTACAGGTCCATCAGTTCTGGTTCCAGATGCATCTCATGACAGGTTTCTGGTTGTGTTGGCAATGTCTTTGATTCTGTTATTTTTTTCCTTATATCTGCATGACATATTCTCTTATTGTGATATTTTTGGATTTTGCTGTATCTCATACTCTCTTGGTTTTAGTGACCATGTTTGGACTTCAGGTTTGAGAAGAGGCATGTTCCAATTAATTATGTTTGTATTCATTCCCTAGCTGTAATGCTTAATTTGAAAGTATGAAATTTAGGAAGAGGCACATACCAATTAATTATGTTTGTATTCATTCCCTAGCTGTAATGCTTAAACTGAAAGTATGAAATTTAATCTCCAAAACTAAGGATTACTTATTCCTTCATGTATTCGTTTGGTATTGCCTACTGTGATTTTAATTTTATTGCTGTTGCTCATTGCTTTCGGTTTTTGCAGTTGTAACTTTATTCCTATTTTTGTGCTTTTTGAATACATTTCTTTATGAATAGATGAGGCTGTATGAGGAATAGCATGCACAGAATTGAGATGCATCAAATTTTTCCATATCTATTGATTCCACTTAAAGCTAGCAATTTTTAGAGAAAGTTCAAAATTTATTTATGTATTTAATTTGTTTATTTGTGCTAAGTACATTTCATACATTAAAGGCTTGGCTTGACTTCTGCAACAAACCTTAACAAAAACAAAGAAAGCAACATATAAAGCAGCAACATTCTAATCTTATTCTTTTCTTTAATTTGCACTTTCAAAATTTCCCAATGTGGGTGGGATCTGGGTCTGGATAATCAGATGGCTCCAGTTCCAAACACACAAGAACCATCTCTTTTTTGTTAACCAGGAGATATGGATTCAGCAGATAATCCAGATAGGCTGCTAATAAATTCTCTGCTCATCATCTTAATTTAATATTATACTCTCTGCTCAGAGTCCCTCATCACACAAAATTTGTTGCTAGAGTATTTAAATTCTATTTAAATTCAGTTAATATTAATGAAACCAGTGACACCCTCATTTTTTGTTAATCCATAGCAAAAAATGTCCTTATTCACTGGAAGACAAATGTGGTCGACATGTATGCATTTCTTCTCACACTGTGTGCATTGAACTTGTGATATGTTGGGAGAGGTCTTGACATTTCATAAATGATATGTTGGTGATTGTCATCTTCACACAAAGTGGTGAAAAGAAAGCATGGTATGTGTACAACTCATAAATACTACTTTTGCATGCTTTAGAATAGATTAATAATGAAATGTTTGGTTGCTGTAATTACAAGTATTAACTTAATGTTGATATGGTTGGTTTGGTGACACAAACTTCACTCACTCAATTTATTAATTAGACATGTTTCATGGTTTTCTGACTAAAAGTGTGCTGCCACTGCCAGTTCTCTTTACCTATGTAAGACATATATTTCTGAAATGTTTTTTGGTATGGGTTTCCAAATTTCTTTTTATTTTTCCAACATATACCTGATCACAGTCTTTACAATTGATTTAGTAGATACCGAACTTCCTATAAAGATCCTATACCTTCTGACAGGAATTCTGTTATCAACCAGATCATTTGCAAAGACTGTGATCAGGTTTATTGAAAAAAATAAAAAGAAATTTGTAATATATTTGCGGAATGTCGGAGTATTTGTGAAACTTACAGAGAGTTTAATGTGACGACATGATTTTTAGTATTTTACTTCAAATCAAAATAATATTTGTAAACCTATTCCTAAGAACATTTCAGAAATATCCATTACAAACAGATAGATAAATCAGCAGTGGCAGTCCACTTTTGGCCAGAAAATCGTGAAACTGATAAAAAACAAAATTATTGAAACATGCTTGCAAACCTTTGGAACTATCGATATGGGAAAAAAATTTACATCATCAAAAATATAAAAAATGCATCATGAACTTCCAGACACCATCGTTGAATATATTTGAAAAATATGTTAGACTGCCTACAGAGTATTTTTCTACCAATTAGTCTTCTGCTGATGATGGAAGCGGATGTTCTGGAAACATGTCCAAAACCAAATAAGTGGAATATAAGTGTCACCAAACCAACTCTATACCAACATTATTTTACTTTTTCGCTATTAATAACTTCAAGAAAACAGTGTTTGTGGGATCCAAAATGCCCTTCCATGTTCTGAAACATAGTTTTACAGCACCAAAACACAAGAATTTAATGGGTTTTTCAAAACTTTGACCCTTATGTTTTGAGGATCAAGTATTAAATGATAGAACAAAAAAACATAACAAAAGGTTGTTTTCACAGACAACACCAGACAGCTTGTTGTCTGTCATTAAGAGCCTACTCACAATAAAAATTAGATCTAATTTTTAAACATATCAGATTATTTTATAAAGTTTTCACTTTGCCTTATTAAACATGATACAAAATATAAAAGACTAATAAAAAATCTAAAATGTAAATAAATTCCCTATGATGTTAATAAATTTGTGCGGCAGTGGTTCATAGTGATGTTTAATGCCATAATGAGCAAATTTCAAGTTGCTTTGAATTAATAAACTGTGGTTACTTGCAATTGACATTCGTTTGGTTCAAAGATAATCTTAAACAGATAAACGAGCAGCTGAAGCTGCTGTTAGACAAGAAACATATTTATTTCTCTTTTGCAATATTATGTCATTTCAGTTAATGTAAAAAATTATGAACCTTGGAAGATTTTAATAAGAGGTAACAATTGTATCATAATATGTCATGTTATCCATCCTTGCTTCCTCTTTTCCCCTCTTTTCTTTTCTTCCTGTTACACTGCACATTTTTTGGAATCTTCTCAAACAGTGCTTACCCTCATTGTTTAGAACACAGTGGTGTTTGTTTGTTGTTTAGTTAGAATGGCATCATCTTTTCCTGATTGCTTTTCCCCCCTCCCTTTATTTCTTCTTCCTTCCCCTCTCCCCACTCAAGCTTAACAACTTTCATCATAAAATTGAAGGTATAAAGAGACATTGAATAAATGTTTGATTAAATGGTGCATAAATGATCCTGGACAACAACACTTAAACTTACCTGACATTCACCCCTGATTACCATGTCTGCTGCATTCACTGACATGGATAGTTAATTCTTAGCTTTCCTTGGGTAAACATTTCAGCTTTCTGGCTTGGGGACTGGGCAAGCCACCATTTTGTGCTTCATTACAATTTTATTTGTGGCATTGGGACAGTGATTCTCCAGAGTCCTTACTTCAAAATTTCCTCTGTTTAGCAGCAGTCTACTTTGCCAGTTATTGTGTCAGTGCCCAGATGTTCTTTGTGAACTTGGGTAATTGATGGAATTCCTTTATTAAATTTTTTTTAATCCAGATATTTGTTATTCTGTATAAAATTGTAATTAAAATTTGGCTTTGTTTCTAATTTGTTAAATTTAACATTTATTAAGAGGAGTATGTGCTGTTTTATTTAATTAATTATTTGCAGAGTGCATTTGTTAAATTGTTAATCTCTTAATACATATTTTAAAAATTGGAGAGCATTTATTTAGAAATTTTGTTTTTTTCTCCCACAAAACTTCCCATGACCAATCATGGTGTTTTAACAACAATAAACTTCATTAAGGAAAGAGCTGAAACTGCAGCATTAATGGGAGAGTGCTGATATTTGCATCCTTTGCTTTCATAAAGTGCTCGTGCTAAGAATAATATTATCTTGCTGTATCTTCTATTTAATTATTTTCCCAAAACCTATCAAGAATTTTTTTGGCCGATATTACAAAGAATAAGAAACTATAGATCTCCAGTTATTCTGTTTAAGTAACTAAAATGACCATAGTGGCTGAGATTGTTAAGGCACAGACTCATGGGTGCTATATCTGCGGTTCAATTCCTCCAGAATTGTTCTCCTGACTGGGAGAACGTGTGTGTGTGTTTTTTTTTTTTTTTTTTTTTGTTTTTTTTTTTTCCCCCAGATTTTCCTCAGTCCTCATAATTGGCAAGTACAGGGAAGTAGCCAAAACTTAGAATTGGAATGCTTCTCTTCTTAAAAGACCCCTTTACAAATTTATTATTTCATTTCATCATGTACTTGGGTGCCTCAGTGATCTAGTAGAATTAAAATAACAACCTACTTCAGATAATTTGTTGTGGCATGGAGGTTTCCATGGAAGTATCCCCTTCCATTCTCTTTTCTTCCATTCCAGCCAATAATCAGTAACCAAACCCCTTTTCCTCCTGCCACATGTATGTTGCCACATCTAGTTCCTTGCAATCCATGCCTTTCTGTCTAGTTTTTTGTGCTCTTGCTTGTAATAATTATATTAGTATTTTTATTAGTGTTATTCTTTACCTATTATATAATCATTTATTGTAATCATGTTATTGCTGTCTTCATTTATTACTATTATATCATTTATTATACTCATGTTACTGTTATCACATATTACTCTCATATTATCATTTATTTGTCATCAGTGTTATTATATGTTGTTAGTGTGAAACAATAGGTTATTAACTAGAAATGTTAATTGGAACTTGTACAGTGAAGCCAATTGAAATCATTGTATGATTTCAATTAAATGGGTCATTAGTTATGAGTGATATTGATATATTTGTTTAAGATATGTACTGAAACATAATGTCGCAAACAGAGACTGGTGGCAAATGCAAATGAGGGTGACCAAGACTTCATTTCCCATGAATAAAAGTGAACATAAAAGATAGGGGTAGATAAATCCTTTGTGGTCAAGTTCATGATTTTGTTTGTACATTATGCAATTATTTTGAAAGGAAGAGAGAAAATGGTGGACCATGATAGACATTAAACTCTTAGAAAGAATTGTGATTGCATTGAATATATCACTGTAATAGAAATAAGAAAAGAAATTAAAGGAGCTTGGCAAGCAAGAAGAAGAGGAGATGGGAGGAGGAAAAGAAAGAGAAGAACCATCTTTAGAAAAACTGAAAACCCTGGGAAAAACTCAGAATTATAAAAAAAGAGGTCATCTACCTGGATTGCTTCCAACAGTATGCAATTCAACAGCACATTTATGGCATGAAAGAAAGGAGCACCGTACATTAAGGAAACTCAGCAGTTGTCTTAAAGAAGCCAATCTGTTTAATGCTAGGGAATCCTCCCTTTGAATCTGCATAATTAAATTAGGCGATAATTTTGAAAATTTTTCAAATTGTTCAGTTTTAATCAAAAGAAAAGACATTTTCCCTGGCATTGTCACTGTTTGAAAGTTATTATAACTGAAGATTATGAGAATATGGTTTGGTTGGATGAGATGTGGGTCAACACAGGCCATACCAAGGCTAAGGAGTGGACTGACCAATCAATCAAGGGTACATTTAAAGCACTGTTATGCAAAGAAGGGAGAGTCATTGTTCTTCAAGCTGGCACTTCCCATGGTTTTGTCCCAAATTATTTTCTAATGTTTTGTTTGCAAAAACTGAAGACTACCACAAGAAAATAATACTTCATCTTTCACTAAATGGTTTCAAAATTCATTAATAAAGTACATCGCTACCAAATTGATTATTGTAATGAATAATGCACCATATCATTCCATAATAGAAAACAAAAGCCCTGACAATGCATTGGCTAATCAAACCATAGCCTTGGTGTAAAATAGATGAGCTGGCAAATAAGCATGGTTATTGTGTCATCAGAGTTTTTGCTTAACATTTTCATTTTAACTAAATTGAAAACATCTAGAAACAGGTAAAATATTACAAAGCTAAAAATAAAAAGGTTTCCATCACAGAAGTAGAGTGCCTCACCAAGAAGGGAATCAAGAAATAGTACCAGATGATTGGACAGCGCTGACTTCCCACAGTGAAAGAATTGTCCAGAAACATTGGGAGAAAGAAGGAATCCTGAATAAATGCATGGATGAAATAATATCTCCCTAAGGCAGTAGAGGAAGAGAAAAATCAAAGTGATTCGTCCATTGGGAGTAGCACCTCTGTCAACATAAATGAAATTAATAAGTTTGTAATCTGATGTTATTTTATTATTATTATTATTATTATTATTATTATTATTATTATTATTATTATTATTATTATTGTTGTTGTTGTTGTTGTTATTGTTGTTGTTATTCCTAGTCATAGTACAACATGGTTCACTGGTATTTTCTTTTGTGTTTGAAGTGCAAGCCTATAACTTTTCTAAATTTGAAGCATATAATATTGTAAAGGTTTAGAAAATGTGAAAGTAAACAAATAATAATAATCATTAACTATGCATAATGGTGTATGACAAACTTTAGCTTGTAGCTGTTGCTATGTGACAAAACTGCAATCCTCCACTCTATTCCGAGTTATCTGTCAAAAGATGGTTGCTTTAATTCCAATGTAAAAATGGGTGTTAAACACTATTTTAAAAAAAAGTAACTAAGTCAAATGAAATAAGAGGCAAATCTATTTTTAAGGGGTTTGATTTTAAAATTTTATATTTTTTAGAATTGGATCAGAATTTTGATGTACAAAAATACAATTTATGGGACTAAAGTACAAAGGAATAATTTTGTTTTGTATGAGTTTGCACTTTACTTAAAAAAAATTTGCTATGGGAAATTTTAAAAAGTTATTCTCTTTTTAGAGTAAAACCTATGACTCTGTGACGGATAAATTCATGGACTTCAGCTTTGAGAAGACAAACAGTGCATACATGCTTTTCTATGAGTGGTGCAGCCGTGATGGAGAGCAACGAGGTGCAAAAGAGGAAGTAGGTGATAGTGAAACAGCAACAGCAGCTTCACCAACCACAACGTCTAGTTCAGATCCAAGCAGCATACCAGGGCTGATCCAACAATGTCCAACATTTGGGCTAAGCAAAGAGCTTGAGGACTGGATATGGCAGGATAACATGCACTTCCTCAAGGATAAGAACATCTTTGAGCATACATATTTCAAGTATGTATACACAGGGGAGGATTCTATTTAATTAATTATCCATTCTAAGAAAATGTTGAACTTCACTGAACTAAATTGCAAACAGAGAAGAATCTCATCAGTGTAAGGTACTTGCTGTCATTAAAATCTTAGCATTTAAAAATATATGCAGATATTATAAAATTTGAATCATTGTTAATTACCCAAACAATTGAAATAGTTAAATTTAAAACTAATTTGTTTTGGAACTAATACAGTGAAACAACTAATATATTCTTAATTAGCCAGTGAATGGATTTAATATGCTCCATTTATGAGCATATCATTGAATTATACATAACATGTTTCACATGCCCTTGCCCGCATCATCAGCTGTGAGTCTACTGCCAGATTCGTTGATGGTTAAATGTACTGGTGTATCTTTTGTGGACATTTTATTAACTTTTGGATTAATTGGTCTTCTGTTGAGATCTCAAAGTTCATTACCTTATCTTCATATTTTTTTAAACTTTTTTTTCTAATACTCCCATCACCAAAGGTCTATCTATGAATTTTAATAATTTTACTTCCATTTCTATGTCATATTTATCTCTCCACAAGTGATAAGCAACTGCTGATTTATCTATCTGATTGTACCTGATGTTTTTACAGTGTTCCTTTAGCCTAATTCCAGTGCTTTTTGTTTTGGCAATATACCTTTGTTGCAGTTGATTTTATACATTCCTGGCTTCTTCTCATCAGGTATTCTATCATCACCAGAGTTGAGCAGACTATTTAGGTTGAATTTGTTCACTGGGGACAAATTAATTCTAAACTCTTGAGTATTTTCTGGAATTTTTTGGTGGCCCACGGATGATAAGTAAATTTCTTGTGAATGGTAGCTTCTTTACTTGCTGTCAATGTTTTAACCTCTTCTCTTGTTGGAATTTCTTGACTGTTTTGTCTACAGTTTTCTTGAGTCACACCCATTCGCTTTTGCCATTTATATTATGTGAGAGTATTCTTTGCTGTATTCAAACTCATTCATGGACATGTTAATGAGTCTGTGTGTTAACAAGTTGAGAACTGCATGTTTGTGTACTGTGGGACTGAAGTCACTTGCCTTGTAATTTTCAGTCTGCTTATCCTTTCTGTATATTTCAGATTTCAAATTATTGTCTGTTCTTATAATCTTTAAGTCAACAAGACAAGAAAATCCTCAAATTCAAACAAGAGAAGAGGTTAAAACAGATTACACCCTGACGAGAAGAAGCCAGGAATGTATAAAATCAACTGGAACAAAATATATATTGGCAAAACAAAAAGAAGCATTGGAATTAGGCTAAAGGAACACTGGAGAAACATCAGGTACAATCAGATAGATAAATCAGCGATTGCATATCACTTGTGGAGAGATAAACATGATATCGAAATGGAAGTCAAATTATTAAAATTCCTAAATAGACGTTTGGTGCAGGGGATAAGGGGAAAAAAAATTAAAAAATATTAAGATAAGCCAATGAACTTTGAGATCTGAACAGAAAACCAATTGATCCAAAAATTCTTAAAATGTTCATAAAAGATACACCGGGTCCATTTAACTATCAATGAATCTGGCAGTCAACTCACAACTGATGGTGCAGGCAAGGACCTGTGAAATAAGTTGTTTATAATTCAATGGTAAGTGGAGCATAAGAGTATTTAATCCACTCACCAACAAAATAAATTGAAATAAATGTTTAAATATTGCTTCACTCTTATCATTGTTATAAGCAAAGTGTGGGACAAATCTTAATAATTTACTGAGTTTCAAATATATATCATCACTTTTGTCTGAATAGTAACACACTGCCAAGAGGCATTTCTCCAGCATTGTCATTGTTACTTTTGTACATCAAAGATCGAGCAGTAACTATTAATATTTCCTATTTCTCCTGTTATTAAAAATATTTTAGGCATCCTAATTACCAAATAAAGATTAGATGAATAAATTTTTACTCTCACTTCCATATCTAATCTCTTTTAGCACTAAATTTGTACTGAAAGGGATTGCAGAGACATGACAATGTTGTTTCTGGAAGAAATTCTAAAGCACCTCATTCTTCAAGTGCATCATATGAACATAACATAAATAAGCAAGCTGGATAGCTGTAGCCTCAGTAGCAGAAAAAATGCAATCAAGGCTTGTCCCATACTCTACATGTGCTAATTGAGCCTAATGGTAATTCATAATGAATTTCCAACAGCTCCCTTCTATCTAAAAACTTTTTTTTCCCTCCCTCCAAAGAAATAGAAATATTCATTAATTTTAATTTTTAGCTGACTGTTTTTATTTTCTTGCAAGGGTCTACTTATACTATCAGTGCTAAAATTAGGAAAAGAAAGTTATTTAAATGTATGCACATGGAAAATGCTAAACTGCAGATTATATATCCTACATTAACGTGTTCAAGTTGTCAACACTAACTCCACTTACTTTTTAAAAACTGACTAGTTTCGGGAGAGGTCCCTCCCATCATTGGCTGCTGTTGACTAAATGCCATTGTTCGAAACGGGGGATGGACTCCCATTCGCTCCTGTGGTGGTATCTTGTGGATCCAGTAGAAACTTGCTGAGTTCATTCAGCTGCGGAAAATAAAAATTCATTAAATTTCTTCTTATTTTTTAAAATGAAAATTCTCTCCTATGTGGATCGTTCTATTGGGTTGTGAAGCTATTGCTATGTGACAACACTGCAATCCCACCACTCTATTCCACCGCTGGATGAACTCAGCAAGTTTCTACTGGAACCACAAGATACCACCACAGGAGCGAATGGGTGTCCATCCCCCATTTCGAACAACGGCATTCAGTCAACAGCAGCCGATGATGGGAGGGACCTCTCCCGAAACTAATCAGTTGTAAAAAAGTAAGTGGAGTTAGTGTTAACAACTTGAACACATTAATGTAGGATATATTGCCACTCCATTGTCTGCAGCTTCATAAGTACAATTTTACTTAATTATGCAGATTATATGTACATCTGTGCTTTTCTTCTTTTCTTCTCAGCTTCATGTGGCAAGTTTGTGGTTATATTCCTCAGACTTTGTTAAGCCAAGGAGAAGACTTCACAGAGATTTCAGCTCAGCTTTCTACTTCATTTTTTATAGAGACTTTTATCCATGCCAAAGAAAAGGTATTGTAATATTCATCTATTTTGGTTATTTATTTTACTCTTAGCTTGCATTGAGAGTATGTGCATGAATGAGTGCTTTCTAAGCTGAGAAATAAATTGCATTGCATAACTCATCTCTCTCGGATGTAAAATCTCAATCTCGCTCTTCCTTTTCCCCTCCCTTAAAGCAGCCATGGGAGTCATAAAGCCTAAGAGTGTATTGTGAACATATGAATGGTAGGTGTGATATAGTAGTTGTTAATAATGGGCAGCAATAAAAACAGTCTGCAACTTATGTAACAATATTTATATATATTTAATAAAAATTAAAAATAAAGTAACTTTTAGAGCAATGAAACTAAAAATCAAAGAACTACAGAAGCAGAAATAGATAAAACAATAGTAAAACAAATGTTGCTCTTAATGTGATTAGCAGTTGGTAATAGTACCATGTTTTGCTGTCAAAAATCTTCCACGTAATCCTTCAGCATATATCACTTTCCGTATAACTGTTTAACTGTTTTATCTATCTCTGCTTTTATATATACAGGGTATTAATGAACTACAGCAAAATAATTTCAGAGAGTATAGAGAGGTCTTATATAAGGAATTTGAGATGAGCAATTTATGGTCCGCAACTAAACATAATGCAATTTTAATGTGTTAAAACATTTTGGCATTAGATGCTGACGAGTAAGTGTTAAAGCCAGAGTGAAAAATTGGTTCAGAATGTCTTTAAAACTGTCTTGCAAGCATAGAAATATCAATTTTCTGTAGTTCATTATCATTTTCAAGATTTAGTGCCATAAAGTCCTTCAAATCTCAAACTAATCATTTGACAATGCAACATGGAAATTTTCAAACCTACATTTTATTGCAATGCTAAGCAAAATACATAATGGCATCCACCCAGTTTTGGTCCAGGCCATTCTTAGGTGTGACCATACAATATCAAATAATATATTATAAGCTGCATTTCCATAATAAACTAGGAATTGTTTATAATTAATTATTTATAATAGTTCTAAAAAGAAAAGAAAAAGTTCTCTGACTTGCTAATTATCTCACTCTAAACCTCGTAACCTCATTCAAACAAAACACAAGAGTTCTTCCTCTACATCTTTTGTTATTAAATTCCTATTCATCTCCAGTTTTTCTCTTTCTCTCTGAACCATTTACTTAATTTGGGTTACAAATATTTAAATACATTCCAATTGAATGTACTAACTGTAATTTTCTAATACTTAAACTAGAAACATATTTTCTTCTCATTTCTTTCTATTTTACTAACAACATTTTCTTGACCTATCTAAAAATGCATCTAATTATTCATACGATCAAATACTTCTCTATGTGTATATATTATTGCTCATTCCCTCTTTTTACTGTCCATTTCCATTTATTTTTAACTTTTAATTTTGTTTATATCTTATGCTTTTATTAATCACATTACAGCCTACAATGGTACAATGGGTGGAACTGTTGACCAAACAGTTTAATGCATCACAAGCTGCTTGTGAATGGTTTCTGGATCATATGGCACACAATGAATGGTGGCCAGTACAGATTCTTATAAAATGCCCCAATCAGATGGTAAGGCAAATGTTTCAGCGACTCTGCATCCATGTCATTCAGAGGCTCAGGTTAGTCATATTATTTTCTTTGTCATGAAATGAAATATAGTACAGCTAATATAACATGTCCTTGACAGCTTGGCATGAAGTTGACAATTTTATCGCATCAAGCAAGGCACAGTTACTGTGTAGTTCATAGAGACAGCTATTTGTCCCGAAAAATAGTTTTATTGCCTTCAACAAACTACTTCTCCTTTGTAACTCTATTTCTCTGTTTCCTAACTTTTACTGATGAATGTCTATGGCAAGGAATGTTTTTACTTCAAGGTTGAGAATGATTTGTTATGGTCAGAAAATTGAATCTCAAAAAGCTATAATGGTGTGCAGCTAGATATCCTGTTACTAGCAGAGAAATCGTAAATATTGCTGTTTTACTGCTTCTATCTACAGCTGACATGCAGTTGCAATATTTGCATTTTGAAGAATGCATTGTTTGAAGATTATAGGAAAAACATGTCTTCTAAAGGTAATGTATAACAATATTGCTTCGCATTCTCCTTCTTTCCACTTAAGGCAGACCTTTAAATTAGTATTTATTGGCTTAGAAGTAAACCTGATTTCACTTTTCAACTGCCAACTAAAATGAGAGCTGTCAAGTGACATCCTATAGTGGCTTGATCTTAGAATGGATTTATCTTTTCTACATTATTGTGTATGTAGATTATTTGTTTATATATAAATGAAAAATAATGTAACATTATTAACAATGTAACTCAAATAGCAATAATTAGAAAAGCAGAAAAGGATAAAACACTAAGAAAAAGTCACAGATTAGTCAAAGCTATATTTTGAACTCCATGAGTTTTTCTGTGGCAAGAAGACATTATTTTTCATTTATATTGTTTGCACCTCTGGTTTTGCTTTTAATTTGGGTTATTAATTTGAATTTGCTTTTGAACTTCTTAACTATTTATCTTTATTCATTTTATTTTATTTGTTACTTTATTGTTTTATATATATATATATATATATATATATATATATATATATAAATGATAACTCAAACTTTGCTTTGTTATCATAATTTTCAAAACTTTTTAGTACAAACATAAAGGTTCTTATGGACTGGATGAAACTATCTTCTCGCTTAGTCTTTTAGAAAGAAGTCTTTCCTTGTACTGAGGTCATAAATTGTCAGAGATTAGCAAACACATTTAAATACACATTTATCTCAGAATAGTAATAATATTCATAATTTCAAACAATAGTTCAGTGTTCTAATGGGTTCTGTTTCTCAAAATATGCAAAATTACATTGTTTATAATGAATGAATATATATATATATATATATATATATATATAAATTAACAGTAATTATCTTTTTCTGCTATCATAATTACTGTTAATTTGTTACATTGTTGATAGTGTTCCTTTATTTTTATTTTTCTTATATATATAAACCCCCCCCCCCTAATAGTTTTCCCCATGTTCTATAGTACCTGGTTACAGTCTGAAAATATGCAAAGTGCACAGAACTGAGGTATTTTGAGCTCACATGTTTGATATTTGTAATGCAAACGTAATTGTATGTTAGGAGTCCAGTTTTATTTATTTTAATAGCCAGAAAAAATAAAAAGAAGGTTCAGGATGTGAAATCCCCTCCTGTTTCAAATAGAACAGATGGTATGAAAGTTTTATTTAACTTTGAAAATGATTATATAATGTCAAAAAGGAATGAACACTAGAGAGTACATGCCAACATAGAAAATTACTGAAGATCAAAACTATTAGCATTCCATATCCTATACCTGAGCTGCTGAAACATTGCACTTGACATTCAGTATCAGTTCATGTAATATTGGCTATGCTGCAATAGTGACGTTGCAACAGCCAACACTGCTTAACTCCTGAAATTGTAGAATTTTCAATTTAGCCGAGTAAATGTTAAGTGTACGTTTGTAATGAATCGCTTTGTTCTAAAATTACTTACATTCATAATTAAATTGCTGCCTACTAATGTAAGCATAATAAAGAACAAACTTTCAATAGTGAGAGATCTACTGTATAGATCTTTGCTCATGATTTTAAGCAGGAAAAAGCTTCAAGCCATTACAAAATGTGCCTTCTCTAAGAGCATTTTACATCCATGTAACATCTCAAAGCAAAGGTTAGGTATCACCCCATGAATCACTTTGCAAATGACCTCTTTGGGATATTTTATAACTACTACAAATTAACCAGTTCAAAATTAATCATAGTAACTCATCTGCGAACATGTGATGGAAATCTGCTGCACACACAATAAGGAAAAGCAGCTTTTTTATGTTGCAACTGACTGACTAACCTACCAATTAATAATGATAGTTTATAATTGATTCAGAAGGCATAATGGATAACATTCCCCATTTGTACTCTGTAATAATGCCAACTGAAAACATAGCTAATAAGTACAAAATGTTTCAGCCGCCTGTGTATAAATTAAGATTCATAGAAGTTAATATCATTGGTATTATGTACTACATTTTACAATTAAAGCAGTAATAAAAAATGCATTTTAAAGATTCTGTTAGTTATATTTATGAGATGAATTCATCTTAAGCTTCCAGCCTGACCATGTAGATGATAATATAAAAATAGTATCATTTTTCAATGCAATTTCCTTTTATTCAGTCTGCTAAAAACTAGCTTAAAGCTTTGTCTGCAAAATGCTAAGAAAAACAGCATCCTTCAATTCATTGTTCATGAATCTCTGCCTTTGAAAAACAGATAATAGTCATTGGAGACAAGCTCCGGATCTAGGGTAGATGATTCAGCTCCTGAAAGACACGTGTGTTTATAGCAGCTGTATGGACTGCTGTGTTTGTCATGCAGCAGACAAACTCCTTGTCCCAGCATTCCATGCCTCTGTTCCTTGATAAATGCAATAGCTCAGCACAGCGATTTCCAATCACTGTTGTGTTTCTTTCTTTGAAGTCTTACCAGATGAATACCTCTGCAGCCCTAAAAATTTGTCACTATGATCTTTGTGGACTGTTTGAGATTAGTCTTTCTAGGGAGTGCTTCACTCTTCTTCTGCCACTCCACTGATTCTCCTTTTGAAAGAAGGTTATAGAATATCACAGTTTTGTTCCATGTCATTACCATGACAATTTAAGAAACTTATGACAACGTTCATGCACATTTGCATGTAAACTGATGAAGGATGCAAAGCACAGTGATTTTAGAAAGCCCCAACCTTGTAGCTATTTCTTTTGTCTTCAGACTTATCTGTCATTCCTGATGGACTAGTGGTAACCATACTGCCTCAGAGGCCCAAGATCTTATGTTCAGTCCTGGCCAGGGTTGATGAATTTTTTTCAGGTGTAAAAATCTTAAGTATGGCTTTCTTCCGAAGGGAAATAAAGCTGTGGGTCACATATTGTAGAGTTATGGCAAGTAAGAGAACCTCAATCCTGAAAGAAGAGGCCTCTGAGCAAAATTTATCAGTCGTCTCATGCCTTGTAACGCTGATGACCTGAGATGTTAAAGAGCATCAATAAATAAACTCTGAGCTTCCTCCTTTACAGGGAAATGTTTTCTTGTGTTAATATATCCACCAGCTTACCCACACTTGCATAATTTTCAAGGCTTTATCTGCCCAAACAAAATAATTTTTCCATTCCTTCATAGTGGAATATGAATGGAAAGCTTCCTCATACACTGTTAGGACATTGACAGATAATGCTACTTTTTAATTGGTTCAGAAGGTGCAATGGGTAGCATTCCTTGTTTGTTAATCCATAGAATTGTTAACTGAAAAGCTGTCAAGTGCAAAGTTTCAGCAGCTCAGGTATAATAGCATCACCAAAACTGCGATCTTTGTCATGCTGCTAAAGATACAATCATCTTTTACATTGTTATAAAGTAGTATTTGATGAAATACTACCATATAAAAGTTTATAAACTTATTTGAATGGCCTAATATGCAAGTAAATATAGCAATGTCTTATAAAAATAATTAATTTTAAAATTCAGCAGCATATTTGCATAAATATGGCAAAATTTTGCTTAACAGTTTTTACAATAATTACAATCTAAATTTAACTGTGTAAAGAATAAAAAATCAGAAATGGAATCAAATTAATTATTCTTTTAATTTGAAAACATTATAAATACTTAGTATAAATATAATATACTCTACAAAAAAAGTCTATTTAATTACTTTGGCTGTCTTCAATAATACAAAAGTCCTCCTCAACTTTAAGTAACTTAAAGGTATTGTGTTAAAACTAGGAAGAGAATGATAATGAATGACTACCAAATGGGATAGTTTTGGTTTAATCAGCAGCTTGTTGTGTTTATAAATCAAATAATCAATAAAATAATGCATTAAGCCTTGACTGAGTTAATAT
Source organism: Metallyticus violacea (assembly GCA_030762175.1). Classification (NCBI taxonomy): domain Eukaryota; kingdom Metazoa; phylum Arthropoda; class Insecta; order Mantodea; family Metallyticidae; genus Metallyticus; species Metallyticus violacea. Next base: position 45,413,739 of record CM060830.1, read on the forward strand.
TTTAATTATTTAGCTAATTAATACTTGTTTCATTTAAGAACTTTCAAAAATAAGACATTTATAAAAATTTTTGTTGGAACTCACACAGTGAAGCTTGTTAAATGTAAATTATATCTAATCTGTTGTCTAACACGCTCTTATGCTTCACTTACTTTTAAATACGGTGGGGCCGGTTTCAAAGAGACATCCTTTTCATCTTAAACCAACTTGATGACTATCTTCAAAACCGACCCCACCGTATTTAAAAGTAAGTGAAGCATAAGACTGTGTTAGACAACAGATTAGATATAATTTATATAATACTTGTTTGTTTTCGCCATTATCATTTCCCTCCACAGAAAAATTATATATAGTTCTTTTCATAAAAATCTTTATTGCTTCGTTTGCTGATTGAACATTACATCTAAAGTGGGTCATTACCATTATAATGTAAAAAAACGAACTCAAAAAATGCCATATTGCATTTTATTTAAATTCTTATAGTGAAACTAATTAAACAATTTTGTTAAGGAATCATTCAAAATTCACTAATTTTGAACAACTTATTTGGATATGTTTTGAAGGCTGTTTCCTTCATCAAAAGCATGGATTGACTGTCAATTTTTCAACATGGTATGCAAATGCATCTCTATAGATCTAATAAATTTGGAAATGAGTTCATTATTATTTGGAAGAATGAAATTAACCAAATTTTCTTTTATTTTTTTTTTGTTATGAATAAATTCTCTCATACAACTTTACTGGTTTAAGTTTTGATTTACTTTGGAATTCATGCTATTGCTGATATCTCAATGTTTGTTCCATGAAACATAAAGTTGTTTTTCTTTTGATTTTATGTATGTATTTTTGTTGCAATCCTTACAGTTGATTTAATGAATGCCTTATCTTGTACTGGGGGGATTCTGTCTTTAGTGTTGGTTTTTAGAAGGTGTTTTAAGCTATATTTGTTTACAAAGCCAAAAAAATATTCCTATTTTTAAATACATTAATGTACTTATTAAACCTATCCAAAAACTTATAGAATTAACTATATGGGGAAATTTACTCATACAAAATAATCAAGATAATGTAGCTTGAAGTGCTAATTGGCAATTGTATAGTGAAGCAAATCACATAATTAAGATTACTGTATGATTGAGTCCAACTACACACTCTTATTGGCTCCACTTGTTATATTTAGAACATGTTTCTAGCCTGTTAGCTGAGGATGTGGATGATGCTCTGCAAATCATGTTCTAAATATAAACAAGCAAGTGGAACCAATAATAGCGTGTAGTCCATCTCAATCATACAATAATCTTAATTTTAAAAAATGTAGTTTATTTTGATCTTCCAAATAACAATAATCTCACATTAAATTCATTAGATCTACAGAGTGACATCTACATATCATACTGGAAAATTGGCAGTGAATCCATGCTTCTGATGAAAGCAACAACCTTCAAAATTTATCCAAGTAAGCTGGTAAAAATGAGTGAAACTTGACCGAACCCTTATCAAAATGAATAAATTATTGTTACATTTCACCGTAAAAATTCTCAGCCTTCATAACCATTATTTGTAGTGAAATTTTTTTTTAGATAGCAAATGGCTATGTTGCATCATGAAATAATTTTATAATATTGAAAAACTGAAAACTATTTTTTATAACAGAGTGGAATGTGATTACTTAATTTAACATACAGTTAATTTTCTAAATCAGTATAAAGTTGTGTTTAATATTTGTGCAGACAAAATCATGCACCTCTGTACCTCAAAGGAGATTCGGATGATGAAGGCTCAGATGAACCAGATCCGGAAAAGATTGGATCTCAGTCCTGTGTGACCAAATTTATAAGAATGTTACTGTCATTGGTAAGTAGAAAATAAATGGGTTAAAACCACAGACTTTTGCTTGACCTTGGCACTTGGCTTTCAAATTTTATATTCATTAAATGTAGGAAATGGTTAGTCAAATAAAAAGAAGAAAGAATTAAATACTTAATTAAATACCCACTGTGGCACAAGGTGATAAACACTGTAACATCAAACTATAAAGCAAGTTAATTTTAACTATTCTGTTCTCTTAGACAATAGTATCAACCCAATGAATAGTGTTAGTGTTTTTTTTTGGGGGGGGGTGCGGTTCATGCTTTAACTTTTCCATCCTGTGTGTTTCTGTTTTCATTTATTCACAGTGCTGACCACTAACTGTATCATCAATATCAGTAAAGATGGATTTTGTGTGATATAATGCATACTGGATCACAGTCAATTTTAATTTATTGCACCATAATAAAGATAAATGAAAATAGGTTAAAATGTATGTTTTCCTACAGATGGAACATGGTGCTAAGGCTCATTTGAAGCATTTAACAGAGTACTTCACTTTCCTATACGAATTCAGCAAGATGGGAGAAGAAGAAAGCCAGTTTCTTATTTCAGTTCGTGCAATATCCACTATGGTCAACTTTTATTTAGGACAAAAAGCTCAAGAATATGTAAGTTATTGTGCCCTTTTAATGGTAGCATGTAAATATGCATAGTTCAGTTTTAACATATGAGAGGTAAGTCATGGCAACTTTTTTTTCTTGCAAACAGGGACAACATGAAAAATCTGAGATCAATTGAAAGTGTATGGAATGTACTTTCGAATGAAGTCACCAGATGATGTATGTGAGCAGAGCTGCATGTCTCAACTTGCCCCAGAGTTCAGTTTATGAAAACGGCGGCCAGGAGTGAAGGTTGCTAAAAGCAAACAATGTGCATATGTGAAAATGGCATTTTCTCTGCAGCTGGAATGCATGAGAATGCTGCGCATATCTATGGGAAGCACTGAGTATGCATACCCTATCAAACAGTGGCAAGAGGGACAGAGGCCTTAAAATAGGATAGAATGTCAACTGCTGATTTGCCATACATTGGAAATCGTGTGTCTGCAGACAAGAATGTATGAGTGATGGTGGTGAACCAATGCTTACGTGATGATAGGCGCTAGACACTTGTAGTATCAGAAGAGCAAACAGGAACTCTGGCAAAAACAGTGCACCACATTTTACGGGAGGAGCTGAACTTGCAGAAAATGTGTTCAAAGTGGTTACCACATCAATTAAATGAGGTACAGAAATGGCTCACAGTGAAACATATTGCATCATTTGCCAAGATTTCAGGGAAAAGGGAATGCCATGTTCAATCCCTCATTGCAATTTATGAAATGTGGGCAAGGGCATTCTCGTGCATTCCTGCCACTATATTCCCATATATACTTTCGCTTTTCATGACCTCAAATGCTGACCACTGTAGCTCACCAACTGAACTTTGGGGCATTCTGAGTCACACAGCTCTGCTCACATAATCATCTGGTGGCTTCATTTGGAAGAACATTCCATACACTTTCAGTCACATATCTTAGATTTTTCGTGTTGTCCCTTGTTCACGAGAAAAAAAAAATAGTTACTATGACCTATCCCTTGTAGTTATTACATATTTTTATTTTCTGCTAAAGTGAATGAAATGTTAATTGCTATTACAACAATCTTATGGTTAACAGTTTATTATATTGTGATTTTTTCCTTACATATTACACTCCTTTTTTTCCCATTTCATGTGGCAAACAAAAAGTAAAAAGAATATTATTCTATATTGATTAGATTGTTATGTCAAGTCACAATATACAAATTGTTTAACATTAAAATATTATTATCCATTATTATAAACTAAAATTCATAGCAATTACATTATTAATATCATGTAATAAACTTTATAACCAAAACAGAATTAATGAGAATGCATTTTATTAGTAATTTATAATAATGTACATTTATTTTGTATAGTTTTTTTAGTTGTAAAATACTTTTTTCCTATAACTTATAAACATTACTGAAACCAGCTTTATAATGTCATCAATCTTGAGTTATAAGTATGACCCTATAAACAAAGCATGTCAGATTTTATTAATTTAACTAATTCTGCATACAGTTGTAGTTGTTTGTACTACAAGCGTCATTGAAGCTATTTTCTCCATGCATTGAACATGATGGTAAAAACTTTACTGCTTCAGATGCATTGTTGTTTTGCATTGTCTTAATATGGTTACCACATATAACAATGTGCTAGAATTGTTTTGGGGGTTTGATGTGTAAATTATTTAATTTTAATTTTCTTTTCTTTGAAAAGTTGGGAATTTTAATATGGTAACAAGCAAATGCAGTACTTATAGTAACAGAAATTTTGTTTAACTCTAAAACAGTCATTGAATTAATATAAACTTAGAATAATTTAGCAATGAACAGTGCAAACTCCTGTTGTGCTGTATATAGAACTGCAGAGTGGAAGAGCTATATCAATAACATAATCAGAGAAACACTTGAATGCTAAATCATGTAGCAAAAACATTAGCTTAACTCAAAAATGGCATTATAGAAGTTTTCAAGTAGTTCATTTTACTTTGTTGGAATCCATAGAAAAACTGTCGAAAGAAATAGATCCAACACTTAATAAAATGAGCTTTCTAGATTAGGCTGGTGAGTAGATTTTGTACTCTTATTCTGCTCATTATATGGTTTCCAACAAAGTTGAGTTTTAAATTTAACATTTACTTTTTTTTCAAGCAAGTTCTATATATTTTTAAATTTCATAGGTGGAGGTAGTCAGTGAAGAGGATGAGGAAGAAGATGTTATAGCACTTCCCACAGATAAATATAAACCAGCTTCTCTTGAAAAAATGATCACTTTGGTAGCCTCATTAGTTGAAAAGTCACGAGGGCCTGATCACCTTTTGCAACTGAGCACAGAAGACTTCAATGCTGTAGCTGGAGGAAAGGTAAATGCAAATAATTTTTATGGTCAAAAACCTTGAAATTCATAAAAGTGATAAACGTTATGAGTTGAGCTTGTTTATGCACTTCATTCTTATTGCTTTTCTTACACTATATTTGTCTTGCACTATTTATATGGTGTAGGAAAATGAAATCAATTGTGCATATTTTCTGAAGTAAGCTCACCAGTACATTAGCATTTAGCTTGAAATACTAATTGGAGCTTGAACAGTGAAGCTATCATATAATTAAGTTCAGTGTATGATTAAGTCAGACTACACACTCTTATTGGCTCCACATACTTATTTAAATGTAATACATGTTTCTCAGACATTTGTCTGCATCATCAGCTAACCATCGACTGCTGGATAATTCACTATGCTGTGGAGATGTACATTCTGCTCTGTGGGGGTATGAAGAACTTAAAGTTCATGTTTTCATCCCTAGAAGTATTGAAGTTCATTAATCTGTCTTTGTGTTTATAAATGTAGATTTTCTCCCATGATGCTAACTCTGTAGGTCCTTGTACTGATATTAATAATTTTGCTTTGTTCACTATGTTGTGACTTTCTGTCCAGAAATGAGATGCTAGTGCTGTTTTCTAAATTTGTTTGTACTTTATTTCCTGAAGTGTTTTTTAACTGTATGCCTATGTTTTTGCACACCTTTCGGTACCTGCTTTTTTTTCTGGAGGAATACTGTCATTCAGGAGTAAGTGAAACCAGTAAGAGTGTGTAGTTTGACTCAATTAATGAACCCAATCATATTATGTTGGGCAAGTTAGTGTTATATCTAATAAGGGGTCAACCAACATCATTTCAAAACCTAACTTGAAATTTTATACTGAGAGGTATTCAAAGATAAGTTAATGCAAAATACTGACTGCCATTAAACGTCTAAAATCATAGCTGGAATTCTCTAAGTAGGCTGACTAGTAAAATTGGCAATACATGATCATGTATCCTTAAACTGTAACACCTTGAATCAGTTATCATCATGCAGGGTTTTCCAAAGCTTAAAGCATGATTAAATAGTCTTGAATATGGCAAAATACTCTCCAGAAATCACTAGAGTCTGTAGTTGTTGCCTAACTAAATAACATTCCCAGTGGAAAGAAGCAGAAAGTGATAATACAGTTTTACTTATACATGCTTTGTGCAAGCTGCATCTTTGTTTCATTTACTTACTCAATACAGCAACTTCTGTTTCATATTCCGTTCATAAGTAATGGGCACAACAATGAAGTGTATAAATGTATATATTGTAGTAATTTACTTAAGAAGATAGAGGCACATTGGATATGCTGGATTCTACTTTCCATGATGATTGACATTGCAGAGCTTTGCACCTTCTCTTCCTCAGCTATATCCTTAAAAGCTTCATATTTGGATTTCTGAACCTTAGAGCTCAGACTAGCAGTCCGGTTTTTGTATGTTATGATTAGAGATAAAAAATACTTTGTGGAAATGATATTGGCATAAGCACTACAAATTAGGATGTGTTATATCAGAAGAAGAGAAATGCAATCAGAGGTTTCAGTTTACATGTTCTGTGTAGTGTGCATGTTTGTACTTCAGTGATGTATAATTTGTCTTCATTCCTCAAAACCCATTTTATTTAAATAACAATGACACACAATAAACTAGCAGCTACACTGTATGGTTGATATACAGACTACTAAGTGTCCAGACTACTTATTTTATTCTTGAATGACCTTTGTGGGTATAAAGTTAACCCTTCCCTTGTAAGAAAACAAATAAAACTTATTCTGTGTTATTCCATGAACCAGATAATTTTGGAGCATCAAGAGTTTCTACATTAATACAATGGAATAACAATGTATTTTTCCTAATAGTAATTTTTCTTGCCCTTTTGCTGAATATTAGCTCCTTGTAAAGCAATATTTTTTCCTGCCTTCATCGTATATAATAGTATTTTATTGTAATGATCACTGAAAAAGATAAAACTTATTTATATACAAGCAGCAGTGTAGCATTTAGATCTCCAGGGAAAGCACATGGGCAAAAAAACCAATCACAGAACTTGATGACTTTGATAAAAATCTACTGTGATATATAATTTTTATGTATAAACGGTGAATCATTTCCTACAGTATGTAAGCTCATGTATAAAATGAATGAGGCTGTAGGTTTTGAAGGCAGCAAAGATTATTACTTCAGATATTGAAAAAAAATGGCTTTAAAAATTTAAAAAGTCAGAATGGAAAAACAACTGCTAATAGAGTGCATTGACATTGTAGCCACCAGAATACCAACACTGATGACCTGAGATGTTAAAGAAAAGAGCGTCCCTAAATAAATCAACCAGAATTCCATTTCTCGGAATAATGCATGAACTTTGAAGCAATGGCAATGCCTGAGTTTACTATTTAGATGAGGTGTGGATTAACCATAACCACACCAAAATAACTTGTTTGCAAAGTGATGGAGGTTTAAATGTTTCTGTTTGTACAGAAGGTCGTCTCATTGTGTGCCAGTAGGTTCAGCTGCTGTAGGTTTTATTCCCTTAAAATAAATGGATTTTCAATCAAAAACCAAGGCTTCCTCTGGTTATTATGGAGAAATGAATTCTGGAGTTTTAATAACTTGGTTTACACAGCTTGTACCATTTTTAGCACTCTATGCTTCTAAAAAAAATACCTTGTACAACCATGAAGAAGACACACTTCTGTGGCTATCTAGTAAACAAATCCTACATTTGGCATTGCAGACATGTGCAGAGCAACTGTCATTTGTAAAAATGAATACGGCATGGAAGTATTATGAATTGGATAGAATTGCACTGTAGTATGGCACAGAATTGTTTGGTGCTCCCTTATCTTGTCACTACATCCCCATCTAGCTTTTATTCAAACAAGTAAAAGCATATATGGCAGGAAAAAATAAAACAATTACTGATGTGGATAAGTTAATATATAAAACTGTAGATGGAATTCAAATCTCAGCATGGAAAAATTATGTTTGGCAATGTGGATAAATTAATACATAAAACTGTCGATGGAATTTAAATCTCAGCATGGAAAAATTATGTTTGGCATGCAGAAAGTCTCAAGGAAGAGGATTTTCAGTGAGAAATTTGCAGGGATACTGTGCTAAAACCAGTGATTCTAAACCTCAGGGATTTAGAAGCAAAGGAAATGGTTCAGTAAAGAACAAGTGTGAGGTATGTTGAATATTTATATACTTTACAAGTTCAATTAAAGCTACAAACTTATTTTTTAATTCTGTAAAATAGAATAAAATAAACTGACATATTAATCCATGGAAACATGTGCAACATTGAATATTATAATGCAGTAGCATTTAGTAAGTTAAGTGTTCACTGGACTACAATATAATACCCTCCCTTCACCTCTCTCCAAAGTAGCAAAGCAGTAGTAAGTAGCTATGTCTCTCTCTCTGTACAGAAGCTTTAATGTCTCGCTTTTGTTTCAGCAGTTGACTCCAGCACAAGTAAGGCATAGGACGTTACTACTAACTGACAGTGCTGTGCTGTCCTGTTACCATTAATTTTTATGACAAAATGATTATTACAATAAATTAAAGATATCTTAATTGTTCATATTAAAGACTTTCATTAAAGTTGCCCTTGTAAGTATGGGAAGTAGTAAGCCCAACTAAATTCCAAAGTGTAAACAGCTTTCACTAGAGGGAGTGCAATGCATTGAAATTCATTTATGGTGGGGGGAAAAGGAAGAGGTATGAAAAGGGAACAGTTGAACCTGAAAAAATTGTGTTATAATGCTTAAATTGTATTCCATTGTGCACAGCAATGGCAATAATCAATTCATATTCTAACTAGGAGAGGAGGATAGGAGAGAATTTTGAACTTAAATGCTAAGTTTTGTAAAGAAATTGTCAGTTATAGAGCTTTTTTAATGAAGAAATACTGATTTTAACACATAATTGTCAGTAAATTAAACCGTAAATTTTCCTTATCTTAATGTTTAATGATTTTCAGTATTTATTTTGTTTGTTTTTCATAATCTTCATAGAGATTTTGGTTTACAAATGCTTAGTGCTTATTAATATTATTCATGAAGAATCATCGAGATATTAATGTATATATTTCACAGTTATTACTGATGGCAATTGGCAGAGCCAGGTCAAGTGGTTAGATTGCTCATATCCACTGAGGTGTCTGGGTTCAATCCCAGTGGCTATAAATGCGATTTGTGGCTTACAAAGTGGCACCTGGACAATATTTTGGTTCCCCCTGCTGTTCATTCTATTACTGTTCTATCATCAACCCATTCTCATGTTCACCATCATTCAGTGAAACGTAATCTGCCGATTATCAATATGTGCATTAAAAATGGTCTACACTGCTGCCCATGTGCAGAACTTCAAAGCCTGTCTGGCAAGCAGTTGATATTCACTAACTCATTGATGCCATTAAGTTATAATTATCAAGGACATGAACTTGAACACTTAACTGCACTGGTATTTTTGCAGGGGTTTCCATTTATCTTCCAACAAATCAAAGATTGCATCAACTTGCAATATACAAGGAATCTTATCTATGCACTCTGTCGCTGGAATGAGCGATTGGCTGTTCATATAGTAGCTATGATATTCCAAGCTATAACAAAGCATACAGAGGTAAGTTCTGCTTGATCATATTGAACATGTTATCACTACAAATTTTGTGTAAGTATGATGATAAATGTAGTTTTAAAAATGCTTGGGTCAGGTTTATTTGGAATGCTTCTTTTCTTAAAGTAAATGTTTCATTTCTGCATTAACAGTTACTAATACTTTGGGGAAATGGGATACACATTTATTAATACAAAAGAAAGTTGTTAGGTTACTGGCTAATTAAAAAACAAAAGATCATTGTAAACCTCTATACAAAAGTACAAAAATTTTAACTATAATAAATTTGTATCTATATGATATTTTGTTATGTGTAAAAGAAAAGAAAACACTTACTGTTATGAATGAAATACACAATTACCATATACATAATATGAGTAAATTTATTGTATCATGTCATAGATTAAAAATTGCTGGATTAATCAAATTACCAAATGAACTATATAACTTGCATTTAAATTGTTTTAAAGTAACATATCATAATGGCTGTTAGCAAATCCTTTTTATTGCATACAAGAGGCATAATTAGAAAATATCTGAACATGTGTATGTGTGTATATGTATAATTTTGCAATTTTATAGAGGAAGTCACTCAGATTTCACTAATTTTGTTCCACTTTGTCAAATTTGAGTAATTTCCTAATAAAAATTGCAAATTATACTATATTTCACTGTGAAAATTTCCACTAGTTAAACTATATGTGTGTGTACTTACATGCATGCATAAATTGTAACATTGTTACATTTTTTGTTCAGATCTATTACTTATGCTGTTGTACATATTATGTTAAATGATCAACAGTTGTTTATTATTATTATTATTATTATTATTATTATTATTATTATTATATGTTGCAGTCACTTTATAGTTAACGCATGTTTTTCAAGTAAAATTAGGGATTTTAAAAGACTGGCAAAATTGTTTTAATGTTCATTGTTTTATAGATCAGATAGTCATGTTTTTTAAAATGTCTAAAGAATTTTACTTAATAAAATCAAACAAGGGGGGAATTTATCTTATTTTTACCCAGAAGTTTAAGCTTTATTCAATTATATTATTGAATGTTACTAAAACTGGTAAGGTTAATACCTGAAGTATAGAGCTCCAAGCTTATTTCGACCCAGGTAATTGACTTTCTCAATTTTTTTTTAAAGGTCTAAATATTAAAATCAGTGTAATAAAATTTTGTTCACACTAATCTTATTCACTTACATAAAAAATAATTGAATTAAAATCCTATTTTATTGCATGATGTGTTTTCTTACTCAGATATGCCAGCCTTTTTTCAAGCTACTGACACTGATCACAGAACCAACAAGTGGGCCCTCAGGTCTTCCTTGCTTCACTCAACTAGTTCTCCAGAGGATATGGGAAGTAGCAGAGTTTTGTCCACAGAGTGCACTGGACTGGTTGGCTGTACAGGTTCCTCGCAATAAGCTTGCACATTCTTGGGTTCTTCAAAGCATGGAGACATGGGTAGAGCATTTCCTTCTGGGACATAACAATCAAAGAGTTCGATCAGGTAGGTATATCATGTTTAAACCAGACACACATCTATCCTGAAAATTCTTAAAAGCCCACAAGATAATGGATCTCTTTAAAAGTTTAAATGTTTTAATTGCTTTAGGAAGCAAGTATTCTATGTGTTTGAATCAGGAAAGCAAAATTAAATGAATCTTAGCATGAAGAGTGAAGAGTTTAATAGAAATATAAGGTTTTGGAAAGAAAAGAAAGTAATTAGGTTTTGAAGAGTTATTAGACTCAGGATTGAAAATATGGGCAGGCAAATTAAATATTAATATTGTACTTAAGAAGCTGTTGACGATGGAGTGGTAATATATCCTAAACTTAGGTATTAATTTTTTAAACTAAAATGATCTTTGATTGAAATCATGGGCTTTGATATAATTGTCTGTATGTGTGTCCTTTCTGTAGATGCCAAATTCAAGTTTATTCTTACATTTTATTATCTTCAGACCCAAAAATGGTAACATGTTGTCTGCTTCTGTTTCAACGATAAACTTAATAGAAGGCTCTTGTAGGTTTAAAAGTTTTAGATCACACAAGGAAGCAGCATTAAACAGCATGATATACAGATTAATAAATATACCACAGAACAAAGAAGAATACAAGAATGAATATCTGCACATGATAGAAGCACCTAAATCTAATGGGTTCAATAAACAAATTTTTAACTAAAAAATCAAAAGATTCCAAAAACAAAAAAGAATTAAACAAATAACAACTTTGAGTGATTCAACAAAGGAAAAAACTTTTAAAAAGTTCACTTACCATCCGTCAGCTAATAAGAAATTTAAAAAAAAATTAAGCTGTACAATATCATCTGAGCACCTCAAAATAGATACAGTGTAAAAAATTTATTGAAATTAAACAAAACTGATTCCAGGCCCAAAGAGGGAAAATCTGGTATTTACCAAATTAATTGTAAGAATTGTGAAATGATGTATGTAGGAAAGACAAAGAGAAATATAGGCATTAGGTTGATGGAACATTGGAAAAACATCCGTTGCAAACAAATAGATAAATCAGCTGTGGCAGCACATTTTTGGAATGAAAACCATGAAACAGAAAAAGGCATCAAGTTGTTAAAAACTGTTCAACAACCAAAAGAACTAAATATATGGGAAATGATTTATATAAAAAAACATGAGCATAACATTATGAATTTTGATATCCCAGAAGCAGACAACACTTTATTTAAGTTCATCACAAGACCACCAGAGTCCACCCGGATTCCTACCTACTCAACTTCTATGAATGGTCCATTAGTCGTGAACAGCTGATGATGTGGACAAAAGGTCTACGAGACATATGTTCCGGAATAAATCTGATTTAAGTGAAACTGTAAAGAGTGTTCTAATATTCCAACTCAGAAGAGATTATTTGTGCGTGTTTCACTGTGTTCGATTCCAAATTGAATTAATATTGAAAATAAGACAATTATATCATACACCCCAGATCAGAAATACAGAAATAGTTTTACAATGGATCTCAAGCTATATGGGATTAAAGGAGAATAATATTACTCATACTTAGGCAAAAAATGAACCACTATAAAATTAAAACCATCTTTTGAACTAAAACTTCCTTCAAAATTTAAATTCATAAAAAGATAACTCAAAAACAACAACAATATATCCAACAAAAACCTAAAGGAAAACCATATAAAGATCTAAAGACTCTCAAAATGTTTTATTCAAACCAAGAAAAATTGGTGTTATCTAATTCCTCATAATTGTCAGGCATGATTGCTTGTCAGAATATCAAGAACAACTACGGCCCATTTTTTAAGGATGTGAATAGGATCCTAAACAAAGAACATCTATTGAAATATAGCCATCTTGATAGTAACATACAAATGAAAAATAATTTATAATCTCTTTATTGGGAAGCTAGGGAAAAAATTATAAATATCATCATCCTGAATGGCCAAACCAACCAACTTTCATTAAGACTTTGGTAGCTGCAGAAGCAAGGACACATCTCAAAGCTTCAGGTGTTCTTGATGCATCCAATGCTGCAAATTGTGCTAATGCATTTCTTTATATCCTGCAGAGTTTTTACATTGAAAGAGAACATATTGCTGTTGTAATCGATGGCAATGCTGGAGTTAAGTTTTTCATGAAAGCATCTACTGCAGAAATTCATACAACTAAAATAGAAGCAGTGTTTGTTATTGAAACTTGCCCCCTTTTAATGGATTTGTTACATTTTTGAAAGGATCGTCGTATCCAAAAAAAAACATGTTCTTGCAATAAAACTGAAAGGCATTAAAGTGAAACTGTTAAGTGATTCATTCTTTAATGCAAATATTTGTAAAGAACTTCTACAGCTCCCACTGCTATTGAAGACATCAATCCAAAGTTTACATATACTTCACAATCATTTCACAACTACAAACGTTGAAAATCCCTAATCCAGCCAAGAACATTGTGAAATCTATAGGAGCACAGTATGAACCGTGCAATGCATCAAAATACAAATCTGCAATGGAGTTGGTAGCCATACAAATTCAAAATACAACTCTGCAATGGAATTGGTAGTCATACAGAACAGGGTACCACTTCTAAAGAAGGCACAGTAGACGTTCCTAGAGGGTCATGCAATTTTTCTGGTTGAAATTAAAAGTAGATGTAGTAGGAATCCTGAATGGTCTGAATCTATCTTGCAAAGAATATGCAACAGGTGGCATTAGTGGCTTTTTATTTCCTTCTTCAAATACAGACTCCAAGCATAGTCCAAAAGTGATGAAGGAGGAGGAGGTTGACAGTGGTAAATGTAGAGATACAAAGATTGAATTTGAATAAATACACAAACTACCATTTTTGTATTTTAATTCAACAAATTTACAAAAAAAATAAAACTATTTTCAAACATCCTTAGTTATGATATATACTAGAAAGGAAGAAAAGGATATAGCTTAAGATTATTGTGTGATTGAGTCGAACTAACTCCAATCAGCACTTCAAAGATATACCTTACTTCAATTTAAGGGTTTTGAAATGGATAAGTTTTAAGAGGAGTGTTGGTTGGTTGCTAGCAGCCATTAGGGATGCTGATATTTATCATTTTTTCCCTGGCTTCCCAATAAAGAGCTTCCAAATTATTTTTCATTTGTATGTCACTATCAAGTTGGCATTTCAGTAGATGTCTTTGTTTAGAGTAGTATTCAGGTCCTTACACAATGTGCAGTAGCTGTCCTTGATTAATTTCGTGAAGAGATGTTATGACAGGCAATCATACCTGATTAAGCAGAATTGGGCAACTCTAATTTTTGTTGGTTTCAATAAAAAAACGTTTGAAAGTCTTTAGACCTTATGGTTTCCTCCTCTCTCTCTCTCTCTCTCTCTCTCTCTCTCTCTCTCTTTTTGAATGGTGTTTAACACACTTGTTTTTACTACTGAGGCACCACAGGCAGTCAACATTGGTGATACATGAAATGAAATGATATATTAGGAAGGAAACATTCCAGGCCTAAGTTTAGGGTATCTCCCCAGCATTTGCCAGTTATGAGGAAAACCTGGAAAAAACCCCAGTCAAGGAAGATGAACCCCTGGCAGGATGTGAACCCCAGACTTCCCACTCACGGGTGGCCTTAACAACCTCGGCCACCCGTGGCAGTGGATTCTTGCTGATAAGCAAATACATTCAATGTGCCAAAAATAAAAAGCTGCAGGGAAAAATTCTTAATATTTCACTATGTTACCGGATATGCAGTAATAAACTAAAATAACGAACCAACACTGCAGAAGATGTAACATAACAGGTTACAAAGCACATGATAAAGGCTTGTTTATAACAAGTGGTAGGCATTCCAGGTGAGGTTATTACATCAGCAAGAAATGAGAGAGATCAAGGTGCAAATGAACAGCCATTCACAGAAGAGGCTGGTAGTCATGGATGAGGAAAATTATCAGTCACACTATGTGGATGCTTCTTAATTACCAAATATGTAATCCTCATATGCATTTGTTTGTTTTCCTGCTTGTCTGCATGCATTTGCCATGGGTACTATATGGTAAGTCATGCAATGACTTATCATGTAGACTACTTGCACCCCTACACCTTACCTGTGACAAGAATTAAGTTTCTCATTCATTCATTAACAGGAATTATAACTTAAATATTAGTTCAATTTGGAATCAAACACAGTGAAACACCCATTAATAATCTCTTCTGCATATGATATTTAGAACAATCTTTATGGTTTCACTTACATGAGATTTACAGCTGATGATGTAGAAAAAGTTCCATGAAACATGTATCCTGAATAAATTTCATGTAAGTGAAACCATAAAGGTATTCTAAATGTCCTACTCAGAAGAGATTATTAGGAATTATAACCTTTGATTGATTAAATACATAAATCAAATGCCCCCCCCCACATTTTGTACTTTTCTTGCATTGCCCTACTACATTGGTATATAAAACCGTTGTATTCTGGCATTTTGTTCATTGCTTTCAAAGATTTCAAAATAGATTAAAATTAGTGGGAGCTTAAGAATGCAGACATTTGAGCTGTTTTGTAATTAACCATGTAAATTGCTTTGGAAAGAATTATGGAGGATGATGCAGAGAGGATTTATGATTTTGTTATACATTTCTAATTATATATTTTTAATACTAAGGTAACAGTTGGAAGATGGCTAGAAGCATATAGTTTAAATTTCATTAGTTAAGATAGAGGAGGCTCATTATTAGAAAAAATAAATGTATGAATTTCAAATTTCAAATTAAGCATTATAATTATAAATGTGTACATTTTTATGACATGTCAGTTTAAATAAATTCTTTTGGATTACAGCTGCAGCATATCTGTTGGTCTCACTCATTCCAAGTACACACTTCAGACAGGGCTATCGTACTGCTCGTAGCCTTGCCAGCCCTCATAAGGAACTGCTCATGGCATCTGAAGCACAGCTAGTATTGCATCAAGTGTATACTGTGCTGCTGCGTCTGTTAAAACCTGCTAGGCACTATACAGACATCCAAACACATGGCACAATGAAACTGACTGCATATTTTGCCCTTCTCACATACTGTGTAATTTCCCGCACTGAGAAGCTTATGGTGAGTGTTACATTTTACTCCATAGCACTGAAATGAAGATTAGGAAGAGAACTTCAGAAATACAACTTAATCACTGGTCTATAAAACTATTTTTTTTTTTTCCCCCTTTTTTATTTTTCCACCTAGATGTATGTAATATGAATGTCCTGTGTACTTATATTTTTTATGAAATGTTATTAAGTTTTAAGACATTTAGCTAATACAAAACTGTTTTTGTAGCTTTTGTTTTAACTTAAATATTAATGAGTATATTGAAAAAAGAAAGCTTTTGTCAATAATATGAGTTTCCAGACTTTTTCACTGTTAAGGAGAAGAAAACTTCAATTTTTCTAAATTCTGGTGTGACCTTTACTAGTGTCCCTTTCCAAACACGAACAGCAATCAGTCATCATTTACACATTCCAATGACCTTTACGGCGGTTTCCATTCTTATAATGTCTTTATGAAAGCGCTTCCCTTGCCCTGCACTCTCATTGCACCAAGATTCGCAGGAAGTAATCAATATGGCAGTTGAGAAAATGCACCTTATCACTCATTCTACACCATTGATTTCTAAAACTTTGTAACATTTCCTCCACAATTTCTCTATAGTTCTCAGATTTCTTGTTGCCAATAACGTTTTCTGTCATTTTTTTGTATACTAACCATGCTGACTTCTATAACTTGGACATTGACTGAGGAAAAGTTCACTCTGCTTAAGCTCACAAATCTGTGGTCCATCAAAAATATGTGCTGCTATCTTAGCTTCAGTATTTTATGGGGACTTTGTAATAGGAAAGTTGAATCAATCACTATCCTTATTTAGAGCAGTAACAAATTACTTCATCAGGCCTGAAAGTTAAGTTAAGTGGTGGAAGAACATTAGAAGGAGAAACCAGCGATTCAAGCTTCACATTTTTTTCTCCAGAAATAAATTGCTCCTTTGCGATCAATTTTTTCTGGTTCAATGCTCTGATTTAGCGTACTGTCCCATTCACAATGTGAACAACTAGGTATCTTGTTTAAATCTTTCAAAATATTCATTTTATGCATCTGCTCAATGAATAAATAATAAACATTTTTATTTTCTATAATACTCACTTCTGAAAAACAGTAGCTAATTGAAACAAAACTAAGGCTGGTTTGAGAGATTCCATGTGATAAGTAATAGAAAATGTGAACATTTTTCATTCAGCAAAAATTGTGTAGACCAGTGCTATTAGTTATTTGGAATGGAATAAGTCCTCAATATGTATTAAATCAAGACTTTTCAGAAAATAAAAAATCTTTTGAATATGTAAGTAAATTTACAAGGATGAATCAAATGTAAACAAAAAATGTTGGGGGTTATTTATTGAAAACAAATTAAAATGGATTACCTCTCATTTTTCTGTATCATTTACCAATTTACACACATTTTTCCCAGCAGATAGGATGCAGCTTAATTTTTTATTGAAGAAAGAGTGGGGTTGGGTTTCCAACCAGTTGTGCACAAATGCTTTCCACACCTTTGTATCATAAAAGCTGTAAGTCTGGAGTATAGGAAGGGTGTTTCAGTGCTGTTCAGTGGATTTCCTCAAATACTTTCCTTATCAAAGTAGCTATGTGAACAGACTTTGAATAAGTTTGTGACATCTTTTTCACCAATAAGCATCTTTTGCATCAACCAGAAGCTGGTGGTAAGAAGCTGCACTGACTGTTCAGTGTTCTTGAAAAAAAGATGGAAAAATTACCTTGAGAGTTCCAGAATACTGTCAAGAGAGCTTTTCCAGCTTCTGGCAAGTTTTTGCTGTAACAGAAGCAAATTTTTCACTTTCCCTGAACTTCATGCTTTGACTTAGGAGTATAGTTTTGTACCCATGATTCATCAAAGGTTACAATTCAATGTATAAACATTTCTCCCTGATCCCATTATTGAGACATGCACACTATGTGACTTTTTAATCCTCAGTGAGAATTTGAGAAGCTCACTTGCCAAAATTTATCTATAATCCAAATCCCAAGTCACCTGAACCAATGATTTGAACATTTCCATAGCTTATCCTAACCTCAGAAGTGATTTTAGAAATCATCAAACATCAGTCACATTCAGTAAGACCCCAAAAGACCTGAATGTTTGTTTATGTTATGCTCGTCAGAAGTCAATATTGCTGATTTTCATTTTTCACAGTTTCTAATTCTTTGATGAAAATGTCATGCACTTGTGTCTTAGACAATAGCCTGATCTTTGTTAAGTTTTGGCTGGTTTTACGCCTTCCCACGCCAAAAATTTAGCGATAATGTGTTGCACAACTGATGAGTGTACCTCTTGCTCAAACATGGGAGGATCAAAAGAACATCAAAAGGATCTACTGACAAATGGAACTGAAATGGTTTATTCCCCCTTACTCCTTAAACCCCATAGCATGAAATTTCAAAGGATTGTATTACTTTATACTAATCACAAATGGTAAAATCAAAATTCCTGTTTATATTTGATTCATGTACTATGGTACTACAGCCTGTTTTGTTTGACCTTTTATTTGCATTATAGCTGGATATAAATGTAATGAAAAAATTGAGAAAATGTTTTTAACCTAATTATACAAAAAAAAAAGTTGTACTTGCCCATGGTGTTTTTTTCTTTATAGTTTGGAATTTAAATTAATACCTACTTTAATTTCACTCAAATATTTTGGAAAATAACAAGTAAATTGCATTTTAGGAACATAAGTGCACTTTCATTAGCAACTGAAATTTAAATAGACATTGATTGGTGTGTAAGAATAGCAGGGATATTTAAATGCCTGACTGGAAAGAGTTAATTAACATAGAGTTAGTTTGTAGCTTTACTTTTCTGTTCACAGTTTGGACAATACTTCTTGGATTTATGGCAGCTGTTTCACCCCAAACTCTCTGAGCCCTCAATTCCAGTACATCACAATAAACAAGCTTTACTTCTGTTCTGGCATCATGTATGCATAGACTGTCCAGAAAATGTGCAGCTCATTCTTCAAAATGCTCATGTTACAAAAAATATTGCATTTAATTATATACTGTAAGTATTAATCATCTCTAAAACCAACACTGTTTGAAAAAATAAATAATAATTAAGATAGTATAAGGTTTTTGTGAAAATATCTAGCTAGCTTCTTGCCATTGAAGAACTCGCAGTAGTTCGAAATACAGCAATTTCAAGTGTGACTCTTTCTCTGTGTTTTATCTTTATCTACTTTTATTATTAGTGTTAATTTATATATATATATATATATATATATATATATATATATATTCATAACATTTCTTCGGAATTCTTTCTACTACCTTGTTTTATTCATGTTAATTTTGAATTATATAAGATTATTGTTAAAAAGTATCTCCTAGTGAGAATAAATCTAGAATCTTAGAAAAAATTTTGGTAATTCTCAGAATAATCTACATGTTGACTCCCAAGACATATATATGGCATATTCAAAAAATTAAAGTGAAACAAATTGTAGCCTATCCTGCATTAATGTGTTCAAGTTGTTAACATTAACTCCACTTACTTTTTTAAAACTTTGGACTAGTATCAGGAGAGGTTCCTCCCTTGAACACATTCATGTAGGATATATTACCACTCCATTGTCTACAGCTTCGTAAGTACATTTTTTTACTTAAATTGTAGCCTATTTAGAAAATGAACGCACTTATACCAGTGGGAAATCAGCCATTTGGATGTCCAAAAAGTGCCCTTTTTGTTGGCCCATGAGACACTGGATTTAACTAATCTATTTAAAAATAAACAGGTTTAAAATCCACATTACAAAATCATTTCCATGATATAGGGTATGGTACGTTTCATTTATGACAAGTTTGCACTAGTAAATGAAAAATATATTAATGTTGCCATAAAAACTATTGAACTTGCAATAATCAATCTTAGTATTTACATGTGAAATGGAAACAGATAATGTGCTATCATTTCTGGGCCTAGAAATAAGAAAAATCAGCAAAAATTTGCAATTACACAGAAAAGACAAGCCTGCATGCACACACATATATACACACTCACAGACAACTACATAAAAGCCAGCTTCAACCCAACACAACATAAACATGCACCAATCAGTCATTTAGCACATTAGTTGTCATTACATCCTGGAACATGGGTACCTCCTGTAGGAGGTTTTGTTTTACCAAGGACAATTTCTGTTATATTTATTTTCTGACAGAAGGAAGAGGAACAGGGATTAGCCATTGCCTCTAATGCCACCTGACAGGAAGCTAAGATATTACTTGTAAATAGAACAGCCAGTAATTTTGTCCAGGGACATTTTTTCAGGTAATCTAAGAAGACACGGGCCATAGCTTAAAGTTTCTCATGGAGGATTTGCTCTAAAGATTTTTATCCTGAAAAATCTATTGACTCCAGCCCTGTTTGAACACATGCATCTTGGTTCCAGAGGAGAGAACTAGACCACCAAGGCTGATGAGTTTAGCCCATAGGCTCACGAATTCTTCTTTGGAAAAAACAAAATATCAACAGGAATGCAACCAAAGAGAAAAAACAGAAGTGAAGATTGGCTTTTGTAAGGAATTAGTTTGCAACAACAAGGTACAGAAGTTCAAGATGCTTAAATACTCTGGCAATAGTAGAAAAGAAAATGTAAAAAAAAAAAGTATACTGAAATTTTAGAAGATCATTAAAGAATTTAACATCACGTTCGTAAAAAAAAGTATACTGAAATTTTAGAAGATCATTAAAGAATTTAACATCACGTTCGTACCAAAGAAGGCAGGACTCTATTGTGCAGACTGCAATAAAATCTATATTGGAAAAACAAAAAGGAACAAAAGAACGTGACAGAAAGAACACAACAGGAATATGAAGCACAAGAAAATAGAGAAATCTGTTGTGGTAGCTCATTTTTGGACAAAACTTCATAAACTAAAAGAAAAGGTGTGGCTGTTAAAGGCAGTAGGACCTGCAGAATGGAATATGTGAAAAAAAATCTACATCCACAATTATAAAAATCAGTTAATGAACTTTAATAACCCAAGAAGGAAAATATAAGCTTCAAATTCATTAGATGTCCACCAGGGTTCAAACATTAAGTCTTCCAAAGATTATGGCAATCCTTCCTATAGTTGACAAGTAACTGATGATGCAAACAAAGGTCCATAAAACATGTTCTATTAAAATAGTAAGTAAATGAAGCTGTATGAATGTTTAGTGTAACTCACCACAGCATGTGATTTAGAGTTGGTGTGGTAATCATGATGATGAAAAACCAAGTGAAGTATCATCACAACATGTGATTTAGAGTTGGTTTGGCACTCATTGTGGTGAAAACCCAAGTGGAGTATAAATGTCACCAAATCAACTCATATATATTTTTTTCTACTTCACCGTTAATAGCTTCAGGAGTATAATAAGTTCATATCGCCGCAACATATTAATAATTATTGGCATCAGAGTTAGGTATTGCATTTTCACTGGTCAAAATTGTGAAAATTAAGCAGAGATAGTTGTGAGCAAATGAGAATGTTGCAAGACCTAAATTTTGTCTTGCATTGTTATTGTGGTTGTATTTGCTGTGTAAAGCTAAGCATTGTCTTGATGAAGACAGACATTTTTGGACAGGAGACTTCAATGCTTGTTGCAGAGAAGTGACATCAGATGCTTTTGTGACAGGTTGCAATATTTGCTGTTCACAGTTTGGCCCTTGGACAGGTAAAGTTCAAATCATCCCCCTTCTTGTTCCAAAAGACTGTCAGCATCAATGTTCCAGCATAAATTCTTTCTTTGGTATGACAAATTATAATATATTTCACTGTGAAAAATTCCCGATACAAAAAAAAATCTTTCTTTGGTCTATGTGAAAAAAGTAGGGCTATTCCAAGGAAATTCACCTTTTTGCTGGAGCACAATGGTAGTGACTATTCAGTCAAGAAATGCTTCTTCTTAAACCAGCAGCAACTAGCAGTCACCTTATAATTTTCTTTCATCTTATCAGAAGGTGAAGAACCTGCCTGATGCATACTTTTCAGTAGTACAGCTGATTATGAATCACCTTGCTGCTGGTTACATTACTGCAGCCACTTCGTTGGCAGTAACACTTTAATTTTTGCTTCATGGTGTACACTGACCCTATCACTAACATCCATAAATGCATCTCAGTAGGATTAAGCCTTTTGTGTACAAGAATTGCACCACTCCACACATTTCACTTTGGTGCAACATGCAATTCTGCCTTTCATGTTAATGTCCTTATGACAGATACCAAATGATCTGCCATAATACCCATTACACCATGTTTACCAAAAGCTAATATGCACTGTCAACAAGCATAATCGTTCCATGCTTATGCTGAGGTGCAATAGCATTAAAGCCGAGACTGGACATTATATACTTGGAGGTAGTAGGCATATACCTATCTATTAGTCCCACATTGGGCACATTGTATTATCAGTGCAGCATTTCTCACACAATTAAAATGATTATTGCTTGGAGAGCCTCTTATGGTAATTTATTATTTTATTGATTAATATCTAAGTAACAGGCTGAACTGAACAGATTTTTTGTGAACTATTTACCAAAGAGGAAAAATAAGATGTTTGTACTATGATCAACAATCACTTACATTTGTTGGCATCGAATTCTCAGCTTTTATTAAACAGAATGGATTTTGGCACCCATTTTCCCTGGGAAGTGTGCACACTAGTTTTTAATTAACCCTTTGCACTGTATATGGTATTAGCTATTTGCTTTCCAAGCAGGCTTGTGGGCATTTAAATTTTGAGCTATTTCTACGTTAAACTAAAAGTGACTTATATACCTATGTTTAATAAATTTTAGTTAACTATCATTAAACTGGCTAAATTAAACTCACATATTTTGAATAATATTTGTATTTCAGATTATAACCTAGACTATCATCCCCTTTAAAGGCATGTAATTTTATATGTGCTCACTCTTATACAAGAAATCTTTCTAATTTCACACCATTAAAAATATTGACTTTCATCACTTTAAGGTATTAACACTCAGTTTAAAAATATGCTCTACAAAGCTGAAATAACATGAATAATTGCAGCATAAATGCCCTTGTACTCACCCCTATAAAGTTTACACCCCAGCCATTGTTGTAGTAAAGATAGATGCTGGTCACAAAATCTTATATACACTATTCAGATGCACAATATAGCCATATATATAATATAAAAGAAAAAGAAAAATAAAGTAACACTATTAACAATGTAACAAATTAACAGTAATTATAACAGTAGAAAAGGATAAAACACTAAGAAAATCTCAAGTGTGACTTTTTCTTGGTGTTTTATCCTTTTCTACTGTTATAATTACTTTTTATATATATAAGAAAAATAAAAATAAAGTAACACTATTAACAATGTAACAAATTAACAGTAATTATGATTCGGACACGAGTCCGAAATATAGCGATCTCAAGTGTGACTTTTTCTTAGTGTTTTATCCTTTTCTTCTATCTAATTACTGTTAATATATATATACACACACACACACTAATCTTATAATGCTTTCCTATAAACACCGAATTTAGTTTTGAATGTGCATCCCTTTGTCCTGGTGGTAACTAAGGAAGCAGTCAATTCTACAAAATGTAATGTCACACACTGTTTGCATTTGTATTGCGATTGTATGCCATGACCTGATTGTGTTCTCCTTTTATTAAACCTACACTGAACACATGTTTTCACATGACCTTGTATTTTTATGAGGATGTGAAGAGCATTTGGTGCAGAGGTAGCAGAAGGTAGGCTATGCTAAAACCCCAAGCACTTATGTGACGTAAAGCCTGTTATCAGCTGTTGCACTAAATTCTGCCTGTTGCCATCAGCTGTTGAAGCAGGTCTGTTTGAAATGTTGTATATTATAAAACTTAACAATAGCTACATTCACTACAAAATGAAATGAGTATTTCCACCATTTTTTTAAGGTATGGCCTACACCATAATATTCTCTCCCTGATCTGATATATCAACTCCTGCCACATTACTGGCATAGTTTATTACTGCATTAGGTCAGGGCCTTTTTATTTTTTCTTTTCCCCTGCCATTCTTTCTTTCTACCTCCGCATCTGTTCTTGGATCAGAATTAGTAGATAACAAAAGAATGGCCCTATTATCATACCAGACAACTGCAGTCACATTCTTAAATTGCAATTTGCGAGATTTGCCCTGTTTTAGTTTCATTTGTTTCCGCTTAGAAAATTCTTTCAGCCAGTCTTTCCTCCCTGCATGAGCTGTACCACATTCATATATTTTCCTGTTTAAAAGTAAGTTCATTAACTTTGTGGACATAAAAAAATTATCAAAGTACACATGCTGCTATCCCTGTGCATTTTTCACACAAGTAGAACCACTTGTTCTCCAAGTAGAAGATCGCTGTTTCTTGCCTCTTTCTTCCCCAGGTTGATTTTACAGTCTAATAAATATCTATTGTTACTATTTGCAATTCCCCATGCCTTCATACCCCATTTTGTTGATTTAGTAGTTTAGTAGGCCTATATTGTTTTAGAAAGAAGCAACCTTTGAAGACTATCATCGTTTCATCAACAGAGATTTCTTGACCAGTTTTATAGACATCTGCAAACTTCCTGATTATGTCTAAAGCAGGTCATACCTTATAAAGGTAATCGTAAGAATCTTCCCCTAATTTTGGCTGTGCAGATTCATCATTCAGATGAAGGTATTTTGATATCTTTTGAAAACAAAGCAAGTTTATCGCTTGTCTTACAATTGGGCACATACAGAAATCCCTGAAAAAGTAATCTTTGGTTTCAAGTAACTCTATCATCCCCATATATACCTAATACCTAAATAGTCATGAATTTCCCTTGAATTTGTGTCCTTCCATTTTGAACCATTCTTTTTAGCTTGTATTTGAGTGGAATATCTGTTGGTTTCCTCTGTGATAAGACCACAAAAATCTGAATTTATAAAAAGTTTGAAATAAGCTATTTTTGGACTCCCTAGAGTGATATCATGTTTGGCACCTGTGGGGGATGAAAATTGTTTTAACACACTTAAAGTGAAATTGGAGATCCATTGTACAGGTACTTGTTTGGTTTTAGTCTACCTTTGATATGTCTTTGCTCTGTGCTCTATCTGTTCAGCACATTCACCGTCACTGTCACTTAGTCCCTTATCACTGTCTTCTGCTAACTCACTTAACCAAGATGCATCAGAACTACTTTCACGACCTAAATTCCTCGTAAACTGCTGCAAGTATTTCCGCTTGTATTACCATTCTTGTTCATTACAGTGTTTTCTAGCCCATGATGTACTTGAACCGTCCTCCATTATACTGATACAGCTACAAACATGCTTACAAAGCTCTCTGAACGCAGCTCTGATTATCATAATTTATGGCTTGTAATTCCACCCTGGCATGTTGAAATTTACTTATTTAGAGTAGTAGGAGCATGCATATATCAAAACATGCTCAAAAAGTTGAGGTCAGCGTAAACAGAAACCATGATTACTATGTTCTACTACTCTCTGCGCAGCAAGCCATTTATCGTTTCACTGTGTGCAGCAAAGAGTTAAACATATGCATTTTTCCAGTTTTATGATTATACCTTGTATTTATGTAGAAATAATGACATCAGCATTAGTAGAAAGTACAGCTCTAAAACAATCAATGGACTTGTATATTTCAGGGCAGATCATGAGGACCAAGATGTTGTGTTATTTAACAGAGGTATGTTACCTGCATACTATGGGTTACTTCGGCTGTGCTGCTTGCAGTCTCGCACATTTACCCGACAGTTGGCAAACCATCAGAACTTGCACTGGGCTTTCAAGAATATAACACCACACCCGACACAATATAGTGCAGTAAGTTTGCTGTTACTTTGTTAGTGCTTATTTACATTAATAATAATATAATTTTAATTTTCATGTAGCAAAGTAGTATATACAAAACTGATGAGTTTTATTTTATTTTCAGGCTGTAGATGAACTTTTTAAATTAATTCAGCTTTTTGTAGTGAAGTTTCCTGACAGCACAGAACAGGAAATACATGAAATTAATACATTTAGAAGACAAACTTTGCAGCTATACCTTCAAGTAAGTATTAGTATACTGATGCAGAATACTTAATTTAATCTGTCATATCAGATTTTATAGCTTTTTTATGATAATACTAATAAATCATTTCATGTGTAGTCAAGGACAATGGGAAAAGCAGAAGCAATTGACTTTTACAAAGAGTAATTTAGCTTTGAAACTGATAAGGAGATTAAAATTTTAAGACCAACTATGTGTCAGAATAACACAGTGAAGGAACTTAGCTGATGAGTCCATTTAATACTCATATGCTCCACTTACCATTAAATTATACCAAACATGTTTCACAGGCCATGATCATCATGTGAATTGACTGACAGCTAATGATGTGGGCAACTCTGAAACATGTTCTGTATTAATTAAGATCATTGTATGATTGAGATGAACTAAACACTCCATTGGCTCCACTTGTTTAAATTTAGTACATGTTTCACAGACCTATGTCTGCATCATAATTAACCATCGACTGCTGGATTATCCATTATGCTTTGGGGATGTATATGTATATTCTGCTGCTCGGGTGGAGGTGTGATGAACTAAAGGTTTTTGTTTTCATCCCAAAAGTTTCAAGGTTCATTAATCTGTCCCTGTATTTATAATGTAGATTTTTCTTCCATGCTGCTAACTCTGTAGATCCTTATACTGATTTTAATAATTTTGCTGTATTCACTATGTCATGGTCCAGAATGAGATGCTACTGCTGATTTCTTCATTTGTTTGTATTTTATGTTCCTGAAACATTTATTTAACCCACTTCTCCAAATAAGTTATGCAGGATGTGAAAAAGTCTATATTTATTTCCAATATAGACTTTTTCACATTCTGCACAATTTATTTGGTAAATACCCGCTTTTCCTCCCCTCCCCTTTCTCTTGGGTGGAATACTGTCATTAATATATCCATTCAGGATATTTTTAATACTAGATAAGCAATGGGAAATGTAGGCACACAGTTAAAAGAACATTTCTGGAACATAAAATACTAAGAAATGGAGAAATCAGCAGTAGCATTTCATTTCTGGACAGAAAACCACGACATAGTGAATAAAGCAAAATTATTAAAATCAATACAAGGACCTACACCTACAAAGTTAGCAACATGGGAGAAAATCTACATTTAGAGACAGATTAATGTACTTTGACACTTCCAGGGAGAAAACATAAACTTTAAATTTATCACACCTCCACCAAGCAGAATATACACCTACATCCCCAAAGCATAATGAATTATCCAGCAGTCAATGGTTAGCTGATAATGTGTATGACAGTCTGTAAAACATGTACTAAATTTAAGCAAGTTAAGTGGAGCCAATAAGAGTGTGTAGTTTAACTCAACATACAATAATCTTAATTATATAATTAGGCTTCACTGTACAAGTTCCAATTAGCATTCAAGTTAAATGTTCTGTATTATTTAATAGTATGAATGAATGAACTTATTCCACAATTAACTTTATAATTTGTTACAACAATATACCCTCAATTTACAATATCAACTATATCTTTACATACATTATTAACCTACTCTTTTTACTGTAGGTCCTAGCAGCATCCTTCAAAATACAGTTTCCTACCTCATTAACCATATAGTTGTCTGTGAGAAACCACCTTCTTTTACTTTCTTCCTATTTTGTTTCCAATTCTCCTTAACTTTACCCAAAAACTGTCCCATTTTCTGGATGTTTTTTACACTCTTATTACTTAAC
This sequence comes from Metallyticus violacea, assembly GCA_030762175.1. Classification (NCBI taxonomy): domain Eukaryota; kingdom Metazoa; phylum Arthropoda; class Insecta; order Mantodea; family Metallyticidae; genus Metallyticus; species Metallyticus violacea. Next base: position 45,441,502 of record CM060830.1, read on the forward strand.
ATTTTATTTAACACTAAATCCTTTTGTAAATTGTCCCAAATTTTTTCCCACAATCATTTGACTTTCTTGTTTCCAATAAATAATGGGATACACTGACTACTCCCCCATGCATACTACATCTATCATTATCATCTCCTTTATATCCTTTCATGAGCATTACTCCTGTACTCATCTATGCCCAACCCATCCTGCCCATTTAATCACAAATTTCTCTTGTCCCCAATTTTGTTTAATTCTTTTATATACACTCAAAGAACTTTTATCCTATAAATTAGTTCATATCTCTTGCTTTTCAATATCTTTTATCCTCTGTCTCATTATCTTCCATAACCCATTAACATTACTTTCACCTGTTTTCCATGTATTCCCAAATCTATAACTTCCAGTACCTTCCCCACCTTCTCATACCACCTCTTCCTTCCCAAGACCTCTTTTTGATATTTCAGACATTTCTGTAATATATTTGAGATATGTAAATTCAGGATATGATACAAATACTTCACTACTTTCTGTATAATTAATCTTTTCCTTCTCATCCTTCCTAATTCAAGCAAACTAACCCCCCTTGAAGAACACTTAGGTAATCCCAACGTTTCCCTACAAAATATTCTGTGTACCATATCCATCTTCCTCCACCCCTCTTTGACTCCCCAGACCTCAATTGCATACAACATCCTTGCTTCTACCACTGCCTCATATACTCTCTTCAACCATTCCATAGGTAATGTTGGAGCCCCATATAAACTTATTCTGACAGCTCTCATAGCCTGGTTGCCTTTAACTTGCGCACATTTTACCTGTGTCTCCCATCTTCCATTATTGTTCTACTGTTTTACTCTGTATATACCATTTCTTCTTATCTTTTCTTAACTTTATACCATCTTCCATTATTGTTCTACTGTTTCACTCTGTATATACCATTTCTTCTTATCTTTTGTTAACTTTATATCTTTTTTAAACACCATTATCTTTGATTTTTTCCATTTATCCTTAACCTCCTTCTGCACAATACCTACTAATCTCATCAATGGCCCCCTATAGTCCTCTCACCATTATTACTCTTACAATAAGATGATCCACAAAAAGTAAACCTGGTACTTCCTTATTTCTAACTATTGGGCAATGCTTATTTATGTCTCTGATCCTCTTAATAATATCATCTATAAATAAATGGAAGAGTATTAGACTTAATTTGTACCCTTGCCTCAATCCAATTTTTTTGGGTTGTATAATCTGTGATCCTGTTTCTTTAACACCTAACAGAAAACCTATTTCCATCATATCTTCGTAATCACAGCACAAACTCATTACTAACTCCTTTACTTCTTAACTTATAAACCAAAGCTTCCCTATTTACTGTATCAAATGCTTTCTCAAAATCTGGAAAGAAAATTTACACCCTTCCCTTTTTATTTCTCAAATGTTTATTCATTATTGTATAGATTATCATTATATTATCTAGTATTCTGCTTCCTTTTCTAAAACATGCCTGAAACTCTGTGAGTTTATCTTCCTTCTTTGTCCATTCATGCAGTCTCCCCGCCAATATACCAATATATGTTTTCCCCAATATGGATAACAAGCTAATTCCTCTGTAATTGTTTGACTTATTAATATCACCTTTTAATTTATACAAGGGTGCTAATCATACTAACTTTCCAGCTTTCAGATATTACGTTCACCTCCATTTTTTATTTAGTATCTCTGTCAGCAATCCGATCCTCCCTCTATTTCTGTAAATGCTTTCCAGAACTCCCCTGGAATTCCATCCACTCCTGGAGCCTTATTCGTTCTGAATGTTTTAATCTGGTCTCCTACCTCTTTCATATTAAAATCTGTATCCAGACATTCTATCCTATTTATAGCACAACTCCATTCTAAATCATAGTTCCCTATACTCCCAGCTCCTATCAAATTCCTAAAGTAAGTAGTTCATTCCTTCAGCTTTATTTTATTTCCATCCCTTTTCTTTCTCTGTATCCCCTTTATTACTACCCATATATATTTACTATCTTTAGTTGCTACTGCTCCCTTAATTTTCTGAATCATTTTCCACTGCCACTCTTTCCTTTTCTCTTGCAATAAACATTTATAGCCCCTTTTTATGTTTAAATATATTTGCCTTATTTCCTCATGTTCTTATCTTCTCCACCTACTTAATTCCTTAGACACTTCATGCTTAGGTAATTTGCATTCTTGATCATACCTTTCCTTTTTTCTCTCTGATATACCTCCATCTTTTTCCCTGCCCACATTACCATAGATTCCAACTTTTACTGCCGCCTCTATCATACCTGCTGTCAATGCAACCATAACTCCATATTTCCTTATTACTCCTATTGTCAATAACAAATTAGCCAGAAGTGCTCTTCATACTCAACTTTCCATTTGTAACAACGTATATATTCCAGTTCTATTCCCTGTACCTCCCTACTTCCTTCCCCTAGACTCAACCTCATTATTAATGAAAAATCTTCTACTCCCATATCTAACACTTTAAATCCTAACAGTACCTTATCTGTTCCTTCACTACATAGCATGTAATCAATCACATTCTGCCCATTTACATTTATAAAAGTAAATTCTCCTTCTTGATCCTCTCCTCGTTGCCCATTACACATTAGTAGCACATTCACTTCACAGAACTGAATCAATTTGCTCTCCTCTCTATTATACACCTTATCCTGACTCTCTTATCCTCTCATCAGTTCATATCCATGCACTTTCATTTTCTAGGCCCACAGACCTTACATCACTTATTCCCACTCATTTATTCAGAATTACCACATTAGAAAAGAGTGATATTATTAAAGAATGTTTTAGAATGCAGGAAAAATGTAAGTGGAAAGAAACATGATATTTCAAAGTGAAGGAAATTTTTGCAACAGATAGGTTTGGGAAAAGTATGGATAAATAGGGAATACCAAAACAGAGGATTTTGGAAAGAAATAAATCTAAGATTGGAAGATATTGAATGACAAGAAATAATTGGTAAGTGAAAAGAATTCATTGAGACTTATAGGTGAATAAAAATAGTATGGAGCAGGGAAAAATATATAGAATAATGTGATAAGGCAGGCAGAGAAGGGTTTACTTGGACTAGAACTGGAATTAATGAATTTAAAAGGATTAGGATATGATAAAGGAATAGGAAATTGTTTAATGTGTGGAGAAACCAATACAGATTTTCATTTTTGTTATGTTGTAAACAAACAAGCTATGGAGATAAAATGTTTGGAATAAAAAAGAGGGGAAAATTTAAATGTAGAAATTTTAATTAAGAAGATTTTAACTGTAAAAGGAAAGGAAGATATAAAAATGATAGGGAACTATTTAGGTAAAGTTAGAGAAAAATGGATAAGTAAGAAGGAAAGGATGATGGAAGAAAATGTAGGAAGAAGTGTAACCTAGAAGTATAATAATTTATGGATTTGCAGTGTATTTATGGAAGGTGAGGTAGAAATGATAAAAGAATGGGCAGATAGTTAATGATTGTTGAATAGGGAAGGGAATGGGAGTAAATTAGCATTGGAAACAGGATTATTATACACCAATAACCTGGTTTTTAGTGTGTATATAGTCCTAAGGAAATAAGTAACTCACAAGTATAGCATAATAGTCTGATGTGGTGTTTAGAATTAAAATATTGTAATAGAGTCAAAATGATATGTATTAATTTTATATGGTCAGTTAGTATTATGGAATTGATGAAGACAAGCTCTATTGTAATATTTAAAATTGTATGTTATATAAAGAGAAATAAATTCATTCATTAAAAAATACTCCCATTCTTGCATTAAAGTCCTCCACCATTAGAAACTCTGTTTTGGGATATTTCAAACTTAATTCCTCTATTTTTTGACTTAATTGGATATATAAGCTTCCATTATGAAATTCTGGAAGAGCAGGTGGGTTATACTTATTGCTACACATATACATAATTTAACACTCTTCACTTCACATACCTTCATGCACATTACCTGCCCTTCTTCTGACCTTTGTATTTCAGTTACTCTAAATCACTATCTTTTTTTACAAATACCCCTATATCTCCTGAAACCCTATTACTCCTCCTCACACTCCTTGTACACCTATATAATCAAAACCGTCCACCACTATTTTCTTGACCTTGTCCAACCAAGTCATCTTTCTTTAATACTTGGAACACTTCCCCATTTCTCATCTTTGACCTTAGCCCCTCCACATTCCACAGCACCATCCTCCAGTCTAATTGCTATCTTGAATCACACCTTCCACTTGTAAATTTTTCTAGCTTCACTCTCTGCCTGGTTCTGCTTTCCGCTGTAACCTCCTGCTCTTGCTCTGCTATTTCAATGATGCTTCCTTCTGGGATTGACACCACCTTTATCGCTAAATCACCAACACTGCTACACACTGCTCTCTCCAATGATGATGATGCCACTGTTATTCCCTGTGACCCACAGCTTTTCTCCTCCTCTTCGCCTATCTTTCCTCTTTCAGGTCACAAATCATGCTTTCCCACACTGTTGAGTCCTGCATTTCTTCTGTCTCTTCACTTCCTGTTAAAGGAGACTCTCTAGTAGTTTTCCTTATACTGTGATCTCATACCTCTGATACTGTTTTTTTTATTATTATTTTTTTTTATTGATTTATTTATGGATGCTCTTCAACATCTCAGGTCATCAGCGTCCCATTCAACTCAGGGCGTGAAATGGGCGACAAATTTTTCAGGCTTGAGGTTCTTTTTCGTGCCGTAAATGTACGACATGGGACCCACGACTTTACTTCCCTTCAGAAGGAAGCTATACTTAAGATTTTTACACCCAAAAAAATCCATCGGTCCTGGCCGGGTTTAAACCCGCATTCTTGGGTGTAGGAGGCAAGCATGGTAACCACTACACCACCAGGACCGACTCTGATACTGTCACCGTAGCTATCTTCACCAATGTACTCTTCTCAACCCCCATCTAGCTCCATACTTCCTGCACTTGTTTTCAATATCCTCCTCTGGTAGTCTGGTTTATTGTATCATTCCATTCCCTTTTTTTTTATTATTATTATTTTTTTTTTAATGCCTCCAAGTATACCTCCTCCACCTTATTTGTACTCTTAATTTCTTGTTACCATCCTCATAGACTTCATCAGCCTAGCTCCCATCCTTACACGTTCATTCCCTTTAACTGTAATCATGTCTATTTCAGAAGCTTTTTTGCCATCAATCCATAACTGGTAATTTCTTATATAAGCCTTTTTCCCTCGTATTCTTTTGCTGGGTGATAAATATTTATTTATAAATATGTCTGATCCTCTTAATCATTTGGCTGTACTTAATACATCATATACCAACTGGTCCATAGCTAATTTCACGATAATTAGCCTTGACTGTGTCTGTCTCCCTGTCCAAGTTGTCTCAGCAATTTCCCATTCTTAGGTTTTCATATCTAACTTCTTCATTATTTGCACTATTTCTTCTCTGGGCCATATTCCACTCCTCTTTCACTCCTACAAACACTAAATTGCATCTTCTCCTCCTGTCCTCCATTTTCTCTTTAACCACTTCCACATCCATCATAACCTCTTTCACTTTCTTAACTCATCTTTCATCTCCTTAACCATCTTCTCCATTACTTTGCCTAGTCAGATTTACATTGCTTCTACTCTGCCCATTTTCTGATTCACACTGTCCAGTAGTCTTGAATTTCTAAGGACCAGGATTTTCCTTGACCCCTCCAATTCCCAGAAATATTATAATTATACTCATTATGAAAATTGAGTATTTGTAATTAGGCTACAGTATGTGGCAAAAAAGGTGAAAACGTGTGACATTGCAAAAAAGTGGGATCGCTTCCCATTTGTCAAACTTCTTTGATCTATGCTGTATAAACCATCATACTAGATGTATATAATTGGCAAGTCCATAATGTTCTTTCTTTGGATGAAAAATTTGAATAAAAAATCTTCATTAGTATTTGTCTATGAACATTCTTTCCACAGTCCTCCTGAGCTATTTCAATCTAATTTCTGTGACCTGGGAAGGGTATTTAAATATGACTTATATAGGTTAGAAATCCTGGGATGACTTTATGGACAAACTAACATATGGATTAAAATCATTGTATGATTAAGTCATACTACACACTCTTTCATGTACCATTGTTCGCATCCTCAATTAACTGTCAACAGCTGGATAATTCATTATTCTGTGGTAATGTGTAACAAATTAAGTGTAACAAACAAGTACTGAATCTTACAATAAATGTTGCAGTAGTAATTCCAAAGTATTTCTAGTAGGTTTTCACCCTGTCAAATAACATAGAGCTAATACATATATAATTTATATTACAGGTTCTGGATGGAAGGTCATGTTGGGCTACACTTATTTTAGCATTCCGATCTCTGATTGATACTGATGATGATCGCTTATACGTTGTATATAATGGTGGTCTTCAGATGGCATTTGAAGTAAGTAACCCATTCATTACATAAGCATCAAAATCAGTGAGTGAATTTTGGTGCTTAATAAATTATGGACATTTTGAAAATACTTTAGCAAAATTATTAAAAAAGTCTGTATTCTTGTTTCTTCTATGTTTGTTGTGATACTTGGCATTATAATATGTGTATGTGCACATGCTTAATTTTTTTATCATAATTTTTACTTAAATTTCTTGTTAAGACTCTGAGGTTTGTAGTTGTCAACAATGAAAGCAGCAGATGTCATTGTTTCAGGCATTTCATACACTACACGTTATGTATCACGAAGCCACAGCATGTCATGTGTCAGGTGACTTACTGGAGTTGCTGTCAATATTGCTGGACATGATGAAGTGTCTGCGAATGTATCGAGACTCTAAGGATGTTCGTAGTGTCTTGCTTGGGACCAAAGAGTGGGTAGAGGTGCTACGCAAACTTGCAACTCTTCTTAACACATACAACTCAGCAGAAATGCGGACTTCCTGCTTGGGTATGACATGTTTAATTTGAGGAAGTTTAATTCTAGCTGTCTCACATATTGTTAAAACTATAAAGTCTTTTGTTAATAGTGCTATATAGTTTACCCTTAGGAAGGTGCCATGCAAAAGATTAAACTTTATAATCTTAATTCTCATTTATGCCTTCTAACTTCAAATGTCATTCATGTATTAAGCTGTAAGCTTTTTATTTTTAGAGTGATTTAAAAATTTAATAAAATGTTTTCAATATGCACTTAAATGAATGGTTTCAGGAAATTAGATTTTTAATAAATAAGAAAAAACATTTTTTCTAGTTCCAGAATAAAAGATGCTCCACTTGTGAAGCTAGGAGTAAATGAAGTGCATGAGCAAACCTTTTAGGTTTCAGAATTTAAAATATGTAACCTGGTTTGCCCATTTTAATAGAAATGCTTCAAATGGTTTACATGTGCTACTACTGGTATCTTCAACACCATGACTCTTAGCAGAACATAACACTAGTGCAGCCACATAAAATGCCCAGCCAAAGTCATAAACACCGTAACAACAAATGTAACAGACTGCATTGTTAATGGGCATAAATAAAATAGTTATCAGTTATATCTTAGGTTAAGCAGATAAAACCCTTCCTTCCTCCTCACTTGTCACTAGCTTGATTCAACCTAGCTTGGAACTGCTTACCTTTGTAAGCTGTTAGCAGCACTCAATTCTAAAGAACAATAATTATTTTCTTGGCCATTGCCAAACATAAAATAAAAGGTAATATTCATATTAAATTGTAATTTAGAAGTAAGTTAAATAATATATTTTCTTATGAATGAATTTATATTTCCAATATACATGCAGATGTAATATTTTTAATATATAAATAAAATCAATTTCATGCAGTTTTAACTTATAAGTAAACATGTTAAAATCAAAGTAAAAAATTTATATTTACATATTCTCATTACATGTAAACTTACTAATGTTAAAACCTTTAAATTTTCTACTTAACACCCGTTTTTGCTACAGAGACACCACAGACGAACTCTGATGATACATCAGATAAAATGATATAATGGGAAAGGATTTATTTTTAAGCAAGGAATCGTTCCAGCTCTAAGTTTAGGATACTTCCCTGGCATTTGCCATTTATGAGGACTGAGGAAAACCTGGAATAAACCTCATTCAGGGAGGACGGTCCTGGCAGTATTCAAACCCAGACCTCCCTCTCACGAGTCTGTGCCTTAACGACCTCGGCCACCCATGGTGGTCAATTTATGGACTTGCATTCCTTCCATACCCCATTACAATTAACACCAGTTGTGTGTGTATGAATGAATGAATGAATTTATTTCTTCCAGTTTCTAATTTACATGCAGATATAATGTTTTTAACATATAATTTCATGCAATTTTCACAAACAAGTAAACATGTTAAAATCGAAGTAGACAATTTACATTTCCTTATTCTCAATACATATAAACTTACTACTTTAAAAGTATGGATAAATAGGGAATACCAAAACAGAGGATTCTGGAAAGAAATAAACCTAAAATTGGAAGATATTGAACAACAAGAAATATTTGGTAGTTTGGATGAAAGGAATTGATTGAGATTTTATAGGGAAATAAAAATAGTATGGGATAGGTAACATATACAGAACAATGTGATAAGGCAGGTTGGGAAGGGTTTGCTTGGGCTAGAACCGGAGTTATGAATTTAAAAGGATTAGGGTATGACAAAGAGGTAGGAAAATGTTTAATGTGTGGGGAAACCAATAGAGATTTTCATTGTTTGTTATATTGTAGGCAAACAAAGTTATGGAGAGAAAAGGTTTGGGGAAAAAAATGGGTGGGGATCTAGATGGGGAAGTATTAATTAGAAAGATTTTAACTGAAAGGAGAGATGAATATAAAAATGATAGGGAACTATTTCGGCAAAGTTAGAGCAAAATGAATAAGAATGACGAACAGAACGCTAAAAGGAAATGTAAGTTTAAAAGACAATAGGTTAGAAAAGCAAAAATAGGATAATACAGTAATATGATGGTCACCAGTACACTAATAACCTGGAGTCGTGTGCATTGGGACCAGAATGTTAACAAGCAACTTTATATAGTTCTGACTTTCTCTCTTCCTCTGTATCAGTTTAATCTGAGTTGCTTCCCTACAAATTGTGTCGAAAGCTTTTTCTAAGTCCAAAACAATAAATAAAGTCTACCTCTTTTGTTACTAAGATATTTATCAATTAATGTTCTAATTATAAAAATATTATTAACTGTTCTTTTTCCTTTCCTGAAGCCTGGCGAAATACTGAAATTTTCCTTTCTTTCTCAGACCATTCTTTTAGCATTTATTGCTAACACTCCAGTGAAGACTTTCCAGATTACTGAAAGCATGCTAATTCCTCTATAATTTGCTGGATACCTAATATCTCCTTTATCTTTATAAATTGGTATTACTATTCCCATTCTGCAATTTTTGAATACTTTATTTTCTTCAAAGATTAAATTCACTAACCGCATCAATGCTTAATCTGACTAGGTCTTCTGACCAAGCTTTTCAACATTCCCCTGGGATTCTATCTATTCCACCTTGCCTTGTTGTTTTCTTTTGACCTTGACAGGGTAAGTCAAAAATTTCCAACCGTGTGTACTATCATGTTTTTTCTTCATGTTGATAGGGAATTAATTTTTAAGAAAATTCAAAAAGGGTATAGATGCAAAGGAGAGTCATTCTTTATATGTTAAATGTAATTTCCAGAAATATTATTAAAGAATTAAATATATTGCACTGTAATGTACATATGCCTTTGAATTACTTATGTATCTTGAGGTTCATTTCATATATTTCAGTACAATCTCATAATACTATAAATAGTTTTTACAACACAAATCTGTAAGCAGATAGTTCTATAAACACTGGTCTAAATCTACAGGATAGTAATCAAATTATATTAAGTGAATATCAATTTTAAAATATTAAACAAAATAACAAAATAAAAATAGCATACATTTCAAACCATTGTTTTTATAAAAGAATTTTATAGATGTAAAACATGTATACCTTAATATTATATACAATCACCACCTGTGCAATGAGATTCATACACAAAACAAATGAAATGTGTAAGCCACCTTTTCTGTGAGTTCTCAGGGGGGGGGGGAATAAGGAAACTTATTTTTCAATTAAATGTACTTATTTTTATCTCTCATACATACTTATTTTTATCCCTCATACATGTTAAGTCTTATAGTATTTAATATAATTATAAAGATGTAATAATAAAATGAACTTTAATAGAAAAATGAATATAAAATTGGTTATAAATTGGTCCATTGTAAGTTGCTAGTGTATAAAATGTAATTTTTGCATTCACAGCAACATGTTTTGCTTATTTACACTATGGATGTTTTCTGCAAATTACAAAGTTTTTAAAAGATTGCAGTTTTTTTGAGCAATTAATGCTTTTGTATCAAGTGTACAAAGCTAACCAATAAAAATCTTAACTAAGATTCATATAACATTGTTATTCCAAAGCTTTATAACTCAAGAAGAGAGAATTTTTCATTATAAACAAAAATGTTTATGAAATGTTAATTTTCTTCACAAACATAAGGAAAATAAAATATAATAAGCTAACAACTACTGGGAAGTAAATACAGGACAAAATTAACATGCTTGATAGGAAATGGATACCTAGTATTGCTGTGCACTTACTGTTGTGCTAATCAGAGGTTTTGGAGGAACAGCAAAAATAAAGTATTTATATATACAGAATGTCAAAATGTATACAAACTTAAAGCAAAGAAAAATCTGTGTTAACATAACAAATCTGAATTCACACAAAGAGAAAATGATGAGCACTAAGCATCTTAAACTTTTACAGTTAAAACAGTTGCTCAAAATGCCCACCATTTGTGTTGATACACTTCTGAGTATGTTGAATTACTGATTGAGTAACGTTTGCGAAAGTGTCCTCAGTGATTGCAGCGCATGTCCTTTCATTTTCTTCTTTTCTTTCTTTCTGCCAGTGCAGCTGGTTTTCTATGGTATACAACCTCCTTAAGAATTCCCCATAGGTAGAAGTTCAACAAAGTTAGATCCGGAGAATGCGGCAGAAACTCAATCGAACCTCTTCATCCTATCCGCTGTCTTGGATCCAGTGCATGGGGCTTGTTGCCTGAGGGGTCTCCCAGATCTGACCTTGTGAACATCGCATAGGTACCATGAGTCTCAAATTTGTCTCGAATGCATGCAATTGTTACTTGCATTGATGTTCTGTTCTGTACACACGTCTCCATTGTCTTTAAACTACAACAACGTTCTCAGTTTTCCAATACCACTTCAAAATTGCCTTCTGCTGTTCAAACAATAATCTTGACTCCATTTTGTTGTAGCAATGCTATCATAACGTAATGTGAATCACATCTGTTTACAGATCATCATATGATAATCTTGGCTTCATTTGTTCATTGTTGATTTACCTGTCACATAGCAACACTATCATAATGTATGTGAGTCACATTTGTTTACAGAACATCATTCTACACATTACTGTTGTTTTTCGGTCCAACTTTGAAATATATTAAATAGATATCTATTAGATGTGTATACACTTTTTGGCACCCTCGGTATATAATATATATCATAAAAATTAGAACAATATAGCTAATATAACTAGAACTAGAGAAGCAAAAATTATAAAACATTTAAATTAGTAACACAATTATGCATTACATTCAACCACTTGTTTTTGCAATGCTTGTGTTAGTAATTAAGGGTTAAATCAATTATCGCTTCTCTAGTTATAGTCATTTTAAAAATAAAAGTGATAATCTAGGTAGGTGTTAACATATATATAGAACTAGAACTTTCCAATAATAAGTTAAGAATTAACATTAAAACACTTTAAAACAATATTTGGAGCTATAAAACTCTTCTAAAGGTGGGAAGCACAATTATGTGTTTTTATATATATAAATTAACAGTAATAATAACAGTAGAAAAGGATAAAACACTTAGATAAAGTCACACTTGAAATTGCTATATTTTGAACTCGTCGAGCAATTTCAAGTGCGACTTTATCTAAGTGTTTTATCCTTTTCTACTCTTATTATTGCTGCTAATTTGTTACATTGTTAATTGTGTTACTTTATTTTTATTTTTCTTTTATATTATATATATGGATAATTAAGTAAAATACTGGAATCAGTGGAAGTTGAGATAGATTGTCCTCATTCATAACAATTAGGAGACAGCCTTTTAAGATATTTTATTCAAGGGGCATTAAAGTGATTCTTGGTTCCATTTGTGGTATAGTCCAACAATTAAAATTGTTAGGAAGATAATTCATTGATACCTTTTATTTTCAGGATTTACAATAAACTCCAATTGATTTAAAAAGTAAATTCTTATTATATTTGTAGAAGTCAACTTTTTTCCCCAACACTACTTAAGAAGTCATGTTTTTATTAAACCGGCAAGCATTAAATTGCATAAAAGATTTATGCATATCTTGGTACATTATCCAGAGCATTATGTTGTTGCTTTTATTCCTTTTATGTATATTTTTTCCTGTAATGAAAGATTTTTGCATAATAGCACTTGATAATATTGCTTGACATTTTCTTCACAGATGTACTGAAGGAGATGCTTATGTTAATGCCTGCAGAAGTTATACAAGTCTTAGTACCTCTTCTCTCACATTGTCATGCTGCATTTCAAGAGAGCCATAATGCACTACCAATGGGTCCCTATTTTCCTCATCGTGAAAAACTTCCCCCACTTGGTCTGAAGGCTGGCACTAGACCCTCAAGACCAATGGTGCAAATGGCAGTTCCTCATGGTCAGCTTGAATCAGCAAAGGTATGATCTTCATGGCATCAAAAATATTTGTATGCTATCTTCATTATTCAACTAACACACAAATAGAAATGTTTCAGCATAAAGTAATTTCCTTATTCAGTAAAACCTGAATCCATCGTTCAATTTATGTAGTCCCAGATGTAATTTCATTAAAACAATAGGAGTAAAACTTCCATTGATTGTTCCTTGAAATATTGTTTTCCTGCATCAATTGAACATATTTTTTTGTTTAATTTAATTTGTATAATTCCTCATTTTTTAAAATATGAATCATTGATAAATTGTGGCAAGGTATCGCTAGATGAAGCGTGCAAAGGCAAAAGATATATATATTTCAACGGAGGGGAAGCGTGAATAGAAACAAAGATGTGCAAGACAGATAGCAGGCATAGCAGCAAATGAGCTGTCATAACAAGAAATCTCTTTTTCATTGTCCATCATAAGCTCTTGCAGTATCTATGCAGCACAAAAAGAAGCTAAAGTTTTATTGTTATCGAAATCATGGCATGCCCTGTGAAACACATGAGGATACTTAATGGAAGCTCTAAAGATTATTTTGGACATTGGATGACTAATGGGCAAATTGCAACCCACGTCAATATTTTGATATTTTAAAATTAATTATAACATATTACTGCATTCTTTCATTTTAGTCAATAGGCCCTCTCTCCAATTCTTACTCTTGGGGAAACGATGAATCAAGGTTTTGCTGCATATCATTGCCATTTTATATTTTCATAAATGAATGTTTATGTAATTTGTGCTTAATATCAACACTTCATTTTTTAAGCACATGTAAGTCACACAAACAACTGACTATTATTTATGGTGATCATTTTGATAAGTCTACCACAGTAAATAGCACAATCATCCATGTGTTTGATATATAATCTGATCACATTATACTTAAACTTTCTTATGCACTATGAACTATCATTATGTGTGTGTGCATGTATGCACTATTTGATCAGGAATGTGATTGATTATTCATCTCCTTAGTTAATCATTTCTATTGAAAACTCAATTTTATTTTAATTTAATTTTGGATTTGTGGTCATTTAAAAATGGGGCAGTACAGGAACCAAAACACATGTAAAATATATCATATACATTTAGGAATAGAAACAACATTAACTTTACGCCCTTTATTCTGTGTTTCCAACATAAAACCATACAGAATTCAGAGAAGGTAATGAGAGCTGGAACTATAAATTTAATTACTCTCGTACTCCCATTAGTTCATATTTTATATGTACTTTTCATAGTAATTACAAAATATATATAAGATCAAGAGGGAATCTAACTCAATATCACTCAAAAAAATATATTATGATACTTTAACTGCTCTTTATATGCAGTTAGGCCATATCGGTTCACATTCAAACGAGAATTGTGCATGCATACCAATGAAGGTCTTAAAGAACACTATTACTGAGACTGGGACAAGTGTCTATGTGTTCCATTATCTCTAGAGCGAGCAGCATGTTTTTGTTGCACCTGTTACTCATATTGAATGGTTGTGCCCGTAAATAAAAATAAAACCAAGTATTAATAATTTTAAATAATTCAGTCGAATTTCTAATACATCATTAATATTTAAAAAAGGAAGACTAAGTTTCTGGAGCTAATAGCTTTTATCACCAGTTGTAACATCATTGTTACAAAATCCCACCAAATTTAACTAAAACTAAGTATGTTGACACTGAATTTGTAGATTTATTCTCATGGCTTATGCATTTTTTCTTCCACTAGACCAACTCTTTTTGACACAGGCACTGACAACCATGGTCTAAATAATCCCCAACTCTTGACATTTCATTTTATGACAATCAGACAAACATGAAATATAATTAAAGTGTAAAGTGTAACTTGCACGGTGAAGCTAATCATATTGATATTAATCATATTGATTCAGTTGAAATTTAGCCTGGCTGAAGATGGGAACTAAATGTTCTAGAAACCGGTTCCATACATTTATGAAAAGTAAGTGAAGCTTTAAGAGTGTGTAGTTCAACTGAATTATAATACAATGATATCAATTAAAATTAAATATAATTTTTAAGATTTCTGTAATAAAACAAACATCGCAGATTTCATCCTAAACTTAGATATTCATTTTTTACACTAAACTCCACTTACTTACATAAAAATAAGACAAGTTTCGGGAGAATCTCTCCCATCTTCAGTTGCTCACTGAACCGCCATTACTGGAAACGATGGCTAGACACCCGGATATTCCTGTTATGAACAGATATACAACATCAAGAATTTATTGGGTTGCACAGTAAAAGACTCCATACCAACAGAACAGAAATAGGAATTTGCAAAATAAAATGTGCAGATTGTGAGCAGAGCTACATAGGCAAAACAAAGAGAAGTTTGGAAATTCAGAGGAAAGAACATTTTAGGAATATTCGGTTTAAACAGGTAGATAAATCAGCAGTAGCAGCTCACTTTTGTACGAAAAATCATGAAATAAAACTGGAAATTAAACTGCTGAAACATCTTCACAACCCATTGGAGTTATCCACTTGGGAAAAAATTTTCATATTAAAAAATAGAAAAAACCTAATGAACTTCTAGTTTCCTCCTATGGATGAACTCAGCAATTTCCTACTTCAACCAACAGAGGCCACCACAGGACATTCCGGGTGTCTAGCCATGGTTCTGAGTAATGGTGGTTCAGTGAGCAACTGAAGATGGAAGAGATTCTTCTGAAATGCATCCAATTTTTATGTAAGTGGAGTTTAGTGTAAAAAATTAATACCTAAGTTTAGGATATATTACCATTCCATTGTCAACAGCTTCGTAAGTACAATATTTATATCACAGATTTTATATTAGAGCATGGATATTTAGACATTAAACAAACAAACCAAAAAAAAAAAAATTCATAGGTAGGCAGAATAGCCTAAAAGTATCCAAAATAGTTTATTAACATATAAATTAGATGCAGAGTAATTGATATTATTGCATGATTTAGTTGAACTACACACTCTTAATGCCTCACTTACTTGTCATAATGTATAGAACCGGTTTCGACAACACTTGGTTCTCATCATCAAAGTTCAACTAAATCATACAATAATATCAATTATATGATTGGCTTCACTGTGCAAGTTCAAAATTACATTTTAATTAGATGCAGAGTGTTTTATATGAAAATGTATAATAATTATATTGTTAAAAAGGAGTTGCTCTAAGTAACTACCATCTTAAAACATTTTGATATGAGTATTCTTTTTAAGTTATAAAAAGTTCATAATGCTACTGGCCAATAAAACTGCATTATATTTAGCATCTTCACAATAGTCATGCGAAAGGAGATCTGTCTTCTTATTTGGTTGTTTGATGAGATTGCTGGGATCCGTCACATATATGAGGAGCTTTCAAGTTATATAACCTCTTATTTTTTTTTTTTTCTCACTAAATAATCACATGACAACTATAAAACTTGTGTTACTTCTCGAAATAATCTCCCTGTACATTTTTCACAACATCGATGTCATGATTCCATGGCACTGCAAACACTTCTGTAGTAGTCTGTTTTCACCACTGAAAAATCGCTGATGCAATAGCAGTACGGCTAGTGAATGTGTAACCATGGAGAGTATCTTTCATCATTGGAAACAGCCAAAGTCGCTGTTAGCCGGTCAAATGAGTAGGGAGCATGAGGGATCACTTCAAAGTAGTTTTCATGAAAAAACTGCTGCATCATGTTCACCCGATGCGCTGGGGCAGTTTCTTGGTGAAAGAGCACACTACAGCCTTTTCTGGCTGTTTTTCACAATATGATGGAAGGAGCTTCTTCAAAACAACTTCATAGGATGCACTTGTTACCAGTAGTGCGCTTTGGATTGCAATGAGTAAGGACTACTCCATCGCTGTTCCAGAACATGGCCACCATAATTTTTTCTACACTGGTGCTTACCCGAAATTTGTTTGGTGGCCATGAATTTGAGTGCTTCCATTGAGCAGGCTGACGCTTCATTTCAGGATTGAAAAATGGCATCCATGTATCATCCTTTGTTACAAGCAATGAAAAGAATGTCCCATTCATGCCATCATCACACATCAACATGCCATGCGTGCAACCTTATGGT
Organism: Metallyticus violacea; assembly: GCA_030762175.1. Taxonomy (NCBI): domain Eukaryota; kingdom Metazoa; phylum Arthropoda; class Insecta; order Mantodea; family Metallyticidae; genus Metallyticus; species Metallyticus violacea. Next base: position 45,458,392 of record CM060830.1, read on the forward strand.
TGTCTGTCAGCATTCGTGGCACCCACCTTGAGGACACTTTTCACATTTTTAGGTCTTCATGCAGGATTGTTAACACAGATCTCACTGAAATGCCAACTTTGGAGGCGACGTGTTCCACTCTCATTCAGCAATCCTCCAAGACAACTTTCTCCACTTGCTCAATCACGTTGTCAGACCAACTTGTGTGATACTGAGGTTGATTTGGTTTGTTGTCAAATGTCAATCTGCCTTCCTTGATCTGTCATACCCATGAACGCACATTAGTCACATCCATGACACCATCACTGCATGTCTCGCTCAACTGGCGATGAGTTTCAATTGGTGTCAAACCACACAAATGGAGAAATTAAATAATTACACGCTGTTCTTGTGATGAAAATGTTGCCATTTTGAAGTATCAAAAACCGTCCTTACTCTTGCCACTGCTGCTACAGTTCTGTGTGCCATACAGTGCTGCCATCTCTGTTATGCATTAAAAAGTACCAGCATATTTTAAAGCACACCGCATGTTTCTATCTGTTTCCAATCCTGAGGAAAAAAAATCGGAGATGTTATAACTTGAATGAACCCCATTTTGTTCATTCTGTGCCCATCTACTGATCACATATTCATTTTTCTGTGAACACATTTCATCCAATATGAGCTCCAGTTTCTCAGAATGACATTCTGCAATCTTCTTGGTATGTCACAATTCTTGCACATTCAAATTCAGACACCAGCTGGTATTGTTGTCGTATTTTTAATGAGTCATAACATGTTCCTTCTGAGAAAATGTGGGATTAGTTTACTGTATCTCTTATGGGTGTTGTAATTTTAATGGCCAGCAGAGTATTTAAGAATATTAAATAAATAATTGCATCACATTTAAAATTATGAAGTGCAATAAAATAATTCTTCAGTAGTTCTGAACTAATTATAATAGTTTTAGTGAAGCTTTAGAATGGAAGAGCATTCTCTCAGTCTTGGTATGTTTTATGTCAAAATATGACAATCTGGTCCATTTCTTGCAGTTCAAAACCCTGGAGTTCTTATGTGACTGTAAATTGGTAATTATAAATAAACCATTGACACTTAAATATATAATTAAGATTATTATATAATTGAGTTGACTACATACTCTTATTGATTCCATTTGTTTAAACGTAGAACATGCTTCTATCTGCATCCTCAGCTAACCGTCAATTGCTGGATAATTAGTGTTGCCAAGGAGCCATATATATTCTGCCCTGGTGGGGGTGTGATGAACTTAAACTTATGCTCTCATCCCCAGAAATGCCAGAAGTTCATTAATGTGTGTGTATTTATAAGTGTAAATTTTCTCCCATGTTGCTAAATCTATAGGTCCCTGTAGTGATTTTAATAATTTTGCTTTTTTCATTGTGTCATGGTCTGTCCAGAAATGAAATGCTGCAGCTAATTTTTCCATTTGTTTGTATTTTATGTTCCTGAAGTATTCTTTTAACTGTGTGCCCATGTACTCTTTTGTTTTTCCAATACAGACTTTTTTTGCATTTAGCACATTTTATTTGGTAAATCCTTACTTTTTTCTCTGGTCATTAATAATATCATTCAGGAGATTTTTAAAATTAAATCTGTTAATTGGTGGCAATCTATTATTACAATTTTTTAGAATATTTTGAAATTTGTGTATAGCCCATGGATGATAAGTGAATTTTTTAAAAACTATCTTTCCCCGTTTAAAGTGTTGTAGTTTCTGCCTCTTGAAATTCTGTACCCTTTGGGAACTAGTTCTTTGCTATTCATTTTTAATTGCTGTTCTTTCTATTTGCTTGTATTCTTTGGAGTATTCTTCTTTGTCAATGGGTAGGTTAACAAAGAATACTTCAAAGAATGACAAACAAATAAAAAGAACAGCTATTAAAAATGGATTTAGCAAAGAACTATTCACAAAAAAGTACAGACGTTCAAGAGGCAGAAACTTGTTAAAAATCCACAACACTTTCAGCAGGAAAAGATAAGATAGTTTTTAAAAAAATTCACATATCAACCATGGACTATGCACAAATTTCAAAATATTCTAAAAGACTTTAATAATTGATTGGCACCAGTAAACAGATCAGCAAACAGATATAATTTTAAAAATCTTCTGAATGACATTATTAATGACAGGCAGTATTCCACCAGAGAAAAAAGCAGATATTTACCAAATAAAATGTGCCGAAAGCAAAAAAATTCTGTTTTGAAAAAACAAAGAGATACATAGGCACACAGTTAAAAGTGTACTTCAGGAACATAAATATAAACAAATGAAGAAATCAGCTATAGCATCTCATTTCTGTACAGAAAACCACGACATAGTGAAAAAAGCAAAATTATTAAAAGCAGTATAGGGCCTATAGAGTTAGCAACATGGGAGGAAATTTATATTTATAAATAGAGGCAGATTAATGAACTTAAGACATTTATGGGGATGTGAACATAAGTTTAAGTTCACCACACCTCCACCAGAGCAGAATATACATCCCCATAGCAACATGAATTATCCTGAGTCAATGGTTAGCTGAGAATGTATGCAACAGTCTGCGAAACATGTTCTACGTTTAAACAAGTAAGTGGAGCCAATAAGAGTATGTATTAATTGATATCATTGTATGATTCAGTTGAACTACACACTCTTAAAGCTTCACTTACTTTTCATACTTTTTACTTTAAGAGTGTGTAGTTCAACTGAATCATACAATGATATCAATTAATATGATTGGCTTCACTGTGCAAGTTCCAATTTACATTTAAGAGTATGTAGTTTGACCCGGTCATACAATAATCTTAATTATATGATTAGATTCACTGTATAAGTTACAATTAGCATTTCAACTTAAATGTTTGTTTGGAAGCTATTGACAATAAGCTATATCTTCAAAAATTGAATGTGTTTTGAATGCTAATACAAATCTTACTAACAAGTTTTTAAATTATGACATTTTTCAGGAACCTCTGTTCCCATCCTAAGTTGTTAACTGACTGTTTTGTAAGTTGAGGGCTGTCTGGTGTGGTCATAGATGGATCTGAATCATTTTCCTGTTGACATCTTTTGGCTGGAATAGGAATGTATTGAATTCATTCAAAGGTGTAATATCAAAATTCATTAATTTATCTCTATTTTTACTATTAACATTTGTTTCCGCATGGATATTTGTAATAGAATACATATTTCTTTTAACAAAATGAATTCTTGCTTAAATGTATAGTTGTAATCTCAAAAATGTGCTGCTACTGCTGATGAATGAATGTGAAAAAACTGTTCCATTAAAAATGCTTATGAACACATCGATTATTCCATTTAAATTAGCCAGAGTTGTTACAGTTCCATAAAAGACTTATAAAAATATCTTCATTAAAATCAGCCAGAGTATTGTGCAGTTGCAGATCATGCCCTCACAGAATGTAATGGCATTCATTTTGATAAAACAGAAGTACTTGCTAAGACCCAAAGATATTTCAACTTAGAATGGAAGCTCTGCAAGTAGAACAGCATCCTCGCAACATAAATAGAAATGATAGATTCTGCATAAGCAACACTTGGAAACAGGTTCAAGAATAAACAAACACCTTCAGTCTCCACCATGCCCACCTTCCCCCAACAAAATCTGTTAACATTTGTTCATCCATAAAAATCATAAATTGTTTAATGTGTGAAGAAAACAATAAGTTTTTTTCATTGTTTGTTATATTATACTCAAACAAAGTTATGACAAGAAAAGGTTTGGAATAAAAAATGGGGAAAATTTTAATTATAAAGATTTTAAATGTAAAAGGAGAGAAGGATTAAAAATGATAGGGAACTATTTAGATAAAGTTAGAGAGAAATGGATAAGAATGACGAAGAGAATGATGGAAGGAAATGTAGAAAGAAATATAACCCTAGAAGTGTAATAATTGAAGGATATTACAGAGTATGATGGTCACCAATGCACTATTAACGTGAAGTTTTCTGCAGTGGGACCACAATGTTAAGCAACTTAGCAAAATTAATAATTATATTGGATTATTGTAAAAAATGAAAATATGTAATTTTATTGTAATGTTGTGTTTGATGGAAATAAATTCAAATTCAAATACTATGGGTCTGTGGCACTTAACCTGTGATTGTTGTACAAGTAGTAACAACTTGTCATTCAGCATTCCACTGAGGATGCTGATTGCAGATGTCAGCAAAAGGCCCAAAAATTTCAAAATTTGATAATAAAAATTCTAGTTAAATTGCAACATTATCTCTCTATTTGTCTATCTTATTGTGAGTGTGCAGTACATTTATTTTATGTTTGCAGGGTGTAGATCCAGATTATGACAAGGCATTACTGGAGTTTTATGCTCCTTACCATGACTTCATTGATGTAATGTGTAGACTAGCTATCAACAATGAATGCATGTCAGAGTCGTTGGTCAATCTTAGTGCAATGGTTGGCTTTGAAGGAGTTCCTCTCCATCTTACCTATTTTCCTAAGCTTTGGCTGGACATATATAATGCACAAGTAAGTGAATTTACATATTTTTTTGACAATGAAGGTATAAAAATGTTGAGTTTTTCAATAAAAATTTATATATGTATATATAAGAGCAGAAAAGGATAAAACACTAAGAAAAATTTACAGGATAGTAATTGACTTTTCTTGCCATAGAAGAACTCTAGCAGTTTGAAATATAGTGATTACTAATCAGTGAATTTTTCTTAGTGTTTTATCCTTTTCTAGTTATTGTTATTTTAGTTACATCATTACATTATTTTTCATTTACTTTCACACTCTTTAAGTTAACTCCTCAAAGGCTATCTAGTATAGTAATATATTATACTCTCCAAAAAGGGCATATTTCCATATTATTACCAACTTGAAAATTCCATATCTTCATGACTGCTGTTCTAACCTTTGCAATCCCTTCCCCTGTCCTAAGAACTTTCCCCTCTGAAATTGTTGAATATTTTCTTTCCATATCCTCAATACTAAATAATCTCACTTTCTTCCAAACACCTTTATCCTTATACTCTCTCTTAATTTCCATAGTTCATCCTTTCCAATAATATTTCAAGCTACCTGAATTTGATATATCCATATTTTTCCTGAGCATTTGCACAAAATTTACAATATTCTCTTCATTCAATTTAATTATACCAATATTTCATAATTTGTTTATATAAATCTCCCCTTTCTGCTGAATCTTCCTAATTCTGTTTGGGCTACCCCTCTAGGTAAACTGTAAGTTTGTCTATAGAAGGCTTTAATTAATGGAACTGTTAGCATTATTTCAAATGCAAAGTTACAGGACACATCTTTAATGTTTAGTATAAAAGTACAGTGAAACCTCGTTTTGTTGTTTCTTATAAGATAAGCAAAAGAACATTATAAAAATGGGAAAATTATGAATAAAGGAAGGTGTCTACAAAATGGGCATCTGTGGTACTGACCAAAATGAAAGAAAATCTTAACAACACAGAAATATGCATATTCATTTTAAAATATCAATATATTGAAGTTGTATCCTCCAGTCAGAGATGCCATAGGTCTAAAAAATCTGTAGGTCCTTCATCAAATGTCCTTATATACTTCACATGATTTGCCATGATTTCGATAACAACAAAATTTTAGCTTCCTTCTTATGCCATGTGCATACTGCAAGAGCTTGCAATGGACATAAAAACGAGATTCCTTACTGCAAGAGTTCATTCATGGTTTTCTCTGGTTTATCTCTTTCTATTTGCACTTCCTCTCCAAACAAATGCTACTATGATACATTTTTAGTCTTTGTGTGCTTCCTATAGTGATACACTCCACATGAGAATTCAATTAAACTATGTTTTAAAAACACTGTTCTATATTTATTGCAACTTGTCAATGAATTGTAATTTAAATAAACAGCAATTGAGGATACAAGTAATATAAAACAAAACAAAAATTGATCAATGCAAGAAAATTGTACTTTGAGAAACAATCAATGCAGGTTTTATTCCTGTTGGTATAATGATATATGTACGGTACTATATAAATTAAATTATGGTTCCAGTAACAAAATATTGAGGTTTCACTGTACTCTTTTACAGCTTGTCATATATTTTGTAATGTTACAGCATGTGGATAGAAAATACATAGCAATGTTGACCAATAGCAACTACTTTGTGGATTATGTTGAAGCTGTATTGTTGGATGAAAGAAGTTGTTTGAGCAACGTTATCATATACAACTTTTTATCCAAATATTTCCCAAAGGTGAGCAATATTCTATAAATTTTAATAGTTTTGGCTGTTGAGATGGATTGGTAAAACTCACTGTCAATTCTCTTTGATATATAGATTTAAAATACATTAATTATTTAAATTTTCCTTGGGAAGCTATAGACAATGGAGTGGTTTTATATATATATATATATATATATATATATATATATATATATATATCTATTAGAATGTATTAAACATGTTCACACTAACTCCACTTGTAGTACAGTATTAGAACATGTTTAGGATATTTGCTCCCATTAACAGCTGATGATGGAAGTGATAATCCCCGATAATGTCCTAATATTGTGTACATATATGAGTTAATGTTAACATATTTAACAAATTCTAATAGAAAAATCAATTTAGTTAATTTTATGCCTGTTGCCACATTGGAAAAGCATATAGCACAAAACTTTTAAAAAGTCTGAAAGTGATAAACAATAATGAAATCTATAGCATCAGAAATTATTAAATGTAAATGCCATATACAGAATGGCTACATGCTTAGATATTTGGGGACATAAAGTTACTCAAATTAGAAGCAGGAGCTGGATCAAAATGCCACCTTTTTTACCATAATGTAGATCTGTATCTAATACATTTTTATGCAGAATTTAAAGCCACTTGATATAGTTCTTGAATTTATTATATATGATAAATTTCAGAAATTTTCATTTTTATTAGATTTGCATTACTGATCTTCATTTTGCTATTAATCAGACCACCACATCACGCATATATTGTTTCTGATTAACCACCAAAATAAAGATTCTGTAATGGGTATAATTTACTTATCAAGTCAATAATTAAGAAACATGGTTTATTAGTCTAAATAAGATTATTAGTTTTCTTCACTCATATGGTTACATAAAAATGAAAAAATATTGTATTCAAAGAAAACAGATTGGGTGTAAAATTAAAGATATAATCAACTAAACCCAGTAATATTTCATAGCACATTCAAAACCTACAGTTGCAGTGTTCACATTAGAGTCCGATCATTACTGTAACTTGTTTTATCTTTACATATCCTTATGTCATGTGTAACATCAGTACAGAAATGAATATGGAACTCTCCAAAGATTGCACAGCCATTATTATCGTTCCTTGTGGCAATAGATCCCGTTACTGCCCTGTCATTACCATGGCAAAAGTTACAAAGCTGCGGATAACGCTCCATGCACACTTGCATTTGAACTGCCAATAGAATTCATCTTGCATTTACTATATGCAGATGAAAGTTCCAACCTTGCAGCTATTTCTTTTGCCCTCAAGATGTTTGTTACTCAGAACTTCCTCCTCGACAAAGGAAATGTTTTCTTGTATCAGTACTTCCACTGGTTTTTGTGTACCTTCATGTGGATCATCTTGAAGTGTCTCTCTGCTCAAACAAAATAATTTTGACAACTCCTGCACAGAGGAATATAAAGAGGAAACTTTCTGGATACACACCATCAAGGCATTGTTTAATGATACTAGGGGAAAGTCCTTTAGTTAAAAATGTATTCTGTTTTGAAGATCATGCCGTATTATACAACCTGTCTAACTTAATTAGCTTTTCCAAGCAAATAAATGATATGGCTGGAAGGGCTATGCATTGTTTACACTCCTGAAACGTCTTTTTGAGGATTTGAAGCTTTCTCAGCACTCATTATTAATAATGGTTTCATGGACAATCAGCTATATGAAGATCCTGTTATCCTCCAAGCTTTCGACCATTGTAGCTCTGTGGCCTTCAGCATGAAACCATCAGTTATAATTTGAGTTTCAGATAGCATGAACATCCGAACAATGAACTTTCTGTGTCAAGCCGGAAACTTAATGGATTGCATCTCATATTCATTATAGTCTGATTGTTCTAATTTTTATGAAATGGTCTGAAGAAAATAGTTGCTGGTGCCTTCTTCTTCTTCTTCTTCTTCTTCTTCTTCTTCTTCTCCTCCTCCTCCTCCTCCTCCTCCTCCACTCGTTTTCACAGGCGGTAGACACTGATGATATATGAGAGGAAATGATCAATTGGGAAAGGATTAAGAAACGAAGTATTCTAGGTCTAAGTTTAGGGTACCTCAGCGGCATTTGCCATGTTTGAGGACATGCGAAAACCTGAAAAAACCTCAGTCAGGGAGGATGGCCCTGGCATGAATCAAACCCCAGGCGCTCACAAATCTGCACCTTTAACTTTGGCCACCCTTGGCAGCCTTGAATCATCTAAATGCCCATATTAGTGTCATGAAGGTAAATTCCATTTTTGAAATTGGTGAAAATGTTACAGAAATTTCCAGAGGAATAAGGCAAAGATTAACTGTGATTTCTCTTTTAGTCAACTGTAATCCAATAGGATGTGAGGAAATGGAGGCCTAACTAAAATTTAATTTTATTTGAACCCGTACAGAGAATCCACATGTTCTAGTAATCTGGTTCTGTAAACGAGTATTTTATAGCCTTAGAAAATAACAAAAGAATAGGAATTAACAATATCCAAAAAGTAAATGCAGATTTTGGGATATAAAAGCTTATAATACTTAAAAACAAAATTATTATTGATGAAATCATTTTGATGTGGTGCCCCATGATCTCCTCATTTGGAAATTGGCAGTTTAGGTTTAGATAAGTAAGTGGTCTATTGGATTTGGAATTTTGTAGAAGGGAGAACAAAAGGTCAGAGTTGTAAATGAAGTATCTGCAGTGGGATATCTGACATCAGAGGTACCCCAAGGTTCTGTTCTTGACTCACTACTTTCTTTATCTTTATTAATGATACTGCCTTCTGCTATTAGGTATAAAGTATGGTTTATTTTCAGACGATTGCATTTTATGTACAATAATTCAGAATGGTTTGTATGATTGACATTATAAAATTACCTAAATGAAGTTCACAATTGGACCACCAAATATAAAATAAAAATAAATGGGAAGAAAAGTAAATCTATAGTGTTCTGTAGACCAGGAACAGAAATTATACTAAAATGAGAATGAGAATACTAAAAATCTAAGGAAACCGCTTTTCATTATTGTTATCACTAATAGAGTAAGGAACAATATGCTGAGACCCTTCAGAAGTCATTTAGATGCTATGGAGAAAGTTAAGTAAAGGGCAGCAAAATTCATAAAAAGGAGTAGACATTTTGGTTCTGAAAATGTTAAAGAATTATGATGGGAACCGCAGGTAATCCGACAAAAAAGGCTATGTGCACTTTCACCATATGCTGGTTTTGAGGCATGGGCACATATTCAGAAGAGGCTAGAAAACGTACAACTGATGTTGGAAAATTTTCCTTTGTTAACAGGATCTTAGAGGAATAAATAATTTGCCCACAGTGGCCTTTAAGGTTTATCATCTAGCCTTAAAGAAGTTCAAAAACAATATTAAAAAGTACTTAGTTTTAAGGAGATGTTGCAATATTTTGGTATCAACTCTTTGTAACTGTTTTATTGCCACCAGGTGATAGCATGCATAGGCAGCAATAAATGAATTAATTATCTCATTCATGTCAATTTCAAAAAGATGTTATGTAGATTTATCAGGCAAAAACCTTTAAAATTAAGCTCTCCAAATTCATACAACTACTTGAAACAATAAAATGTACACAATGATCAATGTAAAAAGAAAAAAAAAAAATTTATAAAAAGTGGCCATGCCAACACTATTGCTTATAGTGGGCCACAGATGTCTATAACCACAAAATCACTATAAAGTGTCATTCACAATCATAGGGGCAATAGCTTCTTCCAGGTCTTTACCCTAAGGCAGCACTTCCCACACTTCTTGTATGCATGACCCACTTTTCAAGAATGAAATTATTGGCAATCCTTCCATTCACTTCACTACTTAATAATAATAAATTTGCAAGTTTACTCACATGCTTCAACAATGTGACATTATTTAATCACAATAGTCTTGCTGCTGTATAACTGGTCAAAATAATCATAATTAAAATCAGTTAGTTAAGCATTCTTAATAAGAACGAATGTGAAAGTGGAAGTTCTTAAATAAAAGTACTTTCTCCAAACCACGACTCCCCTGGGTCCCAACCCACAGTATAGGAACCGCTGACCAAAGGCATCAGTTATAAAGCAGCTCTCTCATTACTGCATTAAAATTGTAAAAAAAGTTGTTTACATCAAACATTCATATGATCTTAAATTAGCTATATAAAAAGCGGTATAAAAGAGGAAATTTAATGTTCTGTTTTTGTTTCTTATTTTATGTTTTATATTTCAAATTTTCAGGTTGCTGCTCATGTTTTGACAGAACAGACCTGCACTCTGATCGAGAATCTTGTACCCACTCTACCAGGGCTACTTAGTGAAGTTAATGTACAGGAATCTTCTCGCAAATTAAATGGGGATGTTCGTGCATTAACATTAGTTTACAATTCTGAAGTACCTCTGTCTCCAACAGAAGATGTTGCTTCAACACTGGATGTACTCCTTGCAAAGTTAAAGATAATACAGAAGCAATCAACCTCAGAGACAGCAGGTAACATGTCAGTAGCTCTTTGTCTATCAAATGCACCAACTGATCTTTCTAATCACCAGATATTGAAAGTTAGACAAAATGTCCTTTCTATTGGGGTTGATATATTTAAGAGTCAGATAGAAATGAATGTGTTTCCTTACATTTGGGGTTATAGGGCCAGTTGTTTTTTTTTTTTTTTTTTTTTTTCCTCCCCTCCTAGTTTAAGGTTTAAAACTTTTTTTTTTACTTTGTTTTGGGGTGTTAAGGATTTTTTATGTGATTATGCATTTTAAAAAGTATATAAAGAATTTTGATATATCAAAGTGAAAAAAGATATAAAAATTAAACATTATGTTCATTTCACAAAAATATCTATTGGGAATCTTGTTACACATTTATTTCTTTTCAAGCAGTAAAAAACTTTCACCTCAACCCATTCACTTAATGTCCTTAAATAGCTTAACCTTCATTAGTAAAACGAATGCACTATTACCTCGAGCATATGAACACCAGGAAATAGAGCAGATGAGGGAATTACTGTAGTTTTGAATAGTCCTGGCAAATAACATTGTATCGACCTACGTAAGACAGTTCTAGGAAATTTGTGGTAGGGGTAAATTCTCCTGTAACAAACAGTTGCAAGTGAGAAAGATGAGAGTGGTACAGCTGTGCAATAAACTGTCCCCACAATGTATTTAGTAATAGTTAACTAACCTGAGTCCCCCAAAAAAAGCATAAACTGAAAATGAACTGGATCGGAAACCACTGCACATCTTTTGCTCATTCACCAGGCCTATTCAAAACTACTTTACATTGTCTTGATCAGCATTTCCATCAATCTGTATTGGTTCAGATCACCAAACAGCATGTATCAGTTTCATGCTTCTTTACAGCTAGCGAGCTGAGAGTACGTCAGGTCCCATTACCTATTGTCTCTCTTCTTATGATCCGTTTTTCCCACTCTTGAAGAGATAAGGAGCAGAGAAAGGAAGAAAATCAATTCTCTAACTGGAAAATATAAAAATTAGCTGTTAGTCTGCTGTTGAACTTGCTTAAGGCAACTCGAGTGTTTGTGCTGAAACTAAGTTCATTGTTGAGAGTAAATTATATGACTATGTTCATGAATTTGGTTCAGAGGCACTTTGTGCTGATGCAGCTGTACTCTTTTTGCAAAATCTGTGAAAAGTCTATTAATCAGGGAAAAAGTACTTTATAACTCAGCAATTTGCAAGAGTGAAACACAAGTCCAGGGTTTTTAAAATGGCCAGGCATAAGATGTCTTATGTCTTTAATGTCAATAGCAGTTGCAACATTCAGCAGACAATCTCAGTATGCCACTGATCTATGCAGAGCTTTCTTGGGCTCAGTAATCCATTCTGGAAACTGAAATACCAATCCCTCAGGACGTTTCTGCAGAAGTACACTAAAGAAGAAGTTCAATCAGAATTCACACTAAGAAAAACTTATTTAAATGTATGCTTTCAGGAGACCCTGCAGAGGATTGAAAATGGAGTTGTGGAAAAGAAAATATGATTTAAATGTATGCTTTCAGGAGACCCTGCAGAGGATTGAAAATGGAGTTGTGGAAAAGAAAATATGGATCTCCATTGATAAGGGTACAATGGGACGTTACATGGCAAATGTCATCATCGGAACTTAGGAAGGAAAACAAAGAGAACTATTTCTTTTGACAAGGAAGAGTTGGAAGAGCAAAAAGTTCACAGTGGTTCAATTGTGTACAAATGCTACTTAAGCCACTTGGAATGCAGCATGAACATGTCTTGCTTTTTGTCACAAGTGCAGCAACTTACATGAAAAAAGCAGCTAAAGCCTTGAAAGTTCTCTTCCCAAAATGCTCTATCCCACATGTTTAGCCCATGGGCTGCATAGAATCCCAGAAGAAGTCAAAAGTTTTATCATCTTATGGATAATTTAATTTCAAACACCAAGAAAAATTTCCTAAAAGCATCCTGCCGAATCCAGGTTTTTAAAGGACATGGCTCCAGAGCTCATGTGCTAGTTCTCACCAGATAGGGAATTTGGATCTCTGCAGTTATACATTACAGCAACACTTTGGACATGATATATGAGGTACTTTATGCTATATCAGAAGACAAAGCTGCTTCATTTTGCCGGTTAAAATAGTTGTACCATAAAGAACTCTGCAGTGATTTGGCATTTATAAAAACACATTATAGTGTGCTACTGGAAACAATCTTGAATTTCGATTAAAAAAAAAAAGATGTACTGGTGTCCTTGAAGATGCAGTAAATCAACTGCTGCAAAAATCTGTTATGAGTGCTAATGTGGACCTAGAAAAACGTGAGAGCATTTGTGATATCCTGAAAGACTAGTGTTCTGTTGTAACTGGTATGAATCCTTCTGAAATAGCTATGCTCCAATCACTTCAGTAGAATTAGAACAGTTTCTTTTTCCATGGTACAAATGTTCTCATCACTACCAGCTGACTATGACAATTGAAATCTTGAAAAAACATCTTGTTGTTGCTTGTAACCAAGAAAAGAAAGCTTAATGCATAAACTATAAAAGGGAAATAATGCATCTTCTTCTTGTTAGTGAATATGAAAACAAGCCATAATTGTTTTGCATAGAGTTAGAAAGTTATCTACTGAGATTTTTCAGAGCCTAAAAGTCCTGAAGAGCAGCTAAAAGTTTGTGTAACAATCCAGAGATTTCATGACACTTGCAGCATGAAAGATTGCCCAATAAGTTGATTGGCCTTGCATTGTGGCTGTTAAAACAGTCCAGAAACATTAATTATGGCATGGGAGATAAATTTTTCTCAATGATCAATATCCAGGGTACTTAATGAAGACCTTGGACTTAGTGATTACCAGTGGAGTACTGGACATGTCTTGGTGCAACATCTGAAGAAGCAAAGGGAATTGAAATGAAGAGTTTTTGCATAAATATGGCAACAATGGACATGGTAGGATTCTCTTTACTAACTAGAAAATGTCAATCGTTTTGATGTTTATACTTCAAGCTCTCAAGAAGCCTTTGAAAATGTTTCCAAAGAGAGGCCACCTCTTCAGTCAATGTTTGGTAGGTGTGATCTATAAGGGTTCCATCAGGCTTTTATTGTTGCAAAAATGACTTAAAACTAATGCCATAACATATGTGGAAAGTGTTCTGGACCCTCTTGGATGTCGGTTCTGGTGGTATAGTGGTAACCATACTTGCCTCCTAAACCCAAGATCGCAGGTTCGATCCCAGTCAGAACGGATGGATTTTTTCGGGCGTAAAAATCCAAAATATGGTTTCCTTCTGAAGGAAAGTAAAACTAGAAAATGTTAATCATTTTGATGTTTATACTTCAAGTTCTCAAGAAGCCTTTGAAAATGTTCCCAAAGTTCAGAGAGGCCACCTCTTCAGTCAATGTTTGGTAGGTGTGATCTATGAGGGTTCCATCAGGCTTTTATTGTTGCAAAAATGACTTAAAACCAATGCCATAACATATGTGGAATGTATTCTGGACCCTCTTGGATGTCGGTTCTGGTGGTAACCATACTTGCCTCCTAAACCCAAGATTGCAGGTTCGATCCCGGTCAGAACCGATGGATTTTTTTGGGCGTAAAAATCCAAAATATGGTTTCCTTCTGAAGGGAAGTAAAACCGTGGGTCCCATGTTGTACATTTACGGCAGGATAAAGAACCTCAAGCCTGAAAAAAGAGGCCTCTGAGCAAAATTTCTCATCCATTTCATGACCTGATTTGAATGGGATGCTGATGAACCAAACCATGTTGAACAATCCCTGGAGCTCCCAGCAAGATTCTACCTCAGGTATGTAAGATGGTTATGTAGCCTAATAAACAGAATCCAACACCTCTTGTTGATGCCTGAATAAATTTTAGCCTAGGAAGTATACTGGAAGCAAAACCCCCCAGAACGTGTGGAACAAAGATAACTTTATAATAAAGGAGAAGAATGGTTTACAAATGTAAAATAATGTATTAAACAATACATGTAAATATAATGCACACATTAAATAAATTTCAATTTGAAAATTTAAAATTGTGTGAGATGATTTACAAATGTAACATTGTGTGAGATGTAACTCATCACTACATCGCAATTGATAAAACCTCAAAATATTGGCACAATATGCAATATTTGAATAAACTATTAATAAATAACTACTTAGGTGCAAGCATCTCATAAAATCTCCAACTTGAGTAATGAATAAAAGACTTGTAACCGCCCAAATTTACAATCAATTTTAACACTTTGGCTTTCAAAATTCAAGTTCCTTGCTCATTTAAAATAATTACAAAAGGAAAGTTTACACCAATATAGTAAAATACAGTTAAAGGCATTACAATAAAATTATGTGAAATTACATTGTACCTGGGTCACAGAGTTTACTTTTCAAGGACGGCTCCAGGCCTAACAGTTTAGTACAAAAGACCAAAAGCAACTATTCCATCACATTCTATTCAGTAGAAGAAAAAGAGGATGCCTGTCAGGATGGTCATGTCACATTACTTGCCAAAACTTTCAGTAGAGTAAACCAACAGAAAACAAATGTTAGTTAGCGAGTTCTCCTGACATGATTAAGTAGAAAGGATAGGAAAAGGCAAGGAAACAGGCATTCAGAACAAAGAAATTGCATGCAAAAATGGCCAAAAGGTGAGGATGAATCAACAGTGGCTGGAAGTCAATATACCTGATTTTATTTCCATTGCTGATTTGCTATCTGTTAGCCCTGATCTCAGTTCCCTGAACTTCAAACTAAGTTCTAAAGGAAACTCTCTACAAAGAAGAGGCAACCTGCAATTGAAAGTAAAGCCATAAGGAAACTTTGAGCCATGTTAAGCTAAAAGTTGGACATTTTGAAATTGATTGGTGTCATATATGTATAATACATGTAAGTATATTAAACCTAAAAGTAAATCAAAAATCAAACTATATTTAGCTCTTAATTATAGCTTCCTGATGATGGCGACAAGCTGCAGATGACTGAAAGCTTGAATTTTATGAGCTTGACACAACTAATCACCCAAGAAGCCATAATCAATAATCAATGCCCTGAAAGTTTCAAGTCTTACATAGCAGGAGATGGGAGGAGAAAAGGCAAATGTAAAAATTGTGGTTCTGTGAGATCGCATTTGAAGTTGGAAAAACAAAAGATACTAGGGATGAATATACAGTAATATGGATGTAATGCATTTATTATTATGAAATATATATAAGTAATTAGAAATTATATGCAGTGACTTGAGTGAGACTATATAGCAAAAAAAAAAAAAAAAAAAACTTTATTATTATTTTCATCTGTCTTAAAATTATATTTTAACACTTTGGAACATTATAAAATAAATGCAAAATAATTAACAATAAAAATAAAATGTAATAGTAGTGGTAGTGACAATACAAGTAGTATATTGCATGCATCACATACAGAATTTTTTTAACAAAATAAACACATAAAAAAAAACATTATTTTTAAATATAACAATTAGGAACAGTGCCTTTGGCAATTCCAGA
Organism: Metallyticus violacea; assembly: GCA_030762175.1. Taxonomy (NCBI): domain Eukaryota; kingdom Metazoa; phylum Arthropoda; class Insecta; order Mantodea; family Metallyticidae; genus Metallyticus; species Metallyticus violacea. The sequence goes on from CM060830.1 coordinate 45,474,592, forward strand.
AGGCACTGACTCCAATCACAATTTATTCCTATTTGATTGACTCAGCTCCCCAGTCCGTGGCTCATCAACAGCTATCTACTGGAATATCCAGGGGACCAGGCTTTGATCCAACCAAAAACAAAACACAACACTAAAAGTAATTTATACATTCAATACAATATTAAGTTATATTTCCTACAATACTAAACCTACCTTCTTTTTTAATTAAACCCATTCGGCCAAATTTCTATCCTTGAGAGTTGCTTATTCCTTAGGACCTTATACACACTAACACCTGGTTATTGGTGTATAAGGATCCTGTTTAACAAATATTAGATAACTAGTCCCATACCCTCCCCTACTCAATTTCATCCTCCTTTCACTATCTGACAATACTATTCTGAAACACATTTCCTAAGTATTTTACACACTAACCATTTTTGTCTTACCATGCCGAAGCATTCTCCCCAGTTCCTTAATGTTTTCATCTCATTTTAAATTTAAAATTCTTCTACCTCTTATTCCATCTGATAGGTTTTCCCATTTTCGTAATAGGAACTGTTCCCTCCAAAACTTAGTTTGCTTACATTCTAGTAAACAATGCCAAGTACTATCTGGTTCTGCACAAGTAGGACATTTCCCCTTAGTGTATCCAATTTTTAATCTCCACTTAAAGATTTCACTCCTGTTCTAAACAATGCCAAACCTTCCCTTCCTACTTTATCACAAATTTCAATATATCTTTCTCTTCCCCACACATTTTTAGTGTACTATATATATAATTTCAAAGATTATTTGGTGTTAAGGTTTGCCCATATTTCCTGTTTTTCAATATCCTCAATTCTTATTGTTATCTCATTCCAAAATCTTTTACCCAATCTTTCTCCCTCGTACCATACTAGTCCCATGCCCACTTCTTGTAGGATATTAGATAACCAAGTTTCTCTCCCCTTAATTTTTCATCTCCATATTCTATACCAATATTTCAATAATCTTTCTATGACCTATTTTTTATAGTCCAATCTTCCTAGTTCCATTAGGGCAACCTCATTAGACGAAAATCTAGGTAAGCCTAGAACAATTCTACAAAATAATCCATTTATCATATTTATCCCTTTCTATCCGTCATCTGGCCCCCAAATTTCTGTTCCATACATCATTCTGCTCTCCACTATTGAGCCATACATTCTCTCTAACCATTTTACTTGCATGTTTGGTATTTGTTACACAAGATCTGGTTACATTCATGGCTACTTTTCCTTCTGCTACTGCTTTCCTTTTTTGATTGCTTCATTTCCCATTGTTAGGCAGTCTAACACCTAAATAATGGCTTTTCTTGACAACTTCAATTTCTGTGCCCTCCGACCATCATTTTTCATGTTTTTTAATCTGAAACACTTTTTCATCACCATAATCTTAGATTTTTTTTATTTATCTAAAAAACCCATTCTCTATAAAATGTGCCTATAGTTTCTAATGATCGTTTTAATCCTACACTTGTTAAAGATTGTTACCAAATCATCTGCAAAGAGCAGACCCATATCTGTATATTATTTATAGGTGGCAAATGTACATTACCATTGCTAATTTCTTCTAGAACATTATCAATAAATAGATTGAAGAGAACTGGGCTTAATTTACATCCTTGTCTTAGACCTACATTGCTTGATACTTTTCTGCAACCTCCCTCTCTCATATTTAACACAAAATTGTTTCCCTTATAAATATTCTGAATTACCTTTATAAAATTCTGGCTTACTTCTTTCTTTCTCAGTTTAATCTAAAGTGCTTCTCTAGAAATTGTATCAAAAGCTTTTTCCAAGTCCAGAAATAACAAATAGATTCTACATCTTTTGTTACTAAGATATTTATTGACTAATGTTCCAATTATAAAAATATTGTCAAATGTTCATTTACCTTTCCTGCCTGAAGCCTGATTGAAATACTGAAACTTTCTTTTCTTTCTCTGTCCCTTCTTATAATCTTTTTGCTAACACTCCAGTGAAAATTTTCCCAATAATTGAAAGTAAACTAATTCCTCTATAATTTGCTGGGTTCCTAATATCACCTTTAATGAAATGTAAATAATGTACATTGTTGAGTAAATAAATCATTGTAATTATTATAAGTGACATTATATAATAATCTGATTTAGTTTGCACTCTCTCCAATTAAAAAAATTTTTAGTTAAAATCAATATCATCATCATCATCATCAGTTGGATCATCAATTGCAGAAACTTCATGCACATCAATGTTGCATTGCTACTTTGCTGTTTCAGAGGGCTTTGAAGGAGCTTTCATTGAGTCTTGGTTGAATTTCCCATGAATGTATTCAGTGCTCTTTCCTTGCTAAAGTTGAATGCTTTTAGGAAGTGAAGTATTGTGGACAGGGGAGATTTCTAAACTAATCATGAACTTGTTAGAGAATGCAAATGCATTTCCATTCTTGAATATTGATTCTACTAATTGTCTTCATTACCATTGTGAGAAGGATGTTAAAATGTTTATCATCTCCCTGGTATGAATGAAGAATCTTTTTCAACAAACAACATTACAGTTAAATTTACATAAACAAACAAATATCTAAGAATTTAGCAATACCAAAATTAGTGTTCTACCATACCCACCTGGTTATATGTATGGTAAATGAACCTGTATAATAAATCAGCATTTCCACAACTATGTGTGCCCACAAGCTCCTTCCTTAAACTTCTCCTCCGTTTATCCCTTACTTTTCCTAAGAATTCCCTATTCTTGTTTATTTTCTCTGTACTCGTATCTGATAACATTTTAATTGCCACTATATCTTGTAGTTTGTCCCATTTTTCATCCCAGATACTATCCCTGCACCTTTGTACCATTTCCATTCTATTAGACAATAGAACACGCTATCCACTTTCCCACACATAATACATCCTTCTTTAAAATTTTTTAATCCTTTTAGAAATAATATCCCTGTATGCATCCATGCAAGACCTATTCTTTGGAATTAATCATGATTATCTATATATTACTCCCTTCCCCAATTTCTTTTAACTACTTAATATAAATCTAAAGAACTTTTATCCTCTAAACTAGGCCAAATCTCTTACTTCTTTATATCTTGTGCCCTCTGTCTCACTTCTTTCCAAAATCCACTGACATTACTTTTATCCAATTGCCAAACACCTCCCATTCCGATTTCTTCTAGTAGTATCTCCATCTAGCTAAACCAACGCTCTCTTCCCAGTACATCTCTTTGGTACATAAGACCTTTCTTACTTATAGATATTGTACTTACAAAGCTGTTGACAATGGAGTGGTAATATATGCTAAATTTAATATTCATTTTTTACACTGAATTCCATTTACTTCCATTAAATAAGATGCATTTCAGGAGTCTCTCTTTCATCTTCAGTTGCTTATTGAGCATTGAGTTCATTGAGCAACTTAAGATGGAAGAGATTCTCCTGAAACGTGTCTTATTTTATGTAAGTAAATGGAGTTCAGTGTAAAAAAATGAATATCTAAGTTTAGTATACATTTGTTACTTATTTAGCAACTCTTGCATCCTTGTAGTATAATTTTTATCTAATATCACTTTTCTGTTTCCTTTGTCAGCTTGTGTATAAATTACATCTTTATCATTTAATGATTTTATTGTATTTCCAATGTGTTGTTTACCAGTTTTTTTTCTTTTTATTTATCTGTAAAACTTTTTCAGATCTATTTGTAACTATCTCTTTTATTTATGATTTAACCCTTCGATTGCAGCTTTTAAATCTACTTCTAGAATTCTAGAAGTAGATTTATACTTCTAGTTTCTCCCCCAAGTGCTGATATTAAACTGATTCACAAAATATGTGTGACAGTATTTATACTTAAACTAAGTATAAGAATGAAAATATGTGCACATTATTCAAATAGGTTATAGTAGTGCCAAAGTTTCAAGTAAGGTTTTGCCTTTTCCCAGTTAATTTCTGCTAATCAGCTGGTGCACTTGAGTTGGTATTCGTGGTATAATAGTAACTATTCTTGCCTTGTAGACCCAAGACCATGGGCTCAAACCTGGCTAAGGTCAATTGAATTTTAGGATGTAAAATCCTGAGTATGGCTTTCTTCAAAAGAAAAGTAAAGCTGTTGGTTTCTGTACCATAGATTTACAACATATAAAAGAACCTCAAGAACCTAAAAAAACAGAGGCCTCTGAACAAAATTTATTGGCCACATCACACCCGTAATTGAATGGGATGCTAATAGCAAGAGATGTTAAAGAGCATCCTTAAATAAACCCCCACCCCCTTAAAAAAGTGCACTTGGGCTAGGAACAAGCTACATGAGTTAAATTTTATTTAAAATTTACCTTCATATTTGCTATCATTAATTTGTTTCATTCTGAAGTTTTTAACAAATCATTAGGGGTAAAGGGGCAGGAAATAAAGAATTCAAGAAGTTGAATCTTTTATGCTAACAAACTGTTTATTGCAGAAGAAACACCTTCTAAAAAGAGAAAGCTCCAGAAAGAAAATGGAGAAAGCAGCAAGAGCCCGGCATTAGCATCATCTTCATCCACTGCAAGTTCATCATCCTCGATAGGTCCAAGTTGCTCTAAGGACACGGAACCTCTCTCTCCTGCAGAGCAGGAGCAGGAAGACATTGATTGGTTTGAAGTGTTAGAGAAGAGTACGCTAGAACTTAAAGTGGCTGTAGAGAAGAAAAATTGAAATGATATTCCTCTTGCTTACTAAATTATGTAGTCTCCTGCTCTTTTCTTTATCCATTTTACCATCTAGATATGCAACCATGAAGAAGGTAATTGTTAACGTTTGCTGTTTTGGAATTGAATGTTTTAAGCATTTTAAATAGCGGTAAAGAAATGAAAGACTAGATAAACTGCAAGATGGTACTAAGAGCCTCAGTGTTACCACAGTTTGATCTTTTAGTAACAAGACTTTTGTCATGTTGGCACCCTTAATTGTCAAGAACTAGAATCTTAAAGTAACTTTTCACTTGGCATTTTACTCTAATATATCAGCATGACCTGAGTAATACATACAAGATGAAACTGTTCCCTAATGTTCTGTTTTGGGGAAGCATATTTTCTCTGCATGTATTTTAATGTAACTTTTCCAAGCCAGTACAAAATAGTGGCAAAACTATGTCATTCCATTCTCATATTTAATACACAGTGTAATTTTTCATGTTCTGCTTATTGGTATTCTGAATTGAAGCAGCAGGAATCTTGTGATAAGAATTGTGCAATGTAGCAGAAACAAAAATATTGTATCAAAAAATTTTAAATTACTTTTTTAATCCCTTCTTATAATTCAAGTTCCATTCATGCTTCATTTTCCACAAACTCCAGCAATTTAGTGTGATACTTGTTTGTTCCAGATGAACTAGTCCTTTAAGTATTGCATTGGAACTTCTTTTGTTTCTATTGCAAAGTAGAGAAAACAAAAAATACTGTTCTTTAAAGACAGGGTGCATAGAGTTGCATAATCATTATAGACTTAAATATAAATACATAAACCTATTACTTCAATTATTTTGTTAGTGTGAGACTGAATATCTGTTTGTGAGGCTTTTTTATTTACGGAAACTAGCACAATGAGAGAATGGTTTTTTGTGTAGCTGTAGATAATGTTTGTACACAGAGAACCGGCGAATTAAATATAAAAAAACTTGCAAATGTAATAGCTAACCTTCAAAACTGCCAACCTGGCAACAGAAAGCAAATAGCATATATTGGTGATCATGTAGAATATAATTGTAATTTAATGTGTGAATGTTGCAAAAGGTATGAGATTAAAGTTTATACTCAAAACACACCACATGGCCCCAGTTTTTATCCTTTCGAGCATAATGAAATTTGTATTTGCTGATTGTCTGAAGAATAATCTGTGGGCTTTCCAAGGAGAAGTGAAGATAGTTATGTGCTTTTAGTGGCTTAAATATGTCTTCACCCAGGTTGTGTCTTATAAAGGTTCCTGTATTTTTTTGACTCCTGAAATATGTGAATGTTGCAGAAGCACATGTGTTGCTGTGGAGATAAAAAGCATTTATGGACCAAGCTTTCATATTTGTTTCACTTTGATTGATTACAAATTTGTAATTTGTGGCTGTGGAATAAATATGTAGCAATGAAGCATTATTTTCTAGTGGCATTAATTAACAGATGATTTTGTAGTGCATTACAAAAATACAAGGTAAGTTTCAGAAATTTCTGCCTGACTAACTTTTTGAAAATATGGAAATACATTAACTGTGCCATTTTTTAATATAATCTTTAACTTTTTTCACATCTATGAATTTTAATAATTCATTGTCTCAAAATATACTCAGAAGTTTTATCTACAAAATGTTCTATTGTAGCATTTTTCACTATTCTTCTTTTTTTTTAACTTAGAAGTTTGTAACCATGTAATAATTATGCAAAATAAAAACTGATAGGTTCCCACCATTAGCTGTAGCCCAACTAACATTGTTAGTGGAAGATATGCAAACATTTGGTGGTTCGAACAAGAGTTTAAGTTGTCCAAGTTTTTATTTGGATAGGTGTAAGACATTTTTGCAATAATACCTAAAAAAAACTTGTATTTGAAAGTTACTCAACTTACAAGACCAAAACATTAAATTCACATTAGATCTTGAAAAAAAATTTGTTTTCTATAGTTTTGGGATCTCAAAATTCTCAAACAATATTAATTTTGATATATATGGAATAACCCACACACACAATTATAATAAGAATAAACATTTAAATCCAGGCCTTACTAACAAGTAGTAATAAATAACTGATTTGAGAGTCATGAGGCATGGTTGTAGAGTATTTTTGGGCCTTTAAATCACATGAAAGCTGAGTTGGCACCTTTGCATTGCTCTATAGAGACACATTATAGTTAGAAAATTTGGTTAGATTTTTTATACTGATCTTGACTAACTTTTTATATTCCAAACATGTTTTGAGAGCACTTGCTACTTCAGTTCTTGTTACCTTGTTGCTATTTCCCTCTCCCTTTTGGAAACCATGAAATAGATACAGAAACAACATTATTAAATTTTGATCCATAGAAGAAACAATTTTGAATTTGGCAGAATGCATGTTGTGCCTGTTTGTTACTCACTTTGCACACCCAGAGGACACACAATTTGATGATGTAGCAGACGCTAATAACTTAATATGGTGGACTGCAACTTCACATCAAAATTCCAAACAAACCAAGCAGGACTTGAGCATTAATTATATTCAATGTTTACTTTAATAACATATATGAACTTATCCAGCATACAGAAGACATCAAAATAGAAATGTTTGCAGTTGATGAATTGTGGTTATTGGCTAGAAACAACAGCAAACATCACATACTGGAGGGAACAAAATATGGGCTGCAGAGAACAAAATGGAGGTGAATATGACTAACTACCATACCAGTTCTTCACATTAAAACATAGAAATTAAAATTTCAAACTCCAAATTCTGAACAGTGAATCAATCAAAGGTGAACAGACCAAGTACCTAAGAATGATTCTAGATAACAAACTCAGCTGGAATCTCCATATAAATTCCACTGCCACCAAAGTCAATAAAAGATTAAACCCACTGAAATGCTTAGCAGGAATAAAATAGGGAAATACACAGAACATATGTCAAAACTATAATGAAATATGGTACTAAAATAACGGCCACTATCACCATTGCAAACATAGAAGTAGAAACTCAAAACAATGCTCTTAAAAGTAATGCCTGGAGCACGGAAATCAGCAGCATCTTTGGCACTACATCTTTATACACATAACTTATAAAACTAGAAATCGGCCAACAAACTAAAATTTCAGTTCAATATAAAAGAAGGCAAATTTATAAAATTTACTTATTCATGGACACGCAAATTTAGGAACATTTTTAATAAATATAGCATAGTTGTAGCCATAGAATAACTGCAATATAAAAACTTATTTAGAAATGTAACTAAAGATGCAATCCTGAACATTTCGAAGCCAGGAGTGTGAGAAAATTTATATAGACAGAACAAGAAGGAATTGAGAAACTAGGACGAAAGAACATATTTGAATTGAATTTATTTGCACTTAATAATACAAGCTCCCAGAGTACTCTTTTACAATCACTCAGTCATATAAGAAAATACAACCATAGTCACTTGTAAATCTTCCCAAGTTGCTGTGTAACCCGAATAGTTTCAACCTTGCGGTTACTCAACTATCAGGCAACTTTACATCTAGAAAATTAACTCAATCAAAACTCAACTTAAATTATGCTTTTGCCCAATTTGGTTCCTCTTTCTTACCTATTTTCTTCAACCATTTTCTTTTAACCTTACCTAAATAATTCCCAAGCTCCAAGATTTTCTGCCTTATTTTCATATTCACCAACTTGTTTCCCCTGAAATTAAAGTTGTCCACGACCGAAAATGGAGATAACATATCTTTGAAACAGGTTTCGGATATTTTTAAGGAAGTTTTTACAATTTTTGAAAAATTTTAATTATTTCCCCTTATTTCTATTGGCAAGTTCTACCACTTCTCAATCCTAAGTTTTGCTCTCATTTCTTTAGTTTCACTACATTCCACAATTGCATGCCAGTAACTATCTTTCATTCCACGCGTAGGACATTCTTCTATATTTAAACCCCCTCTGATTCCCTTCAGATTCACTACCCCTGCCCCAGGCCCATGTTCCCTCCCTTATCCACCTATCACCTTCACCCACATAATTCCCTCTACCCCATATTTCCTTTAACCCCTATAAACCATCAATGACTTTTTACTACTAAAACTACTAATATCTCCTGTCTTTCCATATCATCAATTCTTTGTTTATTTCCCTCCAAAAACCTCTTTCTTTACTTTCTCTGTCACACCACAGCATACCAAGCCAATTGTTTTCCATAATCTCATTGATTCTACTAATCTAAGTATTTTCTTCCCTTGGTTTCTCTTGCGTCACTAGACAGTGTTTCAAAATACAATTCTCTCCTAAATTGTGAATCTTAAACCAATATTTCAGGGTTCTTGTCATTATTTTTCATTTACTCCCTACTCTAGCTAATTCAGCTTCAGCAACCCCTTTGGTGAGCTTTTTGGTAGGCCCATAATTTGTTTGAAAAAATTCCTGTGAATCAAGTCTACATTTAACCATCCCTCATCACTACCCCAAATTTCTACCCCAAACATCATTTTAGCCTCTACCACTACCGTATATATTTTCTTAAATCACTTTATATGCATTTCTGGTACTTTAAACCTACAGGCAGTAATAGCTTTCAAAGCTAGCCTACCTTTTGCTAAAACCTTTCTTTTTGTTCCCTCTGCCCTCCATAAAAGAACATATTAGAAACATTACCCATGGTAAATCAGCTGTAAAAAATTCAATGGAATCAGCAATTTGGAAAAGGATTTTTATTCTGATTAAGTAATGATCTTTCAAATTCCCCTCAATGGATCACATGTTGGACTTATTAGAACTACTAGATGTTTCCAGATCATCCACCATCATGATGCTACAACTTACGTTCGGAAATTGCTTTTGAAACATACTCTATATTAGAAATACAAAGCAAAGTATAGTGTTACCATTACTGACAATTTTTATTTTGTGTAATCAAATTTCCTGGTCTCTTTTTCTTTAAAACTCTATATTAGAAATACAAAGCAAATTATAGTGTTACCATTACTGACAATTTTTATTTTGTGTAATCAAATTTCCTGGTCTCTTTTTCTATAAAGAATAATTCATTTTATGTAGGATTGCATTCATTGCAGTATTCCTTTAAAGTCAAGGAAATTCTCCAGTTATCTCAGAAGATTGTTGCATTAATCTTGGTGCAGTCAGTAATTTGGTTTCTTTTACTCTATGGATTCCCTTTAAATAATCATCATTACTACTTCCTTTTATGCCCAATATCTTTTTTTGAAATTGCCTGGTATTGATAATACTTTCCATTTAACAAGTTGTTTAACAATTGACAATGTGAGCGAAGGTCTCACAAAACTTGTCCTGAATTTTATAATTTTGAGAGTGAAGCGTTAAGAATATTTTATCACTGTCAATATTTTAAATGTTTTTAACTCAGAGTACTTCCTTGTTCATTGGAAATGAAACCACAGAAATGTTTTTAGCATTTTAAAATATTTTATCTACTGGAGACTTTCCACTTTGCACTTATCTTATATGAAATGTTAAAAATGTTACCCCTCAGTGGCAATAAGTTGCTGGCATCTGCCTAACAAATTCCTGTATTTCATCTAACTTTTCTTCTATAAGAACACAGTGATTCTAAACATGTTTTTTTGTCAATGAGAGATCCCATCTGTTGTAACTTTTTAACAATTGTTGAACAATTTCTGCACCTGAAACACAGTGGTCAAGGTATTTTCTTGCAAATCTTACCACTTCTCTGCAAGAATTCATTTTCACATACATATGTATCATACATAAAAATGCATTCCTTAAGACTACAGAATGAAAAAAATTGGAATAAACTCCTTTTAAAAGTATGTGGGGTTACGGGGATATATAGTTTTTGTGATTTCAATTACATATGTTTTAAAATGCTAACTGGCAATGTTATGCAGCAAATTAATATTAGATGTAGAAGTTTAATAATTGGGTCTGTTCAACCTTTAAAATCTTACATGACCTGAGGACACTTGCCAAGAAATTCAGCACATGACAAACATATATTGTAGTACTGAGACATAAGCTGGCTAGTAAACTGACTTTTTACATATATGAGGAGGTCATGATATAATAGCATCATTTGACCAATGTACGTCTGGACATTGCAAGGGCATCAGTCACGGCATTTTCTTGTAGCATGTGCAGTTTACTATACCCTTTAACATAAATTTCAGCAAAAACCAGAATAATAGACAATGTAGTTGGAGAGAAGTTCTTACTTCCACTGAACAGAACAAGAGTCATCCCTAATTCATACACTTTTTTGACACATGAGTGGAAACAATTTATGACCACACTGACCTTAATACAGCAAAACAATAATAAACTATTTTTTGTTTACTATATTCTTTGAAAGGGACATAACGACTACCTGCACAGGCATTATATGGCCTTGGTTACTGGTATCTTCCAGTAATTATGCACTCTCTGCCTGCCTATAATTCAAATAAGCTCACTGGATTTTTTTTACAGTTTAGGTCATAACCAAGATTCTCCATGGAACTATTCTATGTATTTCATTTTTCCCTACTGGGTCATATGCATCAGCATAGCTTAAATTGTAACCCTAAAACAGCTTGAGGTCTACACTTCAGAGAGCAATGTTTATAGCATATGCATGCAGAAAGTGCAGCATTATTCACTTTTGCTCAAGAAGGATTATGAGATTCTCAAGGTATTGGCTGTGGACCTTGAAACTTTCAAGCAAGATGAATTTGCATCGCAAACTGCTATACTTTCTTTTAACTTTTTGCAACATTCTGCTAAGTTTCCCGATTTGTTTGTTTCATTGAATGTATTTGGAAGATTTACCAAATCATTTTTCATTACTCTATTGTAGGAATATTTATCCCATCCCTATGTAGGAAGTATTTTGGGAGAAGTTCTCCCATAAATATTGTCCAGTTGCTGATTAATGGCATTTGGTGAAAAATTATATCATAACATGGTACACAACTTCTAGTATTACAGTGACTTAGCATTTCAATATTGGTCATAATAGTGCCCCCAGCAAAATGGTATGCATAGATTGAAAATGAAATGCTAACCTCCATGTAGATATTACTGATATCCATACATTTTAAAATTGGCACATATTTTGTATGTAAAGCTGGGAACTGTTGGAACCTACCTTGTACTTTCTAATTTAGAGCAGAAAAGTTCCAATGCTTTTATTTTAAAAAATACTTAAACTTAAGTCTTCAAGATATTCATATTTTTTTTTAAGTTAACTTTGGGGGATTTATGGATGCCATGTAGTTATGCTCATTTTTCTGATATAGTTGTCTTATATTACTGGATGATACATTGATGCATCTATTTCAGGTATCTACCCAAATTGGCAAACTTGTTACAAATTACAAATATATCGACAAACTACTACACTCAAATATACATACATTAACAAATCCATTACAAAATAAGATCTAAAAATAAAATAATACCAATCTTTGCAAACTGGTTATTAAATGACCGATACACACACTTTACACTAATACTTTATTCTGGACTTGACAAGGAACTTTATAAATCAAAGAAAATTTCTTGTGTCAAGCTGGAACCCTAAGCACATAATGCAGGTATTCTACCAACTGCACTACGAGACTAGTCAATTATATTGTTTTCTAACATTTTGGAAATTTATGATATAATACTTTTATTATAAATTGTCAGTTTACAAAATGAATGGTAATGGAGGATTAATTAAACATTTGTTCATGAGTGACAGTTTTGTCTGCCTTTTCTCTTATGAGTATCCTTGGAAATATGATTTATTAAAAGTAAACACCATACAAATATATCAACATTTTTGACAATACCAGAACATCAGCAGGAAGTGCAGGGTTCATAGCAATGTACCAGAAAAAGTTCAGAATACTCCAGTGCATTACAGCCATTCCATTAAATTGCAACAAAAGCCATTTGTAAACTGGAAATATTAAAAAGACTGAATAACTCCTCTCACTAAGAAAGAACAATACAGATACAAAATTTAGATATAAACAGTTTTGATTTTATTCTCTTCAAAATGTACTGTACATTTCTCATTGAACTTCAGTCTTTAGCTATAAAGCAGTTTCCTGCTATACTATCCAGAAGACTTGGACTCAGCTCCAAGCATTATTTTTCATATTAAACATTCTATGGAACAATACAAAATATAACATAAACTTAAACATAAATCTACCTCCTGAAATGATCTAGCATAGTTTTAACTGAGATCATTGGTATGACTGGACCTTCCTAATCCAAGCTAATCTCATAACTTCTACTATGTGTCTAGAATTTCTGTAATATCCAATCTTCTCTTCTTAGCCTCCCAAATACATTTTTCTAAGCAAGGCTAAGAAATAAAGTTGGCTGAAAGCTTGGAGTTTGACAATGAGATTATGCAGCCAGTATTTACGAGGGCATTATCCGCAATCAGTGCACATTGCTAGTTATTCCTGGAAAAGGTGCGTACTGCCTTTCAAGGAGGATCTGACATCCAAAAACAAAACCTTGATGGATAATGCATGGCTAATTTGATTATTTCCATATTGACAAGGCTCCACTGAGTGATGCTCTAACATCAGCTTTAACAAGGTGGAAAGAGATTTTTATCCACAAGGAGCTTCAGCAGTCAGTGCACAGGGCAAAAGTTTTATGCTGCTGCCATTTATAACTTCGCAAATACTGCGATAAATTCATTGTGCCAAGGCAGTATCTGGAGAATTGCTAAGTACATACTTTTGTGCTTTTGCTGCTATTGGTATTCAAGTTCAAGTCAACCTTGATAGAGACGTCATCTTACAGGCTGAACCCATCTTGTGGCTGCAGTGCCAAAGAATAGCACAGAAAGCCGACTGGTTACAGTTTTAGTGGTAGCAATTACTTTAGGCAAATAATTTCCTTGATGTCAATGAAGCCCTGATTTCTCAGTTGGTAAGAGCAATGTGCTAATACTGAGAAGGACCCATGGGTAAACTTTTTATTTCTTGTAATCTTTTTTTCTTGATATAAATATTTTTTTTTTTTTTTTTTTTTTTTTTTTTTTTTTTTTTTATATAAAAATTCTACAATGTTCTTAATAGAATAAATGTTACTTTTTCATATTTTAGGTTAGATTAGTTTGGGTTTGACAAAAAAAAAATATATATATAACATTGCTCCATACTACACTTTCTCACTTCCGTGTCCGCGGAATTCGGCTTTCTCCGCTACCTTTCGGCACTTCAGCCGCAGGACGATTCAGTTTATAACACTTGCCCATTGAGCATGCAATGCCAAATGGCATTTGAAGGCGCGGAACCAGAGGCGTAATCAAAATGAAAAGTGCATTCGCTTGTATTAGTGTAAATGCTGTCATGTATTATTATTTTGTTAAACGTAATATGCAATGACCTCCGTAACTTTCTGGGTGCAATATGTTGTTCCTTATAAAAAAACTGAGCTTTTCACTTTTTACCACGCGCTGTCTTATTGGAATTCGCAATTAAATTATACACACACGCGCTAACCTCGGATAAATCCTAGAAACCGGTGGGTGAATCCAGTAGTTAGCTACGGCCTGACGGCGTGCGCCCGCCTCCTTTTCGTAAATAAAAATTGATAGGAGATTGAGTGCCACTAAATAGGTGCGTAAATCATTAAAATGGTGGCAAATCTTTGACTGCAGCAGAAACAAAATTACGTAAATGTAAATTTATAGCAGATTATCTCCTTTACTCCAGCAGAAAATAAAAAGGCCCACCACCTTCACATTAGTAGTTCAACGCTCTAACCATTTAGGCTAACAGGCTATTGCTTCGAAAGTGTAATCCCTACCTTCGGCTTTCTCCGCTGCCGCTCGGAACTGGAGCTCCAGATATCTGCACGCTTTTAAGGATATATATTTGAAACAGTTTGTAATCTGTGATTTGTAAAGTCAAATTAGGGAAATGACTGCATGGCTGGTCTCATTGTTGCGGATGCGATCCGTAAGTCGGAGAGAGAGAAAGAGAATAATGCCGATTACCATAAGACGCCACAACCAGTTAATTTTGCGGAATCGTGGATAACATCATTGATTTGTTTTATTTAAGGACCTGAGATGTTAAAAAGCGTCCGTACTTCTTAAATATTGCCCACTATACCTATTAACCACCCCATCATATTTAAATAACATTACGGATAGCCCGCGACAGTTGACTGAATACTTGAAAAGTGTTTAACCCGTTTTACTACTGAGATACCATATGCGGTTGACTGGCACAAGACACACCTCCTTTCACGAAGGACGGCGGAGAAAACCGACGGTAACTCCTGATTTTAAGTTTTAAGTATCTGCAGCCAGGTACGATAAACAGTGTGTGCATTGACAGAGCTACCTAATAAAAACGGGCGTTAAACACTACTCAAAAAAAAAAAAAAAGAGCTACCTAGTTCATAACATGATGAACACAGTTTCAGTTTAGTCTCCTAACATATAAAGATTATGTTAGAATTAGGTAAAGTTAGTGCAAGAGGAACGAAAAAAGTAAAAATTATTCGATTAAGATTCGTGTAGAACATTTATTAAGATTAAAAAATATTTAAAAAGCTGGTAACTTTATTCTCAGAAAAAAAGACTACAAGTAAGGGGGAAAAAATTACCCAGGGGAATCAAACCTAGCTCAGCAGGTTAGAGCATCGCGCTAATGATGTAAAAGTTCTGGATAATTTTTTCCCCTTTTAATCTTTTTTTCTCGGAATAAATGTTTCTTTTTTTTTTATCTTCATAACATTTTTACACTATTGCTAATAGAATAATTGTTAATTTTTTCTTCTCTCTTTGCAACCGTCCTTTGTTTCTATCCCAAACTTATATAATTAATATATATGACATATTTTTTTATGCATTTTCTTACATAAGATAATCTCATTTTATTAATGTAATTAGTGTCATAAATATCTCTATTGCTATATAACAAATCGCCATCAATGTCAGTAACAATGTAATTATTATCCCGAATTCCGATTTATTTGCAATGTGTAAGACATGAAAATTGTACACAGAAAGTTTTTCTGGTGAATCTTTCGCTTAGGCAGCTGGCTGCAAAATACGGCCATAAACCTTAGCAATAGAGCGGATAGCCTGCCATTGACCGGACAAAGGGTTTAAAGAGAAGGAGCTTGTGCCGGCTAAACAAGCCACCCTTAAAGGGAAGCCGATAGTTAGGCTTATCTCATCAATATACTAATCTGATAAATGTAATGTTAACGAAATAATTTTAAAGGCACCCAAGTGTGTTCTTATAAAAACGGCGCAAAGAATATCGTGGGTTATGACCAACAAATTTGTACTTTGTATATAAAGGAACATTCGCCCGCTAAAACACTGCATTTTATATTCTACATATTCTTCTGGTCAGTGAGGTTCAGGTGGTCCACGTCGCCACGATACACTTCATTTTCTAAGTCGAGGAGGTACGGCATAGTAAAGGCATCTTCTAGACAAGTAGTTTTCGCCGATAAGTTTGCTACACATATGCTAAAGTCATATAATCAACTAGAGCTGCTTATTCGTTGCTAAGTTAATACGGTTTATTTACCAAGGTTATTAGTACGTGTCGATAACATTGCCAGTGACCAGTGAGTTTGCATCGCCCAGTCACAGACCATTAAAGGTTTAAAGTCAATAAATTGCAATATTACATTAAGTAGTGTCGAGTGTTCCTTTTACATCTCAGAAACTCCCTCTTAGCCCTGTTGATCTGCGGTTAATGAAAATCCAGCGTAATACTCTTGAGACGGAGTTCTAGAGTAGGTGTTGGCGATTTTCAAAAGGCTTCTACGTTATCAACATCCACAAACTTTGGCACCTAAATCAGGGCCGTCCTAATGCAGCCCGATTCCTGTTCCAAGCGACACCCTCAAACTTTGGTACCTAACAAGGGCCCCTCATAAATCAAACTCCCAATCGCCCAACCGACTCCCCCATCTTGCACTAACTTTATCTAATTCTAACATAATTTTCATATGTTAGGAGACTAAAACTGAAACTGTGTTGATCTTGTTGTGGCGTGGTAAGGCGGGGCGGGGGGACTGGTAACATCCATATTGCACTAACTTTATCTAATTCTAACATAATTTTCATATGTTAGGAGACTAAAACTAAAATTGAAACTGTGTTGATCTTGTTGTGGGGGGGGGGGGACTGGTAACATTTATTTTGAGAAAAAAATTATACAAATAAGAATAAAATTGGGTGAAAATGGAACCCAAGACTTTCACATCATAAACACGACGCTCTAACCTACTGAGCTAACAGGGCTTCATACTCAAATTGGAAATTGTTTGCCTAAGTAATCTCATTTTCTACGCTATTCTTAATCGAATAATTGTTACTTTTTTCATCCATCTTGCACTACTAATTCTAACATTACTTACATATGACTAAAATCGAAACTCTGTTAATCTTGTTATGAATTAGGAACTTTAGGGAGTTCCCACAGGCGATAGATACTGCGCATGAAGTGAAAGGAACCGCAGACTCCGCTCGGTGACCGCCTGTGATACCTTAGAAGTGAACACAGAGGTAAACGATTAAAATATAGAAACAACATTATGTACATAATTACGCATTCAAGTAGTTATCTGATGCAAATAGATAGGTTTTAGCGGGATTTGAAAATGCGTCAACATCTGTGGTTTATATAGTGAGAATTCACGTTATACGTTGGCAACTCTGCTGCCGTAGCAAGCAAAGTGATATGGATAAGGAATGAATTTAAGTTGGTGTTCATAATGCTATTACTTGTAAAATAAATAAATACCTGTGGCATGGAAACTATTCCGGCTCTGTATGCTGCACTGAATGCCGTTAGAGTTTTACGTTCTAATGTAGCACAGGTATTCGCTTGCATTGGTAATGGAGTGCTTGCAGCTCATGGTGAAGAAGGAAAGGACACCAAATATCTAATTGAGCTGCAGGAATTGCTTAGCACAGTAAACAGTAATTTAAGGTAAGTAAGATTGCAGTGTTAAGAATTTTTAGTCCACGAGACATGTTAGCGGATAGTTAAATAAGAGATTGTTAGTTAAAAATAGTCGTTATGATAGAATTGGAGTTATCTGTACATTTGTATGTCTAACAAACCGGTTTGCACACATGCATAATTCCAAAATGTGTGGCATTCTAACAAGGTCGCGCTCTATTGCAAATGTACTTTATATATTATATATTCGTCTTTGGCTTCAGTGTTCTATTTTTAAAGATGTAAATATCAGGTCATCCAATTATCTTATGACAGACCGCTGGCAGGGACTGCATGGTCATATAGGCTTCCGATCACGGCCAGTTTGTTTATACCATAGCCGAGACGGGTGGGTGAGCAACTCAAGAAGCAAGAAGTGAGACCCTTGTGGCTAATAGCTCAGTAGGTGGCTGGAGTGCTGCTCTGACCCAAGTTTTTCAAGTCTAATTATTCCATTACAACTGTTGTCCTACACAGATAGGTTAAACCAAAAGCCCAGGTCAAAAGTACTTATAGCATTTAAACTTCCCTCTTAAGTAATAAATTCTCTCATAGAGAAAACCTTAGAAAAGTCTCTGTGATGTAGAATCAACTGAATGAGGTTTTTTGTTCCATACTTGGAGGAGGACATAGTAGCTTGTTTGATTACAAGATTAGCACGGAAGGCTGAAGGGTTAAGATAAAACACCTGTAGTCACCCAATACTAATAAAAAAGTGAATGCAAGGTTGCAATACTTTAAATTCAATGTTAGCAAAAGTGAGTTCGTTGGAAGCTGTTAATCCATCTAACCCTCCCTCCCCCCGAAAATGGGGATTTAATAAAAGTTCCATGGTTTGAATACCAGCCGTGACTTGGATTTTTCAAGTAAGATACTTCCTTTTCAAGTAATGTTCTTTACATGACTAGTATGAAAAATCTATCTCTAAACATCTGAACATCCGATGATAGAATGGGTAATTTATTGCAAAAATTTGCACAAAAGTGAAGTAATTAATAAGAGATGGAGTGAGCATGTTTAAAGCTCACCAATAGTTGTACTTCCCATCTGAAAGAAGCCACATTTAGGATTTTTATGTCTGAATAAACCCATTGACCCAGGCCGGGTTTGAACCTCTTAATCCAAACTTAACTCACACCTAACCTAATGTAAGTAAATATTTGTTATTATAGGGATCCTCATGAAACTTAAACTTAATTTAGGGGATACATTTTTAAGATAGTTATAGTTTAAATGTAATCCCTATAACATGTTTAATTTAACAAGTGGTATTAGTGGACTTAACACCATTTTTGTATGCCTATTTTTACAATGTACCAAATTGTATTGGTAAGATTATATAACTGTTGGCAATCTGGAAAAATACTGAAGTTGGTGCTCAGAATAACCCCTGGTGGAAATAAATGGAAGACGTGTGTGCAAACATTGGTGATTCTAGGTTACAGCACATATTGCAGAAAGGTAACACCACTTTTATATGCCTATTTTTACAATGTACCAAATTGTATTGGTAAAATTATATAACTGTTGGCAATCCAGAAAAATACTGAAGTTGGTGCTCAGAATAGTCCTGGTGGAAATAAATGGAATACATGCATGCAAACATTGGTGATTCTAGGTTACAGCACATATTGCAGAAAATAAAGGGATTAATATAGCAGAGGACAAATATATATTGAGAATGTGTTTAACATGAGAATAGTTGAAGCAAAGAAGCAGAGAATATCTTGGACACCAGGCAGTTCTTAACAAACAAATAAAAAAGACATTCAGTGTTTAAGAAAGTAGCAAAATGTTTCTCGCACTTTGGTACAAACTATGAGTACACATTTCACCAAAATGAAACATGCCTTACACATTTCTGATATTTTCAACAGTCAGTAACAGCATTTTGACTTATTTTTAACAGAAAAATGCACACTTTCCTGCTTATTATTGCCCCAATTTCATCCAAGCAGAGCTTATTTATGTCGCTAGATTTACTACTTAATTATTATTAATAGAGTGGATATAGAGTATATGGTACTACTGCTGGGAGCTGATGAAATGGTTACTGACGTATGTGAGGAGAGAGCTTTATCTGCCAAGTAAAACATTATGCCCTGCATGTGCATCACCATCTACTCAAATACTCAAGGGGATGCATCTGTGAAAATAATAAAATCCATAGTTTTTATCCAAATGATTTGAAATTTTGGTATTATTGGAATTGTCTATATTGTAGTGGACTTAACAAATTTATTGCTTCTGTTTTTGCAAAAAAAAGAAGCTCCTTTTGTTGTACTTTTAGTGTTGTAACAAATGCGCCATGCATTATAAATGGGCAAACTTTGGGCCTTTATTGTATTAGAATGTAGCTATAAAATTTGGCATTTTTTATTTGTTTGTGAAAAACTGTTTTGGAGAAGAAAAAAATTTAAACAAAAATTTTATGATTTCTTTTAAATTATTCATATTTGGCAACTTTGAAAATTATGTAACGATTAATGTATTTCATATACAAGACCAAATTATACCTTCTTTTATTAAGCATTTATCTAAGAATCTGTGTGAAAATTTTCAAAGAAATCTTTTGAAAATTATATTGCATGAAGCATTTTGAACATTCAGAAATGTTGTAAAATTAAAAGTGGAGAAAAATTAAATTAAAGATTTCATTATAAGAAACTCATTTTTCTTTTCTTTAGAATTCCCCTGCCCAATAGAAGGTCCTTCAGCTATCTTTTTCTTTAAGTTTTCTTATTTTTGACTTCCTCTTTACTATTTTATGTGTAATTTTAGAATTCAGTACACTTAGATTCAGTCGTCACCTATCCCTAACATTACTAATTTTTTTACTTGCTGGATTTATTTTGTCAGCAGTGACTATCTCCCTAGCATTTAGTGCAGCTAGGGAGCCACATCCCATATTAAACTCACTAACAGCTGCAGTCACTGCAATTTGTTCCTTGAAACATAAACTTCTTTGGAACATCTGTTCCAAATTATGCTATGTAAACTTTCATTGGCATTCTTTTTTAATTGTGCTTTTAGCACACTTCTCAAGTAAATCATTGTTGGCTAATCTTTGGTAAACAGGCATTATTGCACATGCAACACTAGGTAAAAGAAAGGTTTTCCTGTTCCCATCATATTTTGGGGGATACTCATATTGGTAATGGCTTGATTGTAAAAACACCATGACAACTCACCCCCAGGTCAGTTAAAGTGCTGTGACTTTTCATCAATTGACGTATAGTGATAGAATGTTGCAAATATTCCAGGTTTGATCTGATCTACATTTGGAATGTTATTCTTGATAGCACTTCTATAATAATTCTTGAAATTTTACAATAGATTCAGCTTTCAAGCTACCAGGTTTCTTTCCACCAAGAACTCTACTTTTCAATTTCGAGTCTATCACTGCATGTCTTAAGACCTGTACACAAGGGCTTAGCAATGTGATTCAGACATTCATCTTTACAAATCTACATATCTGGACAATACACTGACAAGTTCTGAAGGAGTAGGTATGTCTTTGAATAACCATCACATACTATAGTAGTGTAGCCCATATTACACAAAGTAATGGATCTCTGCCAGATTTCCTTGGCAGCAGCTGCTTCCATGAATCCAGAAGATCCTGTGTAATTTGCCTCATACTTACCAATTTCATTGTGGTTTTTAACCCATGCTTTATAATCATCACTGATTTCATCTAACTCTTTGGCTTTAAATGAACATTACTACAATACTTGGATGAAATTTCAAAATCAATCATTAATCCTGCGAGAACATCAATTACAATTACAACTCCATAAAGAGAAGTATGCCCTCTTTTATGCTAAGTGCCATCATATGACACAAATATCAATTGTGTCATACTCAAAGAGATTTGGATTATAAATGAGCTTGATGGACAGCTTTGTGTACCATACTAAGCACTTCAGTTTGTAACAATGCACTCTACTTTTATCTATGAGATGGGAATTGTAAGTAGAGGAGCTCATGCACTTCATACCCATAATCATACAGAATTTCTGCATACCAGCATGACCTTTACCAGTTGCCAGAAATGCTTTAACCATTTTCTTGATGACATCAAATGGAGGTCGAGAAGAATCACCAGTAGCTCTTGGACTAGTATATGTATCAACATATAATTTATTAAAAGAAGAGCAGTACGTAGTACCTTTACTTGTAAAACCTTTTTGATCAGTAAATTTCATTTCTAGACCCTTAAATTCACAATTAATATAACTTAAACCCTTAAATATTTCTATCCATATTCCAGTCTGAACAACTACATAATGTGTATTTGACTGTTCCATATTCAATTCATATATATCATCAGTAGAGAATGTGTGAAGTTTTCTGGCATTTGGTCCTGATTCATGTTCATTTAAAGCTTCTATGGGATTAGCTACATTAGACAACAGATTAGATAGAATTTACATTGCATTCTTTCTAGCTGCAACAAACTTATTATTTGGTCTTTTCCTAATAGACCTACTCATTATTCTAAAATTCTATGATTTTTTTTACTAATAATTAGAAATGAACTGAAAAGTTACAGAATATATACTATATAAAAATTATACTTTATGAAAGTGAATGGGAATTTTACAAGCTTAAACTTAGGTTATAATATTGCACAAGAAAGCTAGTATTTAATATTTGCTGCTTGATATTTATCTTACAGATATCTATTGTTATTTTAACTTATACTTATCTCTTTGTATTCCACTATGAATGCAACCTCACATATGAAAATTTAGTATTGCTTGCAAAAATAACAAAATTCACCACCATGTGCTAACTTTCTGAATACATGAAGCTGAGGTCAGATGAACATTCTTCCAGTGTCTACAAGTTTTCTAAAAAATCCCAGTAGATGCTTCTATACCTTCTTACTCTTAATTTCAAACCTACAATCAAGCTGCGTACTTTAAATATGAAAATTTTGGGATTGAAGCTATTGCAAGAGCCATGCCCACCCATAAAAGGGCATTTAAATTGTGACCTAGCAGGCATTTAAATCACGCAAAGG
The DNA here is from genome assembly GCA_030762175.1 of Metallyticus violacea. NCBI lineage: Eukaryota > Metazoa > Arthropoda > Insecta > Mantodea > Metallyticidae > Metallyticus > Metallyticus violacea. The sequence goes on from CM060830.1 coordinate 45,497,257, forward strand.
CATATAACTGTCAATGGATTATGCAAGTAGAATATTTAAACATTATTTTAAAACAAAGAAACAAAATTTAAATTTTTTATCATTTTTGCCCAAATTTCACTGATGCCTCCCCTTAACAATTGGTCCTTCTCTTTGCAAAAGCAGAATATTAATACTGAACAGTTGGATGTTATCAACACGTTTCTCTGACTAGCCATTTCTCCAGCTCCTAGCACTACTTATGCTAGAGTAGTTAAAGCAGTTTCCCACCATTACGATTGTTCACTAGCAGAAGGGGTTCCATAGTGAATGCAAAGTGTTAACTTAAACCTAACATAAGGGTTACATTTCAACCTGTTGGAATCGCATGATGTGCTATGTTAGGTTTAAGTTGACTAAAATCCTTATATAAAGCAAATATTTCTTTAGGTTTGGTAGGTGTGTAAGTTTATTAACAAGCACTGTCATTAAAAGTAATATAATTCAGCATCATAAAGGCTCAAATAAATATAGTGCACAACAAGCTTTGAATTACTCATGCAAATAAAGGCGCTAAAAGAAAATCTTTAAAAAATTTGCTAGATGCCTATTCATGCTTCTTCAACTTTTCAATGGTGGGAATTTCAATTATCGCTGTTAGGAGGAGTCTGTCATTATATGAGTAATGCACTGACTTGAAGATGGGGTGGGAACTAGGGGAAGATTAATAGCCATTTACCCTAAGAGCAAGATAGAGCGCTCGAACAACAGCTAATATTAAGAGATTACCTTGTTGTTGATTTTCAGGGTGATGTATGTTGCTCCCTATTATATAAATTGTTTTTTGAGGTACTTTTCATCTTGTTTCAATCCAATTTTTGGGATTGTAAGGTAAGAGCCATCTTATATTAATTGCATTAAAACTTAAAAAGTAATCATCTGGGAATTTTTCTTCAAATAATTTCTAGGCAGCATGAGCTGACTCAGTATGAATATATGGATCATAATTAAATATTCATTGTGGAATAAAATAGAATAACTAGTTATAGTATTTGCAATTTAGTATTACTAGCGTACTTTACTCCAGGATTAGATATATGTTGTTTCTTTCACTGTTCAAACAACACTGATTGAATGGAAATGAGACTCAAGGCAAACATAGCAGTTCAATAAATTCACCTGCCCTAACTTGGTATTCCTTATTGATTTTGAGTAATGACTTATTGGCCAATGGAGTTCCCTGCAGCCACATCGGTTACCAAATGTATTTGAATGACCCAATAGAAGAAAAACCTGAATGAATTTCATGTTACAGTAATTATTGCACTTGGGCATATAGCCTCTGAATGTTAGGGACAAGTGTTGTAAATAAATGAAAACCTAAATGAAAATTTTTGTGCAAAAATGAATCACAGGTATTGTTAACCATCACATTTATATTTATGGCTCTCAAATTGGGTGCATATTTAGCACATACTATAAAAATTAGAAAATGTAAATATTTATGGTCATTACTGCTGTATGAATTTTTGTATAATATTGTCTTAAAAATATGTACTAAATATATATCATAAAAATTAGAAAACATATATATTTATGGTCATTACTACAGTATGAATTTTTGTATAATATTGTCTTAAAAATGTGTATTAAATATATAATATCAAAACTAACAGAAATTTAAAGTTGTTTCAAATAATTTTTATTTTTTAAAGTAATGTAAAAAGTTTAATTTGACACATAATTGCACATTTAAATATGCCACATTAGCTTTAAATGCAATCTTAAAGTCAATCAAGACAAATTAATGTGTCACAAGATATTTCTGCATATTTTCAGGAGTTAGTTCCATTCGTGATTGGAAAGTTTGTTCTTATAAAGTGAAAATGAGCTTTTGATATTACATGATTTCATTGGTGCATGCTTAAACAGAGGATGTGACTGCTAGCAATAACTTATGCTCAATCTCACTTTTTTGCACTGGACCTGGCATTTTTGAGGATGTGGTAACAGTAGATAAAAGCGCAGTTGCAGCCTTCAAGTACAAGAAATTTTTTTTGTACATCCCAGACATATATTTGTTGTGAAGTGCATTGTGTGTGCTGTTCCAATTGACATTTCATTGTACAGCCTATTATTTTTATGACACAACACCACTTTTCCATCAGTAGTAAAAGCATCATCCAAATTATTCAAGATCATAATTTTGTGACTAGAACCATCCTAGTAAAAATTCATAACTTTTCAATGTTCACCCGAGATAGTAACTCAAAATTGAATAGTGTCAAATAAGAGCACAGTATAAGTGAGTGTACTGTAACAATGAAATATTCACGTGAATTTTGGAATAAAAGACAAAGCTGTTGTGGAGTGCAAGAAAACATACCTGCTCCATTTCCAAGAAATGTTCAAGATGCACACTCATTTCCACTTTATAGTAAACGCCAGCCAACAAAAGACAATGATAAAAGTTAAGCTACTTTCTGGTGGTACAGTGATACTCTTATTATATAATAGGTTATATCTGACACATTGTCAAAACTGAAATATACCCTATTGCATATCAACAACTTCCAGTTTAAAATTGTCTAATTTAAAATAATATTATATAGTTTCCTATAATTGAATGCACTTAAATTAAACAGCATTTGGCATATACTTTAGTTTGATGTAGAATGTAGCATTAATATTAAATGTAATTATCCATGCAGGCTGATTTATCAACATTTTAAGTTTTCAGACAAACATATATCAAGGAAAAAATGTATAATTACATAAAAATGGACTATAGTTATGACATAATCTTAATGTGTATATTTGTAGGGATGTGGAGCAGGCAGTAAATAGCTTATCACCACCGCCAGGTCCTTTCAACTTGGGAAATACAACATATCTGAGCCAAGAAAATACCCAAGATAGACAGGCTCTTTACTCTCAACTGGTAAACAGCTACAAATGGACGGATAAGGTTTGTTTAAATATAGCTTAAACTTTTACTTTTAAGCCAAAGTATACTGCAAGATATAATTTCCTTCAGAAATTTAATTTCTCAGACCTGAGCTCTTTAAGGGACACGAGGACTATGTTTTTGGCTAAAATTGGCAAAAGTATAAATCTTAGATTAAAACAAAAATGCATATAAGCCTTAGGAATCAAATTAAAAAATTAATTTTCATTTTCTGCCATTTTCAAAGCTCCAGGCAACATTTATTCTAGGTACACACTGTTTCTTCGCATAATAGATACCTAGAGTATAACTCATAAGTTCATCAATTTTTTACATTTTTATGTCATTCTTTTTGCATATTGTGTTGCAAAAGGTCTGTTTTCCATTATGTTGCTATCTAGTGGTGAAATACAAATAAATTAATGTGCAATATGTTGTTATTCCTGTATAGTTACATATTTCATCTGTATTTACTGCAGTTGCAGCATTCTTTCTTGTTATCTTCACACACATATATTAGTGAATATCCTTATCTTAGAATGGCAGTTTTGAGGATAGAGATAATGTGTAGAATGTAATTAAATGGGTGTTTAAAGAAAATTCAGTTTTTCCCAAATAATACATAAAATGTCACTTTTGCATAAATTTTGGTTCAATTTCAGTGAAAATATTCATGCATGCTCTACAGAGATATGATAAATCTAATTATTATTTTTGGATAATACTTATGCAAGGGTAGGTCCATAAGTTTCCGGCCTAACCATTTTCTAGGTGTGGTAAAGAGAAAAACGTATTTCACTTTTCAATATAAATACCGTTTATTCCACTACACTTCTCACATCTTTGAATTAACATTTCAATCCCTCCCCTCCAAAGTAGAAGACTTGCCTGAAAAATAGGGATAAACAGCATCCATTACATCTTTGTCACATTTCAATTTCCTTCCTGTAAAGTTCTTCTTGAATTTTGAGAAGAGGAAATAGTCACTAGGAGCTAGATCTGGGCTGTAGGGTGGATGGTCAATCTCCTTGAAACCATGTTTCTTCACAGCTTCCTTTGGAACAAAAGATGTGCACAGGCGCATTGTCGTGAAGAAGGTGCACACTCAGTCTCCTCGCTTTTTCTCTTTAATGGAAGCACATAGTCTGTGCAATAGGTCAGCATAGTAGTCCCCATTTACTGTGGTATTCCTCTCCTTGAAGTCAATGAAGAGTATTCCTTCACAGTCCCAAAATATTGTGGCCATGTCTTCTTAGTTGACTGAGTGATCTTGGCCTCTAGAGGCGGTGCTTCACCAGGTTTACACCATTCCATTGACTCTCTTTTGGACAAGGGATAGTAGAGAACCATAGTTTCATCTCCTGTAACAATAGTTTGCAGAACTTCTCTCTCGTTGCCTTGGCAGAGCTTCAAAAATGCCTGATTGGAACGATAAATCAATGATTTCAAATGAATAGTTTGAAGTCACATATAATGTTGTTTTTCATTATGTTAAAGTTTTTATTATTAATTACTTATTCAAATATGACTCTAGGCACTCATCGTGCACTAATCTTATTCATATTGAAATGTTCCTGAATAATTTAAAGGACTGTTATTTTAGAAGGGCCCGACTGTGCTGCTATTTTTGTAACTCTGAGCCACCGGTCTTCCATAATTTCTCCTTCCATAAGAGCGATGTTTTCAGGAGTGAGTGCCTCCAAGAGCCGACCTGCATGCTCTTCGTCTTCAATGCTTTCTCGGCCCATTCTTTTACAGTAGAATAAGGGGGATGCTTCCCCATATACACCACCCAATCACTGTTTAATTTCATTTCAAGTAAGTCCTTCCTTTGTGAAGAACTTATAGCAGTTTGATACTCCATTTTGAACCTGTCACAATCTTGTACACATATGCTACTATATCTGAATAACTGAACACAGTGGAGTAGAAGTTACAGCTGCAATTATTTACTTAACAGATAAGGAATTTGTGAAGGCAATAATCCTTATCAGCGAGACCGGAAACTTATAGACCTACCCTTGTATTTCTGGGAACAAAATTATTCAAGGGAAGTGGTTAATATCCCTGTAAGTAATGCTATGAACATAAAACAAACAATAAGAAAATAAAATTATTTACTTGCTGCAATATTACTGGTGCAAGCAAGCTTCTTTTAACAATTAATTTTGTTTTATAAAATAGTTTGATAGAAAAAATTATATCTCTTAAAGTAAGTATCATAAAGAAATGAAATTTTTACAGTACTTAATAGTTGCATAATTATATTATATACTTGGTTCTAACTTAATAGCTTTAAAACTATAGAAATTAAAATGTTCATTGCTAGTGTCCCTCAAGAACAATGTTACATTTTCAGGTTCATGAGTATAGCAGCCTTGCTGTTGGATTACTGAGTCAGAACTCTCTCAAGCGTTCCTACATAAACTCCAGTAGTGCAAAGAGAAGACGGACACAGACAAGTAGCCATAATGTGCCTGCACAGTGAGTGTGTTAGTTCATTTTTTCCTCCTCTTCTTAGCTTATATTTTCTGTTCTGTGTAATATCAGAAACATATGTTACAGAATTAATAACTAATACATCATTTATAAGTATGTGGGTTTTATGCTGGAATTTATTTATGATTCATCATGTTGCTGGCCAGTGTTTTACTGAACTATAATTGCACCAACAAAAATCTAAGTAATGCTCTCATTCATTTAAAATATGTGTTATTCCATAAATGTTAAATACAGGTTGTTTGAATACTCTGAGCAAAAATAATAGAAGGTTAAATGGAACTGGCAAAAATAAGGTATATACTTGTGCCTGAACCTAGAAATAAAACATGAAAGATTTAGAAGTAGTTTTGTAGTAAGGGTAGCATTTATATGTAAGATATCAAAAAATAAGGTAATTTTAAAGCTATTATTACCATTGTTCTGGAGCACTTTCTTCATTGCAAAACTATTAGGAATTCACTACCTCTCACAGTCCCCTCCCACCCCTCAGTCATAATAACAGAGTGGGCAACATAAAAGGAGATTTATGGTAGAATTTTAGTGGATTTCAGATCTGCAACTTATGATCTGCAGATTTCAAAATGTCCTCCATGGAGTAAAATCTAATAAGGATAGCATGTCATTTATGCTTTGGGCCTGTTCAATGTCAATTCGTGAGACAGATCTACAGCTTCTGTAAGATCTATCAAGTGTTAATGTGGCGACATATGGTATATTTTGATGCATTGAGTTCTTCTGACAGCCTATGAGTACTTTTTTGCAGATTTTATTCCAAAACATTGCATATATTCTCATTATTCCATACCTTAAGTCTTCCAGGATGTTTTACACCCTAAATTGAATGAGACACTTTTTTTAATAGTGTTTAATGCTTGTCACTGATTTGGCTTCCACTTTGTTGTGATAATTCCAGACAAGCACAGTGACTAAGTCTTGTTTTATGGTTTTGTTGCATAGAAACCTGTGCAAATAAATGTAAAAAAATATGTTTTTCCTCATATGAGAAATGAGAGAAGGTTCATGTCACCCACCAGCAATATATGTACAAATTGTAAATAATGTGTGTTAAAGCAAAATAAATAGCACAAGAGATGCTGGAAAAGAGAAGGGAAAAAAAGAAAAGAATTAATTAATCTATCCACTTAAAATCCCAACTTCCCACTTAGGACATGGTAGTATTGATCAATGTGCTTTGCTAGAATTTTATGTCATAAGAGCAAATGTTTTCTGCCAAAAACTGTATAATCATGTTTAGAACAAATCAGTACATCCCTAAATGAGGAGTGCTTTTAAAAGTTGATAAATACAGAAGTGTAATTAATTGATATCATTGATATATAGTTTCACTGTGCACGTTCCAATTTACATTTAAGTAGTAAACAGAAGTGTGAATTTTTCAGAAAATGAATTTTTTAAATATTGTAAAGTAATAATACTATAAATATAAACTTTCCACATTTATACTGTTATTTTAAGCACTAGTTTGATTGTGTATTTGATATTTCCATATTTATATTTTTAAAATGAGAATACTATGCTAAAATTATTTGAATTGTTTGTCCTCTCCCCTCCCCCAAAGTCCATAAATGCACAAAAAAAAAACACCAATATGTTTGTTAATGTTTACATTCAATTCAAGTCTCTCTCTCTCTCTCTCTCTCTCTCTCTCTCTGTATAATTTATTATTTATTGTTGCCATTGCATAGAAATTCAATTTTATTGATTTTATCAAATTGTTGCATAATAATTTGAGGCATGTGACTGCAAAGTAATAAAAAAAAGTATAGGTAATATTTCTCAATGAAAATGCAAAATAAAATGTGAATTCTAAGCTGTACAAAAATGAAAATCTTAAGATATCTTAAACAACATATTTACACAATCTTTGGCTCTTTCTGGTATTTCAAAATACTTCCTGTATTTGAAAAAGTAAGTGAAGCTTTAAGAGTGTGTAGTTTAACTGAATCATACAATGCTATCAATTAATACTTCCTGTAGTTTAAGATGTACTTTTTCTTATCTTTACTGACCACATTCTTCTTTAGCAAAATAACTGCTTTCTTTATTTCCTGCCTACACAGTAATTAGGCTCAATACTTCAACTTTGACAGGACTTTTTTTATTTATTTTTTATTTTATTTATTTATTGAGCCATCACTGGGGCTTTTATTTTGAAAGGCATCTTAGATTGTAAGAGCATTTGTGTGCTGAATTTCAAGTGCTTTACATTCGAATATTTAGTACTTTAATGGCACATTGCCAGAATCTCTTCTTTTTAGGTAGGTTTTTTCTACTTTACCAAAGATTCTGTCAGGAACCATATAGCTGTGGCCACATAATGGGGAGTAATAGACTGGCTTAAGACATTTTCTGCTTCTGAAAAAGCTCTAAGTATGGTCATAATAAGACTATTTTTATTTTGACTTGTACGAGAGTCATAAAAGAAATTAATTTCAGCTGGACCATTTACTGACTGGGATGTCTCAAGGTTTCGAAGAAAATTCAGTACAGGTTACTTATTTGCATTCTTTGGGTTCTTTTTTTTTTTCTAGCCAAGAGTAAAAAACAAAATTTTCCTTTGTCTGATTTTTTAAATGAACTTTAATGTACAAACTTTATAATCAGACTTGTCTATATATTATGAAATTTCCATTCATCAAATTTTGTTTTTACTGATAAAGAGTTTGCATTGAGTTTTGCAAAAAAACTCAGCTTTCATTGCCTGGTAATAAGGCAAATATCAGCTTTTCACTAAGCTATTTCTGAAGATTATTCAGGGCACAAAGTTGATGTGTAACCACAAGAATCTGAATTTTGAAAATTTGAACATTTATAGAGTTTTGAAAAAACATTCTTCATATGTCCATCTTTTACAAATTAATAATTAAACAAAAATATTTATTTGTTTATTTTTCCCAGAACTGTGGATGGTGTCATCACCACAATTGATCGTCTGTACACCGACATGAGTGTCACCATCACCAGGCCATTTTCCACAAATGCACTAGTGCAGGTGAGATGGATTTAAGCCTTTTTATTGTGAAATATTTGGTATGTAAAACTGGCTGAAGATTGTACCGATACAAAACCAATGAAATCAGCATGTTCATGTGTTGCAGGTTTCTTTAGGACGGGTGTTGAAGGCCTTGATGGCCTTCAAAGGTCTAATGATTGAGTGGGTTGTTGTGAAAGGTTATGATGAGACTTTAGATCTTTGGACAGAATCTAGGCACAAGGTGTTTCGCAAAGTAACAGAGAATTCTCATGCAGCTATGTTACATTTTTACTCTCCAACTCTGCCAGAGTTAGCTGTACGCTCATTTATGGTAAGTTTTCATACTGTTTTTATGAATCAGGTGTTTCTTTAGCTCTCTCTCTCATTGCCAGTCTCACTTTCTCATCAAGTTATTAATTCACCTAGAACTCATGGAGTATCTGTAATGATAGAGGAATGATTAAGGGAGAAAAGTAATAATGCTATTTTCATGGGCAACTTCATAGAAAATTATGGGAAGAATGCAATAATTGAATTGAACTGAATTTGTTCAAGTTTTCATGCTAGGATATCCAGAACACCTGAGCTACAATTAAACAAACAAGCTTTAATGTTCAACTATAATAACCCCTATTTATCATTTTTGTCAGGATCTGGAATCACTCCATTATTCTCATATATTCTCATATTGCTGAAATGTACATTGTAGGACTATTTTTACTGTGTTGTAATTATTTCTATGGAAGCATCACCACACTCAAAAAAGCATAACTGTTGCTAACCACAATATTTTGTTTTAGACTTGGTTTCACAGTTACATTACATTGTTCAGCGACCCATGCAAGAGGTGCAACAATCATCTGCATAATTTCCTGCCACCTACTTGGCGAGACTTTCGCACATTGGAACCTTTTCATGAAGAATGTAAACCTTAAAAAAATATTTTAAGGTAAATTTTTTACTATTTTTTCAGAATTCTGTACTATGATTTTTAGGGGTGCTTATGTGAATTATGACTGAAAATAATTGCTTACCAATTGGCAAGGCTGAATAAAGACTTTTAGGGAACCAAAAATAAGTAAATAAATTATATAAGAGAGTTTTTATTGTACAAAAAAGTGAAATAAAGTGGAAATAATGTGAAAGATAGAAAAAGCAAATAATAGTGATAATTTTGGTGAAAACAAAACAAATTTCTCTATTAAGTGCCTTTTTAAATTCTCAATCTAGGCATGGAAAGGACATGCAAAACATTAACAGCTCTAACTGTATATACCAGCAAATTTGCTCATGTATATAAAAAAAAAATAATAATAATAATAAATACTTGCAGGCAAAGAAAAGAGATGTAAAAATGAGAAAATTGCAACATTTCGTAGTAATTATGTCCATTCTGAAATAGACAGTGGATTGGGAAACATACTTAATTTACATAGTTTGATATGTTAACATAAAAGCTAAAAGACTGGTTATAATAAGTTTAAAAAAACAGCACGCAAAATAAAGTGTTTTGACCATTTTGATTCCTTTCTTTGACAAGAGCTATGGGGGGAGGAGGGGGCCAGGGCTGTAAACTGTTAAAGACATTTCTTGCATCCTTATCAGAATAAATGTACTAATATCTTGCATTTTACTTTTTTTTTTTAACCAATACTGTAAAGAAAAATTTGTTGAATAACATACATTATGTAAAAGCATTTGTGCAAATAAATAATAAAATTAATATGGTGTTGATGTTATCTGTAAATAATTTCCTTACTACTGGATAAGTAGCAATAGAATACTATGGCCAGATCCATGTACAGTCATGCAGTGGAGTTCTGGTAATGCCACAGAATTGCTTCAAATTTGGGCAAAACCTTTTTTGAAACAATTAAACCCATTCCCCCCCCCCCCTCTCTCTCTCTCCTAGAGTTACATGCTTTTCATTTTGACTGTGTGCAGAGACTGGTTCTTTTTAACACAAAATTTACTATATCCTGAGAACCTGTACAGATTTCACTCTTGTAATTTTTTTATCTGATTCAGTAAATTATCATAGTATTAATTTGCTTATGCATTGTAAGCATCTTTGCAGCTGCGGTTGATATTAAGAGTTTAAAAAAGCCCTACAAACTAGACTCAATTCTACAATAAGTTTTGATATATTCATAACTTAAAAAAAAATATTTAAGAAAATTATTTAACTCGTAGAAGAAATGACTAATCTTTCTTGAAGAAAAATCTGGTGTTGCTGGTTTCTCTTTGTTCCTTCTTCGTGCTGTTGTGTCACATAGATGATAGAGAAATAGAATGTTCATGCGTGCATGTATATGTTTTTTTTTTTGGGGGGGGGGTTCAAAGCCCACAGCTATGGAAAAGACTTCTGCACTAATGCCACTTCAGTAAAAGAAAGTTCAAAATTTGTATAACATATACAAACAAATGCTCCCCTTGTTGGTTAAAGCATAATCCGTTTTGATTTCTCTTCATAAAACTTTGTTCTGCTAATGTTAATTTTCTGGTTTTATTTTGAAAATTGGTGAAATATTTCCTTGACACTTTTTGTTTAGTCCCATTCACCTTTTATATTTGTTCACCATTTTCTGTAGTAATGTCACTATTGTTGCTTTGCAGTTGCACCCACAATCATTTACATAATTCTTTTTAATTTGAGGATTGTTTCTTCACTGAGAGGAATGTTGTTGAATATGCCTTTTGTTTTCACACTCTTGTTTTATCAATTATATACATAGAAGTTTCAGGACAGGAATAGGATAACTGTCAACAATAGATTTTTTTTTTTAATATGAGGATTATTTCTTCACTGAGAGGAATGTTGTTGAATATGCCTTTTGTTTTCACACTCTTGTTTTATCAATTATATTCATAGAAGTTACAGGACAGGAATGGGATAACTGTCAACAATAGATTTTTTGTTTAATATGAAGAGCAGTGTTAATATTTTATTTCCACTTTTCGCACATTTAGCAACCGGATTCCTGATTCAGATTGAATGTAACACTATAATTTTTTTTCGTAATTTTTCTGAAGATAAAAAGATACCAAGTAGTTTTTTCCACCTTTTACAACATATGAAACTCATTCTTTTTTCTGAGCTGTTAGGCTCAGTAATGTTCCCGATGAACTAACTCTAAATGCTAACATTTACAATAGAGAAATTGAGCAAGTAACAGAACAGAGCTTCGTAGAAATTCACCTAGATAAAAAATAATCATAAGAATCACATATACAGGAATTCTGCAATAAAATAAGCAAAAATACTTATCTGTTTTAAAGCATTTCTCTAAATATTTACAAAGTTATACTATATAATAATTATCCTTATATAGAGTATGTATGGTATTAAAATTTGGGGCATATAGCAAAATGATCAGATTACTTATTCTTCAGGAAAGATGTATTAGGTTCATATTCCTAGAAAATCCTGTAAATCCTACATTTAAAGAAAATAACTTCCTCACAGTAATAGCTGCTTATGTATATAAAGCAATCAGATTAATAAAATTAAAGCCATTGCCTGTAAATATTGCTCTCCAACACTAGAGGAAAAGCATTTATCAGAGAGTTGATATGCAGAAAAATGCTACAGAAAAATATCCATTTATCAAGGGAACTATCCTTTATAACAAATGACTTACAACCTACAAGATGCAGATATAAAATCATTTAGCACTATACAAAAATTATGCCTAATAGAAAAGTGTTCTTACAAACTGGAAAACTTACAAAGTTGAATTGCTATATGAATGAAAACTTAATCTAGTTTTATATTTAAATATAAAATTATATTGTAAATAGAATATGTATTTATGCATATTATGTAGATAATTGTAAAACTTTGACCATGTTTAATACTTTTATAGACAAGTTTACAAGCAATAAAGACAACATTTCAAAGGAGAAACATTCTGCATGTCCATATGGAGATAGTATGATTTAGTTCCATAGTTCTTGTTGCTCGATCGTGCTGGAATAATTCATTTGACACATCATTCTCGATAGAGCATTTTCTTAGCTTGTTTCTTTTGTTATCTTGATATCTGATGATACTCTTACTGCTTGATTAGATTGAACAGTAAATTTTAAAGCAAATGGCTAATCCTTCCAGATGTTTGAGACAGTGATATTTTATCTGTATACTTTCTTTTTATGCCTTTTTTCAAAGTCATGACATAATTCTCTTATCTGAATGTACTTTTTGTCCTTCCTTCATGTAATGGCTCCTTATTCTTCCCTAAGAATTGAACATCAATGTTTTAATACTGAAATAAATCTATATTAAGTAAAAGAAAATAATATAACAATAACCAATGTACAAGATTGAGGAACCAATTATTAAACTAATAAAGGTCCTAGATGAAAAAGAGTTGACCATCATACAATACTGTGACAAGAGTTGAAGTGCTTGGGAAGGTTTGCTAAAAAGAATGGGGCTTCCCAAGTCAGGTACCATGTGACTTGCAACCAACTTATGTATTGTATTTATTGATATGCTAAGAAACATAAAATGGCAACCACCTAATTCTGGTTCTGGCTATTTGTAGGCATTGTACATTACAAATTCTTATACAAACTATATATTGTAATTATATCAAACCTTAAATTTAAGCAAATAATTTACTCCTCACTGCATATATCTTATCTCTTGCTGATCAGTAATCCACCACTGGAATATCCAGGAGACATTTCACCCTCATCTTATTACACACACTCCTCCAATAAAATTGCATCCAATGAGAAATAATAGCATATTTGGGGATTTCCCTAGCAAGAGGAGATCCATATGTTTCTAAAAGGTAATTTATGATATGACATTAACAAAGTATGCAAAATTCAATCTTATTGCAGGTATTTATATAGCCACCCACCAACTAAATGAAGGAGAAAAAAACTTAGTTAAAATGAAATGCAGCAAAATTTTCGATAACCCAAAAAGCTGTACAAAAATTACAGTAGTACATTAAAGCATCTAAAAGATAAACATGTGATATAGGCAGACAAAGGAAATAAAATAATTATTTTGGACAAAAACGATTATGTAAACAGAGTAGAAATTTTGTTAAAATAAGAAGACTATAAACCAGTCGAAAAGAATCCTCTCAGTATTTGAAATAAAAATTTAACCAAAGCACTGAAGGAAGTTAAAATATTTTCCACCATTGAAAAACAGACAGTTGCACAAAGCAGTCCAGTACAACCTAGACTTTATGCACTTCCTAAAATCCATAAAAATGATAACAGCATGAGACTAATACTTAATAATATTGACCACATACAAAATAGTACAAGTATTAAATAACAAATTCACCATTTTTAAAATGTCTCAAAGTATTGATTTGATTTAGTTAAAAAACTTCAAAATATCAGAATTTTTTTATAAAAACCTAATTCCTCAGTAAAATTCCAATAGAAAATTTTACACATATGTCAAGGAAATGGTTAACTTAAATTTACAAACAGAAGAAATGGAAGCCTTATTAAAACTTACTAACGTAGGTATTCAGCAAAATATCTTCATTTTTAACCAAAGGTTTTACCACAAGTTTCTGGTCTAGTAATGGTCCGTTTCAACAGATTTATTCATGAACTCCTTTGAAATACATATCACTAAAGCTTTCCCATTAATTTCCAAGACATGATATAGATATGAACGGCATATTTGTAATAACATTAAAAAACGTTTAATAGATGCTTTGAAGCTCCTTATTTTGCGACATAACTCTATATAATTTACCATGGAAGAGGAGAATAATGGGTGGCTCCCATTCCTAGATTTAAAAATTATAAGAAATGCAGAGAAACTAAACTTGGGAATCCATGAAAAGAGAGACACACACAGAAAAGTACATACACACACAAAAACAATCCCACATGATGCGGTTTATTGTCGATGTCGAGTGGCCTCACGTTGGACTCCAATTTTGAAGCAGTTTAGTAGGCTTCGGCTAAATGCCCCAGGTTGGACACCAATTTTGAAACGGTTTGGTATGGGCATCGCGATGTGATGCTAATTTTGAAGGATCTCGTCAATTGATTAATGGTCTCTTCGGTGTTGCCCACGATTCATGACAATATATCTGGGTTTTGTGTAGCTGTTTTGTGACTCGTGCTTAATAGGTCTGGAAGAGGATATCGACTGTGTAAAAGATCATGTATGCGACATAATATATATGATAAAAATAGTATTCCGAAGATCTTTCGCGTTCCCTGCTTTTCTGCGTACGATAGACCTTAGCTATGTAGAATATAAATTTTTCTGAAGCGACTTTCAAGGGGAGAAATTGAATCTGACTATCTGAACATTGCTGAACTTATCTAAAACTGATGCCCTGGCAGAGTAAATTTAAACTGCGTCTCGCGGCATGTAGAACGTAGAACTGAGTGTGTCTCGCCGCGTGTAAAACTTATTCCGAAGATCTTTCGCGTTCTCTGCTTTTCTGCGTACGATAGACCTTAGCTATGTAGAATATAAATTTTTCTGAAGCGATTTTGAAGGGAAGAAATTGAATCTGACTATCTGAACATTGCTGAACTTATCTAAAACTGATGCCCTGGCAGAGTAAATTTAAACTGCGTCTCGCGGCATGTAGAACGTAGAACTGAGTGTGTCTCGCCGCGTGTAAAACTTACAGATGAGTGCATCAGCCGAATGTAGACTTAAAAGCAGTAGCGTCCCGAATTTAATTGAGAGGTAGTGCCAGAACTACATATCCTGATATTGCGATACTATTACCACTAATACTGCTTCTAATACAAGTATAACTATTACAACACAAATATATTATTACTACTACTACTACTACTACTACTACTACTACTACTACTACTACTACTACTAATAATAATAATAATAACTCAACAAATGTATATAATTGCAAAAAGCGAATAATTATGACTAGGATAATATGAGCATAGATAAAATCCATGCGCCGTTTCTGAAAACAAATCCATCACCTTTTAATAGAAAATGCCAATTTTGCAAACAAAATTTTTTCACGCTATAGCATTCCCAACGCAGTTAATTTTTCTTCTTTCGTTGTGCTTCTTAAAAGTCACTGTATTCTTTTCAACATGAAGACGCGTCGCTCTGCTTCTGGCGTTGACGTGGCATTTTTATTAATATTTTCAAACTCTTGATGTTTCTGGGAAAACAACATTACTGACTGTCCTGAATTATGTACAAAGCGGTACCGCACCAGAAACTGTCCTTATTTCGGGCCTTGCGTAACAGTTCCAATTACCTTTTTAATCTTTGCGTCCAACAATGGTCACATTTTAACCGTTTCTCTGGGATAACTATCGGGGAATTTACACTTGTAAATTTTCAAACTGTTCAACCTCAAATAATTTGGTAACTGTAAGATGATCGGTAAATTGAAACCAGAAATTTATGTCTACGATAATTGTGTCACAAATTTCTAAAGCTTGTCTCTTTCTGTCGTCAAGAAGAACTCGGCACGCCTTTTTTTCGATGATATTGCACCAATTCTGCATTCAGACTTGTTTTCAAATGCTTTTATAATATCATCTATTTCATCCCTAACATGCAATTCTCAAAATTTCATAACTCTGAGCTATCAATTTATTTGGATTTTTACCTATTATTGCTCAAGTTTTACTAATATGGATTTAATAACTTCCAGAATCTTTCCACCGGCTTTCCTTCAATATAAGGAAGCAGTAGGACGAGTTGAAACTGACAAATGTCTATCGTGTCGTCAGCAATAATGGAAATATAATGTACACTGTTTACTTCTTTTCGAACTTCTTCGTGGTACGCTTTTAGCATGCAGTTAAGCAAGTCGTTCTGAATAGTTTTAGATGTTCCATTAAACTCTGTTAATTTGCTTAAGTGCTCTTTTAAGTCTTTAATTCTGAACTACAGTGAATTAATTCGCGAAACACGCTCCTATTTTCCCAATTTCGGATTCATCGTGTTCTATTAGTGCTAATTCTAGTGCCTCACAAAATCTTAAACAATTTATAATTAAAGTTAATATGTGTCTGTTTTTATCCATTTGCTTGTTTGCCTGGCAATTGCGAGTCTATAATGTGAATTTAATTGGTTTTCAATATTCGTTTGATCCAACATAGACAAACTGAAAACCTTATTTCTCTGAATTTTTTTTTGTTTTTCGTGGGTTTTTTATTTTCTCCCATAAGTGTACCAGATCCGTAACATCCCTTTAGTCCAGCTATGTTCTCCTCCGAACAGAATACATGAGAAACAAAATAATGCATTTTTTTTTTCAGATTACAACCAGTTATTTTTCGAATAAATATTTGGGTTAAACTTTTGAGATCTATTAACGTTAACACTTTGTTTCTTTGGTGAATGCTTAAATACGTAGTAGGCATCCCTAATTCTTTCACACGAAGCTTCTTCTTCTTCTTCTTCTTCTTCTTCTTCTTTTTTTTTTTTTTTTTTTTTTTTTTTTTCCCATGTGTCAAAGTTGAAAATGGAATTTGTAAAAAAGCACCTACAGAATTCATTTTCCATATCACAAAACACGCACGAGTCACGATTACGTAAGTATATTCGCAAACATCTCTCAGAAAAACATTAAAATTTTAACAAAACAAATAAAGCGAAAGAAGAATTTCATGAGTGTAACAGGAAGGGGCTTATATAGGACTCAAAGACGTTTGACAGGGTAGATTGGAAAAGAGATGACAACGAGCGAGTGAAACAGAAGTATCCCAAGGGTTTTGTGCCAGGCACTACATATAAGCTATTCCACAAACAAATTTTTTTTTGAATATGGGCGCGTACTCAACTGAGTTTTTTTAATGCCTGGCAATGTCTACAGTTACAAACCTCTGGTTACAAGGTAATCGGTGGGCGAGGTTTTGAAATATTTAAGCGTCTGTTTCCCTCTGATTATGGCGTGGTAAATATAAATTGTCCTTTCTCTTATGAATATTTTATTGTTACAGTACACTCACTTATACTGTGCTCTTATTTGACACTATTCAATTTTGAGTTACTATCTCAGGTGAACATTGAAAAGTTATGAATTTTTACTAGGATGGTTCTAGTCACAAAATTATGATCTTGAATAATTTGGATGATGCTTTATGATGACACAACACCACTTTTCCATGAATAATTTGGATGATGCCTTTACTACTGCATCAATACTACTGATGGAAAAGTGGTGTTGTGTCATAAAAATAATAATACATAATTACCATAGTTGATCATCGTCATATTCAGACTTTCACTAAATCTGTACATATATAACTACTTTTATATTGATACCTGTATTAAATGAAAAATATACAGACCAATTTCATTAGTTTTCTGAACTGGGGATTACGTCAGGATTTTATGTGGTATAATAATTGTTTATGGCATTTGCCCGAAATGTTGTTGGTTTTGGAATCCATTAATTTATAAGTATGAGGCCGAAACCTATTCACAATACGATAGTGACCTTTAAACAGCAGCTCGATTCGATGGTATCTTAATAAACTGGAGAACGTTTTGTCTCTGACTAGCACTAAATCATTTATCTCCTATTTTTTTGTCTTCTGGCATAAGTCACTTGGGGCAATGCATCTTCTTACTTTTCTAACTGTTTCACATAAAATACGTGCCGCGATATTTAAAGACACCTGCTTGTCGTCCATTATCTCCGGGTTTATAGATTTCCATTTTTGAAAGACTTGCCCATGCAAGTTGTATAGTGCCCGGTTATATTTGGCCAGTGTTCTTGTAGCATTGTTTCTAATTTTTTGCGTTGCCATTCATTTAGCCCGTGCGCAATCTGTGCCTTCTCATGCAGTATTTTCAATGTGTTCTCTTCATTTTCTGATCTTATGGCATCCTATCACTGTCTTGTAGTAAGATCTGATTGTAGTGATATGTAGATTTTTTGCCAGGATGATTCTTGTTATATTCAGTTGTGGAGCTTTTTCTTAATGAATTTTTACTCCATAATTTGGTTTATGCGGAAGATATTTAAGTTGTATGTTAAAAGTTCGTTGTTCAGACTAATTATTTTGAGTTGCGTAATTAAGCTGTAATGTGTGCAAAATTAAATTAATGCTTCCTCAATTTTCAATTTAAAATTTAGAATGTAATGTTCAAGTGTAAATTTTGGGATAATTAATGTTTTATTTCATTTACATGCATTTCATGTAAATAAAAAATGGAAATAATTGACAAAACAACAAGTGAAAGTATACTGGGCCCGTGACCAAGAGGTCTGTACAGAAATCGTGTTCTACTACCACACTCACTTGCCACAAGTGCACATGGAGAAGTATTTTAACTAGGAAAGGATCCAGTATAGAGGATGTGGATAGCTCTTGTAGGATTGATTAAAATATAAAGAATGACACAGACATTCAAGTACTCAATATATTAATAGTAGTTAGTTGTCACAAAATATATAACAATTTAATGAAATGTTATCAACCTTCAGCTTCAAGATAAATCATTTACATTCAAATAAAATATTTATTATTAACAATATACACTTAAATATTGTATTTTTGAGTTTTAAATTGCACATGAATGCAGCATTGATTAATTTTTACAATACGGTTTATTCAAAATAATCACTATCTTAACAACGAGCTTTTAACATAAAAACTCTTAAAATGTCTTTATAATTAAAATAAATAATGAATAATGCTATAAGAAAACAGCTGAAACATGGAGTTTAAGAAGAATAAACTAGGTAAAAAACTTACACACAATTACAACCAAACCTTTCGGAAAGGTAGTAAAACGTTAAATATAAAACCTTTAAATTATACATATAACCAGAGCCCGGAAGTTCAGGCATTCCAGTTAAAATAGAGAGACAAAAAGGCACAATAGACTGGTGTACACAAGTTTCAGACATTGTCAAAATCTAGAACACTAATTTAAATAATGCATATACAATTGTAAAGTGTAGCAAACGTTTAACGGTAGATATACAGTAACTTATTCTTAGGTCATTTTACTAACATCTACAACAATAAAGGAAAATTAGCATTGTTATTCTGTATCCTGGTGCATTGTTTGCAATTTGTCAGGTATGATTTTAGTAATTCAAGCGTTTTCCCCCTTATACCATAGTTTTCAAGTTTTATCAATAATAGGTCAATTATCGAATGCCTGTGATAAATCAAGAAAGAGTCCCATCACTATTTTCCCATTGTCCAAGTGTGCAAATGCTTCATGGCTTAGCTCCGCCACAACTGTGAGTGTTAAATGATTCTTCCTAAAGCCGTGCTGAGTACTAATAAGTAAATTATGTTTATTGAAGAAACTGACCAATCCAGCATTTATAAATTTCTCAAGCACTTTACCGAATAAAGAAGTAAGAGTAACAGGCCAGTAGTTCATAAAATTGTGCTCATCTCCTTTTTTAAAGATTGGTCTGACAATATCTATAAACAATTAGGAAAGGTACTTGTATGATTTCAGCTATACCAGTAAATGTACTTTTTGAGGCGGGTAGATGGGAATATTAACCTTTAATGAAATGACATCATCTTGCCAATAATTTTTTTATTCACTCTGCTGTTATCTTAAGTAAATAAAACTTATTTTTGTGTTGCGTACCCATAACCAAGTTGCATGAAAATGCGTTATTACTTACATGATGTATTCAGCCACAGTAATCCGTGAATTAATTATTGTTTTAAATTTGGTGAGTAAAATCATAAAATAACATGACCAAGCGTGTGAAAATTACTGCTTACTAATTAATCGCAAAATGAAATGCAATATAAACTTTATTTCTCGAAAATGAAAGTCTATAAATCGACTGTTATACTCAGCGGCATCGATCAAACAGTAATCATATCCAAACATTTTAACGCGTTTTAGAACACTCTTGTAGACAGTTGAACTTTGTCGTGCGTAGGTGTAATCAAAATAAAGTTTATTCTAAGTTATATAGGTAGATTGTATAGTGTTTAATATTTAGTAGCTTTATATTATCTTTTTATATTATATTTAATACAATGGGTAGTACGGATAAAGCAGTAATAACGGGTTTTATATGTCGATTGTGCTCTAAAATGAACAGATTTGTTGTTCATGTTTATGGTGAGGAAGGGGAAAGAATGCGATTAGCAGAGAAAATTAATGCATATTTACCAATAACGGTAAGTAAGATTAGAATATTAAAAATATAACAGTAGTTTAACTTGTAGCGATTTTTTGTCGACACATAACCTGAACATGTCTAAATAGTCTTTTTCTGTGGCATTTATAATCTTTCAAAGTTATGGAGCGTCGCATAGGTCATGTCATTGACGTGTTTATTTGTAGCACGTACCGTTATTGCAATACTTTTTTTTTCGGCTTCATCGTGTTAATATTGTATAGTTACTCCAAAAATTAAGCGTTTTAATTATAGTGAGAACATAAGCAAAATTATTTAGCATATGAATATCACTAGTATTAATTATAACTAATTTATCTATGGGTTGAGTAAAGTTTAGGGAATAAAGGAGTCCACATTTCGATTAGAGCAGAGCTGTAAACCAAGAATTAAATTTTGCAAAATTTCTCATCATTGTGCATAGAAAGTGAATTGAATAATTTTAGCTATTCCTGGTATTGAATTACAAATATTAGTGATCTTCAGAAAGGAGACAAATAGAGTGGGAGACTCCTCTACAAGGAGAGAGGCTAAAAATCAATTGCTACAAGCACCTGAAGATCACAATTCAGATTAGGAGAACAATCTTCACAATACACTTGGAGGAGAAAATTGTAGTAGTTATACAGTGTATTAATGATGTCGGCATATGCCACACCTGTCATTTAAAGACAGCAATGAAGCGTTCCATGTGCAGGTTTTGCAATAGCCGTTTTATGGTGTGGAATGGAAATGGTATCACCTATCAAAAAAAAACTATAGGAATTAGAAAATCTGAAAACGAGGTACCTTTAGAGAGTCCTAAATATGTTTAAATACACACTATTTAGATTAGTCTACATATTTGCTAGGGAGACACACCTGGGGAAGATATGAGACTTGCATTATTTCTGTCATCAATGACAAGCTTTGAGGATCTATGTGAGACTTAGAATATTACTGCCATCTATGACAAACTTTCAGGAGCTATTATAGGAGCTGCAGGCAAATAGGGAGGTGATACTGAGCAATTCTATGTGACTGTTGCAATGATTTAACATGCAGTGGACACATGCCAGATTTTAACTGAGGCATATGGTCACCAGATTTGCCGTCCATGGATTCCACCAGAAATTGTGTAGAACTACAGGATGCAATGAACCGGGGCCATAGAGTGTGTGTGAATAGAGTGGGAGGCAGTGTGAAAGCTACTTTGCCATGACTTGTACTCTCATACAAACTTTGACACATGTTGCAAATCTAACATCAACTATGCACATTGTGTGCAATTCCTTTTTATATAATCATATTAGTTTATATAATTTACGATATTGAAACTAGAATAGCATTGATTAACAGTAAATCACAGAGCCATCGTCTACTTTAAGAATAGTGATTTTTGTAGATTTTGTTAGTATTAATACATAGTATCATTGAGAAGTAAAATTAATTTGAGTTAAAACAACTTACAGTTGAAGTAAAGTTTCAAAGACGTTAAAGAAATTGCAGTGGGCTTAAGATGAAAACCACAAAATGCTGAACTACACAGTTTTTTAGTATATGATTGAGAACTATTAATATATGAGTTTTTATTTGCTAAATTCCATACGATAAATATGAATGAATTTAGTAATTCTTTCAAGTTAGTTTCTAAACATTCTAGGTAAGATAATTCTTGGGTTTAACACAGATGTGTTAGCTATGATTTGGCCTGCTTGGAAAATTTACACCAGGAAATATACAAAATAATAAGTTAAATTGACTAAATATAGCAGTTTTAATTATTGCATTTATTAGTGCCAGAGTTTTGATTAAGCATCACTTCTTTTCATGTTATAAAAATGTTGCAACTACAATGTTTTTTACACTTCAGTTCAAAAACATGGGAAAAATTAAAATTCATGAATATTATTCATCTGTTATATTTTATAGCAATTTTAGATCTTGTGAAAAGCTAAAATTACCAGAATTATAGCATGTCAGGTTTACACACAAGTCTTGATTATCCATATATAAATGGATTTTTAGGCAAAATTTTGCTAGCCATTAGTCTTCTTTTTATGTTTTCTTGCTCTTAGCATATGTGCCTTCCATTTGATGCTTTTTTAAATATTCATAAGACATATGTCGTCCAGATTACTTAATTTGCGAATTATTGCTGCTGTTCTTTAGCCTCGTGGAGAGCAACACTCAAGAATATGTATACATCATACATTTTATGAAACATTCAAATATGACATACAAACACAATAAAAAATTATCACTATTTATAATACTGTATGATAAGCTAAGCATGCAATGCAATTTTATAACCATCACCCATTACATAATAAAGATCTTCTGGCATATCCTGACCTAGTTAAATAACATAAGTTTAATAAATTAAATAAATTGTACTGACAAAGCTGTAGGCAATGGAGTAATAATATATCCTACACTTATGTATTCAACTTGTTTAGACTAAACTCAGCTACTTACATAAAACTAAGACATGTTTCGGAAGTAATCACTTCCATTTTCAGTTGTTGACTGACTACTCTTACAAGAAATGGTGGCTGGATACCCAGATGCTTCTGTGTCAGTGTCTGGTGGTTATAGTAGGAACTCGGTGAGTTCATCCATGGGAGGAAAATCTTGTAATGGAGATTGTTTAAACTTTGAAATTCAGAAAAGAAGCACACACAGAACATTATGAAAAATATAATAGTTATAGTCCCATTCCACATAAATATGCAGTGTTTCACAGCTTGGCAAACAGACTAACCAACATCCCTCTCCATAGAAGCATAGTACAAAATGGAACACTAATACATAATAAAGACAGCTATAACCAATGGTTTCAAAAAAGACACATTAATAAAAATTGTCAATAAATTTAAAAGACAAAAATTGATAAGAGAAGTTTCCACACTGAAGAACACCAAGGAAAGATATAAATTCAAAAGTTTCATATACCATCCAACTTACCACAACAAATTAAGAAGATTTTCAAAGAACATGGAATAATGTTAGCCCCAAAGAACAAGTATAGTATCAAGAATTTATTAGGTTGCTCCGTAAAAGACACCATACCAACGGAACAGAAATCAGGAATTTATGAAATCATATATGCAGATTGTGATCAGAGATACATTGGAAAAATGAAGAGAAATTTGGTAATTCAGAGAAAAGAACACTTTAGGAATATTCAGTTTAAGCAGGTTGATAAATCAGCATTAGCAGCTCACTTTTGGACCAAAAATCATGAAATTAAACCAGAGATTCATCTGCTGAAACAGCTTCACAACCCAATGGAACTTATTCATTTGGAAAAAAATTTTCATCATAAAAAATAAAGAAATTTAATGAACTTTGATTTTCCTCCTATGGATGAATTCAGCAAGTTCGTACTATAACCACAGGCACTGCCACAGAAACGTCTCATTAAGAAGAGCTACAAAACTTCTGAAATTAAAACGATATAGAGCCAGTAGTACAGAAATTATATTGGTGTTTCATGCCAGCAGACATAATTTTTATAATGGGATTTTCAGTAGTATTATTAATAGAGAAATTTTTTTCCCTCCCCTCCCACTGATGAAGCTTGGTTTTATCTTAATGGGGAAGTAGAATCTCAAAATAATATATGTAGCTCTTGTATGGACATTTCACCTAAGGTTATGCCTGTACACCACCTGATACTGTTGATATGTAGAGGCAAGAGGCCATCATATCTTCAATGCAAAGAATAAAAATCTCCCTGTAGGAAGCATCATATCCTGCATGTTTAAAAATGCAGAGAAGTTTAAATGTATAGGTTTTCATTGGTATTTAAATTACCATTAATTGAAATGAATAAATACATGGTAATTGCATGCTGAATATTTATTTGAAAAAATCTTATTTTACTAATGCTTTTCTTTATTTTCATGTGGCTTTGCAGATTAATGCAAATGATCCTCTGCCAAAAACTGTGTGTTTACCATGCATAGAACGCTTGGAGACACATCATGAGCTTATGGAACAATTTTCTTGGGCAAGACAACGCCTGGCTCAGGCAAAAGCCACTCCGTGTTCCGTGAGTAATATTTGTTGTATTACTTCTTCCATTTATGTACATATTCTAGTAAATCATATAAATACATGTATGTGAAAACAATAGTCTTGCCATAAGCTCTGTCCTTTATGCTGACGATCCTTTACACTGATAAGAACAGATAAAGGATAAATGTAATCAGTAACTATAACAATCTGAACATTATTCTGCTCATATTTGCTTAATCTGGTATTCTACATCTACTGATAATTTATATGGATTGAGGCATGAAGAAAAATAGTTCAATAATTGCCCTTGATAAGCATGGTAAGAAACCCCAAAATTTTTCAAATATGAAATATTTCATTGGAATTTGTTTACCGCACTACAAAAGAAAGTAAGGGAGTGCACCCACTTACCACAACAAAGCAATTGCAGTTTCTCTTGGTGATGTATTTAAATAGAAAATAGCAGAGGAACATGTATCGAATCAAACCAAAATAAATTCCTGGTCAAGAATATTCGTTCTGCTGCCAGCTTGGAACTTTTGTTTTGTTATACAGTTGTAAGTAATTGTGAGTTTTCAAGATAAACAAATATTGACAGTACAATGTGATAATAGAACAATAAATTGCTTATTGGAAGTTAGGCTGCCATATTACACATTGAAATAAAAAGATTAAAGATTGAACAAAGAAACTTTTATAACTGTGCTTCAGAATTGTTGTTCAGATAAATGTCATAATAATGTAATAATTATTTTATTTTGTTTATATAAATAATTTGTTTTTACTTTGTTTATATACCAAGATCATTAGATTAGTGCAGACAGTCTGATACATTAAAGATTTAATAATGGTGGCTTATTTGTTGGTTTCTAATGGCTGAAGCTAAAAATGTTCTTAATTTGTCTTCTGGCATCCCAAATACAGTTCAGCTATGTTGTTGTCGCTCATGGTACTTGTTCATCATTGTTTGTTTGAATGCATATCACACAATGCTTACTGTGATAGATTTTTATTTTATGTAGAAGGGCTGTGAGGCAGTTGTGCTGGTATTTAGTCAAAAGATTGTCATTTCTTTTCTTTGTTTGTTTTTATTGTTGTGCAAGGAGTCTTATATATTTTCCACGTTTTTATTATTTGTTGTTTGTGAACTGACTAAGAAATTGTTCTTTAATTATTTTTTTAAATATATTCTTAAATGTAAAATTATTTAAATCTGAACTGCAAAAAATAATACTTATTAATAAACTTATATTGTTGAATGTAGGTTCATTAATGTTTTGGTAGGTGCATGTTCGTCCTTTTTTTGGCTAGGGAATCTATATTTCATGTCCACCGAAATGGGTGGCTGAGATTGTTGAGGCACAGAGTTGTAAGCAGGAGGTCTGGTGTTCAATTCTCACCAGAGCTGTCCTCCCTGACAGATGTTTTTCTAGGTTTTTCTCAGTCCTCGTGGCAAATGCCAGGAAGATATCCTACACCAAGGCTGAAAATGCTTCTTTCCTTTAAAAAAAGTTCTTTCCCAATTTGAAATTACATCTTATGTTCACTAGTATCCACTGCCTGTGTTGCCTCAGTAGTAAAAATAGCACTAACACAAGTTAAAAAAAAATGTAAGTTCTGGTTAGACTGACATTAAGGGTACCCATTAAAAGTGGAAATTTTGTGAGTGCTTTGATTGTCATATTTAATTTGTTGAATAGAGGGAGCATTTATTGGATGCTTTTGCCTCTAGTGCATGTAGAATCTGAGAGGATTACTGCCATGTTAAATGCTTGTGATCTGTAAATGATTTGTAGTAGTGTGGGACAGATGCTTTTGATCTCTTTTTCAAAGTTTGTCCTGTTTTCACCAATTGCAATATAGTGAGAAAATATTTTGGAACACACTCTAGAGCCTGCTCTTCCATTAAGCATTAGTGAACCATCTGTTTAGATTCTTTCCACTGATCTGTTAGATCTTTTTGCTATTGTAGATAGGGCTGTTTGAGAAATTCTAGGGGATTATCGTATTCTTTGACTTTGTCATTAATGTCATATTCATGTTGTATGACTGGTAATTTAAAGGGTTTATTATTTTGCTGATTGGTTCTTTTTGGGTAGGGGTTTATAGTTGTTGCAGAAAATTTTGCTTTACCCATACTAAGTTCATAGAAGCCTTTAATTAATTTAATTTAAGAAATTATTTTGATTTCTAATTTTATAGTTTCATTAAACTATGTGAAGCTATAGTGCCAAAGTTGGTGCTAATTTCAGTGCTCCAGTGATTGGTCTTAGAGTGTTGTTTTAGTTGACTTTAATGGCAGTGGAATTTTATATGGTGTTTCCAGCTGAGTTTATGTAGGGTCACTTGTGTATTTAATCATTTTGAAACCAAGTGCTTGACTATTAGAGAAAAATGCATATTTTCCTGGTTGCACAATCCGTAAAGACATACATTTCTGCCTCCACTTTATCACTGTACCACATGTTATAAGCACCAAAACAGGTAGCAGAGGTTGCTAAGGCACAAATTTGTAAATGGAAGGTCTGCCATTCAAATCCATCTAGAACTGTCCCCCCTAATTGAGTTTTTTTGAGTCATCTGTGGTTTATGTGTTATTGGTATCCACTGTTTGTGGAGCCATAGAAGTTAAAAAGTTAAAACTAAACATGCTATTAGCTATTCTTTCTTCTTGATCTATTTATACCGTGCAACAATCAGTTTCATTTTCCCCTGGAGTGTTTTGCCTATGAGCAAGCGTGCCACTCATTAGCCGGCCAACCAGGTCTCAGTGATTAATGGGAGGGTAAAATAATTAAACAAACCAACCATACAACAATACACAAATCAATTTAAGAGGGTAATTATTTTCCAAATTATCGAATGAGGTGTTGATACTGTCCAACTTCATTCCCCACACATTTTTGGCATCTTTTTAGGAAAATGTTTTTCAAACTGTGAAAATGCAGTTTCTTTAAAAAGGATGCATTTTCTACATTTTCAGTCATGTAATGCAATTTATAACCCATAGACTTTAAAATCCATGTAGCTACATATTGGTAGTATTTCATAAATATTTTCCCAATTACCTTGATAGTAGTAGTCAAAAACAAAACAAAAAGATATTCCATATTTATATCTCTTCCTTATAAATACCTCTGTATTATAATTAATTGTGCATCCCCCTTCCAATATAATTCAAAAGCTTAAATGGGGAACATATGTCTTTCAATACAGCATTCATTCCAATGCTCTAAAATTAATTGTAATTTAATATTTGTAGTTGAAGTGAAGTGATCAATATAATCTTAATTTGACTAGCTGTAATATTCTATATTGTAACAAAGAAATGAAATATTTTATTTTACATATTATTGCTTCATTAAACATTTATCTACATATTTAACCATTTTGGCTACATATTTATGTACATATTTCTCAAATAATGACGTATTTGTATTTATTCTGTTTTGTTAAATACGAATGATACCATGACTTACTGGTCTTGGGCAGACACTGGATGACTCAATAACAGATGAATCATTCACTCATTTTGCTGAAGAAACCGCAGATTGTGAGAATGATACTTGTATATTTTAAGTTATACATTAGTAATATGTAAATGATTGGTTTATTTTCTGCGACTCTTGTACTCTTTTAATGACCTTGATCAAAATTTCTAGCATTGTATTTCAGCTAAAGAGATTTTCTATCAATTGCTGGACATTTTAGTCTAAAGGTTGCCAAATTCTCACACAAACTACAACTTATGAGCTCAGAAAGAACTGTCTCTTTTTTCTTGAAGGCTAGTCGAGGTTGTGTCCTTCACCATCGCAGTTCCAGTTCGACTCAGGATCAGAGCACTTCGCAGATGAACTCTCAAGAGCATGATCAGAACTGAGAGTAATTTGCTTCTTTATTGAATCAAGATGCTCATCAATATTCCACATCCAAGATTGAAAAAGACAAGATGGACCAGGGACTGGGATTTGGATCACAACTTCAGTGACCCTTGCAGCCATTGGTTGACTGATATTTGTGATATATTAGATGGATAGTGTGCAAAGTTCTAGTGAATATAAAAATTGATCCTTGATGATCAATGTTTGTGGGGAAGAAATATTGTGCAAAAATGTCTGTAGTTTCTCTTCTGTTTGTAATTTCTATCTGTTAAGCTTTGTGCAGTGAAATAGTCTTATGTTTGATCACTCCGAATAAACTACTGCTTTTATTGTATGGTGTATATCAGTTAAAAGTGTTTGGGGCAATGACAGCAGTCTGTGCATGTTTTACAAGACATAAATGTTTAATGCCTGCCACGTTGACATATTTTTTATTGACTAAAGGTTTTGGAATATTTTTAACCGAAACCTAAGAATAGTAAATGCTGGATATCACAATTATTAGTTGGTATTCTAGCATGCCTAAAAATATTGGCCATTGCACAATTAAAGTGTACAATATTTATAGATTATTTCTGGTGATTAATTTTTTAAATATTATTTTTAGCTTTGCCTATCTGGACATCTCTAAAGCAATAGAGCAGCTGAACTTCTTTATTGAAAACTGGCATTAAGAAACTGACTAGTATACAAATAATTCAATTCCAAATGTTCCAGATCTACCTGCACAACACATTATACCGCTCATTTTATTTGTTAATGACCCCATTGATGGACAGGGTAGCATTTCTGTTATAGATTTTACAAGAAAAAAGCTGCCTGCTTTTGTTTAAGTTATGATAATTGAACCAGGGCTTGAAATGGAACATTTTACTAACCATAGCATTTACACCATAAAATATTTTGATAAAACTTTATACTTTAAATGACAACAAAATTCAGTAGAAACTCATTTGCAGTCATATTAACTTCTGAATAACAAATTGCAAGACCTTTATTTCACAATTCTATCTCATATATTTCATATGATTTTTTTTTCTATATTTACAATATCTTTGACTTTTTAGTGCAAATGCACTTTATGTGAAATTATCTAGCATTTTATTTTACATTACTTATTTTATAATATTGGAAAATTTGTTGTTGCCAGAGTAGCTTAGTTGGTAAGACACCTAGCTACAGCCTTTTGTGGTTTGGTCCGTGACAGTGCAATTTTTATCTACTCTATTGTGTCTCCAGACTAACCCAGTTTCATTCAACTTGCTATCCAAATGAATACAGAGAGGAGGGGGGTTACAAACAGTGTAATGAGCTTAGTGCAGTGTAACCATCACTAAGCATGTTACACTGCCTCTATCTAGTGCTGCAGGCTGAAGTGTGTGATATCTTACTCTTGCTGGCCAAAGGGTTGTGAAACCTATTGGGAAAATCTGCAAATGGGAAAATATTTATTTTCATTTTCTACATAAAATTAACAAAAATAGTGAAAATTGTTGTAATTGTAGTAAATAATGAAAAATATATATCCGAAAAGAAAGAACATTAATTAAAAATGCATGACACACCCTAATGCAAAAATTATTCATGCAGTTTTTCTAAATAAAAATGACACACTTTGCATTTATATTTTGTTAATTACTGGAAATTCTTCCATATCAAGTCCTGGTGTGCAAAATTGTTAATTTCAGCAAATTATTTTAGTTCTAAGCTTTCTTAATTGTACCATATCAAACAAAACTTCATTGCATGAAGACACATTCCCATGTTAATAATTTTGTATAGAGTGATTAATGGGGTTCTCTGCTGTTGTATTGCAGAAAACATACATAACGTCCAAGATTAAAATATTAAAACTAAATTTTTTTTCTACAGCTATTTCAAATTTTGCAATAATATTTGGTAATTATTCAGATTGACTGACTCTGCTGTAACATTAATATTACATGCATTCTATAAGCTAAAAAGTATTTTTTACTTTACATTTTTATTTCAATGTATTTAATTAATGGCATATTTTGATAATATTGGAATGTATATCCCCAGGTCCCTGTTCCACAAGAGTATGGTCAAATACATTACAATTATATAAGTCTGTGTACAGTATACAGTTGCAGCTTTCACAAAATAATGTAAAACTTATAAAATATTAGCAATGAGTTGATATCATAAATAAACAAGATGGAGGAACAGCTGTTTGCAACATAACCATGAATTAGGTTATGTCCATCCCTTATTAATAAATTAGTATTTTTGAATGTACAGAATAGATTATTACCAGAGTGTGGAAGTTCAGGCATTTATTTTGGTTAAAATGGCAGGCAAAAAGGCACAAAATAGGCATTAGTATGATAATTAAGAACATATAGGCAGTAATATATTTAAAATACATCTTTATTAAAAGTGAAAATGGAGAATAATATCACTCATTATTAATGAAAATAGGTATTTTAAATACGTAATAATTTCTTTATCACATAATTAAAGTACGTAAGGTTATTTTTCATGGTTAAAGCAACAGCAAGATGTTTTTTCAAGGTGTGAACTGTCATTATCAACTGCTTGTCGAGAAAACATTTTTCATCATGAAAAAAGAAAATTTTCTGCTTCTACTGAGGTGATTGCAGTATATTTAAAACAAGCTATTTTGGAAGTACTCATATCATTTACAACAGAATATTCACATTTCAGGACATCGTGGAAATGTTGATTAAGGCAAGACAAGTTTTGAATAGTCCTGAAAATGAGCTTACTGCTTGCAGTCATTTTCTATTAATGCATTTATAGGGGAATCAGGTTAGTATCTCTCTTATTTCTGTGCTGAACACATTGTGTAGCTATATTGCTCTCATCTGTCCTGCTTGAAATTATTTGTTACATTTATGTAGCTGAGAAATTACCCCCCCCCCCCCCCCCCACAAATTTTCTAGAATTGTCTCTTGCAGATCGATACAAGGTCATTTGCCTGGATATTCAACACTACAGTGACTCCCTCATCCTTTATATATCCTGGTATTTGTATGCCTGAGGTAACTGTGCATTCCTTTCAGTAATAAAATTCTGTTATTTAAAGAGTTTGATGGGTTGAGGAAACATTTTTTGACTGCTTGAAAAGAAATAAATGTATAACAAGATTCTAATAAATGTTTTTGTTAGGTGAACAGGCCATTTAATTTGTATAACTTTTTTCACTGCGATAATATTGAATTTCTTTTTGTGCTTTTTAAAATGCATAAATAATTGCAGAAAAAATCCTTAATAATAAAAAAAAAAGTTTTTAAACCTTAAAATATGCACACAAAAAAGGGCAAAATAAAAACTGGCCCTATCGACCCTAAATGTACAGAAACATATCCATTCCCATCTGACTTAAATATATCCATCAGATAGAAAAGGCATTTTGCTAAACTCCCGGGCTCTGATTATTACCATTCCTACAATATTGATATGATATAATGACCATTTAAATACTTTATTATACATTTATCAATATTCAACTTCCACTTTAAGATTACCAATGTTGCAAAATCAATTTTAGTTAAGAGATGGCACAAGAATCTATTTTTGGATTGCTCTTGATCATTTATTTATTAGTTCATTTGATCATTTACATTTGTATACATCTTTTGTATTGTTTGGCAATCACATTTTAATTACAGTAATAATGTGAAAAATAGTGTCAAAAGAGACTAAATTATTTATTTAAAAGAAAATTATGCAAGGAAAGGAATTGTTTTTTGAGGCATTTAGTGTAAACCTTAAAAAAACAACATAAAATACAATAATAGACTGAAATATCCATTTGATATAATAAAGGCTACATCAATCACGAGTCCTACTTTATTTGCAGTTAATTTCTGAATTATTCTTTATATATATTCTTATTCTAAATATTGTCACATATTTCAACTGATTTCCTAAATTATTAGAAAGATATTGAAAATTGAACTAATATTTGAAGTTATCAATATTTCTGCACTTGTAGAAAAATCTACACAAATTCAAGATCATGACTAATACTTCTGTAGAATAAAACAATGAAAAATCACTTGTACAGTTGTATGGAGTTATAAGATACAAGCTTAAAATACCTTTGTGGAACATAATTCTATTAATAACTAGAAGTTATAATTTCCATACACTTGTAATGTACTATACTTTCTTGGAATAGGTCCAGGCATTATCTATGGTGGCATGTCAGTTTGACCTATCTAAGGACACACATTGTTGGAAGGTATTAGATTTGGTGTATGTGTTATTTCTGTTTATATAAAACCAAACTTATTTTCCAGTATGCAGTTGTAGGCTTTAGTTCTGTATTATTTTTAACACACTTTGTATATAGTAGATATAATCTACATTAGGATGTAAAATTTTTTGTTATCTGCATAGCATGCTAAAGATTTAGTTCTTGCTAGACAGGTAAGAATATGGTATTGTTCACAGGTTCTGTAATAATGCTGATGATAACAATTATTTATTGCAGCTAATAGACTTGTACAAACAAGTTTCAGGCATTGTCAAAATTGGACAACCTAAAAATCTAAAACCAAGTAACATTTCATAGTTCATTTACAGTACATTAACAACTTTTGGATTTATAAATATCCTCCATTTATGCATTTTAAATCATTTGGTAATTTATCATACAATACAGTTCCCATCACATTTACACCCGTAATTATGTACATTGTGATTCTTTGACTTTTCTGTTCCAATATGTATAAAATTGCTTTATATAAATATATATAGATAGAGAGAGAGAGATAGTGAATGTGAATGTACTGTGAGTATATTATTCACTGTAAAATAGTTTCAACAAGATTTTCTGTATTCTAAATTAAACATTTCATACACATTTTTTGTGCAGTATAAACAGTCATTCATATGAGTTAGATGCACAGCCCCAGATTCCTATACCATATGACAGATGAGAATAAATTACAACATAATATAAAAGTTTAAGCTCATACATTTTTAAGTATCATGTGCATTTTTACGTAATTTTAACACAAAACATTAATCTACCCAAATTCCCAGAAATTTATGGCAATCTTATTCTACACAATTATTTCATGGGCTGCTATCCTTGTATTTACATATTGCAACGTGAATTGAGGTAGCTTCCATTCATTTGTGTCCATGGTAAGGATGAGTAAAACTTAATTTTCTCTTCTTTTTTTTTAATAGTGTTTTAACATCCATATTTACTATTGAGGCATCACAAGCGGTGGATATCTGATGATACATGAGATGAAATTATACAGAGATGCCCAAAAAAATGTATACACACTTCAAGCAAAGACAAAACTATGTTAACACAACAAAACTGAATTCACACAAACAGAAAATGATGAGCACTAATCATCTTACACTTTTACAGTTACAACAATTGCTTGAAATGCCCACCATCGGCATCAACACTCTTGAGTATGTTGAACTACTGATTGAGCAACATTTGCAAAAGTGTCCTCAGCGATTTCAGCACATGGATTTTAATTTTTTCCCGAAGTGCTGCCAGTATAGCTGGTTTTCTACAGTATACAACATCCCCATAGGTAGAAGTCCAACGGAAATTCTATTCTGTGCACATGTCTCCATTGCCTTTGAACTTCAATAAAATTCTCGGTTTTCCAATACCACTTCAAAATTACTTTCTGCTGTTCAAACGATAATCTTGGCTCCACTTTGTTGTAGCAATGCTAGCATAATGTGATGCGAGTCACATCTGTTTACAGAACATCATAGATAATCTTGGTTTACCTGTCATGTAGCAATGCTATTATAATGTATGGGAGTTACATCTGTTTACAGAACATCATACTACACATTACTGTTGTTTTTCATTCCAACTTTGAAATATATCAAATATATATTTACTATGAAAGTATGTATACATTTTTGACACCCTCTGTGTGTGTGTGTATATATATATATATATAAAATATTTAAAGGAAGGAAACATTCCAGGCCTAAGTTTAGGATATCGCCTAACATTTTCATTTATGAAAACTGAGGAAACTCTGGAAAAAAGCTCAACCAGTCTTGGCAAAAATCAAATTCCAGACCACTGGTCATGAGTGCATGCCTTAATGATCTTAACCAGTTCACTTTCTTTCATATGAATTTCACATGCTGTTGTATTTTCTAGATCAAAAGCTTCGCATTAAGTCTCTGATAAAGAAATCCTTTTCAGCCAGCAAATACCTAAGTCTGGTTCATTCTGTTCATCGATTCCAATTTTGTGAAATTTACTTGTATAAAAAAAACTGATATCTTGGTAACTATACATCAGCACAACTGCTCCTAGAGATAACTTTCGTAGTCTTTATATCAAATATGTCCTCGATTGCTGCCATATACCTTTCCTCCAAAGGTTTGGTTAAGGTTTTTTACCTTACTTGTAGGATTAATCCCAGATATGCACAGGAGTTTTTAAGTTCCATTTAACTGAGATCACAAGTGACATTTTCTATTTTGAATATGTTTCCTCCTTGCCTTATTTGTCCTATGTTTATTTTTAGCCCGTTTCCCTGTAGAAGGATCATATTGTCTGCATAAACAGCATAAGTATTTCCTTTGAGGCTACCCCATGGACTACACTATGAGTCAACAGGTCAAACAACAGTGTATTATACACCTATGAAATATACTCCAAGGAGTTCAAGCCTTCAGAAGGGCCATCTTCCACATTAGACATCAAGGTAGAAATCTCTCCACTGAGCAAACCTACTGCCACACATAACCATCTCATGTTCCCTGGTACTCTTAAGCAACCAATACTATAAAATGAAATGAGAAGAACTGGGAAAGCAGGAAATTCATGGAAAGTAAATATCCATTCCAGCATTTTTTAAGTGACCAACCACAAGAGATTTGAACCAAGAAACTCTCAAATGTGAATCCCAAACATTGCCTCCTGAGCCACCTTACTCAGTAATCAGCAGTCAAGATTACATACTCTTTTTATTTCTTGCCTAATTTCACTTTGATACATTTAAAACATACACTGCTGGCCATTAAAATTTCTGCCTGTAAGAGGCATATTAAAACAACCCCACATTTTCTCAAAAGGAAGGAGTATGACTGAATGTATAAATATACAGCAATATCAGCAAGTGTCTGATTTTAATTGCACGATAATTGTGCTATACTGAGAGTGCAGGATGTCATTCCAAGAAATTGGTGCTTGTGTTGGATGAAATTCATTCACAGTGAAACAAATATGAGATCAGTGGATTGAGGTAGGATGAATTCACAGATGTGGAGGTTCTCAATGGCCCTGTCAAAGAACCAATTGAGAAGAGACAATGGCCCTGTCAAAGAACCAATTCAGAAGAGACAGAAATTTTGTATGTCTATTATGAACACATACAATGTGTTGCAATATTAATGACCAGCAGTATACATACATGAGATTTATCTTTGTTGTGCTCTGTAACTGCTCAGTTTTCTTTGGCTTTTTATCATGTATTCTTGAACAAAAAAATTGTTGGTATGCCTGATTGACTTGTGTAACCCTCTCAATTAATTTTGATTAAAGCCTATCTCCATGGCACTGTAGGAAACTTTGAAAATTGTACTGTATATATCTGCAGTGTGCACATTTCTCCTATATTTATTTGCTTCCTGCAAAACAGATACATATAGATGTATAATTAATGAGTATTTGTTTTATTTGTAGTGCTGTAGTGTAGCACTATCCCACTACTGATTTTTGCAACAAGATATTCATATAGGCTGCTAACTGCAAATATCTTCAGTAAGACCACTAGTGCTGATAAAATTTTTTGAGTAATTTAATTCAAGTTAACCTTCAGCCTCGAAATAATTGTCTAGTAACAAGCATGAGTTTGAAAGCTCAATTAAATTACCTAAGAAAAATTATAAGCAAAAGAGGGTTTTGGTAAGATATTTGCAATGCGGAACAAGGTTTCCAAGATCCCTAGGTGAATCAAAGCAGAGATTATAGGAATAAAAAAATGAATATAGGATAAAAAGTATTAGTGTAGTTTTTGAGCACCATGCTTTAAAAATATTAAGTTCCATTCTGATTGGTAAATAAGATATCAATGAGACCATGCATTGGCTGAAAGGCATTCAAGTGCAATTATCAGTGAAGTTCCTGATCTGGAAGAAAGAATGATAAAATTTAGATCTGAAATGCAATCTGACTATGAATGTGGGGAGAGAAAGAGGAAGCTTGTGCTTGAAAATAATTTTATTCTCCCTCAATCTTCCCCCTCCCCTTCCAAATCTCTCTACTCAAAAACATTTGATTCACTAATCTGCTTTAAATAAAATTCTAAAATTTGCATACTCAAGTTTGGAATTTTGAGGGCAGGAAAAGCAGAGTCGGCAAATCTAAATATATGTACCT
Source organism: Metallyticus violacea (assembly GCA_030762175.1). Classification (NCBI taxonomy): domain Eukaryota; kingdom Metazoa; phylum Arthropoda; class Insecta; order Mantodea; family Metallyticidae; genus Metallyticus; species Metallyticus violacea. Next base: position 45,534,032 of record CM060830.1, read on the forward strand.
AGTATTCTTCCACGCAAAAATTACAGCATTTTATTTACACTTTCTAGGAATTTGTATAGGAATCAGCAATTTTGATACAACTTACTTTACTCTGTCTAGTGATGTAATGTCGCTTTAATTCTTTTATTGTTTATCTCATATAGTTTAAGGACATTGTTTTATTTTAATTTATTATAAATAATAGAATGTTATGGATATTTTTAAAAGATATGGAGGCAGGATGAGCCAAAATGTGTGCCCTTTTGCTTTGTGTTTATGTATTTATTTTTTAAATGTGTATTGCAAAGTGTTAGTGATAAGGTTTAGCACTGAACCACACACAGAGGAGTGCTATCAAAGTGAGATTTGCTAATTTTTTATAATTTTAACTCAAGAATGTAATACTGTGGCTGTGACAAATTTTGCCATCACTGATTTTCTGCAGGAAATTTTGACAAAGTAGGTTGTTAATGAACAGGAATTATTTATTTTTCAAATAATGTATTTTATTAAATGTTTCCCTCTTTTTTAATGAATGTTCTAAATAATAGATTTTTTTTTGAATGGTTTATTTATGGACGCTCTTTAACAGCTCAGATCATCAGCGTCCCATTCAACTCAGGGCGTGAAACGGCCAACAAATTTTGCTCAGAGGCCTCTCTTTCAGGCTTGAGGTTCTTTTTCGTGCCGTAAATGTACGACGCGGGACCCACGGCTTTACTTCCCTTCCGAAGGAAGCCATACTTAGGATTTTTATGCCCCGAAAAAATCCATCGGTTCTGGCCGGGTTCGAACCCGCGATCTTGGGTTTAGGAGACAAGTATGGTAACCACTACACTACCAGGATCGACTCTAAATAATAGAGACAATCTTATTTTGATGTAAAGCACTAAAAATCATTTGTCACATTAAAACTCTTTAAGTTTCACAAACACACTTATAAAAGTAATTTTGGTTTTTAGTGCTTTACTTTAAATCAAAATAAGATTAACAAAAGTTTCACTGTGTGGATTCCGACATTCCGTAAACATAATAGAGACAATGTTTACATGTGGGTGTAGATAAAACATTTCTCCTATACCTTTTTTTCTAGTAAACACTTACTAATGGTGAGTCTAGCAACCTCTAGGTCTTATGATAAAGCAATATTTCAATTCCATAAATTCTTATATTTCTTTCTTTCATTCATAGAGTCAGAAAAAAATTATATCTAAGAATGGTGAGGATTAACAGCTCTTCAGTTGTTATCCACTAAAGAAAATGGTTCAGTCATTGGAAATATTTCTGAAAAAATTAAAAAAAATGTATGTAGTTAACATATAACTGCTCCCAGTATGAACAAAACCATAAAAGTACTTATAACTTGCACATTGTTTTGTATACATTGAACCTGGCCAGGATCGATGGATTTTTTCAGGCATTAAAATCCTAAGTATGGCTTCCTTTGGAAGGGAAGTAAAGCCGTGGATCCCATGTCATACATTTACGGCATGAAAAAGAACCTCAAGCTTAAAAGAAGAGGCCTCTGAGCAAAATTTGTCGGCTGTTTCACAACCAGAATTGAATGGGATGCTGATGACCTGAGCTGTTAAAGAGCGTCCATAAATAAATCAAATCCACAAAGTATACATTGAATGCACTGCGCTATTTGCAGATTGTGGACACTCTTTGGTGTTGATGCAATAAAAAATAGAAGATAATTCTGCATTAGTGACTGATAATTTGGTAACTCCTCAGTAGTTTTGAAATCTTCAAAGATGCAACTGAAAGGGAATATAATTTGAATATCTCTATGCAAGATTATATCAAACATGAGATAATTAGCATTAGAAATAATCCAATGGTTTAAAACCATGTAGTGTCCATAAACGAAAACCATTTTCTTATAGTGTATACAATTGGGAAATATTGCTCAGGTGCACACAGATTTTTTGTTCATCTTGTCTCCTCAAAAAGCAGAGGAGTGTTTGAATGTGAAAATAAAGGACTGCAGTTATGAACATAATTGTATTATTGGAATTATAAAAAATAAATGAGATTCAGTACTAAAAATGTTTTCAATATTTTGTTTTTCTAACTGGTTTTACCTAAGTATTTAAACATAGATTTTGTATATTAGGTAAGAAATTCTCTCTTAACATCCTAATGCTACAACTTCTATCCTTGCCTTTTTCAAATTCATGTACATTTTCCATTAAATCTAAATATGCACTTATAGCATATTTATAGATTTACATTGGATGCTTAATTCTCTTAAAGCTAATGTGACCAGTAGTAGTTCTAAAACTAAAAACAGGAACACTTACCAACATTAGAGCCTTGCAACATTATACATTGGAAATAGGAGTTTTAATTTTAAAATAATATAAACTCTTAAAACCACAATCTGGCAGTTAAATATTTATTATAAATGCAAAAAAATATTATCATGCTACACAAATCATAACAGTCATCTATTGCAGATATTTTTCTGATCAATGACTTTTTTAGGGAAAAATTTTATTTTGTTTCAAGAAATTGATAAAGTCAAGGCAGCTGTATTTCAGATTAATATGGTAAGCAACAACATTTTCAATGTTTCTACCTTTAATTGTAATTTTAATAATGTCCATATTTTGTTAATGCTAGCCCAACACTCTTTCAAGCACCTGAAATTATAATCCAAATTCCACAATTTTAGAAATGTTAACAAATTCAAGTTTTTAAGAGGAGAAATGCTGAAACATTTGTATATACCTCAATTGAGCATCTGTTCAGTTTTGATTCTTCTGAGTAACTTAGTCTGTAGTAGCAAGCTGTTACCCCAACAAATTCACTGCTGGAAGTACCAAAAACACTTGTAATCATAGGTATACATGATTATATTTTGGGGCATTGTAAACAAGTTTAGAAACTTTTTGAAAGTCTCCCTCTTATCTTACACTTCATTTAAAGCACATTTAACAACAGTCCTTCCTTTAATATAATGAGTCAACTGCTGGATTTTTGGTGGTTGGATGGGGTTGGTATAGCTCTCGTGGAAATTTTATGAGCTTTGGATTAATATGTCTTCTGTTGGGATCTCAAAAGTTCAAAATCTTATCTTTATATTTTTTTATTAAAATTTTTCCCCATATTCCCAGCTCCAAAGACCTATTTACAAATTTCAGTATTTTGATTTCCATTTCTGTATCATGTTTATCTCTCCAAAAGTGACATGCACCCACTTATTTTACTTTATTTCTACAATGTTTTTTGAGCCTAATTTTAATGCTTCTTTTAGTTATACACTTTGATGCATTCCAAACAGTTGATTTTATAGATTCTTGGTTTCTTCTCATTAGGGATTCTGTCATTATTAGCAGATTATTTAGGCTGAATTTGTTCACTGGGGACAAAGTAATACCAAACTCTCCGAGTATTCTGTAATTTCTTGTGAATGGTAGTTCTTCTTCTTCTTCCTCTCTCTCTCTCTCTCTCTGTCTTTTTTTTTTTTTTTTTTTTTTTTTTTTTTGCTAAAAATGTTGTAACCTGTTTTAACCTCTTTTCTTGTTTGAATTTCTTGATTGTCTAAAATTTCTTTGTTGTATCCATAGTTTTTGCCATTTGTATCATCTGTAAGTGCTCTTCATTGTTTTCAAACTCATTCATGGGTATGTTAATGGGTCTATGTGCTAAGTTGGAGAACTATGTATTTGTGTGGGATTTTATATAATTGTCAGTATATTTCTGTATGTTCTAAATTTCATAATATTGCCTGTTCTTATAATCTTTAAGACAAGGAAAGGAATTGTGGTTCTTTTTCATATATGAATTTAATTTCTCTAACTTGTAGACTTGACAATTTCAAAGCATCATCCAAGTGTTTCTTATTAGCTACTGCAAAGACTTCATCAACATACCTGTGCCAGACTTTAAAAATGTATGAGAATGATTTGGTAATGTGCATTTCTAAATTACTCATATATAAATTAGCCAGAAAAGTTGGTGATGAATTTCCCTTAGCTAGATCTTTAAGAGATATTTTAAAGTATAAAAGTTAAAAGAAAATTCTTTGAATCAATTTTTCTCATATTTGTTACTATGCATGAGCATAACAATGGTCATTGTTTCTATGTTGACCATTTTATTTATCTAGAAGGAGATTTACTTCCCTTCTGAGGCCAGACCATTGAAATACAATTGCTACCAGCTAAGTCTTGGCACAGTACAGGAAAAGAATACACTTCAAGTGATTTCTGTTATACTTCAGGTCGACCAGGAACTGATGATAGGAAACTAGTCTTCCATTTTATTGAATTTTAGTGGTGTGTATGTTACAATTTTTACTCAATTTTTTAAAAATGTTAATATGACACCAATGTTACAAAAGTTCACTATATTTTATACAATATATATATATATATGTGTGTGTGTGTGTGTGAACAAATATCTAAGAGTATTTTGTAACATTCAATTCTACGTCATTTATTTTACTAGCCTTTTATCATAAAATAGTTCTTAGCAGGAGACATCAACAACTTTGTGGGTTAATTTAATTGTATAGTCATACAACAGTATGAACCATCATTAAGAGACTGAATTTTAAAAGGAATTCCTTCCCCCTTAAAAAAAAAAAATTATATATTTAAACGGACATGTACCAGTTTTTAATCCTTTTATAGCAGGGGAAACTTCTCTAGTAGGCTACTGGTTTGCACTATTTCCAAAAATTTCATTGTTTAATTTCCTATAACTATTGTTTAATGCATTTTTATGCTTAAAAAGCAATGCTTGTAGGGGACTCTTATCTTGTGCCTGGTGTTTGTATTTGCAGTTACTATCTGTAATGGATTTAGTTTGCAATTGCAATGCAAACCAATGTCTTGGTAAGTTTGTGAAGTATTTTGTTTGAGGGAGATGAGAGGAAGCGATAGGAAAAGCTACTCTGCATAGGAGTTGATATGTGTGTAGAATACACCACCTGAAATGTCACCTCTTTTCATATGCATTTCGAGTTACATATGACTGTTTGTTGCTGCATCATAAAGTTGAATAAAATATTAAAATATTATTAGATAATTATAGTGAAACAGTGTATTAATAGCAACATAGCCATATATATTAAATATAGAGAAACTAGTAGTAAATTTCAATATTAAACAACATTACATTAGAAGTTAAATATGGTGGACTTTTTTAACAGTGATGTTTAATACAAAGAATTTAAAATGATTGAGTGGAATTTATAACACATCACTAATATTTTAAAAAAGGAAAACTAAGTTTCTGGAGCTAATCACCCCCTTCACTTCCAGATCAACTGCCGGCCTTGTTCTTCATGGTGGTTTGGTATGCCACTTGGCGGGATCACTTGGGACATCTTAATACAGAAGTTCATCCAACCACCACCAGAGTTAAACCAAACCACCACGAAGAGCAAGGCCAGCAGTCGATCTGGAACTGAAAATGGGAATGATTAGCTCCAGAAACTTAGTTTTCCTTTTTTAAAATATTACGATGTAAGCGTTACAAATTTGACTCAATCATTTTAAATTCTTATTACATTAGAAGTTGCAATGTATTCAAGCAGACAAACTGCTGCAGTAATAATAATCTGTCATTTCGTTAGTAGTAAGCTGTTGCTGATTGGCAGGCTGGTGATGTTTCATGTCAATTTATGAAGTAGTTGCTTTATTTGGCACATGTTAATTGAATGTAAAAAAATTAACACTATACAAAGCTTACATTGTAATCATTGGGAGTGAAAATTGGAATGAAAAAAACTGGATAAATCAGCTCCTTGTATTAACTTCAGTAAATCTGCGATTTCAAAACATAGGAAGCATACAATGCTATGTATAGAGAAAACCTCCAGATTTTAATCAAAGAGTCATCTAAGTTTGTTGCCATGAAGACCAAGAAAACAGAATTTTTATTTTGTTTAAATAAGTGCATTACTCAGTATTTTTCTTAAATTCTCTCCATATCTCTTTCTGCTGTGTTTGTTCAGCCACTTAAGTATGAGAATTAATTTTAGTTGTTAAGATCCTAGAAGTGTGTAATCTGTATTCAGCAGTAGCAGTAACACAGTTGTGCAGGGTTTATGCTGCTGCAAGCTGCCACTTCTTTATAGTTTTTCTTAATTTCCTTTAATTGGCAATATTTTCATTTAGTGTTAATTTTAGGTTACTATATTTTCTTTTAAAATACCAGGTAACAATGTGTAACAATAAGGTATAGTCAAACTTTTAGACAGTCAAACACATTCATCATACATATAAGAAGAAAATATGTTATATGGACATGGACCCGGAAATGCTTTATTTCCATGTTAGAACTAATTTTCTACAACTCTTCATTGTACATTAATCATGGGAAAAACATAGGAACAGAACATACTAGCATACCACATGAAAGCCTTTGTTACAGGAAATGTTCAAAATGCCCTCTGCTAGCATTGATACATACCTCAATCCACTGTTGCATTGAATCCCTGATGTGCTGATGTATCCCTTGAGAATCATATTGTTTGGCAGCCTTCCACAATACTGGCACAAAGACCCTGTGCATCTTGTATTGGGATTTGATACATAAGAGCTGAAGTTAGTGGGGTTTGGATCCATACAGCGTGGAGGCCAGGGAATTGCTCCATCTATAACTATCCTTCTGTCACAGAATCTGTTATTTAGGGCATTTTGAACATTTCATGTAAGAAAGGGTTTCATGTGATATGCTGGTATTTTTTGTTCCTGTGTGTTTCCCTTGATTAATATACTATGAAGAGTTGTAGAAAATGAGTTCTAACATAGAAATAAAGCGTTTCCAGACACATGTCCATATAACATATTTTTTCCTTCTATATGTGAGGAATATGTCATGAAAGTTTGGTCATACCTTATTGCTACATGCGGCATATTTCTATTTATGTTGTATAACATATCTAATGTTGAAAAAAATGCTTCAACATATTACACTGTAATTTGTGTTTCACTATAAATTTGACTTTACAAGATATACCAATAAGGGAAATTCCTTGAGGTTTTGAGTGGGGATGTAATCTGATCTTCAGTTTGACCTATCATCAATATTTTAAGCTTAAGAGAAAAAAATATTAAGTGAGAGTATTATGCATTACCTAATAAAAATGTTTCAAAATAATCTTAAAAGCAGCTAATTACATTTTCCATATATATGATTATTGTAATCACAATTTTAATAATAATTGATGACCTGCAATGCAAGTCTGAAAATCTGATGATGCATGCATCATATATCATGATACATTTAAGGTTTTCATGACCAGTATTATAAGTAAATCAGTTGATATCTTCTGGGATGTTGTGCCTCTCCGTGGTTTAATATGCAAAACAGTCTGGAATATTTTGACTGTTTTTATCAGGTATCTTGTTTACATTTTAACGCTTTGGAAGCAATGTAACGTTCATACTCAGTTTAATTTCTAAACAATACTAAAATAATGCTGCCCAAGAAAAGTTAAAGTTATAGTTTTCAGTAAAGTTTGCAACTTTGAAATAACCGAAGACTGTAACTGCTGATGCCAATGTTGTATTAAACTGTATATTTGAGCCAGCTCATTTGGAAGTTTTTTCCACTTTTAGTGAGCAAGATACAAGTAGGAAAACGATGCTATAGAACCAACAGGTAAATGTAAGTTGAAAGAGAAATATCACAAAATTACAGGTAGCAATAGAGGAATAAACAATGAGAATCACCTTCCAAAATATTTTCTATACACAGGTTTCCGTTTATTTTTAAAACCTTTATTTCTTTTAATATAGCTTATTATTAATGGGCACATTGATATGTATGAAAATGCTGTATTGTTTAACTCTGCATCTTTATCCTTCACTCTGTTATGTATGAATAAATAAAACCACCTCCGTGTATAATGTTAGCATTTGAGACAACTATGAAGGTTCTGGTTTCGATTCCCGTTCAGGTCAAGCTGTTGGAAAGGTTTCTACTTATTTACGGAACTTTCTCTTACCCTGGGAAGGTGAATACTAGATAGCTTTAAAGCACCGTGAACTGCGAGTTCATATGGACTATCATTAATTCATAGGTTTGACTCCCCTAGTGTATCATAACAATATCGCCCTCACCATAAAGTCCATTGGGACAATGTAGAGGCACTCCATGCCCTATTGGCGGCCCGGTATCGGAAATTCGCTACAATACCGCCATGCCAGGGGTGAATGCCCACTAGTTCATGAGACCATTGAAGAGAAGAAAAAAATTAATTGCGATGCAAGTCAAACGCATTCAGATCCTGTCTGTGTGTGCAACTTCTCTTTAATCAGTTTGCCAAATTGGAATAAAGTGCCGTATACTCAAACATTACCCAATGTCTTGGTAGAAACAAAAATAAAAAAGCGAGTTAATAGTCATTCTTTGCACATTATTTGCTGATGTACATAACCTCCGACGAGCGACGAACTTCGTTGCCGAGATGGTTCAATTGTTAACCAGATGTCGTCACGTTCGTATTACAATTCGCAGCTTTTAGTTACAGTTCGGTGTGTGCTGCTATCTATCGGTGTAGCAGTATAATATGGTGGAAAATACACAAAATATTTTGGAAAGATTTTATTAATAACTACTGTTTGGAAATCAAGAAACACGCGTTGTAAGTAGCATTTCTCTCTATTTTATTGCTAATGCTGTGTGTAAAATAAATTCATTATAGCTAGTCGAAACAGCCTCATAGCATAGTTTATAAAAGGGGGCGGGCCCATTTTTTTACCACCGGTATTAAAAACCAATTATTGTTTTATAAATGCGTTTTTTAGTTATTTTTATTGTGAAGGTGGGTTAAGGAAAGTTCGCACACATGTCTGCAGTAATATTAGCTTATATATACATAAATAGAAGGTTACGAAACTGATTCCATGAATCAGTTCTTCGAGCGGAGCATCTGCTTGTGAACCTGTATTCTTTCCATCCCAACTTGTGTTCTGGCAGTTTAAATAAAATCTGAGTATTATTGTCAAGGAAATTATATTTTGATAAGAAATTAATAAATAAAAGTAACATCTATCTGGCTTTCACTAAGTGTTCTATTTTATTAATGACCTCCTTTTAGGGCTTTACACATGAAATACATATAAGAAATCCTTAACTTTTTAAAGCAAAATAGCACATCCCTGCAACATTTAGCATCTGTCATAGTGCAGAGTAATAAAGGGCAGCCCATGTAATGTTCTGAATTCCTCATTCATTACTTCAACTATATTCTCCCTCCAAGTAATATGCTTTCAAGGCCTGTAATCAAAATTTGTGATCTGGTGTATCCATAACATGCATATTCAACAACTTAAACCTTGGCATGCTGTTACTTTATACTTTTCCTCAATCACCTAAGCTTGCAAATGACCTTTCAAGGATACTACCCTGTAAGAGATAATCTGTATCTAATTCCAGTGCCTCTTACCTCATTTTAGCAGATGATGTGATTATTCGTTTTTCATGCCTTCAATATATTGGTATATCTTCCAATATTTTGGAATTGGTTCTCAGGACTATTTCAGATTGCATGAAAAGAATCTGTGTTCTCTTTGTTGCTGTACACTTTTATTGAATTTTTTCACATTCTTTAAAGAACCAAAGTTAGTTCCTTAACAGCATTGATTTAATTACACTGAAGACAAGTGGTTGTAAAGCTGTTTGATTATGAAATAAAATGTGAATGCAGTTTTTGCTTTAACAACAATCTAATTTATCATATATACTCTTTGTTAACCTGGCCATATATTTTGGCAAAAAGGAAATATAATTGTAACATTTAGCCTGAATGGGCATGGTTTAGCTTAATATTAAAATTAAATAAAGCACAAAGAATTTTTTTTTTGTAGTGAACTTTCAATTACGATGATGCCGGATTAAAGCTATTTAAGTTTATTACCTAATCGCTACTCTCATTATGCATTAAGTATTGCAGTAAATTTAAAATGTATTAATGTCAAAACTTGGCATGTTATGTGTTTCCTTGTTCATTTATTTATTTTAATGAATAACAAAATCTGGTGAAACTTCACTGTATACATCTCACAAATAAAACTCTTTAAACTTATCTAGAATAACAGGTGCACCTTCTTTTCATAAATACAAGCCAAATAAATACAACAGTCAATAGAATTGAATTCCTAATCAATTCATATATGCACATATGCTTAAGTGAATCCTACAAACAGATGGTTAATTACTTTTTTAATATCTCCACATACTTTCCTGTTAAGTTTAAAACTGACTCATATATACAGAAGGGAAGTTTGAAAGTGGGATGCATATATTGAAGTTTAATGAAAATCTTGTAAAATTTTAAATCCATATCATTACAGCCACATTAATTCATAATAAATACAAGAGAAGAGAAACATTTCTTTATTTCGTGAAATCTGGATGTTGTCTGGATCCTCAGAAACTAACTTACTATTTTAATATGGAACAAGTTTTGTGAATCTTCATCCACATCATCAGCTTCTTTTCAACTTGTAGCTATTCAGCTGATCAATACATACTAATATTTATTTGATTTGCTTCATTTGGCAGTTCCAGAATGCCTTTATCACCTTCATCGATTCTTTTCCAGTATTATCTTTTTCTCATGTTCCTGCCATCCTCTGTTGCTACTTAATCTTATGCCTAAATAATCAATTTTCCTTACCACTTTGATATGAAAGTATTTTTCATTTTTCTTTAATTTCTGCCCTTTTATGAAAACCACAATTTTGCACTTTTATTATATGTTCTTAGCCTCATTGCTTGCTTACACACTATTACTTTTGTTTTTAATCGCACATTTAAAATAGCAACTAAAACCAAATGTCATGTGCAAAAAATAGACTAAGATCTCTTTAACTTGAAGTGCTAATTGGAACTTATACAGTGAAATTAATCAGATAATTAAAATTATTGTATGTTTGAGTTGAACTACATGCTCTTGTTGGTTCCACTTACTTGTTTATATGTGGAACATGTTTCACAGACCATCGTCTGCATTGTCAGCTAATTGTCAACTGCTGGATAATTCATGGTGTTCCTTTGGGGATGCATATTCTGCTCTGGTGGAGGTATGATGAACTTAAAAGTTTATAAATATAGAAATAGATTGTGGAACTTTGACACTTCCGGGGATGAAAACATAATCTTTAAGCCCATCAAACCTCTGCTATAGCAAAATGTGCATCCCCAAAGGAACACTGTGAATTTAAGGGCATCTGCAGAATATTTTTGAGGGAAGGACAACATATTTTTGAAGGTTGATGATGATTAAAATTTACCACATTTGAAAAATCAATTAAGCAACATAACTTTTAAAATTGATGTAGCAAAAAAAATATAGGTTAATCATTTATGTTCACCTTAAATGCTTTATTTTAAATTATCAGTGCTTTGGCTATTAAATGGAAATTTATTAACTTTAAAAACTATGAGGATGGGCAACTGCCCCTCTGTGCCCCTCCTTGTGGATGCCCTTCCATGAATTACCCAGCAGTCAACAGTTAGCTGAGGATGCAGATGATGGTCTGCAAAACAAATTTTCATATAAAGAAGTAAGTGAAGCCAATAAGAGTGTGTAGTTTGACTCAATCGTACAATAATCTTAATTACAGGGTCTATTTATTTATTTAATGTAATGGTACTTGATTACATCAATGACCTAGAAATGAAGTTATATACAAAGTTAAAAGACATGCAATACAACAAATCAAAAATATAAATGGTAGATTCATAGTGGATCTCTGGCTTCCTAGGGCATTGTTCTTATGAGAGTGTATAAACTTTAGGTGTTCTAAATTCATAATGATACATATTGTTAAAGGCTTGCATAGGGGAATACTGTAGATACCTATTTGATGGAAATGCTGGGCCAAGCTAGATCCTAAACAATGCAACTTTTACATTTCTTGTCCAATAGGAACACCTTGAATTTGCCTTTTCATATTGTGTTCCAAGATCTCTCTTCAATCTGTAGATTGCATTCATCCATAATATTTTGGTACACTATATATATTTTCCTGTATAATATGAATGACATTAGGAGGATTTCAGATTATCCTTTCCTGGTCAGTTCATCTGTGCTCTCATTCCCTTTAATTCCACAATGTGATGGGATCTTTTGAAGGGCACTTTTCTTCTGCAGTTTTTGAGGTAGACTTTTACAATTGATAGTGATTTTTGAAGCTGTTTGAGCTTGTCCTCGAGAATTGGTAACTGCCTGGATTGCAGGCTTAGAGTCATACAGAATGACTGCTGAAGAAAAATATGTCTGCCATAATAATTGTAATAGAGTTGTGAAGATCACTTATTTTCAACTGTTCAAGCCTAAAGAGTCATAAGATTGGATAATGTACAGAAAACTCGTGCACCTGTAAGTCCATATCCAGGGATATGTGAGATTCATCCGTAAAGACATGTAACCATTTAGTCAATGGATATCATCTGAGCATTGTTTCTAAAGTCGTGAGGTGAAGTATAAGCCTTCTCACAAGGTTGTTTCAAATGAGGTCATATGAAAGCATTATTACAAAAGAACCTGTGTCAAAAATTGTGATTTTTAGAAGGAAAAAAAATGCCCACGCAAATTATAATATTCTGAAAAGAAAAAAATTTAAATCTCTGTTCATGATTGATTAGTGTTTAACGCCCCTTTTTACTACTTATGCACCACAGGCAGTGACACTGATGATACATGAAATGAAATGATAAATTGGGAAAGGATTATTTTTTTTTTTAAAGGAAGGAAACGTTCCAGGCCTAAGTTTAGGGTAGTACCTCCCCGGCATTTTCCACTTGTGGCGGTAACCTTTGTTCAGGACATAAGAATCAGATATTTGATAAACACTTTCAAATTTTGCACATAATAGACCAGTAAATAATTGTTAGATATTGGATGTATGATATGGGCTATTTTTTTTTATTAATATAATATAAAAGATATGATTATATTCAATGCAATAGGTATTACAAAATTAGTAAATTAATAGGAAATTACAATACATATTAATAACTTTCTTGAACACTGTTGTTATTTGATCCATCAATGTCTGCAACATGTATATTGTAAGTATGTACTTGTGAATCAGTTTGGAGATTTTCAAAGAACTGGCCTCTTTCTGGAAACAATAGTCCATACAGTTTTTTAAGGTCCTCCATTTTTATTGCTTGATCTTCAAAGGTTTATTGTAAAGAAGAGCAAATATCTTTAGGTATTGTTACTCTTTTAAGATATTCACTGATCTCCATGGCTCTGAATAACTATCCTTATTCCAATATCTGGAGATTCAGATTCTCTGTCAGTGCTAAGCATTCTAAATTGCTTTCGCTTCAGTTGCCATCTAAAAGATGGGGCAATAATAGGGCTCCACTATTGTGCTGAGAAACTCTGGTGTATATAAAGCTTAAAATAATTATTGAAAGTATTTAATACAATATCAGCTGACATAATAATTTTTAACTAAAATTGTTAATTGGAACATTGCGCAGTGAAGCTAATAATATATTAAGATCATTGTGTTATTGAGTCAAACACACTCTTTTGCTCCACTTATTTGTTTAAATATGTAAAATTGGTTTCATGACCACTTCATTCGCATCATCAGCCCCATTGTTGACGGGAGGATAAACTTTTATGCTGTGAGGATGTGTTGGCAGATATTCATTTTTTAAACCTGTGCCTAAAACATAAAATATGCCCAAAATTCATACGAAAAACCATCAATTATAACCATTACAGTAATGAGCAATTTGCCAAAGAGAAAAAAGTGATTCAATTAGAAAAGCAAAGAATTGCACAAGTTTGGCAATTATACATCTAAAACTTATGAAAAATACTTACACAGTTCAAAGAGGTTAGGAAACATAGTGTGGGATAACTTAATCAGAACAGCTTAAGAACATCGAGTATCGAATAAACAAAAAAGTTAGCAATTAAAAAGGAAAGCTTAAAAAACTAAATCAAAAACCTAAGAAATCTAAAAATCTAGAACCTAAACAGAATTTTGTGGAAAATGTATTAAAAGAAACTTTCAAGAAAGAAAAATTAGCATTTTTAAATAAATGCCTAAAAACTTGTGTCCAATACTCCAATAAAATAGAACATTATTTGATAGATTTAGAAGTAGCTATTGAAGGGTTAAAAGAATTAATTAGAATCAAATCAGAAAAGATGTTAAAAGAAATAAAAAGGAAAACTTTAGTAAACAAGACATATAGGAATACTATAGAATCATTAAATGAAATAGGTGTATTTATACAAAAGCCAACAAAGGGAACAGAATAGAATATTAGATAAGGAAGAGTATTTTAATAGAATGCAAGATTGACTAAGTAAAAAGGAATATGTTCAGATCTATTTAGATCCATTGAAGGGATGCATTAATTCAATCAATGAGGCTTTAAAAAACTGCACTGTTATGACAAAAAGAAGAAAATAAAAAATAAAACAGAACAACTCTAAAATAGTGAAAGTATATGGTTTGCCAAAAGTTCATGAGTCTGAAAATGGTGTGCAATCCATCATTAACAATATTAATACACCTAGACATTATTTATCAAAATGACTAGCTAATAGATTTAAGACACTACCTAAATTTCAAAGCAGGAGTATAAATAATTCGTTTCAGTTAACAGAAAAAATGAACAACATAAAATTGCAACCTTCTGACACATTAATATCTTTCGGCATAGAATTGCTGTTTCCAATCATACCAAAAGATAAACCCCTAATTTATCTGCAAAATTGGCTAAGAACATGTGGAATTAATGAGGCACACATAAAAGAATACAGTAATCTCACAGAAATTTGCATAAACCAATCCTATTTTTCTTTCAAGGGCAAATTTTATAAACAACAATCAGGACTTACTATGGGCAGTCCCTTGCCTCCATTTTTAGCTAACTTCTTCATGAGCAAATTTGAAATACACATCAACTCAGCTTTCCCATACATATTTAAAATATGGTATAGATATGTCAACGATATATTTGCCATAGTCAACAAAAAACTCATTAATGACGTCATAAAACTTTTGAATTTACAAGATAAAACATATTAGTCACATACAAAACTGAAAAAGATAATATGTTACCTTTCTTGGACATAAAAATATTGAAACGTTAAAAAAACCTGGAATTTGGAATATACAGAAAGAATACACATGCAGACAATCACATCAAAGCTGCCGGTTTTAACCCCACAATGCACAAACATGCAGTTATCAACAACTTAACACAATGGCTAGTTAGCCTTAAAATTAGCAAAGAAGAATACCTTAAAGAATACAAACAAATAGAAAGAACAACAGTTAAAAATAGTTATAACAATGAACTGTACACAAAAAGTACAGAAATTCAAGAGGCAAAAACTTATTAAAGAAACCACAACACTTTCAACAAAAAAAGATAAGCAGATTTTTAATAAATTCATATATCATCCATGGGCTACAAAAAATTTCAGGATATTCTTAAAGATTTTAACATCACGTTTGCACTTGTAAACAGATTTAATGCTCAAAATCTCCTGGTTAATAATGTTAATGACAGTATTCCACAAGAGAAAAAGAGCAGGTATTTACAAAATAAGTTGTGCAGAATGTGAAAAAATGTACATTGGAAAAACAAAGAAAAACACAGGCATATGGTTAAAAGAACATTTCAGGAACATAAAATACAAGCAGTTGGAGAAATCAGCAGTGGCATCGCATTTCTGGACAGAAAACCATGACATATTGAAAAAAGCAAAATTATTAAAGGATCCACAGAATTAGCAACATGGGAGAAAATGTACATTTACAAGTACAAAGACAGTTTAACTAACTTTGACACTTCCGGTGATGAAAACATAAACTTCAAGTTCATCACACCCCCACCAGAGCAGATTACACATCTCCACAGCATAACGATTTATCCTCCAGTCAACAATGGGGTTGACGATGCATACGAAGTGTTTATGAAACTGGTTCTACATATTTAAACAAGTAAGTGGAACAAAATAGTGTTAGTTTGACTCAATCACACAATGATCGTAATATGGTAATTTTTGTTTTTGTTGGAAACAATAATCACCAGAGCCTGGAAGTTAGACAAAATTCTTTTTCTATAGGGTAGATATATTAAAGAGTCAGATAGAAGTGAATGTGTTTATGTACATTTGGGTTTGGTAGGATCGGTTTTTATTTTGCCTTTTTGCCTATTTTGACTTCTGTTGCTTATTTTATGGTTTAAAACCTTGATTTACTTGTTTTGGATCATTAGGAATTTTTTCTGCTATTATTAATGCATTTAAAAAGTACATAAAGAGTTTCAATATATTAAAGTAAAAAAGGCTATAAAATTAAATGACATGCTCATCTCTCAAAAAAATCTATTTATAATCTTGTTATACACTTACTTCTTTTCAAGCAGTCAAAATCTTTCTCCTAAACTCATTCACTTAAGTTTTTTAAATACGAGAACCTTCATTAGTGAAAGAAACACATGATTACCTTGGGCTTACGAATACCAGGTAATAGAGAGGATTATTATAGTTTTGAATAGTCCTTACGAATGACCTTGTATCAATTTGCATGGATTCTAGGAAATTTCTGGTGGGGGTAACTTCTCAGCTGCATAAATGTAACAAACAATTCCAAACAAGAAATATGAGAGCAATACAATAGATTGTTCCTACAATGTACGGAAGTAAGAGAGATACCTTATTCCCCAATAAATGCATAAACAGACAATGAACTCAACCAGCAACTGCACATCTTTTATTTATTCACCAGGACTATTCAAAATTACTTTACTTTGTCTTGATCAACATTTCCATGATGTCCTGAAAGGTGAATGTTCTGTTGTAACTGGTATGAGTCCGAAACAGCTAGTTTTAAATATGCTTCAATCACTTCAGTGGAAGTAGAACGTTATTTTTTTTCCATGGTGAAAAATTTTCTCTTTGACAAGTGACTGACTATGATAGTTGATACCTTCTAAACACATATTCTTGTTGCTTGTAACCAAGAAAAGTAAGCTTAAATAGTTTAATTATGTGATAAAGAAACTATGAAGTATCTTAAATACCTATTTTCATTAAAAATGAATGATATTACTCTCTGTCCATTTTAATTTATTACTGCCTATTTTCAGTATTTTAGTGCCTTTGCCCCTGCCTGTTTTAACCAAAATAAACTCCTGAACTTCCAGGCTCTAATAATAGCAGAGGCTGTTTTTGTACAACTGGCATCTTTTTTTTTTTTTATATCTATTGCACCCAATAATGAATGTTTTTGGAGCCTATAAAAATTTCAAATAATAGCAAAAGTGTTCCTGCGTAATTGGTGTTCTTAATTAGTTTTTGTTAAAAATTGCAGAAGGCTATTTTTACAATGTTTTCACTTGTGGTTGATATCAGTTCAGAAAATAGTACTTGTTCTGTTTGAAGTTGTAGATGATACCTTTCATTTAGTCTGCTGCATCTTTTTTCAAACATTTTGGTAAAATTTCAGCCACATTTATGCTCTGAGAACAGTGACCATGGAGTCTCATAAGGAAGCCTCTTTAATTTAAGTTCATTGTTGAATAGATCACCTAATATCAAATAGCAATTAATTGAATAATATAGTTTTATATCCTAGATTGCTCTAGATATAAAATTTAAGAGAGCCTATGATCTTTGAACATGAGGTGTATGACCATTTTCCAAACGAAATGCATTTTAATGATAATATATTTGGCATTAAATACAGAGTAGTAGACATCAGCAAATAGCCATATACAACAATATAGATAAACATTTAAAATACACTGTTCAAAATTGGTAATGCCAAAAATTTGGGTACATTATTAAAAGGTGTGACAACCAAAAATTTAAGAAGAACAGTTTTAAATTTCATAAAATGACACAAGGCAGATCCAGGGTGGTCAAGAGTAACAAGAGGAAGAGAAGAAATGGAAATCTTTCAAGAAGCAACCTGCGCAGTGAGAAATAGCATAGCCAAAGAACAAATCAGACAGAGTATCTTAAACAGCATATGAACAACTGACTTGAAATAGCTTACCACATTTGGAAAAAACGAGCTCCCCTACTTTTTAGTAGGCCTGCCCTTTAAGGGACACACTAGGCTATCTTTGTTCTGTATCTTTATCTGTGCTCATATATATCACTTAGCTCTTTTTTAATTTGTAATAATAAAAGGTAAATATAAATTCACAACTTTTAAAATTGCTTCACTTATAAAAAAATCAGTGAATATACATATAGCCATCTTCTGAATACACAAATTTATTGATATTCCATTCTGATTATTACCCCTATCTAATTCTATAAACTAAAACAGTATTAAAGAAAATGTGAAAAACATTTTTCACATAAGATCTAGGGTTAAGATATATAATGTAATGACATAGTACATATTTACTAATGAAAATTTTGACTCACAGTCTAATGTAATACCCAATAGACTTACAATAGTACTGCTATCAATTGTATTCCTTAAGCTAATAAAAGCGTCTTTGTATGAGCAACATTAAAGCATAGACCATTAAACTTGAACCAGTAACATCCCTAATAATATAATCCAATAACACATAAAGAAGTTAGTAGCACTTTACTTCATGAGTGGATTAATTCATCATAACAGCTGGGTCAAAGATGAGAGTGAAAACTTGTGAAACATTAGTGGAGTTTGCAAAGTATGTTGTCACCTAATACCGACTTCTTCCATTAAAGTGTTAATATTACTGGAATTGCAAGTAACATTAAAAAGTAGTATAATCAGCAAATATAATAGTATAAATAAATTCATTTAATGTTTTGTCAGATTCAAATTTCTGCAAGCTTCAAAGATCTAGCAGGATGGAAACAATTAAAAAAAAAAAAAGAGGTTACAAATCCTTTTAAAATAAAACCTGATACTACCTCTGTCCCGAAATAATAGTCACATTTCTTTCACTAGCTAAGTATTGTCCTTGAACAAATACTAAAAACAATGAGGAAATGCTATTGCAGCCTACATCAGCATGGGCTGAGATGATAATGTCGGGATTGCACTGAAGAACTAAAGGCAAACATCCTGTTTCCCCCATATGAGGCAGTTTGTACCAGTTTTCTCCATGAGTGCATTAAGATAACTTACTGCAGGAAAATGTCATTCAGTCTCCCTGCAGGAAGGTCCTCGAAAGCCTTCATAACAGTGGTAAAGCAAGTTCGCTATTGTGAATTGGAGTTGCTGTATGGCATTGAAGAAACCAAGATTGAGGACTGGGCGGTTTGAAAGGCTGGCAATAGCGGTGTGTGGCGAGACCAGTCTTACTAGCAGTGACTATAAACTCTGAATGTGAGGGATCAATGTGCGGTTTCGTATTAACCTGTTGAATGCATTTGGCTTTTGATGATGTCCATGAGAGTTATTTTGACTTGGTTGCAGGCAGGACCTTCTCAATCAGCTTTCGTCTGTATGACAGATTGGGTTAGTTTTGTAACAATTGTTTACTTAGGCCTGTTTTTCTTACTCCATTTTACTGGTTGCTAGTAAATACATGGAAAAGTTCCTATTGAACCATCACATATTGCATCAAAGCAGGGACATACAGCTGCTGCTGAAAGATCACTTTCCCAATGAAGCAATTCTTATGACAAATTTGATATGCGTTAGGTTCTTCTGTAGCAAGATAAACAGCATACCTGGTAGTTACAGGAAGGCGGAGAAATAATTATCATGACAACATATATTCTTTAACCTCAATTAAATTACCGAAAAATTATCAGTACTTGTGTGGAATTACTAAAGATAAACTCTCCCGCAGCTGTGCGTTAGTCTGCTGTTAATCCTAGACTGCTATTGGCTGAAGCTGAAATATTGGTGCGGCAAGACAAGTTTTTTTGAGAAAGAAACAAAACTTGCGGCCGCTAGAGCGTTTTTTAGACTAACCCCCACTCTTTAAATTTCGGTTTTAAGGTATACCCCCATTCTTAATGGTTCCATTTCCATGATTTTCAGAAACAATTTTCGTATTTTATTTAAATGGTATATACCGAATTTCGTTGCAACCCTATATACACACATATTGGAGCGATTTTTAAATTTGGGTTTCAGATAAAGCCCCGCTCATAATGGTCTGATTTTGCTGAATTTTTAGAAATATTTTTCATATTGTATTTCAATGGTATATACCTTGTGGAAAAAAACAAACAAACAAACAAAAATGCTGTCGCTAGAGTGATTTCTAAATTTTCGCTTTAGGTTAACCGTTGACCACTTACAGGCTGAAGTTAATATGCTTAACATTTCCTAAATTAATAAGATATAATTGAGCAAATTCATAGACTCCATTTCAGCTCACTACATATAAACTTGATACTTTATATTCATTTGTCTGTTTATTAATACATACCATTAATAGAGATTTAATTTTTAATTTTGTTGCCTAAAGCGGCGCATTGCTTTCAGATACATTGTCATTCAATTTATGTTTTCAATAATACTTTTCTTTAAATTTGGCACTTTTTCCATATGTAGCTCATGTCCTTAAGAACTCATCTCAGAGAGCGAACCCTTAAGAAAATGCAATTCTTGTTTTGTTTTTTTTAATATAATATAAACATTTTTTTGGACATGTAGGAACTTCCTTGCTCGCTAAATAAAATTCGTCTATGCAGTAGCATTCGAATTCACTTTTGGATGCTCGGGTCTATTTCCTGGAGTAAACAAAGAAGACTCAACCCCTTCTCCTCTTACCCTGGTATTTGTTCTTACTGGAACGCCGGTATAGTGGGGTACACGTAAGTTTGATTTTTTAAATCTAAATTTTATTACCTCTACTCGTCACATGCAGTTATCAACATTCTCAATTCCTCGAGCTTTACTGTGTGTAATTTTCACTTTCTTTCGTTGTTGTGGTATATTCATTATTTGTATGTATATATAATTAGTAGGTCAGAAGTACCGCCACGGGTAGCCGAGGTCGTTAAGGCACGGACTCGTGCGCGGGAGGTCTGCGGTTCGAATCCCGCCAGGACCGTCCTCCCTGACTGGGTTTTTTTTTTCCCAGGTTTTCCTCAGTCTTCATAACAGGCAAATGCCGGGGAAGTACCTAAACTTAGGCCTGGAACGCTTCCTTCCTTAAAAAAAATAACCTTTCCCAATTTATCATTTCATCTCATGTATCATCAGTGTCCACCGCCTGTGGTGCCTCAGTAGTAAAAACGGGCGTTAAACACTACTCAAAAAAAAGTAGGTCAGTATATATGTACTTAACTAAATCATGCAATTAATGCGTCCAACTGTTCACTATTAATATTCTGCTTTCGTTAACTCAAAGAGAAAGGACCGCTGTAAGTATTTGAATAGATGATGCATATGCAGTGTGTAATGTTTTACTTGACAGATAAAGCCCTCCTCTCTCCGCATACGTCGTCAGCTCCCAACAGTACCTTAAATTTATAGACAGTGTTTTATCATTAAAGTTAAGTTTATGAGTGAAAACAGCTCATATTGTGATGGACAAACTGCATGGATGAAATAATGGTCTTTGCAGTATCTCCCTTCTAAATCAAAAAAATTGGCGACGGAAGACATAGGATGAAGATAGATGTCCCCCTTCCAACATAAAAACCGTATGGAAGTTATACTGAATACACCTGTGAGGTATATAGAATAATCTGTATGTTGCATTGTGCTGTCTTTCAAGAAAGTAAACGTAATCCTTTTGCGAGACAGTATCGTTCAGACGTACGTATTTGGAGGATATAAAAATTAAACCAGTCGGATTCACGGAGTATAGCCGGTGCGCGCTTCAAAGATTTTCAAGTCCTTGTTTGGTTGCTTTGTCAAAATATAGAGTTAAATGCCACGAAACAAGTGAAAATCTACATGATAGCTCAATTAATGACGTTACACTCGAGAGCGATGGCCGCGCGGTCAAAAGCTTTCAACTTTGGTTATGACTCCAGAATTAGCGTCATCCACCTTTTACTTAGTTTGTATGTTTACGAATGATGGAATCGGTCACATGCAAGCATCACGCTTATTGTTAGTCCCCGTGCATTTGAATGCTTTTATTTTAGTGTTTTATTAATGTGTCATTTAAAAGTGTAAATGGGTTAAAATACACTTTTTGCTGAAACGACCATTAAATAGGTATTATTACACGAAAGCGACACAGCCCATTACAAATAATTATTGAAGTAATGTCAGCAAAACATTCATTCAACTACCGCTGGCAGGGTAAATGACTAAGAAGTGTTAAGCCGCAAGCAGTTAAGCAGCAATCAATAGTGAAGAAGGTTATAGTTTGCGCACCGATTGCTAAATAAAAACTTAATAGCACTCTTATGAATAATATGTTAGGGACTGAAGTATTAAGCAATTTGAACTATTTCTGCTTTATAAACAAATAAGCAAATCTATTTAAATATAAGTATTAAAGTCTGTTTGTTATTGTACAAGAAGTTTCAGCTTCAAACACCAATCACTAAAAAAACAAAGGAACGACGCTGACTCGCAGAAGGCTTTATTTTCCCTTTTATGCCAAAATATCGCACAACAAGTTAAAACCCACCTGTAGTTGAACTAATTACGATATTATTTACGTGAATATTAAACAAAACACAGACCACATAGCGTTCTAAATTCAATGGAACAAACTTTTACTGAAATTGGCCATTATTTAGCAATGGAATAAGTTACATTGTGGTTGTAAGATCCAGAGATTCGATCCCAACACTTTATTACATGTTTTATTTCAGCTATTTTCCTTGCATGCATGCGCAAAACATAATTCCCATTACTTATAGACTGTCATTCTATATTC
Source organism: Metallyticus violacea (assembly GCA_030762175.1). Lineage (NCBI taxonomy): Eukaryota > Metazoa > Arthropoda > Insecta > Mantodea > Metallyticidae > Metallyticus > Metallyticus violacea. Next base: position 45,556,784 of record CM060830.1, read on the forward strand.
ATTACAGTCTGTTTCTAGCCCTCGCGGTTGTGAATAATGACAACAGCTCAGCGGGGTGAAATTTTAGGACGTGCTTAGCAAGGCCAAATCGCCAGGAAACTTGCTGCCGAAGAACGGTAAAGAAATGGTTAGACCGACACCAGGAGGAGGGAGTTGAATGGACCAAATCAAGACTGGTTAGGCAGATTCGTGCGACAACAGCTGCCCAAGATTAGTGGGAGATTTAAGGACCCGCCCTGTAAGACACAGGTCGTCTTTCTAAAGCAGTGGAGCGTATGAAAGGAAGCCGGCCGGCATTAACTATCGTCGCCCTCACAACTCCTAAGGCAAGAAGGTTAGAATGGGCACAGAGGAATATTGCCCTTCCTTAAGTATATTACGACCTGGTAGTCAAGGATTTCGATCTAACCAGCAAGAGAGATTTATGCATACCACGCAGAACCAGATAATATTAGCCTCAGGATGCAGTTCCAGCTGAGCACTCAGAAAGACTTCAGGACCAATGACAGCATCGGGTCCAGGGGAATTAATTCAAATGCCGGAACAAATGACAAGTGCTACTATACCTTCATGCCAGTTTCACAGAACAAGAGGAATACAAGTTATGTGGTGTGAATACCTCCAATATAATCCAGGATTGGCTAGAGAGACCCAGAAATATTATGGCCTTCAAGCTCTGCTGACCCAAACCCATTTGAACTTGTGTAAGCCATCATGGTTCAGTAATGGGAAGAAAAGCGAGCACAGTGCAAGTAGCCCATGTGATGCAGTTATGGCAGCATTATCAGTGTAATCTAAACTGCTGCTCTGCGTTGTTTTAAACATGATGTCATTACAACTGGAGTTAATTTGGACGCTCTTTAGCTTCTCAGGTCATCAGAGTTCCATTCAGTTCAGGGCGTGAAACGGTCGATAAATTTTGCCTAGAGGCCTCTTATTTTAGGCTTGAGTTTCTTTTACGTGCCGTAAATCTACAACACGGGATCCAAGGCTTAATTTCTCATCCGAAGGTAACCATACTTAGGATTTTTACGCCGAAAAAATTCATCGACCCCGGCTGTGATTGAACCCGCAATCTTGGGTTAACGAGGCAATGGCGATACACCAAGTTCTAAAAAGAATTTATTTTTCTTTTACATTCTTCATATTTGAAATCTTGAAAGAAAGTTTTATATTTATTTTTTTAATGTTTTTACTTAGAAAATATGTTATTTTTTCTTTTTCTTTTTTTTTTTTGAAAGATATTCTAAAGTACTTTTATTTATTAATATTTAAGTTATAACCAAGCAGTTCTGCATTCGCATTTTAAACATCCTTAGCTATTGTCTTCTTTTTATAATAATTGGAGTAATTTTATTGGAACTAAGCATTGTGAAACACAGAAGTTTAGTTTCGTTTTTATCTTATTGTGATATCTGGAATATTTATTTTACTTCCTTTTCTGATGAAGAGAATTCAAAGCTTGTTTCTTTCTTATTTTCGCGATTAGCGTTAGCGCTTGAAGAAACTTGGCTCTTTTCCCACAAAGCAGAAATAATTAAAATAATTTAATGCTTCAGTCCAAAATATGTTAATCATAAGAGCGCTGGTTAAGTTTTTATTTTGCACTCAAAAAAAAAAAAAAATAAGATAAAAATCTATTGACGTGGCGCAAACCAGAACCTTCTATGTATGTAAGAGCGTTCTGTAATAACATACAGAAAACGTTTGCATTACATGCTTTTACTACATTAAAAATTAAATTAAATTTCAAAGCCACTGAAAATCGACGAAAATTTAGATTGTTTACTGTTGATTATGTATATGTGTATTGTAATTGTTTTTAAATAGTGACATGTTTTTGTTTTATTGACACACATAAACTTCTTCTTAAATACATAAGGTTTCTTTCTATTATTTCTATTTGTTCTAGTGAATGTAAATATGATATCAAGAGTTCAGTACATAAACATGGTTACATTTAAAAATACTTAAAAATACCCGTACCATGTAGCTTTATCTTTATTGGTCATATACTTCCTTTATTTAATATTGTGCCATTAACTTTTGAGGTTTAATATCAACAACAACAACAACAATAATAATGATAATAATAATAATAATAATAATAATGATAATAATAATAATTCTCTTTTGTAATACTTATAGATTGCAAAAATTATATTTTTTTCACTTACTTTTGAAAATTAGAGTAATTTCACTATAAACATTTATTTTCAAGTGATTTTGAAGGGATAAAACAATCAATCTAGTTAAATAATATATTTAGTTCAGTTTTTCTTTAATTAGAATTTGTCATGCTAATACCACACAGCAATGCCATAACTTATTTCATCAATTAATTAATAAGTTCGTAATTTGAATTTTATATTCTTTTTTAAAGTTACTGTACTTGGCGAGTAACTCGCTTAACGCAGCTCCTGCGTGATGGATTTTTGGTGTTCCACGTTGGCGCATCTATACCAAAATCAATTGCCTGCACAAAAGATACTAATTTAGACTGCCAGATACCGCCTCTTTCGTCCACAGTTCTAGCCCAGGGCCAGGAGGACCAGGGCTCCTCCCTTTCCAGTTTTTATGAAATCATTTAAAAGTCCTTAATTATTGTTAAAAATTGATAAATTATTTTATACAAAAGAGATATTTAATTTAATGAACTTAATTCATTTTACATGGATTTTAAAATTGTATTTATACTGTGCATGTTTTTTTTTTAACATATAAGGATTAAAAACTACAATCAATGAAATTATTTTTTTTTTAATGATTTATTTATAGACGCTCTTTAACATCTCAGGTCATCAGCGTCCCATTCAACTCAGGGCGTGAAACGGCCGACAAATTTTGCTTAGAGGCCTCTCTTTCAGGCTGGAGGTTCTTTTTCGTGCCCTAAATGTACGACACGGGACCCACGACTTTACTTCCCTTCCGAAGAAAGCCATACTTAGGATTTTTACGCCCGAAAAAAATCCATCGGTCCTGGCCGGGTTCGAACCCGCGATCTTGGGTTTAGGAGGCAACACAATGAAATGATAAAGTTTAAAAGTAAACATTCTGAGTTTAGCATTTCATGGAAGAACATGGGAATTTCAGCTCTAAAAGGCCACATTTTGTTTGAATCGTCACTCGCTGTATTCTTCTATTTAGCACTTTGATTTGCAAGGGATGAAAGGTTAGTTACTATATAAGCAATATTATGTTCAACTTTACTTCATTCTGCATATATAATTATATGCAGGGTATTAATGTTAGCTCATCGTTATGGCCTGAGCTCCTCACTGCAGTAACTAGCTTACGAACCCTAGTTCATCATAGTTCTAATTCCATAAAATGTTTTGGAAAAACAATTTAATAATATATGTGTGTAACTGAACACATTTTCATACAAATGGTTGTGCTGATGCTGCCAACTATATTTTCATAACTAGGGCCACTTTTCTTCCCAATTCTGTTACCCATATTTTCTGTTTCAATCCAGGGCCCCACAGTTTTAAGCAATTAGAATCCCTTCTGTCCACAGTGCTTGGGAAATGCGTCAGTTCAAGTATATTAACTAATGTAGATATATCATCACTTGCAAAACCATTTTCGATCGAAAGCTTATCAGAGTCAATTTAAGTAAATTGTTTTCATGATATCAAAGTAAACAAACAAGAGAACTAGAACAGATTTCAACTAAAATTATTAGGCTATATCGTTCACTACTCGCTTTCAACTCGCCACATCTTTCCAATTCATGTCTAATGCGTGTTATTTAATTTTCAAGGTGTGATCGATGTAAAGGAGATGTCTGTGGAATTAGATAATTTTGTACTGTATGGAATGATCATGACGCAACACTAAAAAAAAAAAAATAAATAAAAAAAAAATAAAGATAAAAAAAAAAAAAAAAGAAAGAAAGAAAGAAAGAAAAATTCAACTCATTGTGAATAAAGTGTCGTTTTTGTTTTCAGTAGCGTTTCACTGGGCTGGCATATTTTGGGAAATCATTTGCGCTTAAACACATTTGTGTATAACATTTTTCAGCAACTAAAACTTCTTTATGACGCAGTGCAATGTGGGGGTGAGGAAGAGACGGGAATATGTTGGGTAGCGTCTTTCCTTGTAGCTGGTCGCTGGGAGGCAAGTGAAGTATTTCCAAGTTGTTTTCTAACCTGTCGAAGAATTCATCCATTTACATAGATACGCTCAAGTGTGAATGAACTATTGTTGTGATTAATAATTTTGTTCTAAATCTTTCGGTTTTGGTCAAATGTGTTACGCAAAAATGCAATATTACATAAGTCATAATAGAGTAATTTATAGCATCATAATGTTGATCTGTAATTGCACGCTTTGGAAATTATATGCGTCTTCTGAATTCTGGGTCTCTTTCCTGCTTTTCGCTTCATGTCTATCAGGAATATATATTCCAGAAGTTCTTAGATTCAGTATTAAACATAAAAATATGCCAGTAATTTTTTTTTGTGTTGATTTGATTTATTTAAGGACGCTCTTTAACATCTCAGGTCATCAGCGTTCCGTTCTACTCAGAGCGTGAAACGGCCGACAAATTTTGCCCAGAGACCTCTTCTTTCAGACTTGAGGTTCTTTATCGTGCCGTAAATGTACCACACGGGACCCACGGCTTTACTTCCCTTCCGAAGGAAGCCATACTTAGGATTTTTACGCCTCGAAAAAATTCATCGATCCTGGTCGGGTTTGAACCCGCGATCATGGGTTTAGGAGGCAAGTATGGTTAGCACTACACCACCAGGGTAAGATTTTTATTAAGTGAAGATGATGAAGTAGAAAACTAAGGGTTAGAAGTACTCAACATTTACTGAAACATTCACGGAGAAATATAATTTCTTCTTAGTGTGGAATTTAATTGGAAATAATTTAGCTAGAAACAGTAAGTAAATTAATAAAGAAAACTTGCACTAAGTTTTAGATTACTTCGTAAATTCCATCAACCCAGGTTCAGAACTATCTTAAATCGTTGCAGGATGTAGATCCGCAAGGAGAAAATCTCAAGAATTTCCAGTTTTATAGACTGATTTTGTCCCCCTTTTCCTTCTCCCCGATGGAATGTGTTTACAAAAGGATCTTTGTATTAGCAGCGGGTTTGCAGGATCACTAAGACACCTAATCACTCCACTATATTATCCGTGGCGGTTATCACCTGTTGGACCTGCGCCAGCAGCTGTGACAAACACTGCCACCGATGCGGGCACCATCCCAACGTTATTTTGAGGATCGTATTGTTCACGAAAGGTTGCCAAGCGTTGCGGAAATGTAGGGCACAAGCGGCACCACTTCCTACTGCAGTACGGGCGTTCTTTAAAGAAGGCCTTCGTGCATTCCTTGTTCCCCAATTCTGAAACGCAAAGACCAGATTGTTTAAATGTTATTTTTCTTCATCTACCATCTTCTTGTTCTATTTCTTTGTTTCCTCTTCATGCCCTCTGCCCATGCCCTCCTTAGCTCCCTTTTGCTTTTCCTCTTTTTCTTCTCCATTGTTAGTAATATATTTACTTAACAATAGTATAAAGTTATGTTTATTGCTTGGTGATCAAACAGCAAATTTAGATAATTGCACGCGAGCGCCTTTCAGCCAATGTACGATCCTATTGATATCTTATTCACCAATCAGAATGGAACTTAATCGATGGTTTTAAAGCATGGTGCTCAAAAACTAATAACTTATAGTTTTTTCTCCTAACTTTATTTTTTTTTATTCCTATTTACTATGCACTGTTATTGTAACCTCAAATCTTCACTTGCTTTTCTTCATTGCATCTATCTTACCGAATCCCTCTCTTGCTTATAATTTTTATTAGCTAATTTAATAGAGCTTTCAAACTCATGCTTGTTGTCATTATATCATTATTTCTCCACCTTCGGTATAGAAATAATTGTCACAACAACAAACCTTCCTTAACCTCAATTAAAATAAAAATTAACAACACTCGTGGTATTGCTAAAGATAATTGCACGCAAGCGCCTTTCAGCCAATGAATCACTCAGAATGGAACTTAATCGACAGGTGCTCAAAAACTAATAAATGATAGTTGTATCCTCCTACATTCCTTTCCCTCCCTTTTCGCCCCTTCCACCCTATAATCTCTGCTTCGATTGGACTAGGGATCTAGGAAGGCTATACTCATGTATGGTTATTTCACTGCCTCCCAAAAGAAGATAAGACGAAATCTGACATAATTGATGCAAAATAGTAGTAAATAATAATTGTTATAATAGCATTCACTTGTACTTTATTTAATTTAGATCTCCACGCGGTTCTGCTTGGAATAAAAGCTGCAGTGTATATTTTCAGAAAGATCAAACAGGTAAGCCAAACCACTTCAATAGTTACACTAAAAGTACAAAAAAAAAAAAAAAAAAAAATATCGTTCTTGCATTGCGTTATTTTGCCGAATCTCCCTCTTGCTTATGCCTTACCGAAAAAATATCAGCATTCGTGGTATTACTGAAGATAAGTCATTTGTTCAATTAAAGTATGTAAACATTTACGTTAAAAGTATTCCAAGCATAATGTTTCTACTAGATGATGGTAATTGACGTTGTTTTCTGTACTGTGTAAAACAGTGAAATCTGGAATTTTATTTTAAAACCTGCTAGGATTTGAAAAAACACATTTAATTTAACTGAAACAAACAACATGACAATTTATATGTCGAAGTGTTATCAAGTTTCAAATCAATGCTGATTATATTGTGGGCTTCGCCCCAGCCACCCCTATTTTGAACTTTCAATTGACACTCCTACATTATAGTACTTGCTTTGGTAGAGGATTCAATTGTTATCACGTCTTTTGTTTTCTATGATTGCATAGCAACCTCTATTGATGTTATTGTTTAAATTTGGACAGAATTAAACTGAAATAAAAACAAACAAACAAACAAGGATACGAACATTTAATGTAATAGTTGTGTTTTAGTAATTATTTCAAAATGGGTATACCCAACAAGGAAGAACAAATGTATATAGACATTGATTAGCCAGGAGTTATTGAGAACATTGTAAGATGGTTCTTATAATAGGCGTCGGAGCCTGGAGGCTTAGGCCCCTTGAGTACTGGAATATGTATTTGAGCCCAAAATTATTTGCTCTTTTGAAGCATTTAGTCATACATTTCACATCATTAGTTTCTCATTCATATATTTTATTTGTCTTTCATTGTCTCGCTCTCTGTAACTCCCTTCCGGGTATTTTAGCGTAAGAATCCATAATGTTTAAAGAGGCTTACGATCAACTTTCGTCGATGTTTTGTTGCGTTTATGTTCAAGTTCGTACATGTTTATAAAATGCATTTTCATAATATTCAATTACGTTCAACGTTTGCACACTACGCCGTGGAAATTGGCAGGCTCTAACTTCAACAAACGCAGGAGTACCGTCAACGTAACAAGTCATGAAATAAAGTAAAGCAATCTGCTTACACGTTAATTACTTTGTCGCATCATGTTAGTTGATTTATATTATATTTCACTTTTTTAATTAAATTGTGCAGGGTGTGTACTTGAGTAATGTGCATAATTGAAATAACTCCAAGAATGTGTGAAATTAAGTGAAGAAATAATCATGTGTAACGGTTACCTGTAGGTTATGTTACTAATGTAATTTTTTTTATTTATTTTAGTTGTTGTGTTGCTGCATGCAAGTTTAATTATGAAAATTCATTAAAAAGTGGAGATTATACGAGGGGCAAGTCACAAGTCATGATAACTATTTTTTTTCCGTCGCGAATAAGGGACAATATGAAAAGTTTAAGATATACTATTGAAAATGTATGGACTATACTTTCGAATGAAGCCACCAGAATGGTGTAAGTAAGCAGAACTCGTGTCTCAGCACGCTCCGAAGTTCAGTTGGAGAGCGACAGTGGTCAGGAATGGAAGTCGCAAAGAGTGAACAATGTGCTTATGTGAAAATAGCAGTTCTCCGTAGCAGGAATGCACGAGAATGCCACACAGAGTTATGGGAAGCAATATGTGCCCGTGCCCTGGCCTGTGAATAGTTGCGAGGTGGTCAGAGGCCTTCATACGGGAAAGATTGTCGATTGCCGATTTACCGCGCAGTGGGCGTCCTGCGTCCGCGTACTAGAATAGGCGGGTAGCGGTATGCAATCCAGTACTTCCCGTACCTCTCTGTGGCATTCTCGTGATCAGATGTTAAATGTAGGAAGGCACAAAAGTTGGAGGAAAAAATACTAGAAAGAAAAACAAAATACAGCAAAACAAAGAACAGAAAATGTCTCAAATTCGTCGGGGGAGGGGGGGGGGGGGGGGCGCCGAGAGCGATCTGTTGAAGAATGGAACCTGCTTTGACGTGTCTTGATGTCTGATCCAAACAGACTCGTTCTTTATTCAACTGAGCCACTGCCTATGCCTCAGAGCTTGTATGCAATATGTATAGTTCATAGTGTCACTCTACTATAAGTCTTATTCGCAATTCTGGTTGTTCTAAGAATTCATTAGATTTTCTAAAGATGAATTTAACTCCGTGGTTGCTTTCTGTCTCCTAGAATGAATGAATGTTGTTTAACGCCCGTTTTTGCTACAGAGGCACCACAGGCAATGGACACTGGTGATACATGAAATGAAATGATATATTGGGAAAGGATTTATTTTTAAGGAAGGAAACGTTCCAGGCCTAAGTTTAGGGTACCTCTCCGGCATTTGCCATTTATGAGGACTGAGGAAAACCTTGAAAAAACCTCAGTCAGGGAGGACGGTCCTGGCGGGATTCGAACCCCAGTCCTCCCGTTCACGAGTCCGCAATTTAACGACCTCGGCCACCCGTGGCGGTCTGTCTTCTAGAGCGTTACTGTTAATCCTAAATGGGAACTGGGGTCGATTTTTTTAAAACGTGTATACCGCGGGTTGCATAAAACCGAAATATAACGGACTGGCGAATCACCTGTATAGAGCGAGGGAGAGAGGAAAGGGGGCAAAAATAGATAAAGCACTTGAATAGTAATAACAATGTTGAAATATTCGAACTGAATGCGTTCTTTTCAAAGGCAGAAGACATTTTTATTATACAGTGTGTCCGGGGAATCACTACTAATAAGGGATGTAAATATCTCCTCATTCAGTTAAGTTGGAAATACGATTTTCATCTTATTTTGTGTAGAAACTCTCCAAGTTTTGTAACAATGAAAATTATGACCCTAGTGCGCCTGCGCGTGGTATGACAACATATAGAGTTAAATTGTAGGGATTATAATTTGCATTTGCAATGCAAAGAAATTCAGGCAGGAATGTGATGCAAATGCTCCAGAGCGTCATACGATTGGAAAATGGCATAATGAGCTATTAGAAACAGGTTCTGTGTCAAGAAAGAAAACCGTTGTAACGCAGCCCGCAGAAATCAATTCGACGGCCATTTAGATCTGATTATTCCAAAGTTCGCTGTTCACGATATAATTCATAAAAGATTACGACTTACGGCATACAAAATCCAAATTGTGCAGAAGGTGCAGCCAAATGATAAACATAGACGTATCAAGTTCGCCAATTCATTGTTATTTCACATTGATGATGACAATGCGTTTCTGAGTCATCTCGCTTTCTCAGATGAAGCCACCTTTCACACATCTGGTAAAGTGCTCCGCATAAATGTAGAATATGGGGAGAAGAAAACCCTCATGTCGTAATGGAATACAATATAACCCTAAAAGTTAACGTGTGCTATGCTTAGACTTGTGATCGGGTATTGAAAAATGGTGTTTTTGTAACATAACATCTAAGTCCGGTATTCTGTTACTCTGTGTAGGAGATATTTACATTTCTTATTGGTAGACAATGGCCCCCCTCCCCTCACCCGCTTCCTTTCTTTCTTAACACAGAACCTGTTTCCAACAGCTGGTAATGTCATTTCACAAAACCCTGCGATGTCTTATCACGCGCAGGCGCACTTGCGTCATAATTTTCATTGCTACAAAACTTGGAGAGTTTCTACACAAGATAAGATGAAAACCATATTTCTAACTTAACCGAGTGAGAAATATTCGCATTTCTCAATGATAGTGATTCTATAGGACGTACTGTATATATATATATATATATATATATATATATATATATATATATATATATAAACCCACCTGTGCTCTTCAAAGACAGAAGACAAGAGCTAAATATACTAATTAAGCGTGTTGGAATAATCTGAGAAAGTAAATGTCAAAATGATTGAGTAAAATATTAAAAGAGTCGATAACAAAACACGTAAAAGCAAACTCAAATGAACAAGCCAAGGAAAAAATAAGCACCAGAGGCGAATACAGTAAAAATGAAAAATAAAACGAATCTTGCCACAATGTAGGTAAAATAACAATTGACAGAAATACATACAACACTTATATAGTAACACAAATAACGCTATATTTCGAACCGCCTGTGTTCTTCCTCAAAGACGCATCCAAGTATATTCCAGCTGAGAGTATTCAAGCCGAAACCCTGCCAGCGGAATCCCCTTAAAAGAAGGCAGTCATCACAACACAGAGGTAAAGCAGGTTATTGGAACCGTAGGATCCCACTTATGGACAGGTTAGCGAAAAGATCAAATGTGCATAATGCAGTCGCCTCGATGTGACTCCTTCGTGCAGAAGTAAATTTTGAGGTCTTTAGGATACGCAAGAATCAGATAACAGGAGTTCGAGTCATAATCTTGGAGGAATGACTTTGGAAACTTTCTGTTTTTCTCATCTAAGCCGAGTGAAATAAGCTGGAAGAATAAAGGAAGTAATAACTATGCTGATCACTTGTACTAAAGCTGAAACATCATTGCAGAGTCTTTCAAATGAGCACGGGGAGTTCGGTTAGTGTATCCAAACGTGTAGTGGAAAAACAGTGAGAAGATACAAAGTACAGTTCGCTGCTCAACTCGCGTGGAGGTTAAGGAACTAGTTTGTTTTATTTACATTTGTCTATTTCTAATGTCCTTTTCACATTATTCCTATCAGACCGATTTACATTTTCTATTCCAGAGATTTCCAGTATACCACTTGTTTTAATTATAAAATATAGGGTTTTCATTTGCATAACCTTTCACGCTTCTGTTACAATAAATAACGTTTCTGTATTTTTTTTAAAAGAAGATTTTAAAATAGAAGTGCTTGTAAAATGGAATATTGAACCATACTATCATTTCATAAATGTATTTAAAAACTCCGTTCCTGTATAGGAATTTGAATCTCTTGATGTAAATAGTGTATTGCTTTTACTCCTACCAAATACTTTGAAATTGTTTGCATATTGTTAGTATTATAGTAAGTATTGATGAAAATTCTTTTAAAGCCTTTAACATTGTGTGACATGTTTTACAAATTATATTAGCTCCTTTTATAGCGAAATATTCGCACCCAATTCTTCAATAAATAGCAGCCACTTACGTGTATTTATTTTTGTCATGATTGAACGCTTTGTTTACAATTGTGCAGTGCTTAAAGGCGACTGAATGACACAACTGACTAGTAGACGGGATATTATGTTGTGCTGCCTGATATCAAATTTCGGCAAAATCACTGCTTGTTTTGGGTGCCTGTGCAATGATCGAGCTATAATTATTACTATGCCCCAGTTTTAGTTCCAGTACTCCTTACAGTTGGAATGTGTCAGTGTCTTATTTGTAACATTTACTAAATTTTTACGTCAAGCAAAAGCCTATACTCCTTGAGAAATATTTAAAATGTGCCTTTATTTTTTAACTTTGAGCTATTTTCATCATTCTTAATTGAAAATATCGGCTTAAAAGGGTTTTATGTTGGATAAAATACCTTTTCGAATAGTATAATAAATATAGTAATTTTTTTACATTTATTGTTTGATAGACACTTTGAATAATAGTTATTCTTTTGAGCAAAAATGCATAAACTTGGGGAAGATTTTGAATAGGATATCTAATTTTGTATTTTGAAAAAAAAGTTGGATGTCTGCATTACTGCAAGCTTTTGTCAAGCGTAATATTGTGCATGTGTGATACACAATGTATCCTGCCATATAATGGTCTATTTCCAACGTCGTTACTTCTAGTGTTTCCCACGATTTGTTACATAGGGGAAAATTCTCAACCACCAATCAAAGTTAAAGCACAAGACTTGCTTCTGGAAATATCTATGTAACAGACAACCAACTGGCACTAACGGACATTCTCCTTAACGAACGTTTTACCCCCAATAATTTACGAAACGCTACAATATAAACAATATATACTCAAATATATACACCACAATATGTTAAAATTCCTTTAGTTGTAACAAACAAAACTTATACACAGTCAAGATACCGACACGGGTGTCGTTAACGAGACATCTGGAGATCGATTCACACCATGACCGTTTACCGTGACCGAGATATTTTGTACATTTCCTTCAGTCTCATCAATGGGAAATACTGTGGAGGTAAATTCGCAAAGCTTTCATCTAAATACAAAAGAAATTCTTTTCCCAATTTATCATGTTTCACCGTGATGCCTCGAATGGAAACAGACGTTAAGCACAATTAAAAAATCTCTGTCTTAGTTTCAAAATGTTAAAGACACACGAAAACGTATGAGTAATTTTTGTCACTAAATGTTTTATTTTCATCAATGGATCTATAATCTGCATTATTTTTATTTAAATATACAATAACTCCAAAAGAGATCCGCTTAATGATTTGGATACTAGAGCGGATGCCCTTAAATAACACTTTATTAAACTTTCTGCTGGAAAAGCCATATTTTTAAGTAATTAACTATTTCGCACAGCATTGCTGAACCAAACCGATGCACGATTGCATTTGCTTTCAACAAATCAAATTAGTTTATCATGAATACGAGGGGCGTTCAATAGTTCATCTATCTAAACTGGAAAGAAAATATTTAAAAACGATCTTGTTTTATTTCAGTATAGAGCCCTGACATTCAATACGCATCATCAACTTTGAATGCAATGGCTCAAGTTCTTAAAAAAATTCCTCAAAACCCGTAAGGGCCGTCAGGTGTTATTGAAGCTCACATTCTTGGGTGACAGCCTGCGCCTTAGACATTGGCACATTTTCGTGGAGAAATCCTTAGCCCATCTTGCACTAACCCTGAACATGCCCAACTTTTTATGAATTATTTTCCAAACTGAGACAAAAGAAGCGGCGTTAATTTCTCTTATTATTTATTTATTTTCCTGTTCAGCACTCGATTCTCTGTGCAGGGTCTTAACAGCCTTTAGCCTAATCCTGTCAACAGTAACATCCAGTTCTCTATAGTAGGCGTAATGCTGATAGCCGAGCGGTTAAAAGCAGGTGTCTAGCAATGAGAGTTGCCGAAGTTCGAACCCTACTCATGCATGAATTGTTTTATTTTTTAATTGTGCAAGTAAAAATAACTTTAATATACACAAGTTAATATACCTTCCAATTTCAAAAGCTTATTTGAATATTAAGTCATTTCTGTGCACACGTACACTAAAAAGGCAATATTTGTTTTTAAAATAAATAGGAAATTAATAATTGTTTTTAATGTGAATTTTTATTTTGAAAACAAAGATGTTTAATTTACTTGTGTGTGTGTGTGTGTGTGTGTTTATGTCTGTGAGTATAAATGTCTTAAAATTCAAATGTATTCTATTCATTAAAATATATATTAAACATTAATTTTATTTGCAAAATCCAACAAATATAAAGTTCAAGCATAACCTACATGGTTTTAATTACTAGACATGTGCTTTTGCCCGCTCGGCCCGGTCTGAGTAAACGCATTTCCCATTGATGACATAACTTGAACATGAGCTGAAGGCGGCATTGTGAACTCGACCGCAATTGCTTCCAATGTTGGCAGGTTTCTTTCTGTTGTTATTTTTTTTTTTTTTACTAAGGATATACTTGCACAAATGCCCATTTCTTAAATTATTGTCTGTCTGTCAAAATTAAATCTTCAACTTTCTTGCACATTTCTCTCTGGAAATTGCTTCCACAGATGATCCAGCGTGGGGGGCCGTCTTCAAAGGACTCTGTAAAGTTGCTTGCTCCAAATGTTGACTTTATAGTATGATGAGATACGGACTCACCATAAACCGAAGACGCACGTGAGGGTCTCCTTGTGCACTTTCTCCTCTTCTGTGAGGCATTTTATCACCGAACGATGGTCCAAATCACACGAAGATTCTCCAGACTTGCACTGAGCTGAGACTTTGCATGTTTAACTTTGAAACATGTAGCAACATATACACCTAGTCAGGTAGATAAACTATTAAACTCAGTTGATGTGCTATGGTTATTGCAATTTTAAATTCCTCGATGTGCATTTGTTTTTCCAATATACTGGCTGAATCATCTAAAACTTCCACCGAAAATATTTCTGAAATGGGAGGTGCTGTTGGTGTGCTTCTTTCACAGGATTGAAGTTTAGGCAGGGGCTCATAATTGGACTCTATGCACATATGTTAATAATTATTAGAATGTGTATTTTTTAAAAAAAAATTATTTTGTCAAATGGAACAATGCGTATTGTCATCAAGAAAACAAAACAAAAGGAAATTAGAATGTCAATGGTGTTTTTAGAGGCAAGCAGTTTGCGAGCTATAGTAATATGAAATGTTTAAATATCTAGAATTGTCTGCTCCATTTAACTGCTTAGTTACTAGACTACGATGTTCGTATTTTTGTTTATATTTCATTGGGACTTCCTTGTCTGCACTTTATGATAGTTCTTGAAGTAGGAGATGCTGGAAGATGATATTTACTAACGCTGAAAAAGTTGACATGCTCATGGTGTATGAAGAATGTTGCTCTTTCTTGCTGAACGATATCGCAATGGACGTACTGCGCTTGTCTTCACCGATTGTTTCAAAATCGTTGGATTGGACGAAGGGGACCTGTACGTTGATCGCCCGTTCACCAGATACTGACTGCATCAGAAAATATGAAACGAAGAATTACAGCGGGCTGTTCTGAAACTTCAGCTGAAATGCTACAACATGAACAGCAATCTTTACTTGACAAACTGGAAGCTTGGCGGTCATCATTTTGGGCACAATCCTGGAAGGCTAGTTTTCTCTTTTTTTTTTTTTTTTTTCAGAATTTACAGTATTTGTTTATTCATTTTTGTATTTTTTAAATGAATGCTGACACGTGGTACAGTAAAACACGTATGCACAATATATGTTTTCTTGAAAATTTAGAAAGAACAAATAACTACACACACTAAATAAAAAAGTAAACATACGAACATTGTAGGCAAGTAACTAAGGCGTTAAATGGAGTATGCGGCTATAGATATTTAAATTTTTGATATTACGATAGTTCGTAAACTATTTGTATTAGAATCCTGCAAAAAGCTAATTCTAATTTTCTCTAGTTTTGTTTTCTTAATGCTAATAGGCATTGTTCCATATGAAAAAAAGTAACTTTTTTCAAGAAATACACATTCTAATAATTATTAATATCTGTGTATGGGCTGCAATTATGATTTCTTATCTAAACTTCAATTCTGTGAAGGCAGCACATCAATAGCACCTTTCATTTCAGAAATATTTGCAAGTTTTAGACGATTCACCCTGTAAGGATCGATATGCAGCGATCTTCTTAAATGATTGATCGCATTGACTTAATGTTATTATTGTGTGTATTTAGTTGCAGTAGCTAGAAGAATGTGTTCCCTTGGAAACGTGGGTTGGTATTATTTATAAATTGCAGTTTATAACGCATTCGTTCTGTCATTGCAGAATTTTACATCGTCTTAATGGAATTAAAACTTTTGAAGTAGGAAACGTTTCATACTTCTAATATGCTTAACAGTAACATCAAAACTTTGCTACCGGCAGTTTTTCTGCCTCTCTCATCGCACTGTACCATGGTAGTGTGAGGTGCCAAAATTGTACTTGTATGAGCAAATGAGCAAGACAGAGATGCCTTCAAGGCTGCAGGTTGCGTAATTTTCAGCTGGCCTGTCTTTAGGACCGTACTCAGACAGTTCCAATTATGTGGTAATGAATTTCGCAGCGGTTTGTCCACTGAAATTAGGAATTTCCAGTGGGAAATTAGCAGAAATGCTCTTTATTCTCATTTCAGAGATTTTAGCCTTCCTTTGGGTTGTAGATAGCGCCAAGTTGTGCTAATGGTGGTCATTTTTAGAAGAGGGCTATTATTTGGACAGTTATTTTCAAAAGGTTATCCCTTACTTAAGCCGCTTTGATGAGGCTTACAAACATTTTGAGCTTTACTTGCAGGTTCTGTATAACGAAAAGCATAACTAAGCATGGTTATTCTCCTTACAGATAATCAACAAATGGAGGTGACGAGAAATAGTCTGTGACCAAAGTCATAGCAACTTGATAATATATACTGCAATTGTGGTAAGTTCTAAGTTGTATTTTCTCAATTTCAAGTGCCCAATTAACGAAATGCTTATGTTTAGTAGTATTGTGTTTACTTAGAATGAATATATTGAAGTTTACTACCAATAATGCCATTTATTTTTCAGGAGTTTTTTCCAAGTTTTGCTTTTGTTTTAGTTCCTTGTCGCTTAAAGGATACTGGGCAAATATGAATGCTTTTTGAAACGTAATCGCTAAACAACTTTAATAATTAGGAAAATAAAATGCACTGAAGAATCATAAGGAAATAAAAGGTCAGCATCAGGCGATCGTCATTTACTTACATTTTTACGCAAGCGCAAACTGTAGTATTAATGTTACACTGTGTATTGTGTGATTAAAAAGTTCTGTAGGCTTCATACAATACATTTCAAAGCATCATTTTGTGAACAAAATAATATCATTAGTAGTGAACATAGTCGCCGTCGCTAGAGAGAACCTTCTGTCAACACGATGGAAACTGATACGACATCAGTCCATTAACATATCCTTGCCACATATTCGCAATTTTTATGCCATTTTCATTCATTTTTGTTTGCGGCTGTACCAACAACGCCTGACGGTGTCACGAGAATGAACGCGTGTGCTAAAAATAGCTTTGGTAGATGAATCAATCAAGGTTGTCGGAGCTTAACTGGGGCAATCTGTATACCATCCGCTGTGGTTGGCGATGTGTTCTACGATGAGCCCTCCCTCGCAACTAAATTGACTCTCTGATGTACAGTGCTTTGACTTTTTCAATGTAAGCTATACTCTCTGTATGAAAGAACTTTACCGCTCTTTCAAGATCAAGGGTTTGTATATTTTTAATTTCGTCGATTGATACTGTGGCCTAGGCTGCTCTTGTCTGCCGTGTATTTCTGAAACGTGTATCACATGGTTTATGGCCTTATCTTATCCCAAGGTACTTGAAGTGGTTGGGTACTCTTATCTTTTTTTTCGTTCACAGTGTCTTGGCGAAGGCGGGTGTTTTCCCCCTTTTTGACATTTCCGTTCATTACGTTATTTTCTAATAGTAAAGTGATTTGTTTGTTATACTTGCTAGGACACCCGTTTTTAAAATCTAGAATATTTCATCATTTGGATTGGTGGCACAGAGAAGGAATCTTCGGTACTTCAGACCAGCTCAGGGACCGCCATGGGTGGCCGAGGTCGTTAAGTCTCGGACTCGTGAGCGGGAGGTCCGGGTTCAAATACCGCCAGGACCGTCCTTCATGACTGAGGTTTTTTCCAGGTTTTCCTCAGTCCTCATAAATGGCAAATGCCTGGGAGGTACCCTAAACTTAGGCCTGGAACGATTCCTTCCATAAAAATAAATCCTTTCCCAATATATCATTTCATCTCATGTATCATCAGTGTCCATCGCCTGTGGTGCCTCTGTAGCAAAAACGGGCGTAAAACACCATTCATTCATTCCAGCTCATGGATTGGCTGTTTGTGCCCACCCCCCTAATAAAGCAATCTCCGGAAGGAAGAGATGAGACGAAGGCTACACCGGGTGACCAGCATACAGAGGCGGCGAGCCATGGACGTAGACGGGGTCCCCCACATAGTTTCCAGATAAAAGGGCCAAATTCACAGCAGACGTCAGGGCACAAACCTGTACAAAGCGCAAGCCACCGCCACACCGCACCAGTTCACCTCGCCTGGCACTTTTGAGAGCCCGGATCTCTCAAATATCAGTCGCAAGTCTTACGACGTGAGTCACGCCGCCTGGTCGAACGCTTCTTGGTTCTGCCATGGGGACTTGTAATTTATGATTTGATATGAGCTATTGATGCTCCTTTAAGCATCATTGGCATACTAAATCCACCTACCCGAATTACTCGTAACTTTATCATCTTTTGCTCGTGACGATAAAGCCACCCATTGAAATTCATCTGTATGATAAATAGCACAAATCGCAGACATGAACAGTTTCTCAATTAATGCGTCATATTCAAAAGTACATATACTTAAAATACGTGTTATTTCATTGTAAGGATAAGTGCTTATCTCGTACTGAAATTCGAAACTTTGTGAATGTCTCAAAATAGCTCAAACGTAAACTTGTTTTTCTCAACCAATAGGCTTGTTTGCCTTTCGAATAGTTATGAACATAAAGGGATGACTGCCCCAAATTAGGACGACAATAATTAGTGGGAAACATCAGAGTATTGATATGTGTTTAAAGGTGTCTGTAGTTGCACCGAAAATGAAGCGCGCCGGACGCCCAGTTTGTCATCAAGAATCAATCCATGATGTTATGCAGATAGCTGAGATCGTAGGCATCTCAGCTGAATTAGTGCATAATATCCTGCACGAAAAAATTGCACATGAATTAGCGGTTATTGACTGTGTACCAAAGATGCACGCCAAAGATTATTTCAGTAAATTTAATCGCATAATGAAGGGTGGAAACCTGAGTGGAAACGGCAGTAGGAAAAGTGGTCTACGACGAATTAAAGTGGACCTGAAAAGAGTATGAAATGTAATGTTCACTATTTTCTATAGGGTTTCCATTGTATACTATTTGAAAGAGGATAAAAAATAACAGGATAGTATTATGTTGCTTTGTTAGATTGTTTGAAACATGAATGGACGGAGAAAGAGCAATAAAGTCGTACGATTTTTTTTTTTTTTTTTTAAATCCTCATCAACTACACTCTCATCGATTTACACAGTTCGACAATACCGGAAGGAATGAAAAAGTTGGAAACTTTATGGACGAAGTGCAGGGTGCAAAAAAAGAAAAAAAATCGGGACAAACTTTAGGGTTACAAAGTAATATAAACATATGTCTGGAAATGCCAGCTTGTGAGCTATTACTGAAACTTAACATTCAGCGCTTTTCTCGGTATGATCCAACAATTTAAATTTAAGATATATGATTAACTTTTTCAGACAATCGAGTGATGTTGCACCCAGAATGTGACGTATTGCATAGAGATTTGTTTGCATTAAATTATCATTTGTGCACATTCGTGTCTATTGTGCTGCAGTTCAGTAACATTTGAGCTGCTAACTATGGAAGCTGCACACTGCACACTGGACTACAGAAGAAATACTGATACGATACGTCACCACTTTCCGAGGATGTTTTTGAACAGTGTTTAATCCCCGTTTTAACTACTGAGGCATCACAGGCGGTGGACACTAATGATACATGAGATGAAATTATATATTGAAAAAGGATTTTTTTTAAGGAAGGGCACGTTCCAGGCTTAAGTTTAAGGTATCTTCCAACATTTACCATTTACGAGGACTGAGGAAAACTTGGAAAACACCTCAGTCAGGGAGGACGGTTCTGCGGGATTCGAATCCCAGACCTCCCCCTCCGAGTCCGCGCCTTAACTACCTCGGCCACATGTCGCGGTATTTTCAGAGGACGAAAGCAAACATTTCAATGTATAAAGCTTTTTTAAGATCAATTCGTAGTTCTGTTGATTTGTTTTATTTACGAACGCTCTTTAACATCTCAGGTCATCAGGTATGGTTGGTTACTACTACAACACCAGGACCAATTTCTTAGTCCTGAATCGCATTCCTACGATATGTCCACGTTTCTCTTCTGATGTGTAGGAGCATGGTGTTTTCCAAATGTTATAGCTATTTATAAGTTATTGAAGACATGCACAAACAATCTGAATTATTTATGGTAGCATAATACTACTACTACTACTACTACTACTACTACTACTACTACTACTACTACTACTACTGCTACTGCTACTGCTACTGCTACTGCTACTGCTACTACTACTACTACTACTACTACTACTACTACTACTATTACTACTACTACTGCTACTGCTACTGCTACTGCTACCGCTACCGCTACCGCTAGAGTTTATATACAACGCCTTCTGTATATCATGTCATTTGTTTTCTGAATGAAGTCCCCGTAACCCATAATAAGTGGTAGCGACTTCGACTCTGCATTTCTTCTGATGGGCATCAGCAGATTGACTTTTATCGATAGCTATCATTCGATTGTCTGAATGAAGTTTGATGTGACAAACTCAAGTGTTGAATCCCACCTCGAAACGCGTTGAATGCTAAATAACTCACAAACCAGTCAATGTTTTAGTATGTTTTTTCTCTTTATTTTGGTATAACTCGGCTCCAAAGTTTGCCCTAGTATTTTTGTTACACTGTGTAATAGGTGAAACATATTTTAAAACTTTTCAAGTGACGCCCGTCATCTTAAATCACCGTGTATATATGTGTGTGTGTGTGTTTTATTATTGTGGTATTATTTTAGTGTTAAAATATTTCACAGTATTTCGGTATAAAATTAAGAGCTGTTTGTATATACATACACATATTTAGTACATGTTTAGTGCCTCTGTGAAAGAATAATTTTAAAAAAATGCCTAAAGACAATCGCAACTGCGCATATTTAACTTCTCTCGCTACAGTCTAAGGAAGATGCGCAAAACTTTGTAATACTTCCTCCGATCCACCCCTACTAAAATATAATTATAATGTATATTTATATAAGCCCAATCATCGTATTTAGGTATTGTAATTAGTAATATAAATATTATGTATGTATACCTATCATAAGCTTTAACTTCAACGAAAAAGATGTAAAAATGCGAAAGCCTCTGGTTTTATTCTTCGCGGTAGTTTAAATAAACAAGAAAGTCATAAACCCGACACAACTAAAAGGGACCAATGTGAAGCCTCTCTTAAAAATGTTATTGCAGATTAATAAACTGAAGGACTTTTAAACTCGTTAAGGTCTCTGAATCCGATAGGCGTTATACTGTTAGCCTTTAAACTAGCCAATGCCAACAAAATGTTTTAAAATTTAAAAAAATAACGAATGGCACGTGAATTTAAACCAACTAATGGAAAATGTATGTTTAAACTTTTAAAGATAGGCGCGAGGATTGCGTCTGCCTGTGTGGCCCCGTGGCAAACTTAAAACCAGCAATTACTCATTTTGAATTCAATATATAAGGAAGCATTTGCTTGACAGTGGCAAGCAGTTCGCAGAAACAGTTGTAAGTTGACGTCGCTGAGGCACGCAGTTAATAACATTTATACGAGGCTGGAGATTCGCATTTCCTCAGTTCTCATTGTACATTACTCGGTTTCAAGTTCTGCACGGGCAAGATACACCTAATTTTTATTCAATTTGAAATTTTACACACAGCGAGATACAGGCAGTCTTAAGTTCCAGACGTGGTGAGACTCAAATTAATTCTCAGACGCAGATAAGTTCTATCTAGGACGCGGGCAGACAGTTCTGATACACCATTTAGGCATTTTGAAATTGATACTTAGCTGAGAAGCAGTTATAAGTTACGCAGTATGCGGTTCATCGGTTAAGCAGTTTTAAATTTTACGCGCAGCGGCACTTATCTGTAAGTTGCACACGCTGCAACTAAGTTTGTATCTGGGTAGTTAAGTTTATCGTACGCAAAAGACCAGAGGACGCGAAACATTTTGAACACATTAAAATATATGTAATGTTGCATCGCGTGTTTATTTACACTATTGAAATTCTCTCCCGGTCCTGTTGAGTGTCCCAATCAACAAAATAACAGAATTCACCCTGAGAAATTATAATTGAAGCAGAGTCAACGACATTGAAGCGACCTACTAAATAGCTTCATAATTTGACGCTGGGACCACAAATAAATAATTTCATAATTAATTAAGTCTAATTGCTGAGGCCGATATTAAACCGCTTCAATTACAAAACTGTTGATGAAAGGAACATACAATGATTTTATTATGCAGGATTCATTAATGCGTCGGAATTCATACATTCCGATTTAATAATGGATAGAATAATAGAAATAAAACAATCAATGTCCTTTGCTAGTGTTTCTTAACTCGAAGCGTTTTGACCTAAATTCATCTGAAAAGAGTTCTTGAATTATCTGGGTTTGCTAAATTAAATTTGGCATCACTGTGCTTAATTATGTCGCTGTCGTGTCATGTTGATGTTAACAAAAGTTTTAAAAAATGAACATCGCTAGATATGAACTTGTTTTCGCGTAAGGCATAAACTGTGATAATGTTATGCAAACACGGACTGAGTATATCTAATTAATGTGTTCTAAATTTATAGGTTAACATTGCAGAATATTGTTTGGAAGTAAAATAGTATTTATTTATTTTTCGAAAACTCTCTACAGACAGTGAATAGGTATTTAGATATTTTGCTCCCCTTATTAAATACGTTACCATGTTTACTTATGACACTCAGTTCCCGCCCTCTATGACATGTGCCTCAAAATGCTTATTGGGTACAGTTGGTATTAGCATATTGATAAAGAAAATTACATTTAAAAATGTAAAAGTTTATGTTACAAGTAATAAAAACTATAAATGTGATTTATGGATATTGTTATCTTGCTAATGTGAACACTAATGTAGGTAGTGTTATAACGCCGAAGGGGCGCGTTTGGACACCCAAAGCCAGTTGCGGACCACTTATAATATACACATGATTACGAAAGGTCCAAGACGTAAGGAATCTGAAGTGGTGGGTGTGGCGAAAGCGGGGAAGGCCGCCATTTGTACGTTCTCCCCTCCCCTTCGTCTCTCCCTCTTCCTGTAACACCATCGAGAAAGTAGTAAGAGGAGGAAAAAAAAAATACTCGTCAAGTTCAAGGCCAAGCTGAATATAGGCTGCATGAACAACATGCGGGCTAGAGAGCCTCATCTCTAGGCGAGAGACTAGCTTTCATTCAACGCAGCTGTGGAGCAAATTCTTCGGCATTTCTTAGAGCAGCAGAATCCACAATCTTGCTGGCTTCCGATTGATTAGCTATTTGTATAAACATTCTTAATCGAAAACTGTTTCAGCAAACCTTACCGATTGCAAAACGTAAATGTTTTCTATTAAGAATACCCCAACAATATGATTTTTAACAAGAAAGTAAAATATTACTAACATTGCAATAAAATTATGACGTCACGGCACTTTTTCAAAATACAAACTTTTTGTAAATCATAAAATCTGAAAAAAGTACCTTTAAATGCATATTCTTAGATCTCACTTCATTGATGTACTAAGTTCTACACAAATGCAACAAATATTTTAGTATATTCTTAGATGATCTCACTTCTTTAATAAATTAGTAGTTTCTCTGGTTTAATTACAAGAACATTTGGCATACATTGATGTATTAATTTCTACACAATGCTTGAGGATTACTACAATGCAACAAATATTTCAGTGCATAAGTTAATTGTGGGTTTAAATATTTATACGTAATGAATAATGAGATATTCGAACATTTCCTCTTATTAAATCATTTATAAAATTTTCTCTTAAAAAGCACATTACAAACGAGTTTTTATTTTATTTATTTTTGTATGGAATTGTAAAAGGATGTGAATAAAAATACAATTAATATTAATGCCGACTTTCGAATAATCGATTTTACTTTGAGCAATTTCTCTAAAACTTAAGGCAATCCTTAATTTTTTCTTCCCTGTTCCTGCAGTGTACTCCTTTTTCTCATATCTGTTTCCTTTCAAATAATACCTATGTACAGAAAAAAATTCAGGAGTTTTTACGTAAATAAATGCATTCTTTTAGTGTGAGTCATGTGTCAGTGGAGATGAATTATTTCTTTGTCTGTTATTGTTTTAGCGAAGATAGATTTATAGCTCAAGCTGAAAAGGCTGAATTGTCAATATTAAGAAAAATCTGATGATGGTTATCCGAAGAAACACAGCGGATTCATTAATTGGATGAAAAATAACAACATTTAAGGGTATTTCAAGAGAGGTTGATATCAAATTCTAATTGCTTTCGTAGCTAATATTAACTTATTAATTTTTATTAATTATGTGATTATGTATTCTGCAATTCAAGTTAACTTGAAATTCTTTTTTCAATAATACATAAATTGTTTCCTTAATATTATCGTAACACAATATTCAGTTGATAGCATTTTAGGAATAAAAACAATTTATTGACGTAATCACTACCGTGGCAATTTTATGGAACTAGTTTCATAGTGTCATAATGTAACATTTTATTAACGATTTTGACCAACAATAAAGACTGTTTATAATTCTTGCATACAAAAAATATAATTTTAAGTTAACTTTATTAATAAAACGAAGACTATTAAAACGAATAAATTATTTTGTTGCTAAAGTGACTTACGCTTCTGTAAAACAAGTGAAGTGCCGCATAACGATAGTAATATTCTCATTTAACTTTAATTAAAATTAAAGTTTTTGCTAAACCCTGTATTAAGATGTCAGCTGATTTAAATCGCCTTGAATGACCAGTTCTGTCATAGCAGGCCATTCAAAACATATAACAAACACGTTAAAGCTTGAGGCCGAATTCAAACTGGTGATTTTCCTATCGTTTGTTCGGATTTTCATTTTGGACAATTAACTTGCTAGAATAATATTTGATGTTTTTAAAAGTAGATCAGAGTGCCAATGTACCTAAAATAAAACAAAATGAGATACTTTGCAAACCTATTTCTATTCTATTCTATTTCTAACATTTTACATAATCGGTTTCTCCGGCTGTGCTAGTTTATTTGAGGCGTTTAGAAATAAAAATCATAAGGGTGACAAAATAAGTAGTGATATCAAGGGAAAAAAACTTAAAAGTTGTATAGTTTTTTATTTCTCCTTAAGATGCCAGGAAACAAGTGATCTGCTTTAGAAATTATGTCGTAATATGATATAAACATTATTTAAATATCTATCACAGAATTTGCTATAAGTATCAGAGAATTAACTCTTCCAGGAGAAAACATGCAAAATGTTTAACATTGTATATATTTTGGATTTTAGTTCTGTGTTAGTCAAACAGCTGTTAGTTTCAGCGCTGTATTTATTTAGTAACATTTTCCCTGTTGGTTATCATGTGCATTATGCCAGTCCGCAACATTTAGTCCGTTAAAATATTCTCTCTTTGCTCATGTATGTTTTGTGTTATTAAAGATTAAGGACCCCTTTTATCGAAAATGTAGAATGATTATTGGCTTATATGTATATTTCTGAGCATCTTTCAAGAGAATAGTTGCCTTTTAGTTCGAGTAAAATTGCAGAATGTCTCTATAAATTGTGCTTAGAAGTCATTCAGCTTGATGAAAAGCAATTAAGATTCCACCTTTCCTATGTTAATCAAGTGCAAATTATATCGTTGTAGTGTTTAAACCATCTGATGCTCACATGTTACTGGGGTGTAAACACTTCATTTCCTTTCCAGCCACGCCATTTGAAAAGTTCATTTAAGTCAGACGGGTTGCATAACACAGGATGATCAAAATTTAATACAGGGTTGTGGTTACATTTTAAGCATAAGAAGGAATTTTACCCAGTGATTAAACAACGCCTTGATAGTGCATATAGGGAAACTTCCTCTTCATATTCCACTAAGAAGGAGTGGTCAAAATGATTTCGTTTGGGCAACTGCTTCGCATCCTTCATCAGCATATGCATATGGTGAATGCTCCAAACTCTTTTAGTAGTTCTAACGCAAGAACACGTGGAATGTAATCGGAAGTTTTTGAATCTGTGCTCTGATATCGAGGGGATTCTATTGGAACCCATCATCACAACGAACGAAACAATTGCCTTTTACTATGACCCTCTTTCCCAAAGAAAATCACTGGAATGGCGGAATATGAAAGGCCAAGGTAGCTCAGTCCACGAATGTCATGGCGACACTTTTTTTTTTGCGTCTACAGAGGAAATCCGATGATATACTCCAAGGAAATAAACACAAAGGGTTACTGGAAAAGTATTAAGATGAGTTACTCATCATTTGCTGAGTCAAAGAGTTCGTCCATACGGACTTCCAGGAGCTGGATCATCCTCCCTACGGCCTAGCAACTGTTACCTGTTTTCAAAACTGAAATCCTACCTTCGAGGATGGAGCTTAGGTTAGGGCAGGTCAGGTCGATTATCAGTTGATTGACGCTGTATTCTATAATTTTGCAAGCTTCGGACATTTTTAAGGGGGATATGTTAATCCAGAGCTATTGGAAATGCATTGAAGTGAAGGAAAATTTTGAAAAGTTGAAAAAGGACACTTGTATTTTTATTTCATCACCTGTG
The DNA here is from genome assembly GCA_030762175.1 of Metallyticus violacea. Classification (NCBI taxonomy): domain Eukaryota; kingdom Metazoa; phylum Arthropoda; class Insecta; order Mantodea; family Metallyticidae; genus Metallyticus; species Metallyticus violacea. The sequence continues at coordinate 45,583,179 of CM060830.1, forward strand.
TCACATAGACCGGAAACTTACGAACCGCACCTCCTATATGACATTAGAGGCTGAAATGTTTACAGGTTATTTAATAAAGCTTTAACTGTAATTTAATGCAGGAATTTTTTCGTTAGACATATGTGGTTTTGTTTATGTGTTTTTAATGTTTACTAGATTTTTGACATTTTAAACAAAACCAAAAAAAAAAAAAAAAAAGAAAGAAAAAACGCGCGCGCATTTGTGCAATTAAAACAAAACGTTTCGTCTTAGCTAGTACTTTCAGGCCCTTAATTGCTCTATAAGTAGCCTTAATGTCTAATTGTCTAATGCAAGCATGGATCACAGTATATTAAGGGTACGCGCCCCTGAATTTTCTAACTTCTATATTTATAATCAGATCTGAATTTTTTTTTACCACATGTAGCCCCCCTTCTTTTTTGAATAGTGTTTAACTTCTGTTTTTACTGCTGAGGCGCCACAGGCAGCGGACACTGATAACATGAAAATGAAATGATAAATTGGAAAAGGAGTTTTTTTTTTTCAGGCCTAAGTTTAGGGTACCTCCCCGCCATTTGCCAGCTGTGAGAACTGAGAGAAACCTGGAAGAAACCTCAGTCAGGGAGGACGGTTCTAGTGGGAATCGAACCCCAGTTCTCCCGCTCACGAGTCCGCGCCTTAACGATCTCGACCATCTATGACGGTATGTGTGGCCCATGTGTTGTAATATATGTGTTTCAGTTTTCATTAAACCAGATGAATAAATTATTTTAAAAATAATTGAATTAAAACGATAAATCAACGAGGAATTGTTACTTCCTCAAAATGAAAGTTAATGAAAAAGGTTAAGCGTAATATGTAGCCAGAATTCCATTTTGTGGAAATGTGAAGTGGTTTTAGTGAAGATTTAATGCTCCAGATGTAAATAAAAATATAAATCTGCAGTTTAAAGATTTAACTTATTTCCTTAAACAGAACAAAAACAATGCATAATTCCATCTTTTCATTTGCTCTGAAGTACTGTGGAAATGTTTATTAAACTATGCTGAGGCGTTTAAGAGAAAAATGAAAAGGGCTAAAACAATAAAACATCGCTCCCCGTTTTTTCACTAGCTGCACACTTAAAAGCAATTTTTTGTCACTAGTAAAACAGCCTTAAAATGTACTAACCCATTTAAAACCTCACCCCACCCTCCAAATTTCAGCATACTTATTATTTAGAAAACTGCATAAACTGTTCAATAAAAAGTTGAGATTCTTTTGCATTTTTTAAATAAATAAAAAGTTAAAATTTTGAATGTTCCATTTTATCCTTTCGGGAGCCCTTTACAGCTATAAAACAGCACGGATCATAGTGGCCAACTAGGGTCGCTAGCGCTAGCTGTGCCACTCTTGGGATGCTAATATTTTTTTCCTTCACTCTCTCCCTTCTTTGTCTCATTAGACACCCCTCCAGTTCTCATTTTCTCAGCTGATGTTTCAATTCCCGCGCCAGGCAGGCAGACAGGAAGGATTATGGAGATGCTGTTAAAGTACGTACGGGATCCACCATGTGGTTTGTATTCCGGCAGTGTGGAGGCGCGACTGAGCACGGCTAGCCGGCAGTCACTGCCTGCCCGACTGAGAGTGCTTTCTCAGTCCAGGTGTTGTGTTGTTCTTGCAAAGTGCCGAACTCTCAGTGCGGTGAAGTGATGTAACACCGTAACACACCACCAGCACAAGCATGGATATTTGGATGAACGATGTGGTATGTAAGCGCTTATTTCTGTGCCTACAGACATGTCGCCACGAGGTTCATAAAACAAGTGAAAATTCAATTACCCCGCACCATTGGTATGGGAAAGGCTTTTAAAGTTGTGAATTTTCTCTAAATCTGTCGAACTACCGGCACCTAACGTTTTAACGTGGTTCTATTAAATGCATTTTTTTTCTACCTAATGCTTTGAAAGTTGTATTTACTTGTAAGCTGGCTCAAATCAACACGCGACTTTTAGTAATTGTATATCTATATCCTGTGAATTGTAAAACAGTTGAAGATGTGAGGGGAACAGCGATGAATGTCACGTTTTTATTATTCTCAGATAATTAAAGCTTAATTACCCATGTGTGATACAAATGAAAATAATGATCGCTGAAGGATTTACCCATGTTCTAACAAGTACTTAATAATTTATTAAATTCCATTCAATAACAGTGCAGTAAAAGCAGCAATACCTTCTTAATGCATAGAACATATCCAATTCTAAATTCTAGACGCCTTAATTAATCAATTAAAACTTAATTGCCTGGAAAACATATATGCAATCTAACACTACATGTTACTGTAGGTAATTTCAATTTTAAATGAGACTACCTTTTTTAAATTATTACGGAGCCTGTTTAATTCTCGAGATGTAAATAAACGACGTGTGCACTTTTTTTTTTTTTACATCGAATATTGTTCTGTTGTTTGTTAATATTTTTTAACTTCATCTTAACTAGAAATGACTGTAATCTATGTTTTTATAGAAACAAAACTTCATTAAAATTTCAAAAATAATTCTTAAAGGCGTCATGAATGTTACCAAAAATCATAAATTATTCTTGAAAGTTACTTCCGAGCAGGAGTTTTTGTTGGGGAGAATTATCATTTCGATGTGTATAATTCAGTTGTTTATGAATTCCTGGCCAATTGGTCACAATTTCATATATCATATCAGTAACTTAAATCCCTAATTTATATGCCCGGTTACAAAAGGATGTTGGCTAGTAATAAAAGCACAAAACTCTTGTTTAATCCTTTGAAACAAAAGAAAGCAGACGCAGAAAATATTTTTGTTTCATTATCAAAGGAAAGAAATAGATCACTGGCTTCGCTTAGTTATGGTCTCATGAAGTGACGTAAGATCTCATTTAAATTTGAACACACGGTATATTTTCTATGATTTCTCACAAATACTGTACTCCAAATTAGATATTTGCTTATGTCACACAGCACCCGATCATACCCTGTTTAGGTAGCTGACAAAGAATTCTTTGCTTTTGAGTTCTCCATAAGGCGTTCAGTTCGATAGGCAGGCATGATGAATACATAAATTCGTGAATTGCATTAGTATTCACCACTTATAGCATGTGACTGAACTGTGTTCTGCTCTTACTGTTGTAATATTACTCATACATAAATAAACCCTCGCAAACCATTGAAATGTTGATAAATTTGGTGGTAATAGTAGTCATAAAAATGTTTTCAATTTAAAAGCCAATTTGCGGTAGAAGGAAGAGAGAGACAGAGAGAGAGAGAGAGAGAGAGAGAGAGAGAGACAGAGAGAGAGAACCCTGCTCTTAAACAACAAAGCGTATTTTCTCAAGATAGAAAATAGAATGGGCAATCATAATTTTTCCAACAAATAGTAGAATTCTTATTTGTCTTCCATCTTCGGAGATATTTTAACTGAACTTTTAACGTTATCAATCCAGGTGAATACATTCAAACACTTTCCTGAGCTGCTTTATCAAATGGCATCTTAATTTAATAATAATAAAAATTGCGCCTTTATCGTTATCCCCCTTCCCCATGTTTTAATTTGTTTTTCAAATTTAAACAAAGCTTTGCGGCTTTTTAAAATTTTTCAGATATCCCCAAATAACAAAAACGCTATAATAACCATATATACTGAGACTTTTTGACAGCATTAAAACAATTTAGCAACACCATGAAAAGGTTCAGCTTTTTAAAATGAAGAAACATTAGATATAAAACTAGCGTTCTTTTGCTCATACATTTGCAGTCGGTCCTGGTGGTACAGTGGTAACCATACTTTCCTTCTAAACCAAAGATCGCGGGTTCAAACCCGGCCAGGACCGATGGATTTTTTCGGGCGTAAAAAGCCTAAATATGGCTTCCTTCGGAAGTAAAGCGTGCGTCCCGTGTCGTACATTTACGGCACGAAAAAGAACCTCAAGCCTGAAAGAAGAGGCTTCTGAGCAAAATTTGTCGGCCGTTTCACGTCCTGATTTGAAAGGATCGCTGATGACCTGAGATGTTAAACAGCGTCCATAAATAAATCAAATCAACAACATACATTTGCAAAGTTACTGTTATATATGGCAGGATATAGCAGTTGACGTTCAAAAAATGTTTTACTCAAACCTATATGAAAAGTACTCTTTTAAGAGCATAGTGGAAAAAAAATAATTAAGATTCACTTTTCGGTATAAATACGGGTAAGAACATGAACACAACGCACTTATAACATTATCAACACATTTTCCGATTAGGAAACAGGTTTACTAGCAGTAATATTAGGCAAAGAAAGGTAAACAAGAAGTTATATTTTACACATTTCTTTTACAACGTTAAAATGAATATTGTAGCTATGTATATTGTCAACTAAAGACAATGTAACAGCTGTATTGGTACTGCTCGAATAGCAGGCCTTGGCCAGCTAATAAATTCCCAACAGTAAATAAACTGAGTTCACTAAATTCACTAGTTTTACTAGTTTCAGTATTGTTACGCTAAAAATGTCGTTCGCATTTCGTACAAAAAGTATATTTTGCGTGCTTTTTTCAGTATTGTTGACAAAATTCTTAGTATGGCAAAAAAGTATCACAGTAATAATTACTCGTTAAATAGTTTTCATTACTAAACTGCTATCATCAAATGAAATTATATTAGGATATTAAGGAAACGTTTTATGTATTACTGAAAACAGAACCTGTCTTTTGCCTTCATTGCAGAATACATAATTACAGAATTAATAAAAAATCTCGCAGACCTGCTTATGAGTGTGAAAGCAAATAAACACAAAAAAGAACATTAGCTATAAAAAGAATTACTAGAATTTGATAATGATAACGTGTTCTGAAATATATATTTACTGTTAACACAATTAATAAATATGTCGTATTATTTAAGATAACATTTGTAAGATTTTCTCGATATTAATGACAGTTAAGTCTTTTCGGCTTAGACTAAATTTTCTTGCGGTAAATCCATATCTTCACTAACAACAATAACATAGAGAAAAGAACTAAAAATACTCTCTGTCGATACTGTGACGCCAAAAGAAAGCAAGCCCTTCATAGTAATTCGTTAGAAAATCAATATTAATATCAATTTTATTTTATTAAAAATAGCATATAAAATCGTTTATACAATTATTGCATTCGTAAAAATCACGAAACTACCTTCGTTTATTATTATTTATTTATTTATTTATTTATTTATTTATTTATTTATTTATTTATTTATTTGCGGGCGCTCTTTAACAGCTGAGATCGTCAGATCCCATTTAATTCAGGGCGTGAAATGTCCATAAAGTTTTCTCAGAGCCCTCTTCTTTCAGGCTTGAGGTGTCGTATATCTACGACTCGGAATCCACGCCTCTATTTTCCTTTTGAAGGAAGCCATGTTTAGGATTTTTACGCCCCAAAAATCCACCGACGCTGAATGGGATTGAACCCGCGATCTTGGGTCTACGAGGCAAGTGTGGTTACCAGTAGATCACTAGGTCCAACCCCTTGGTTTCTTAAACATTTACTCAAGCAATAAAGTATAACGTTAAAATTAATGTCATTATATGCTATTTTCAGTTTTGTTCTGTTTCGAGATATTACTTTTGTTTTGTTATAGTGTATATGGATCAGATGAAATAAAAGGGTCATTTGAAAAGTTACTGGAATGACCCACAGGCTGTAGCAGAGTTCTGAACTCGCGACCTTCCATAGAAAAAATTGTGCAATAACACATTGATGGGTTAAGAATCTTAGTAGCTATATCTATTTATTGTAATGCATGCAGGGAAAACACAAATATCGAACATCGAGTGGTTATTAAATACGCTAAAGAGGGGTAATTAATGCAACAGAAATGCATGCAGATATGAAGAACACTCTAAGGAACACGAGCGAACGACAAAAATCCGTAGCGACAATGGAAACTCTAGATAAAATGCACGACTTGATTCTGAAGGATCGCAGATTAAAGGTGTCCGAAATTGCTGAAGCTCTGGGCATTTCAGGGGAGCGCGTATTTCACATTTTGAGGGAAGAATTATGCTTGAAAATGGGTGCCGTCACTGCTGACTCAGGACCAAAAGCTACTCAGAGTGCAAATCTCTCGGCAAAGTTGGCCCGTTTTCAGAGATCCCGCCGAATTTATGCACCGATTTGTGACCGATGATGAAACATGGGTGTAATACTACACACTGAAACAAAACAGCAGTCTAAACAATGTAAGCATCACGATTCTCCGTCGCCATAAAAGGATCAATTGTGTGAAAGCTGCCTGGAAGATCTTGGCGTCCATTTTCTGGGATGGCCAAGGCGTACTGCTAATTGATTATCTTTCCACTGGAGCGTATTATGCTAACATTTTGGACCCAGTGGCTAAAAATAGGCGAGAAAAGTTCAGGTTTATCAAAGAAGAAAGTATTTTTGCATCAAGACAAATCTCGTCCTCACATTTGTGACGCAGTGACGAAAATCAGTGAATTTGGGTGCGATTTGACATCTCTTGCACCTTATTCCACTGACTTGGCTCCGTGAAACTTCCATCTGTTCTCTAAACTGAGAAAGTTGCTTAGTAGAGAGAACTTTTGGTTCGTTGAAGAGCTTAAAACATACTTGAGGTGTATATTGCAGGCTGAAAGAATCCCATTTTCATCATGGGATAAAGGCTTTGGAGCATCACTGGATAAAATGCATTGTTGTTGTTGATTTCACTGTAGGAATACGATTGTTAATTTTGAAGAGTAGCTTATATGAACCTAGAATTTATGCTTTCTGTTGAACAATTGCGGCTTTAAACATCATTAGGAAAAATTGGCACACCAAGGTTCGAGCATACGTTCAATATAAATGCATCTGGCCGGTGTCAAATGAGGATCACATCTGTTGAAGTTTTTATTACTCGTGTATGTACAGGCATGTGCTAGGAAGTAGCTATGTCGGCTTAAGGCCCTTTGTTGATTCTGCCATTGTAGAAACCTCCGAGCTCTTTGGGTTTGGAAGAGATTGGGGAGGGAAGGCCCTGGCCCAAGATCCTTGAAGGGGCTATCGTAATGTTCACTGAATGGATACCTAGGGTCGACTCACCCGTCCGTAACCCTTTCACATAGGCGGAATTAATAAGTTGAGGCGGTGTATTTTTTTCCTTCTTCCTCTTCTGCGCTTCTCCATTTTCTCGTCTCTATTGCGGTTCTTCCTCTTTAACAATGTTCGTCTCTTGTGTTCCTTCCCTTCTCACTCTAGTATTTTTCTTTTCCATTTTTGCTCTTGCTTCTTCCTATTTCGTTTTCATTTTCCATAAACTGTTTCTATTTTTCTATTTTTTTGTTCTTTCTTCTCGTCCAATTTGTTCTTGTTCTATTAACCCCTTTCTTTTTCTTCTTCATTCTCCATTCTTGTTCTCGTTTTTCCGCATGCAGGATTGAATTGAATTGAATTGAATTGAATTGTCGGGGCGGAGGAGATTTGCTAACGACAGGCTATTTGCGCCTACGCCCCCAATAAGGGCACCTCCGGGAGGAAAGGATGAAGTGAGGGAGACATGGGTGTTCAGGTTCCACGTAAGTAGACGGGCCCCTTACATCTTGTCACATGCCGCGCAGGCCCACTCGCACTAGCCCTTTCGACTCTGAAACAGAACTAACGGAATGAAATGTTATAAAATGGAAGAGCGGAAATTTCGTGGAAAGTAAATTTACTTGTATATCCCAGGGAAACCACGAAAAACTCAAGGTCAGGATAGAGCCGACACCAAGGGATTTGAACCTGGGACCTCTGATTATGTTCTATGCCATCTATCAGAAGTTAAAGTGTTAGTTTGTCAGCTAGGGGTCCAGGTTCAAGCCCTGATCGGGACAATTTGCCTTTGGTAAAGCTTTTTTCTTTTTCTTTCTTTCTTTCTTTCTTCTTCTTCTTCTTCTTCTTCTTCTTCTTCCCCCCCGAGTTTTCCCTTATAATTGACACTGAGGGCTCCAAATTCATTTGCGTCATTCTTTGTCAAGAAAGAGCTTAGCAGTTGGCGGGTCAATAAACGCTTATCCAAAAGCCTCCCCTGTCGTCAGTGGTTTTTAGTCGCTCGTGGTTCCTTTTGCGAGTTTTAGCAGCAATTTGTCTCCCATTTTGCTAATGGAATTTATAATTCTTTCCTCACATTTTCAATGTTTACGTGATGTCACCATTCTTGTGATTAAATCTGCAGCCTACAAGGAAGAACGGGGTACGAACTGCGGATTATATTAGAAAACGAACAGGAGAACGCAAAAAAATTAACATAAACGCAGCTGCCGAGAGGGTATTGCGTGAGGTTTGTTGTTCCGAGAACTAGCGTGATAAATAACTGGACAAGTAGAACAGAACTTTTGGTTACTGAATAAACTAGCAAGGCTAAGAAATAGTTTCCTGGTAATATTGAGCTTCTTGTGTTGTGATAGTGTTATTAGTACTGTGACGTTCATAGTCGCATTTGAAACACATCCGGTATTTTTACACGATTGCGTTTGCAAATGTTTGGTTTATACGTCTGCTCATAATCATGCCCCATATATTAAAATATATTTAATTTGCTTTAGAAGGCACATAAATGACATACATATAAAATTATTTGATAATAGTGCATAACTTATTTAGAAATAATTTAAATTTTTATTGACGCATTATATTTTCAGTTACATTAAAGATAAACCAAAAAGCGGTACCTGGTGCAAAGTAACTTTTATTACCCACATATAATAAAAATGGGAAGTTAATGTGTTCTTGTATCAGGAGATAACAATATGCTATTTATAATATTCATCTTATTTTTGAAAGAACCTAATGCTGAAGTAATAAAAAAGCGAATTTCCAATCTACTTGCAATCGAAAAAATTTCTTCTTTTTTTTTTTTTTTTGTTTGAAGAGGTTTGGATTGGATTGTATTGTTAGGATAGGGTAAGGAGAGGATATTTTGGTATTTCTGTTTTCTCAAGAGTGGCCGTTTGTACCTACACTCCCAGTGTGGCTACCTCCGGGAAGAAGGATAAGATGAGATAGGCGCCGGATGCAGACGGGGCCTCCAGCACTGTTTCAAGATAGAAACTCCAACACCAGCGGAGTCCTCCCCTCTTCCAAAGAGTTCGAGCCCCTAGAAGAACCGCTTCCATACCAAATACCGGGACAGAAACGTTTTCCAAAGCGCAAGCGACCGTCACGCCACACTACCAAACTCGCATTGGCTCTATTGCCCCTGTACAGAACCAATGGAATGAAATAAAAGGGCGAAAAATTAGTGGAAATAAAAGATTCTCCTTCCCCTAAACTACCAGGGAAACCACGGGGAAGAAAAAACAAAAACGTTGTCAGGATGGACAGCCCCCAAGGAATTTGAACCTCCTCATGATTTGAAGAGGTTTATTATATTTTTACTTTGTTATAATTCTTAACTTACTTTAAGAGTGAAATCCCGAACCGAACGGACTTATGTGTAAGCTTAAGGTCAAAATGGCACCCGTGTTTGATCAGGTCAGACAGAGGGTTGCATATAGGGAGAACAGTAATGGTTATTACACAGTTAATAATATATATGTCATAAAACAACGATTTAATTGGGACATTAAATACCAGCATTAAATGGGCAAGACTATATCACGCTACAGAATGCGTAGTTCGGTTATGCTCGTGTTTATATTCATTTAATTGCTCCCAGATTATTCCGTTAAAAACAAAGATAGGATATTTCTTTTTTAAATTCTGAAATATCTGAAATTATGCATAAATTTTATATTTTGAGAGGGGAGTTCATCTCTTTAAATTAAGAGACTGAAACAAGAGAAAACATAAAGACGAGAAATAGCTGAAAGTACAAAGAATGTGTTTTTTGTTGATTTGGTTTATTTACGGACGCTCTTTAACAGCTCAGGTCATCAGCGTCCCATTCAATTCAGGGCGTGAAACGGCCGACAAATTTTGCTCAGAGGCCTCTTCTTTCAGGCTTGAGGTTCTTTATCGTGCCGTAAATGTACGACACGGGACCCACGACTTTACTTCTCTTCCGAAGAAAGCCATACTTACGATTTTTACGCTCTAAAAATCCATCGGTCCTGACCGGGGTCGAACCCGCGATCTTGGGTTTAGGAGGCAATTGTGGCTACCACTATACCACCAGGACCGACAAGAATGTGTGGAAGAGCTGGAGTAACATAAATATAGGGGCGGCAATTTAGTAAAATCGTAAAGGAGAATAGATGATTGCGTGAACGGAAGGACAGTAGAAGGAAAAATAAGGGATTAAACAAACTGGAAGAAAAGATGTGAATCAAAAGAAATGCAAAACACGAATAATGAAAAAAAAAAATTAAATAAATAAAAGAGAATAAAGAAACATTAACATAAAGAAGTATGTAGCGGAAATAAGGAGAAGAAAAAGAAATTTGCAGAAAAGAAAGAAGTAATAAAAGGAGAAAGTGATATAGAAATCCATACACTCAGAAACACCGCCACGGGTGGCCGAGGTCGTTAAGGCACGGACTCGTTAGCGGGAGGTCTGCGGTTCGAATCCCGCCAGGACCTTCCTCCCTGACTGGGGTTTTCTCAGTCTTCATAACTGGCAAATGCCGGGGAGGTACCTAAACTTAGGCCTGGAACGCTTCCTTCCTTAAAAAAATATCCTTTCACAATATATCATTTCATCTCAAGTATCATCAGTGTTCACCGCCTGTGCTGCCTCAGTAGTAAAAACGGGCGTTAAATACTGTTCAAAAAAAAAAAAAAAAAAAAAAAAAACCACTCAGAAATGAAGCTAGGTACTGCACTGTTACGTAATGCGGCCTATACTAGCTGGGCGCTGTATATACCTGTTGATACATTCCCGGCAGCCTTTTAGACATGCGTTAGTAAAATGGTGCAGCCCACTTTCCTCCCTTTACCCTATCCAGGAATGTAAAATTTCTTTAATGGTTATCATAATTTACGCCAAGGAACACTTGTTCGAGATCTCCGCTCCAAGGCTTGGTCTCTATCCTGTGTCATGTTTCTAGAACATGTAAGATTACAGTGGCATTGGAAATACTTTCGGGTCTATGCACTAGTTTCATGCCCTAAAACGATTCCCTATTCCATGAAGGAGAAAATCCAAATCGGCCAAATTTTCGAAATGGTGCGCTTGCCCATATTTGTTTCCCTATTGACAGGTATAAGAAACTTACCTCAATCTATTGCAAGCATAAATTAACTTTCCATTCTAAAAGAATCACGACTTTCATTAACATAAGTAAGTATGTTTAATTATTTATTCAACTATGTAAGCCGTTTGTCAAAAGAAAGAAGAAAAAGAAGTCCACCAGATTGTGTCGTTCGGAGAACTTCGGGAACGCTCGTAAACGCTGTATTCACAAGCGCATGCAGCGAGTACATACTGCAGTGGGCGCTTTGCCTGTAAACGTAATGGTCACAGTCATAATTATCTGGAAAGAGAACATTAGGGGAATAGCAGTGACTGGCGCTATAGAAGGCATTGTTATTCCGCCTAAGGTCCTGGGTTGAAATCCAACACATTTTTGTTTTATTTTTTATTATTGGATTTATAAATGTATATGTAGAACATTATGATGGCTTAATATCATGTTATATTTTAACGCACCATTTAAGTTTTATGACATTACCTATGCACACACAAAAACATAATCCCAAACTAACGTATTCTTTAAAAATAACTAAGTAAACACATGAATAGAAAAGTTTATCTTATAAATGAAAACACAGAAATAAACACAAATTGATATCGGGCGTATGAACCCTCAGCATACATAACTCCGTTAATCTTTCGACCGCCTGTGGTGCCTCAGTAGTAAATACGGACGTTAAACATCACTTAAAAAAAATCAATCTTCGGGGCAAAGATATCAGATTTCAACAGTATTATGGTGGAAGAGAGGCTACAACATCCCAGGCTTCTTGAGTTTGTGCCCATAAGCCATTTTTGCTCTTTTGCATATGCAAGCTATTGCATTTAGATAAAACAAATAAGGAAATATTATAATATTCATTAATATATATATATATATACATAATAACGTTAAAGCTTGCTGTGTATGGGAAACAATATTACGAATCTAATTTGTCATAATATGTTACAAAAGTTTATTAAAAGGGAGAGAGAGAGAGAGAGAGAGAGAGAGAGAGAGAGAGAGAGAGAGAGAGAAGGGAGGCGAACATGCCCTCTTAACCATGACATCACTGCACACTCGCCACAGAGCTAGAACACATATACTAGACAGCATCTTTAGTGCATACCGTTTAACACAATAGCTACACAAATCTTGCGGTTACCTTGTGAACTGCGCGCTGTAGCGAGCAGGACTTAGAAAAATTTTGCCTTCAAGAGATGACTAATTTTTTTTTTATTATTAAAGGGTGTACATATAAGTGACAGGGGAGATTTATGGTTTGCGTAATTTAAATATTGCTTATGCGTCATTGTGTGCATTTTGTCATCTCTCGTTCAGGAAAGTTTTATAGCGACTGATTGTAATCGCGGTACAAAGTTTAATAAAATATTTTAAAAGGCTATAAGATAATTATAGTGAAACAGTATATTAATGGCAACACGTCATAATCGGTCCTGGTGGTCTAGTGGCAATCATATTTGCCTCGTAGACCAAAGATCGCGGGTTCACTTCCTGCCAGGATCGATGAATTTTTCCGGGCGTAAAAATCCTAAGTATGACTTTCTTCGGAAGGGAAGTTAAGTCGTGGATCCCATGTCGTACATTTACGACATGTAAAAGAACCTCAAATCTGAAAGAAGAGGTCTCTGAGCAAAATTGATTGGCCGTTTCACGCCCTGAATTGAATGAGACGCTAATGACCTGAGATGTTGAATGATTTAAATAAATAAAAAAGTAGCAATGCTGTCATGCAGACATACACCAGCAGTGATAATAATCAGTCATTTTGTTATTAGTCAACTGTTGTTGAAAGGCAGGCTAGTGAAGTTTCGTGTGAATATCATGAAATATTTGCTGTATTTTATTGTGTGTTATCTGAATGTAAATTGTACGCATTACAAAGCTTACTTTCTAAGTCGAACTGGGTAAATTAACTCCAAGTGTTAATGTGAGTCAAACTGCTATTTCAAGGCATAGGAAGTATGCAATACTTTCTGTAGAAACAGATTTCATCCTGCATATTCTAGAATTCTCTCTGTGTTCAGCAACTCACGTATAAGCGTTAATTTTTGTTATAAAGATTCTAGTAGCTTGCTTATATATAAGCAGTAGTAAAACTGTGCACCGAATTTTATGCTGCCACTGCGAGGTAACTTCCAAAAGTTTCCAGCCTGACATACCAAAATAGCGCCAATTTTAAGACCTCATAATATATGGGAACTTATGTATCAGTTTTGACTCTAGCATTCGTTTAATCGAACAGCTTTGTAAGTCTCATCGGAAGAATTGAAGATATTGAGAAACAAGAAATTTTTGCGAGCTTTAGAGAAAAGAATTCACAGAGAATTTATCCAGAAAGAAAAGAATTGGGGGGAGGGAGATGTACTTAGAAATTTGTGATAAATTGGGTAGAGAAGAAGTAAGGAAGACAGAGAAATATTTATGGGAATGAATGTCCCATGTGGTGAACCTGATAAAGAGTATCATATTGTGAGCAAATGAAGTGTTGAAGACTACAGGTATGTAAGGAAGAATTTAGGAATTAAAAGAGAAAAAAATATAAAAAGATGGAAGAATACATGGGCAAAGTCATGGATAAATGGTGGAGGAAGATTAGAAGCAGAGAGTTTAAATATACAGAATGAGTAAACATTTGAAGGGTAACGAGAGAAAAACAATGAAGTCCACTTTTTACAAGAATGTAATTTTAATTTTAAAATGCTACAAAATTAAGCACATTAGATATGTAGTAATGGTTTTTTCTAGAATAATTCTCAATAGTTAACAGACCCTTATTTTAAAATTAATATCATGTGTTATTTGGTCGTGTTAATTAACAATAAAATGTCAAAGTGCACATACTATAGATAAAAACAAAGCTCAATAACTAAATTATGGAATGTAACAAATTATACACAGATATTTGCTGAGGAAAATATAAACATTAATGCAACACTATTGACAATAATTATGCAATCAAAATTATTCATTGTCTATTACTGGTAACCTTGCAAACTAGAGCTGAGCATTTTCGGAACAGAATCTCTTCAGACATTGTAGGTCATCATACTTTTCCTTGGAAAGCGGAATTAAACTTGAAGGGGCAGGCTGTTCACCAGTCTGTGTACGGCACATTTTGTTAACAATAACATAGGACTCCGTAGAGACATTGTAGGTTGTTTGACTGATTATAGTTCTAGAAGAGGTTTTGTCATCTACACTTTCTCTTATCTTCAATGGGCATGTCTTTCTGTATTTATTCTCTATTAAGAAATGAAGACTACCATTTAAAAATATCCTGGGAACACTTAATGCCATTGAAGGGAGATGGTTTAACGCGGCATCTCCTGGTCTTATTCCAATCGCTGGGTGTTTCAGCATAGAATTTTTTGATTTATTAAACGCATATCTTTGTCACATTCCATATAAATGTGGCCTCTGATGGGAAAATTTACTTTTAATGATTCATATATGTTGCATTTATGAACCACAGGATGAATAAGATGAACAGTGGTATAATTTTTATTTGGCCGGGGCACGAATTACAAAAAAATTGCAAATTTCAAACTGATGTGATCAGGTGGTAGAAACAAAAGACAAACAATATTGATGCAAAAATCATCAGCTCCCTTTCTTCCTATGCTCTCATTGTAGGTGTTTTACAGAGGACCTCGATTGTTGTTCCCCTGGACACTATTTTTTTCTATCCTGATTTTATGAACACATGTGGTTTTTCCCTGTATGAATAGGTAGGAATGTAGTATTACACACCTACAACTATTATCAACAAAATCTCAAATTTCGCCAAAAGTGGACTTTGATTGTTTTCCCCCTGTACCCTTCATTTGATTATTAGAATAAATAATAGAAGTGATGAAATTAAATGCGGTTTGGTCTCCAATACACCAATAACATGAAGTTAAGATGTATTGGGGCTGGAATCAATTTAGGTACGTAACTTTTGTATAGGTTGTTAAGATGCTGGGTGTGTAATATAATTGGGGCTAAATAAATAAATATAGTGTTTGTTGGCCGTATAATTATAAGCTAATAATTATCATATTATTTAATTTATTGTTATTTTTTAATTAAGAGGTATAGAGTATAGTGTTGGTTAGCTTTGGGACCTGGTCTCTTGGATATTGCAGTAAACTATTACTGACGAACCGGGGACTAGGGTTCAAAATGAATAATTTGATTATTTGTGAAATAATAGAAATATTTAATTTTAAATGTTGTTTGTGTTTGTTGGAAATAAATTCATTCATTTATTAAAAAAAAAAAGTCCCATTGGTGCACAAATTATATGCTTTGATAAGAATTTGTTGAGAAAAGTATAATATTGAAAATGCTATCGTTTAGTTTTGTTTGCCTTTCTGCTCATGCTGTTTAAGTACTGGGAATATCATTTGTAAACTTGTGTAATGTTGGCAAAATTTCTGTCGGCCATAACTGGCCTTTAAACTTAGTTAAAGGTACTTAAACTACAACTCTATTTTGTAGGTGTTGGTAAAGTAATTTCCTGGGCTTGTCTACCGTTGTTTTCTAACGCCGTTCGTTTGGTTGTTTTGCTTATGCGCTCTCTTTTGTAGTCGTACGCAGTCTGCTGTGTTCACGTACTTTAATAAATGACTTTAAGGAGAACTTAATGCACCTGTCTTTATTCATAATTCGCAAGGCACTTATGAAGACGAAAGTTGAAGCCGTTGAGTACAAGTAATAATGTTCCTGGTCCCATTTCCGTCCAGAAGGGCTACTAGTAATAAACACCGCACATGGCGCTGTCGCTGTTCCATAACCTGGATGTCATAACACGTTCTGTTGTTAGGCCTTTGAGGGACTGCGCTCATGGTCACATTGATCACCAATAGCAGCTTTCTTTTTCTAGTTACCCCGTTGGTCAGAACATTAACCATATTTGGGGTTATCAATGGTTGATAGTGTGTGAAAGTACAGAGTTCACGTATCTTTTCTCATGTCATCTCTGTTTTCAATATTCCTATTGCTATCCCATAATATATCTAATAATGTGACTCTATTTTTGTCACCTATTGAATTGGGTTGGATTGGTAGGGAAGGAAGAGAAATTTTCGGTACTTAAACTTTGCCCAAGGGCTGGATGTTTGTTTGTGTCTACGCGCTAACCTCGGAAAGGAAAGGATAAAATAAGGGAGACAACTGGAGTCCAGGATCTAGGGGCAATGAGGTACTAAAGTAGAGGGGTTTCATAACATGGTTTCCAGATAGAAAACACCGACGCCAGAGGAACCCTTTACAAAAAGTTCGATCCGCTCAGAAGAGCCATTTTCATATCAGACGCCGGGCCAGAAATCTTTCCAAAGCGCAAGCCACCGTCACGCAGCACCAGCCTATCTTGCTCGACACTTTCAGTCTTGTAACAGAACGAATGGAATGAAATTAGATGAAATAGGAGAGCAGAAATTTCGTAGAAAGGACCTATCCTAGCATTCGCCTAAGCGATCAGGAGCTACCACAAGAAAATACAAGGTCAGGATGTGAGCTCAAAGCAGTTTGAAGCCAAATGTAAGTTCCAAGCGTTACCACCTCTTTCAGTTTTGCTATTTATAGACTTTTCATTCTCACACTTTTTGGCTTTCATGCCTACAGTAAAACATTTAACGTGTTTGCACCGCCATAACAAAATAATAATCATAAATGATGGTTTGGAGTATTCTGCGTACTGTGATGTCATGTGAATGAAGATATTAAATTGTCTTCGGCGCAGAGAGCACAAGAAGTCACATTCTCTCACGATTGACAGAAAGAACACTTAAACTTTCTAAACATTCTGAAAAGGAAATGTCGCATCTGTGTCAGGCTTTAGGAATTTTTTTTTAAATGACACTTTTAAGTGGAATTTATTTCTAAGTTTTGCGAAATTCGTAACAAATCTAGTGTTAATGGTGCATTTTATTCTTTTTAAAAATGTTTTTAATGTCTATGCCTTCCTTAAGTAACTTAAATTTTATCCTTGTAGCCAATTTTTTTAGAATGCTCTAGCCTGCTCTGGGAGCCATTACATAATGAGGAGAAATCAAGATACATGAGAGGGAAGGTTAAGAACTGGAAGGAAGAAAGAGTAGATGTGGATGGGGGGAATCAGAAGTAGAGGAACAAGGGGGAAAAAACTGAGAAAGTGTGGGTGTATGTTACTTATCTTTATTTGTTTATATGCTAGATGTATTTGCAAGGGTAATATGATCATTTCTACAATAGACGGAAAGAAATAGGAAGCACATCAGAAAGAAAGAAAGAAAGAAAGAAAGAAAGAAAGAAAGAAAGAAAGATAGGAAAGGTAGAGAAAATTAAAGAGAAGCAAGAAGAAACAAAAAGGGGGGGGGAAGAATATTGTTAATTTTAAAATGCAATCTTCTTCTTCAACAGATACCATTAGAAAAAAAAAAAAAAACCACCAGTCTTGCTTGAGTGATAAAACTAAACGTGTGACAACTAGTGAAAATGAAAGTGTTTCCATGTCATGTTTAGTTTATGTAATTAGACATTTTTATGCTAATAGGCATCCAAATAATTGACTAGAATCCTGTATACAGTTTAGTTTACATGATGTTCCGGCAGTGGTTCGAGAAGTAAATGTGTTCATAGCAGACAGTGGGGAAGCCGTCTTCGAGTGCAGAGTTATCGTGCGTCAACTCTACATTTCGATTGTACGAAATCTATGTGAGCAGAATGGGCATTACTATTCTTAAAGCACGCCCGTTGTTTTCGATTCTCTGCCTCTCTTGCATAACTGCACTAGCAGTGACGCGATACGGCAGAAATGTGCCTGCCACACATAGAGAAAGAACTAATGCTTTTATACTATAGTATGTTTTTATTTAAATGGTAGGTCATTACCGAACCAACACTTAACGTGTTTTATGAAATTGCATTTGTGGCCAGTCAAGGTGTTTATCACGTAATTGACTCTGTTATAATGAACTTTTTAGAGCATTAAGTTGATGTTATTTTGTTAAAGTTGCACATATTGCTGCAGCGATAATGTGTGTGATTGTAACGTCTCTTTAGGCACCGGTGTTCTACACCCACGAAGTCCCTCCCACTGGAGATGCAGCGCAAACTATTTAAGAGTGGTTTTTCTTGTTTCCTGTCATAGTTGAGTTTTGTAAATTACTGACTGAATTTTTATACCAGAGTTGAGGTGCATGAGTCGTTGGTAATGTGTCTTTGGACATTAGCTATTACCCCGACGATTAACATCTGTTCAAACATCTATATATGAAAGAAATAAAATGTGTCATTCAAATCTTTCGAATGTAAACTTTTTCTTATGTTTCCAGAAAAAGAAATAAATAAATACCTCCACATGTTTAAATACTGAAAAAAAAAACAATGTTTCAAGAAACGTACCACCAATTGCAATGACAGAAAAACTATGCACATCAGATATCGAAGCTAATAAATAAACATTGTAAACTAGACCGAAAGCTGTTTTCGAGTGCTTCATTTTTAATTTTTTGGCAAGAATTTTAAGTTTCATGTTTCACTTAACTCTTGAAACAATCCTTCCCCTCAACACTTGTTTTGATTCGAGTAGGCTTTGTGAATATTTTATTAAAAATATCAAATATGTAAACTATTGGAATTGTGTTGAGAAACTGAAAGTGGATCTCAAGACTCAAGGACTTAAATTAATATGGATTGCATTTGTAGGGATGCAGGAGTACATTTTGGTACTCCAGCCTTGCTCAAAAGCTGGCCGTTTGTGCCTCCGAACACCTTGCGGATATTGAGATAAGATGAGGGAGAGACCGGGAAACCAGAATACAGGAACGGTGAAGCATGGATGTAGACGGGGCCCTTAACATTTTTTCGAGGTAGAACACCTTGACGCCCGGGCAGAAACATACCTTTCCAAAGCCAAAGCTACCGTCACACCGCACACAGTATTAGCCCGCCTCTCGTGTAACAGAACCAAGAGAGTATCATTTGAAACGGGAGAGCGGAAAATTCGTAGAAAGTAAATATCCATTCCAGCATTCGGGTAAGGTACCAGGGGCAAACACGATAAACCCAGCCTAAGGAATTTAAACCCAGGACCTTCGAAATGCGAGTAATTGTCTGAGCCAACCCACTCGGTTTTAATTGTTTATGTACTTCGTTTATTACATTTCATTTGTTTCTTCTTAATAAATGTTGGTTTCTTCTTTTTTAAATTTGTTTTTCATTAAACACTTTAGGCACTTTTTTTTATATGAAGAATTCGAGAGATTACAGGATCCTTAGAAAACTTTAGGATTACAATTCGAGAAAATTTTGGATTCGTCCAACTTGTAACAAAAATTAGCATTACATTTCCAATGTCGTTTAAGAAATAATATATACAAATATCATTAAATCAAAAGCCTACTCAAGTGTCAAGTGGAGAACCGAATGACTTAAGGATTGAAAACGTAATGGATTAAACCTTTTCTGAATAACATTCTGTGGACATTCAAGTCTGGATAATTTACCGGTTAAGGCAAGGATATGTTAAAATTATTTAAGAATGCATCACATTTATATATCAGCATCGACTTACCACGGTTAGGTCTAATATCTGTTCTGGGTACTGACGAACCATATGAACCGGCTTTACTTGGCACTTACAGATGTTAGAAAAATAGGTGGTCAGTCCAAAGCTTCAAGTGCCATCGGTATGATACGAAGTTATTACTTGGACGTGAAACGGCCAGTAAATTTGTCCAGGGATCTCTTTTTATCAGGCAAGGAGTTCTTTACCTGCGGTTTCTTTTTTCTATAATATTTTAATGCCCTTGTTTACTACCATGCCAAGTTTATTAGGCCTAGCGCATGAATCTGTGCATGATGGACGATGATTTCAAACTTACTTTTCTTAAGTTTTCCTTTTTTATTATTTTGAATCTAACGAAATAATTTTCAGATATTGTAGAGAATGTTAGACAAGCAATTTGAGAAAGAAAATCTATGGTGCGCGAAGAAAAATAACGGAATTAAAGAAGCCGAAATTCCATGGCGATAAATCAATGTAAAAGCACCTACTTCACGAGAAGGAAATCTCAACTTTCAATATCGCATCATCAGCGTTTTCAAGAATTAGCGGATTCAAAACCCTCGAAGCCGACTATTCTGACCTTGTTTTTTTTTTTTTTTTATTGTGGTCTTCCTTGGTCACTTAGGCGAATGCTGGAATGAATATTTACTTTTCACCAGTTGTCGCTGTTCCATTTCATATCATTTCATTCCGTTAGTTCTGTTACATGGTCGAAAGTGCCAGGGCGAGGTGGTCCGGGATGCAAGGCTGAATATCTGAAATATTCTCTTCCGCTCATAGTATGCCAATTCAATCCCATGGATGAGGCAACAGGCTGGTTTTGAGGTTCGTAGGTTCAGGTTTCCGTAATAAATTATATATTTTTATTTATTTTATGATTAAGTTCGTCATACACAAGGTGCAAAAGAAAGAAAAAAAAATCAACGACACTCGAACTCGATAGTAATGATCCACTTTTACTTGAAGCCAAGTATCATATCAACTGGCAGACCATACCCCATCTCAAATTGCTTTTCTAAAATCTCTGAAGTTATTGCAGTATAGTTCATTAACACCCTGTATAAGGACGATTAAGTGCCGCAGTATTTCACCAAACAAAGTTGCGTTTAAGTTGGTAAAAATGATATACGAATTGGTCTGAATTTAGCTTTTTATAAACATTATGCATCAAAACACTAATAAAATACAACGAAAAAGTTACAATAGCTTAAAAGAAAACTCCTTATGGAGCTTAGAAAACTAGTAGTTATTTAGTAATTGATTTCATTGCAAAGGTTAATTGTTTGTGGTTTATTTCATGTGCATTTTATAATTTATTATATACCTATCCTAAATGGCAAAGGTAGTTGTGCTAGGTATACTGAATACATTTATTGGAAACACATTAGCGAATAGAGTTTCCAATATTGCTCAATGAAAATCCATTGCTTGTGAAAATATAGTGAATAGTGTGTCATGAGAAAAGAAAATTTACTCCTTGTCATGGTCACTTTTATATTAGCAGTAGTGTTAAACGCCGGCTGCGCAGCAGCTGATTTATCCTTATTTTATGAGAGCTGTTTGTTTTGTCAAGCATTAAACCATGTCAGAAGTTCTGTGGAATGAAGATGCTGTTATTAATTTATAGTGACACGTAGAAAACATGATACACCTAATAATCGAAATATGAGTAGCAGTTTTCGCAACTATCGGGATTCAATTTGATCTAAAGTCCAGTAGCGGTTCATTTCTTCTGTATCGGTTTTGTGGTTTAGAAAGTTAGGTAAATATATTATCAGCAGTACACATATATGCAAGTTCAAACATTTTACAATGTACGCTTTTACCTCCACGAGAGTCTAGTGACCTTTGACACTATCCAAAATGAACGGAGAACTATTGAAACATTGGTAAATTTCTCTAAGAAAATCGACGTGTTGTACCAGTATTCATTAGTTGGCAACAAAAGTGTTGACGCTATGTGCAGAATAAGTGCCACCAATGAACCAAAAATAAAGTGAAAAAATGGCGCAAGAAAACTACCTGTATGTTTTTTACACATTTTTAAATGTGTGTTTGTATTTTCTGTTACACCACAGCAAACAAGATACAAAACTGCATTTTGGCAGATGTCCAAGCTTTCTCCCTGGGAGAAGACTTTAAATGCTCTTCTTTAGTAACGGAAGATTCTTGTGGATTATGCATGGCAGAAAGACAACACCTCCGCTGGCCGCTTCCAGAATTAAAAACCCAACTTCGATGACGTAGGTAAATATGAATTCAGAGTAAGGCAAATTAGTTTTCGTTCGCTTCGCTCCCCGTAAATGTAGTGCGGGTCACATATTTATTACCTGATTGTCATTTATTATACCAGTGTCGAGGTGTGCAGTGCCGAATGCAGTCGGTAAAGCGAATGGTAATGAGGTGTCGTACATGGTTGAGTTGACCATTGTTGTGTGAGGTGCTTACGAAACTGGAGCAGTGTTCTTGGATAAGAATGCACTACTGTATTGGAGGGCTGCACGGTGAAGCAAGGCTTTTCGTACAGGCCGTATAGTAGTCAACAGATTAGGTCTACCAGTGTTTCTTACTGCATCGCCGGTTTTGCGTCACGAACTGCCGCACTTCCTAAGACACATTACCTTACATCTTGTATGGCAATGCTCTTTGTCACATGGCAGACACAGTGGCCAATTGTTGGCCAGATGGTATTGGGAGTTGCTGGGACATCCACCATAATCACCGCTCTTAGGCCCGTGTGATTTCGGCCTCTTTCCTCAGTTGAAAGAACTCCAAGGTACCACGTTTTTAAATATTCCCTCTTTCTAAGCGCCATAGGGCGGTCCATTACCGATTCCAACAATAACCCCCCCCCCCAACGGCATACGACGGTAACTGGTAACACAGATTTTGGAAACAGTACAGGACAATGAAGGAGATTGTATTGAAACCTGTAATATTATATCAGTATTAAGTTCAATATTATCTATAATTACTGTTACCGCTACTTTATTTAAGCCCACGTATATTGTAATAATAGGGAAAATGCCACAAAACACATCAACTGTTTCCTCTCCGTCTACGACTAGCTGGATCATTATTGTATTACCTATACGAAGAGAAAAAGTAAAATCTATCAAAAGTTGGAAATAAAAACTGCAATACAGAAGTACATAATATATTCTTTAAAAAAATTAAAAAAAAAAAATAGAAGGAAATTAAAATAAGTATAGAGACGTCATGGGGGCGGGGGGTCGAAACTACGACCACAAGCCTGGCGAAAATAAGTGCATTTCTGATGAAAGCGTATAACGCAACTCTTAGGTTACTGTATAAACAATTGAACAAACATAGTCAGGTTTAAAGAACAAGACGCTTCCCCCCGCCCCCTCTTTGTACAATGCATGGAAAACACTTGGGCTGCTGTCATGAGTTAGCCAGACATTTTTCTTAAGAAAATGAAAAAACATCCGCCGAAATGAATCTTCAAGGTTGCTCCATATGACAATGAATATGCTCACGAGCAACTGACGGACGCTATAGAAAGGATGCTGAGGGGTCCAAGTGCTTGTGATTCATCATCCTGTTCCTCTAATGAATGATATTTAATTAATCAATTCATATTCGGTTTATTTAAAGATTCTCTGTAACATCTGTGGTCATTAGCAAGTTCAGGGCATGAAACAGCCGATAAATTTTGCCGAGAGGTCTCTTCTTTCAAGCCTGAGGTGACACAGGTCCAGTGGATTTATTTCTGTTCCAAAGGAAGCCATACCAAGGATTTTACGCCGTAAAAAAAAACAAAACAAAAAAAAAAAAAAAAAAAAAAAACCATGAATTTTGGCCGGATTTGAACCCATGACATTACTACGAGGCAAGTTTAGTTACCACTATACCATCAGGACTGAATCAAATGGGATTTGCTCTTACATTAGAACGCTTTTAAGCCCTCAATAGATGGCTGCTGGGTCCCAAGCGATGAATGGGAAATGCTGGAATAGAGTGAATAATGTGTTCTTTTGTTCTTTGTTCATGTGTGTCCTGGCGGATCTTTTAAAAATCATGAAATCCTCTCATTTTGAACTTGTATGCTAAAATTTTGAAATTAATTTTTATACTTTAAGTGATTTACCACTAGATGACAGTAGCATTAACAGAATATACGTATGCTCACAGGCGAATAGAGGTGGGAAGTATAGGCAAGTTTCTTTTCGTATTTTCACAGTCAGCCCTTTCTGCTTAGCTTCTTTATTTTTTTTTTTTATCTTGACCATGTGACTCCAAAGTTAGTTAGATATTATCATTAATGCATTCAAAATACCAAAACGATAACAATTGGGTTACAGTCCACTGCAGCCTTCAAAACTGAAAGTAAAATTTGTGAATTCGGAATTCAGTATTTCTGAAACACGTTAAATGAACATTTTGTGCTGTATTTTTTGATAATTTAATATTTAACTTTAGATTTTTCTGCCTTTCATTCATATCTAGCTATAAAACAATTAATTGTAAATCTTTTGTGTATATTATATATAATTTAAGTATAATCTAAGCTTAAATATAAATAAATATTTTGTGCACACTCTTATGAATAATGTTATTCTTTTAATTCTTTTATCTTTTTTTAATCGCTGTGAATTTAGAAGGAATATAAGTGCTCAGGTGTTCTTACTGTCCATATAACAAATACTCCCACCCAGTTGCTGGAGTTAAGGGAATATAACAGCAACACTATACAATCACAAATGAAGAACATTTGAGAAGAAAGGAATATAAAGTCACAATAATTCGTATGGTTTCCATATGTGAATTAACTTCCCAAATAGATATTCCGTGGAAACTTTTTGAAGAAGGAAATAAAGCTAAGGTAAGCAGGCAGAATGTTAGGGAGGAAGTAAGACTGTACAAGGAGGAGGGGAGATTTGGAGAGTGACATTACGAATTTGAAACCAAAGAACCGCAGTTGTTGCACGCAGATATTTTCGCTGTGATGCGTCTAAAGCCAGTAAGGGCTGCTGAGCGCAAGGTTCGTGTATGTGCACTATTTTGTGTGTCGGAGCATTGCGTAACGAGTGTTGACAGGTTAGCTGCCCGCGACCCTGAGCATCACTTATCAACACTTATCGGCCACTGGAACCAAGGTCGGGATCTCAAGGTCGCCGCTCCGCTATACAGTACACTCCCACAAATAAACAAATAATTGTGTAAAGAAATAAACACACACAGCTGGGTCGGTCCTGACAGTGTAGTGGTAACCATACTTTGCTTCCTAAACCCAAGCGGGTTCGATCCCGGCCAGGACCATGGATTTTTTCGGGAGTAAAAATTGTAAGTAAAGCCGTGAGCCCCGTTTCTTACATTTACGGCACGATAAAGAACCTCAAGCCTGAAAAGAAGAGGCTTCTGAGCAAAATTTGTCGGCTTAATTGAATAAACTGGAATGTTAAAGAACATCCTCAAATAAAAAAATTCAAAAAAGGGGGGATGAAAAGACTTTATGTAAGTGTTTATCCTATTCTACCTTTATATATATATATATATATATATATATATATATAAGATATCGGCATACTTTTAATTAATTTTAAATATTTGTTGTTACCCACTTAAGGTAATTTATCCCCAATTAAACAAAAACTAAGGCATTTAAAGAACAAATCACTTGCAGTATAAAACCGAAATTATTCATAAAATCGGTAAACAAGTTGACATCACGTTTCATAATTAAAAAATGAAAATATGGAAAATATATAAATAAATTAGAGTGATGTGTGGGACTAGCAGGTTACTGACATTTTACAAATTAATGGCTTTACAAAGTTGTCATAAAAAGAGACGTGGAAAAAAAAGGTTGAATCTGCAGTATTTTAATAGTGTTGAATGCTGGTTTTAATTATTGAGGCCTCACAGGCTGTGGACACTGATGATAGGTACATGAGGTGACGTAATAAACTGGGAAATGATTTTTTTTAAAGGAAGGAAGCGTTTCAGGAGTAAGATTAGGGTAACTTCCTGGCATTTGCTATTTATGAGGACTGAGGAAAACCTGGAAAAATCCTCAGTCAAGGAGGATGGTCCTGATGAGAATCGAATCGAATCCCAGACCTCCTACTCGCGAGTCTGCGCCTTAACGACCTCGGCCAACCGTGGCGACTCTGCAGAAATGAAGCTTCACACATCGGTAGCTGACATTTAAGAAAAATAAAGCATTCTTCGTCTGAACGGCTTGCTGAAAAAAGGCAAAAATTTGTTGATTTAGTCATTTAAAGGACGAATCAGAATAGGCGCCCGAAGTATTGATACATGATATGTAATAACATATTGGGAAATTATTTTTGGGAAGAACGCGTTCTATGCTAACTTTAGGGTACCTGTCCAGCATTTGCCATGCATTACTAAGGAAACCTGAATTTTTAGGAGGCGCTCCAGGTCTAAGTTTAGGGTATGTGCCCGACATTTGCCATTGATGAGCAATGAGAAAAACCTGAACAAATAGAAAGGACGGTCCTGGCGGAATTCGAACCACAGACTTCTGTTTACGACACCATATGTTAGTGACCTCGGCCACTCGTATCGATGCAATTTTTTATCTTGAATACAAATCTGCCAGTGCTTTTAATTTTTTTAATCAAACATGAACTTCAAAATATACATTCGTTTTCACGTTTTAATAAAGCAAGAAAAACGAAACAGAGAATTCATCTAAGAAGGTTCTCATAAGGATTATAAGATGGCTGCAAACGCACTCGTACTACGATCCATTAAAAAACAAAACAAAAACAACAAAAGGAATGGAAACGATGGTTCGCCCTGCTCAAAGAAATTTCGTGTCCAAAAATTGGCAGAGAGGTTCTCGTATATGTTTTTGGTAATAAAAAAGTAACTATAATGACAGATTATTTAAAACAGGCTAAAACGGGGATGGGACGTATTACTCTGCATTATGACTAAGCTTTGGGGAACCATTTTCGGAAAATGCCGGGGGAAAGTTTCCAATGTTTGCCTTTCTTCTTCTTCTTTTTGGAAGACAATGCACCCGCTCACAATTCCCTGAAAATGAATTAAGTTGACTTTGAATTCATTGATCACCACCCCTGTTCACCAGATTTAGCCCTTCAGATTATTATGTACTTCCAAAGCTAAATTTTAATTTAAAAGAGAAGGAATGTTCATTGAATGATAAGTATTGTGGAGGGCGGTTTGCAGAGCAAGAAAAACAACTTTTAAGGGGCTTAGAAATCCTTTATAAGCATTGTGCTAAGCGTACAGAGTTAAAAGATGATTATATTGAATAAATGAAAATTTGTTTTGAAAAGCAGTACTATTTTCTATGTTAGGCTAATAATATACTCCTACCCCCTCGTACTTTTGTCAGAACTGAGCGTAAATCCTGACATTTGCCGACATTTCTTGATGAAAACTTAAAATATATAGTTGGACGATCCTTCAAAATCATAGCATGTTTCCACATCTCTGTTTATGTCAAACTTGGTAAAGTCATTATTTTGCACACTCTTTGTAACGTGCTATTCTTACATAACATAGTTTATTTTTTATATTTTTATTTTTAAATTATGACACGTTTGTTGAAAGATTTTTCGGGAACGGAGCAGAAACGGGCCTTCCAACACGACGCTTATCTTGGACATCTGTCCTTCATGTCCTAAATTCCACAATCCAATTTTTTTATAGTGATGTACTAAGGACAACGATTCCTCAGTATATTTACCATATCCACATAAATTTCCTTGCCAGACAAGTCTTTTTAAAATAATACTTTATCTTCGAACGATACGCATTTTTTCCCACAAAATTTAGATACTTTTCTGCCATATTTACTTTAAAAATTCACATTATAAAATGAGCTATATGTAAAAACACAAAAGTTGGAGAAACATATGGTTACACTAAACCACCAGGACCGACTATAAAAAAAAAAGAATAATAAAAACCACACACACGCACAAATGCAATGTGTGGAGTGTCTCGAGATGAGGGGATGACATTTTTGCATCAAAGTCCTGCAAAGTCCTGTAGGTCAGCTAATAATAAATAGTGCATGCTGGGAATGTGTTTCTTGGTGACCCAATATATGCATTTTAAAAAGGTAATTTTTTAGCATAGCAGCCAAAATGTTGACATTAATTTGACATGTTAAAAGCTGAAGTTTTTTGGTAGATTAGGCGTTTTTTTTTCTCCGATTATTGTTATGTTCTTTTACTATTTCATTAAGCAACACAGAATGAAATGAAATTATTTAATTAAAGCGTCAGCTTCACTTTCTCACGATAAGAAAAAACTCCGAAAAAAAGCTTTCTAGGCAGTTTCACCTGACCGGGAATTCAACCCAGGACCTTCGGATTGTAGTCGCAAACGCTACCACTAGACCACGGAGGGCGTCAGGATGTAGTTGCCATTACACCTTTTTTTTATCATTGAACTTTTAATATTTTTTTTTTAATTTCGAAATAATGTATTATAAAATGTATTGAGCATTAAAGTAATTTTTTGATAGTAAATTGTTTCAAAATGATGTCTACTTTACAAGAAAGAACAAAATGTAAGCTGATTAATAAGAAGGACCGAAATATATGTGCTATTACTGAAATATTAATAATTGTAATTGTAATGTTAGCCAAAATAAATTGACTGTTCATTTACAACTTGCAGACCATTCTGTCCAACTTAAACAACAAAAAACAACAATCCAGGCAACGATAGAAATATGTAATAAAAGTCTCTATAGTTTCTGGTTGCTGGGGATCCTATAATATAACCATCATTGGTTTTAAACTCCCCCCGCAGTATCTAAATTTACGTATTTTCTTCTTGTTTAAAATTAAACTCATGATAGGTAGCTAAACAAACTGGGAAGTTTTGAAATGAAACTTGTGTATTAGCTTGTTACAATCAGTGTTATTGTTAATCAATAAATTTATGAATTTCCGATATTTATGTAACGTATTTAACTTTGTCAGTCCTAAATTATATCCTTTTCCTCTGCTTTTGTTGCTTTCTCATTACGTCTGTCTTCTTTTCCCAAATAATCACCTGCCTTTATAATATTCTTAGCCTCTTTAGCATTCAAGATTTTAATAGCCTATTCGGCCGGTAAATCATCCAATTCTTTAGTTTCCTCACAGACTAGAGTATATAATATATATTACTCTCAGCATCTTTTTCTGTACTCCAATTCTGTTTCAAACTTCTGTACAATTAAAAAAAAAATTATCTCTTCTGCTTGTTTATTTCTCCAATTCTTTGCCTTTTCTGCTTAAAAACGCATGTCAGCTACACTTGCTCTTAATGTCTTGCTCATTCCAATTTCTTCTACAAATCATAGCAATCCAGCTATCCCTGGTTTTCATTTTTTTAAACGTTGGAAATTATTAAAAAAATATAATGTTGTAGTTTCTTTATCCTAAACCAGTATTTTAATATTGGCTCATTTAAATTATCTATTCTGTTCAGTGTAATTATGTCACTGCATTCTCAGACCAGACATTTTCTGACAACGTTGCAAGCCGGGTGGGGGGGGGGGGGAGAAATAAAGAAAGAAAAAGAAAAAAGTACATTCTCGAATGATCTTTCATATAGAAGCTGAACTAATAATATACTAAAGAATGCGCTGGCAGTAGAACGTCGGTGAACTAGGTCGATGCAGGGGTGGCAGTATGTAAATTGCCTGTTAAACGGTGGGATTGCATAACTTTAATCATGCTTAAACCACTTTATGGTATAGGACGATTATCAGTTATGGCAAATGTGATTAAGTGGCGAGCATACATAATAACCTTTTGTTTATATTCACGGTTTTATAGGTATGTTTGGTAAAATATTTGATTATTAATTTTACATAATTTCTAAATATATTTAATAAAATCGTTTTTGAAATAAAATATGAGATTATAGAATAACCGAACTTAACCTAAACTAACCACTGAGAAAACGACTAAGAGTTTCCATAGTACGTTCATTTTTTAAAACTAAACAAACCAGAGCACAAGAAAAATGATAATATAGGCATTATTTGTTTCATCACGAAATGGTGATTAAATATATGGTAAATATTTTTATTGAGTAAACTAAATGCAACGACTCTCACGAATAACAATAGGCTGGTCATTGAAATGCATACTGATGGACAACACTTTAAGCTGAAAACTGAGGTTAGACGTGCTGAAGTCGTGCATATTCCCGACACTATGACATGGATGCCAAACTTGGAGCCTAACAGAAAGGGAAAAGAATAATATTAGCAGCTGCCAACATGGAATGGAGCGGAAAGTACAAGGGATATCTCTCGTGGATCAAATATCACTTGTGGAATTAAGAAAGATATCGGGACTAAATGATGTGACTCAACGTGCAAACAGCTTGAAGTGGAAATGAGGAGACATGTAGCAAGGCTACCAAGCAGCAGATGGGGACATTTAGGATCTACGTATCGGAAGGAGAGGAAGAGGAAGACCGAGAACGAGGTGGGCAGACTCCTTCAGGAAAGCAGCCGGAACACACTGGACCAGCATAGCACGGTACAGCTACCTGGAAGAACCCCAGAAAGAAGAGAACAGCCAAAGTCAATAGTGAAAGTGATACCAAGCTTATAATACCAAGCTCAATAGACTCAGCACTTGAACCTTCTAGTGAAATTGTGTTAAAATAAGAAACATTAGAGACTTAACAAACTCATAGGGACAATAGCTCACTATATGAGAAATCAATGAGCATCCCGCTTGCAGAGGCCCTAGCCCTGGTTGGGATATAAGTAGTTTAATTCATTCATTCAATATCCCTAATGGTGGGGTTCATGGTTATAAAAAACCATCAATATCATAGAAATTATTTCGAGTTCCAAGTTTTCAGGCCTCTAATGTAATTTTCTTCCTTTTATGTGGTCGAGCTGTCTGCTCAGTTTCTGTTATCTATATTTCTACATATCACTTCTTTACATGCCGTCATAAGCTCTCCTCTTTTATGACGATAAACGTTTTTCATGGCCTCTCGAATTTTAATTCTTCCACTTAATGAATGATTTCTTTTAAACTTTCAGCTTTCATTAATGAATTCTGCCCCTTTTTGGTGTCTTGGCTGCTTTGCTGCAGAAATCTATATGCATTTACCAGCAAGTTTGCGACATTTACAATTTAACGTCCATGTTTTAACAGGTTAAGTGCTTTGTATTATACTGGGCAAAGCGCGAAACACCGGTCCGGCCACTGCGAGCCAATCTGGAGCGTGCTTACCTCAAGCACGGCGAGCGAGATAAAGGAATACTGACGGAAGGAAAAAATAAAAATAAGAAACTTGTGTTATGGTAACCTATAGATTGTGAATACTTCGAGAAAGTGTTTTGTACTGTGAAGAAATATTCACAGTCAATCATGCGAGTGTATTTTCTGCAACAAAGAATTACATAGTGAAGGCAACGTGCGTGCCAGTTCCATTAAGGACGCTGCAGAATTTCTCAGCCAAATTTTCTGTGCTTGCTGTCTCTGCAGTGGACAAAATGAAAGAATATGTACAGCAACAGAGTTCAGTTACAAATAAGAAAGAAAGAAAGAAAGAAAGAAAGAAAGAAAGAAAGAAAGAAAGAAAGAAAGAAAGAAAGAAAGAAAGAAAGAAAAGTTCCATCCGTTTATACATCTGCTATGGTCGCGAATATTCAATCAAGGATGGTCAGAAGCCTTACTAAGTTGAGAATCCTATGTTTATCCCTCTTTTCTTTACGAGGAGGAGGTTCGGTTTTAAGTGGGTCACCATGTAGATATATTCCTCATTGCATTTGGAGTCATCTTCGCACTCCCCAAAATTATAAAATTGAATTTATAATCTCTATTATTCTTTTGTGTTTGTTGTTGCTCTTGGTAATTTACATTTGGTATAGATCACTTCTAAACTCCATGGCTTGTATTCTACTAAATTTCCAATCACATAATTTACTGTCTTATGATATTACAGCTTGATCGTAAATAAATTAAAAATGCATTTTCCCCTCTAATTTCTAATTTGTAAACAATGTTAAAACTGTTTGTTAGAGGCCATCATAATTTCTGATACGACTCTTTCTAATTTAGCCCTACACTATTTCGTCTACATTTTACCATAGTATTCTAATTAGGTGATAGAGTACAACTGTCTCTATCGTTAGATTTATAATTTTTTAGGTATTCTATCAATGATCGTTGACCTCCCCGTTTGATTTTGCATTACATTTGTTCGGTATTCTACTGTAAATATGAAATAGTTGAACGCCCAGTTGTAAATGCACCCTGTTTCTGACATATTTATGTGTTGATATACAAACCAAGTTTAACCAATATTGCGAGAGTTTTTTAAAATGGTTTCGGCATATTAGTTTTGCTGTAATTTGTACATTTTCTGTCACACACACAAAATTCGTTGTGCCTCTTTACCGCAAAGCGCTCAAGAGCAGTGTTTGTTGCGGCAACTTGCTGGGAAAGAGCTCACTGTAACTGAGCTAGAGTGAACGAACTTCCTAAACATATACTTAAAGCTATTGAAAAATAACAATATTACCAGAGTATTACAACGAAACTCTAAAATCGGGTACACAAAAACGCGATATAAACCAGATTTCATTTATTTATTTTACTGCATAAGTATGCATATCGGTAAATCTAATAATTGCCTTAGGTTCTGTTAAAATTTCCCTTCTCTTACTTTTTTTTTCGTCCAAAGTGACCCAATTTCCCTTTGAAATAAATATTTGGCAATACTTTTATGTATGTTTGAAATCAACGAAAGTGAAAATGATGGCGATTTTACTCATAAATAATGCGAACAAATATGAAAAAGAGGATCGTTCCATTTCTTGAACTGGAGATCTTTAAATGTAGCTTAGTTTTGTGCACATTTTTTGTATGCATTTAGTTGAATTCTTTACCACCAAAAACATTTTTTTTGCCAAAATAAATACGCTACAGGAAAAGGTAATTTTTTTTAAATGAGTATTTTTATCGAATCTTGCTGGTTGTCGAGTGAAATTGCATGAATATATTTGAGGAAATGACAGAAGGAAATAATAACTTGCTTCGTATTATATGAGCTAGATATTTTCTGAAATCGATTTTTTCAAAAAAAAAAAAAAAAAAAAAAAAACAAGACATTGTTAATAAGAAAGGCGTTCTGAGTTGAACCAGTTACAAATCTCAAATTGTAAACGGCTCTAGATATGTGTACTTCCAGTGTACAGTGTACTACTCAAATTATTAAAACAGAAAAGTGCTGGGCAAAGGAATACAATAGAAGTCACTGGAAGAGAGTTTAAAAATAGTATTCATGTTCTTAAAAACTTTCCACTATTATTATTATTATTATTATTATTATTATTGCAAGTTTTACACGTTAAAATACACAATATATATATATATATATATATATATATATATATATATATATATATATATATTTAAACTCTCCTAATAGCCAGAATCGATTCTTGCAATTGTGAAACTCCCTCCAATTTTTGCATTACGATACCACTTTTTTGTGATTGGTTCTGTCTGGAAAATTTCCAGTCATTTTGAAAATCTCTAGAGCTGATCGCCCGATCTTGATGTAATTTGGCAACAGGTCAGGAGGCAACTTGCTGCGCATGCATGAATATCACTTTAATGTAGGATAGCGGTTCTCATACTGTGGTGCATAAGGTCCTCAGCTGATGTTACAAGACTTTGGAGACAGTTTTCATTAACGGAAGAATAATTCTGGGGCTCCAGTCCCGAGCCACTCCCGAGCGGTAGCGGAGAAAGCCGAAGTTAGTTCCAGAGCTCGATAATACTGTATTTTACAACGGCTTGATACCAAAGATGGTCGTGCTATAGGTGTAAAGGTAGTGGGTTCAAATCATCACATCCTGATGTATTTAAAGGAGATTTTCCAGCATTACAATGATTTGCTCACTAACATAATACCACGCGCACAATCCGCTGTAAATTGATATTTACGATTTTTTTTTTTCCCCCCCGTGCTGGAATCAAAGGAGATTTGCCACCATTACAATGGTTACCCGCCTACTTAGTAGTACACAGTCCCTGTATGCTCGCCGTAGCAAACCTCTTGGTCCACCGGTTTCTAGGATTTATCCGAGGTTAATGTGAATTAATTGCGAATTCCATTAAGACGACGCGTGGTAAAAAGTGAATAACTCAGTTTTGTAATAAGGAGCAACATATTGTACCCAGAAAGTTAAGGAGGACAAAGCATAGATTAAATTACGCTTAATAAAAATAATACATGCAACATTGACACTTTACAAGCACATCTTCCGTTCGGGACTGCGGAGCTCGGCCCTCTCCGCTGTCCCTCGGCACTGGAACACTTATTGTCCTGCCTGTAACGGCAAGTCTGGAAACGGGATCGTGAACTTGCACAGCATGCGTGTGTGAGCGGAAGAAAGTGGAGTTTGACTTACCGCACAGATCCGTGCAGTGTGTGAAATACTGTCTCGCACAACCCATAAATCTTTGACCGTGGGCTGCAATCTCTGCACCTCCGATATGCCCTGTAACAGCGTTGAAGGTCGGCAATTCGAATTTCTTTTGTAATTAAATGCACGATGTGAGGTTCTTGGGTTAGTTGAGGTTTCTTCACAAATGTGAACTACAACCGAATCTTGTAAATGTTTATGCCTCAAGCGCCCAGATCGTGCATTTATCGGACGTGGATATCCTCTTGAAAACATGACCAGTTTGCCATCCGTACACTACATACTAAGCGTTTATATATGTAAATTGTTCTTTTTCAATAACCGTGTGAAATATTCTTCGTTATTATACTAAGATAGTATATTTTGAGACGTTTTCGTGTAGTGTACATTCTTCCTGTGACATGATATGTCACCACGATTGCGACAAAAAGTAACATATTTGAATGATAGCTTGCAGTTAATTACGTTTTTATAATTTTAATGACTGTTTTATAGTGCGATGAACTAATAATGACCAAGAGACTTTTTATAGCAGTTTTCAAGCTGCGTTTATTTGCAATTCCTTCTTCACGGTCTAGTTAACCAGTTGATGTTCGTGTCTTAAAAACATGTTGACTGTTGGGCTTGGTTTCATAATTACAACAGTTTAAATTCAATGTTTTTATATATGTCATCTTATTAGCAAACAAGTTATATCTTCTTAGCTTAATTGTTGATAGTAATCGCTTTTTATTTACCTGTAGTTCTACAGAAGGTACTCAAAACGGCCCACACCAAGAAATGTCTCCCATAATTGAAGTGTCTGCCGTATCTGCTGACAATCATATCGCAGATGTAGAGGACACAGCAGTCGCTGCGGCAGGCAAAGGCCCGATATCGGTTTGTCGCGCCACAGAGGAGATTTTTTTATGAAGTACAGGAAACATTTTAGTGATTATACTAATTTCTCTAGTTGTAAACGTTAAATATGTAATTAAATAATGTTTTTCATTTTTTTCTCTGGCAATTACTAGAGGCAGCTTATACTCTTGTACATTTTCAATTATCATTCGTGATATTTGTGTACTTCCCGTTATGTGCATATTTGTTACCATTTCCTAGACTTCCAACTCGCTCCTTTGCTCTTAAAAATGGTTGTTTCCACGACAATGTGTAAAGTTGCAATTAGCCCAATGATTGTTAGTGCCTAAGGTCTTTAAAACACATGTTACTAAAGAAATCAATTAGTTACTTTACCTACCGAAAAATAATTGCAATTTTCACTGTACAGATTGCATTCAGCAAGAAATTAACACCGCCTCGAGTGGTCGAGGTCGTTAAGGCGCGGACTCGTGAGTGGGAGGTCTGAGGTTCGAGTCCCGCCAGGACCGTCCTCCCTAATTGAGGTTTTTTTCAGGTTTTCCTCAGTCCTCATAAATGGGAAATGCCGGGGAGGTACCCTAAACTTAGGCCTGGAACGATTCCTTAAAAAAAAATCCTTTCCCAATATATCATTTCATTTCATGTATCATCATTGTCCGTCGCCTAGTCGGTTCTGGTGGTGTAGTGATAACCATACTTGTCTTCTAAACCCTAGATCGCGGGTTCAAATCCGGCAAGAATCCATAGATTTTTTCGGGCGTAAAAATCCTAAGTATGGCTTCCTTAGGAGGGGAAGTAAAGCCGTAGGTCCCGTGTCGCACATTTACGGCACGAAAAAGAACCTCAAGCCTGAAAGAAGAGGCCTCTGAGCAAAATTTGTCGGCCGTTTCACGCCCTTAATTGAATGGGACGCTGATGACCTGCGATGTTAAAGAGCGTCCGTAAATAAATCAAATCAAACAAACAAGCCCACCGCCTGTGGTGCCTCATTAGTAAAAGCGGCCGTTAAACACCACTTAATAAATAAATAAATAAATAAATAATAATAATAATAATAATAATAATAACTCACTCTTTCATTACGTAAATATTACACGTAAAACAAATTTAACAATCATGTTCACAATTTGGCCGTACTATTCACTAGTTACAAATGTAATGTACATTATTGCACGTACATTTAACTTTTTCTTTGTTGATTATGGTGGAATTAAACGGTTATTAAATCGTGATTTTATAACCTCTCCATCTGGAAATATTTACTTAATGTACATTTTGTGCTGCCGTAGGATAAAATCGCATGATTTTATCTTTCTAGAGTTATTTTTTACGAACTTGTCTTTTTAAGAAAATCGGCTTTCGTCCAAAAAATGGCACTTTAAGGACTTGTATGATTAATAATTATGTTTATACTCATTTGAACAATAACACGTATTCAGGGCACAAAGATAAATTAAGGATTAATCAATTATTTTATTGTTATGGTAACATAAACTTATGTAAAACAAGGAAATATTTGCACATCTATTCAGAGTACGTTCTATTTCAGATGTATGCAATGTTAAAATATTGCCTCTTATGTCATAATTTACACAACATTTAAAACTTTTCGTTTTAAAGATGCACAAATGTTGGGAGGTTAGAACTTTCATGCATGGTCTGTACTCTGTTATCCGAACTTTTACAGAAACTGGTTTTGAGTGCTTTAGGGCGGAATATAGAAACGGAAAGGAAACGAGAAAATGAGGATAAGGAGAGTTGGGGTAGGGGAAGATGTTGACATTTTATTGCAAGCGAAGCGAACGTTTGTGAATCAGTAATGGTATGGTATATCCGTTTGGGGGCTCCGTCAGGGGCCGCCTTGACCTTGACCTTAATAGGATGAAGGAAAGGAAGAGTGTGCTCGGGAATCAAACCCGCAACAGCTGTCGGTCGGTGACTGAACTAATTGGCGATGGGAGGCATTACGTTGATTGAAGGTCCCCATGTTACGTAAACATTGTGAGTCCACTCTCGCAGTTCTAGATCGATCCAAGGCTACAGTGACACACAGCCGTGACGTATGCCAGAAAGAAGAGGCTACAGCAGGGCGGGGGATTTTATAACACGGCAGCCTCCGCCATAATTAATATTCACTGCTGTAGACATACGTGATCAACATAGTCGCTCGGAAAACAGCAGAACATCGAGCAAGGATGTACGATGCATATTCTTACAAATAGCAGTTTTATTTCAGTTTAGATGTTTGAAAATTTAATGGGAAAATTGTAGCTGTCAAGAGATATTTTATTATTATTAAAAAAAGTTATTTAGATACGTTTTCTCTGTTAAAAATACGTGAGCCACGCAGAACTAAGCGGTTTCAGAATAACTTTAAAAAGAATATAAATACAAATTATGGCCTTTTTGTTTAATGAAATAAGTTATGGCATTACCGAATGCTGATTAGCATGGCAAACTCTAAAACTAACTAATAATAGAAAACTGAACTATAACTGGGTTTGGTTTGTTTCCTTCAAAATCACTTGATAATAAATGTATATATGAAATTATTATAATTTTCAAAAGTATGGGGAACAAAATTGGAATTCTTGCAATCTATATATATTACAAAAGAGAAATCTCATTTTTAGAATTGTTATTATTATTATTATTATTATTATTATTATTATTGAGGTTAAACCCAAAAATTAATGTATATATTAATTGAATGAAACGTATGACCATTGGCGGATAAAGCTGCATTGTGTGGGTATTTTTAAACATTTTTATATGTAAGCATGTTTATGAACTGAACCCTTGGTATCATATTTACATTTATTAAAATAGAGAGAAATAACCTCGTGTATTTAAGAAGGTTATATGTGTCAATGAAACAAAAACATATTACTATTTAAAAACAATTAAAATGTACAAATCAAATATCCGCAATAAACAATCGAAAGTTCTGTCAATTTTCAGTGACTGTGAAATATAATTTAAAGGTTATTGTAGTAAAAAGAGTAAAGCAAACGTTTTCTGAAGGTTATTACAGAAGAGCTCTCTTACCTACAAATATAATTCTCACACACACACACACATTAGATTAATGTTTTACAGTTGCTGTATTCACCACAATGCTTTTGTTAAATAAAAAACATATGTATCATGATAAATACAGTTTATATTGCGGGTTAGTTTGTCCTTTTATTTTAAAGCAATTGAGATAAAATAAAACTAGAGCGATTTTTAAATTTTATACCCCTATTCCTAATGGTTCGATTTCCTAATTTTCAGAAACTATTTTTCTTATTTTATCAAAATGATATATTACCGAGTTTGTTATGAAAAAAAAAAAAAAAACAAACTCGGAATATAACAAACAGAATTTAAAAATCGCTAGACCGATTTTTAAATTCTCAGTTTCAGGTAAACCCCTAGTACTGATGGTTCGATTTCACTGATTTTCTTATTTTATTTAAATACATATACTGAGTTTCGTTGACAAAGCAAATATTGGTGCCGCTAGAGCGATTTTTAAATTTTCACTTTAGGTTAATCCCCATCCCCAGTGGTCCAATTTTGCTGGTTAACACCGCCACGGGTGGCCGAGGTCGTTAAGGCACGGACTCGTGAGCGGGAGGTCTGCGGTTCGAATCCCGCCAGGACCGTCCTCCCTGACTGGGGTTTTTTCCAGGTTGTCCTCAGTCTTCATAACTGGCCATAACTGGCAAATGCCGGGGAGGTATCCTAAACATATGCCTGGAACGCTTCCTTCCTTAAAAATAAAAAATCCTTTCCCAATATATCATTTCATTTCATGTATCATCAGTGTCCACCGCCTGTGGTGCCTCAGTAGTAAAAACGGGCGTTAAACACTACTCTTTGCTGGTTAACAAATTCGATGAATCGTTTGTTAATTAATGGTTATATGTTTTGGATCGGGAAAAAAATTGCGGCCGCTAGAATGTTAACAGACACACATATATAATTTTTTTCCTTGTTCATTTTCAGTGCCTAATAGGTAGAATCGGTGGACATTAGAAGACTTTTTTGAAAAATCTTATGATGGGTAGAACTATTACTTCTAGATTCGCTAAAATTAACAAATAATGCATGCCTGCTATGTCGTTCATTAGTCTTAGTAATCGAAGTCGGTATCGTTTAGAAATATT
Source organism: Metallyticus violacea (assembly GCA_030762175.1). Classification (NCBI taxonomy): domain Eukaryota; kingdom Metazoa; phylum Arthropoda; class Insecta; order Mantodea; family Metallyticidae; genus Metallyticus; species Metallyticus violacea. The sequence goes on from CM060830.1 coordinate 45,622,287, forward strand.
ATCGTCTTACCTTGGGAGACAAATCACATAGGGATATGCAAAAGGCATTGTATATACCTAAACTGTATTATGCTCTGTTATTGTAACACCATTCTACTCGCTTGTGTATGCATTCGATATACTATAACTTTTAGAAATTACCATGTCCTATAAGTCAGGAGTGATGCAAGGATATATTATAGGAATGTGGGAAGCAGGGAAAACCACTTATAACATTAATAAAAATATTAAACTGAAATAAAAAAAATGCTCTTTATATACATTATCACGGCTTTCTTTATTATCCACGAATGCCCATATTCCTCAAACCCCTATCTAGTTCATTCCTGTACGTAATATGTGTTTTGTAATAAAAACATACTACTGCAACATTATCATGGTTCGTATATAATTGTAGCTCTCCGGGCAATTATATAATTTTATGAGCAATTTAAAATAAATTAATAAGAAAAAATGTTATACAAAACGTATTTACATGTTTTTAACAGAATTAATCTCAGAAGAAAAACTCTGCATTTCGCCATGTTTCCTAAAGTGCTCAGAAAACTATGTATTGTTGTATCAGCAATGCTAATAAACAGCAGAGTACTTCGAAAGTAAGGAAACTATTTCAGTTAAACAAACAAGTGACAAACAGCGCTGTCCACAGTGGTATGGCTCATGTAAGTACCTTTGATGTTGCTCCTAATTTCGGCTCCGAGTAGCGTATCGTCGGAGCTAACGTAGTTATTTAACAAACAGATGTTAAAGGTCGAAATTGAACATTCATTAATTAAAACCTGTAATGAAAATGTACTTATATTCTTTTCAGAATAGACTGAAAATTTCTTGTTACTGAAATAAAAGGTAACTATTTAAAACGCCACATTAATTAAGGGGGTGTGTGTTTTTTTTACTCTGATTTTCAGTTTTGAATGTTTATTTGTAGTTTTTGAATAGTAGTCAAACATTACTAATATTATTTTTTCTCCCAAATAAATCGTTATATATAGCTGAGAAAGTAACTAACCTTTCTGAATTATTACGTTTCTGATTTTAAAAATAGTAGATTAAGGGCCTAGCAAGTATAGTTCATTTTTATAATTACGTAAATGATAAATTTCTGAAAATTGCATATTGTTTTCTGCGATTTGCACTAGTTTTACCATAGAATACCTATTGCCCGATAATCGAAGTGGGGCGCGGAGAGAAAAAAATGTGTTCTGCACAATTCATATGTAAAATTAATCATTATTCAAGGGCAACTCTCACTGCACAAATGCCACATCGATATGTTAAATTTTCTGTATTCATTTTTTTGGCATTATTGTACCACATAAGAACAACCTAACAACCTGAAATAACAGCAATGACCAGAACCCGAAAGTTAGACAAAATGCCTTTTCTATTAGGGTGGATATACTTAAGAGTCTGAAAAATGAACATGTTTCTGTACATTTGTGGTCGATAGGGCCAGTTTTTATTTTGCCCCCCCCCCCTTCTGTTTTGGGTCGTTATGGATTTTTTCTGCGATTATTTAGTGTTTTGAAAAGCACATAAAGAATTTCAATATATAAGTAAAAAATTGTAAAAATTAAAGGACAAAAATATCTATTGAGAATCTTGTTACTCATTTATTTCTTGTTAAGTAGTTAAAAACTTTCTTTTCAACTCGTTCACTTAAGCTCTTTAAATAGCTGGATTCATTAGTGAAAGGAACGCACGGTTACCTCCGGCACACGAATACCAGGAAATGGAGAAGATAAGGAAGTACTGTAGTTTTGAATAGTCTTGGCAAATGACCTTGTATCGATCTACGCGAGGCAATTCTAGGTAATTGGTGGTGGGAGTAACTTCTAAGCTGCATAAATGTAATAAACAATTGCAAGGGAGAAAGATGAGAGCGGTACAATAAACCGTCCCTACAATGAGCTCAATACGGAAGTAAGAAAGACACTAACCTGATTCCCCTATAAACGCATAAACAGAAAATGAACTCGACCAGAAACCAATGCGCATCTGTTGCTCTTTGGCCAGGACTATGCAAAATCTTGATAAATGTTTTTATGATGTCCTGAAAGGTGAATGTTCTATTGTAACTGGTATGAGTCCTTCCGAAATGGCTTGTTTTACATATGTTCCAATCACTTCAGTGGAAGTAGAACTTTTTTTTTCCATGATGAAATATGTTCTCTCTGACAAGCGGCTGACTATGACAGTTGATATGTTGAAAAAAATATCTTCTTTTTGCTTGTAACTAAGATAAGGTAAGCTGAAGTACTTTAATTGTGCGATAAAGAAATTATTAAGTACCGTAAATACCCATTTTCATTAATAATGAATGATATTATCCTCTATTTTCACTATTGATAAATGTCTATTTTAATATTTTACTGCCTCTTTTTAGTTTTTCAAGTGCTTTTTTTTTAACCAAAGTAAATATCTGAACTGGTAATAAAGAAAGTATCACGCGATTCGTTTCATTATCAGTATTAATTATAATTCGGCGGAACGCTTTTCAATGTTTATAAGGTTTTTCAGCAGTGACAAACCTGAAACTTCTAGGGCTATTTGGTCAGAATTATTCAGGGGAATTCGATTGAGCACCAAACTTTGTACTATTGCCGTAACCTGTGCACATATGCAAATGGTAAATTATCCCAGGTTTTAAATCACAAGAGCGGATTACCAATCGCTACCAACCCGCTTATTTAAACTTTAGCGTCAATAATAAACATATCAGAATGCTTACATTCAGTAATAATAGTTAATATTAAGGTTTTGATGGTATATACATCCATATAGCTATTTCATTTATTACACAAATATTAATGACTCTACTCGGTTTGTATTCAATTGTGTTATCCCTTTATTTATGCAGAGCCATCTGAGGGAATACAGTTGATCAGAATTTGATCCTGTAAATTGCCCAAGCTGTCCCTACTGAATGTACTATGGTGTTGACTGTATTTCGTTAAAGAGAGCAAAAGAATGAACGTAGTATTTCAAAAATCACTGCAAACTTTAAAACGTTATAATTATTGTAATAATTCAGGCATTAAAAAAAAGCATATATATGTTGAGCAACAAAGTTGCTTGATTTTTACAGAACGTTGGGAATAGATCTGCTATTCTCTTGTTCAGTAACATAACTTTTTTTTTGAGTGCAAACGCTGTCAGTTTTAAGCTCACATTTTGGAGCGGATGTCCGTTAACAGAGAAGGCAAAAAAATGTGTTTTATTTGCGCCAGCACAGATTCAAATTAACAATGATTAATCTTTATCAGCAACAGAATAGAACATGACCCTTCTCTTAAATTATGTGTTTTATATTTTCTCAGACCTTGAGAAATACTATTAATGTTTTCACATTAGCATTGCACTAGATATATCCTAAATTTTAATGGTAAAACCATGGGTTAGCACTTAAAATTCCTGTAGAAATACAAATAAAATCGTTAATATGTTAATCCACAAAATAGTAACTAATAAATGGTGAGGAAAAAAGAGCGTTTTTTATTACCCAAAACATTGATTATTTTCCTTTATCATTTATTAGTTCTATATCAAAATGAACTAGGAGTAACTAACATTTTAAATAACGTAATAAGCATTGATGAAATATAAATGCTTGTTCATTTTCCTACCTACTGGTTATCATAAGTAATAACTACCGCCACGCGTGGCCGAGGTCGTTAAGGCGCGGACTCGTGAACGGGATGATTGGAGTTCGATTCCCGCCAGGACTCCTCCCTGACTGAGGTTTTTTCCAGGTCTTCCTCTGGCCTCCTAAATGGCAAATATCAGGGAGATACCCTAAACTTAGGCTTGGAACGTTTCCTTCTTTAAAAAGAAATCCTTTACCCAATTATAATTTCATCTTATGTATTATCAGTGTCCACCGTCTGTAATGCCTCAATAGCAAAAACTATTTAACAAAATATAATGAATATTTTGTTTTGTGTATTTAAAATATTACATAGTGATAGAGTAAAACATTGTTCTTTAATATAGTGGTCTTGCAACTTTCCTCTGTTAAAATACTGGGAGAAATGTTAAGAGAAGTTTTAAATAAATGAAATGAATGCTCAAGAGTTTGGCAGTCCAGAAGAATAACATTCAGGTAAACGAAGGATTAGAACTGCTTCACAAGGCCTAAGAGCCCTGAGTGAAAGAAGGTCTACAGCTGTTATATTAAAAATGCCCCAGCAGATTGTAGACAATGTAACAGACAAAAGAGTAATTCATTCCCGTCCATCGATTCGCCGTGGAAATCGAGAACGTCGTATTACATGGTGTAGGGAGCATATCATCTGGCAACAGGAACCATGGAGCAATGTGCTTTTCACAGATAAATCACGCTGGGTCCTATATCTAAATTCCAGGAGATTACGCATATGGGGACGATCAAGTAACTCAGAAAGATTGAGGTATATACAGGAAGTTCACAGATTCCAAGGAGGTACCATCATGGTCAAAGAAGGAATAATGACAAATGGAAAAACGGAGATCTCGTTTTAATCCGTGGATCCTGTGATCCTCTTATTGGTGAAACACCTGGCCCTAAATTCCTTTACGAGGGTTAACTTTTTAAGTTTTTTTACCAGCGACCACTAGGTGACGATATTGAGATGTGTCATCACTATTTTCGCAACAATTGACAGTTGTTATTGTGAAAACAGTTGCAGCTTATAAGTTGACCGAGCAGTTTGTTTACAATGAGTGTTTAAACAAAGCAAATTTGCGAAAAAATGGAAATTTCACGTGAAGGTTTACGTTGGATGATTTTTTAAAGATTTTAGTAAAGGCCTAACTCAACAGCTATGCATAGAATCGCTTCGTTGAGCTTTCGGTAATGAAGCACCATCAGACCAGACTGTTAACAATTGGTTCGTAGAATTTCATCATGGTCGTGAGTCCGTCAGTGATGGGTTTCTTGAAAGGTCGACCAAAATCTGTTGTCATTCCAAAAATCATCGATGATGTGCGCAACATGATTGAAGAAGATCGACACGTGACTTACAGTGAGATAGAGACATCCTCAGCCTATGGAAGACTGCAGTACATTCGATTATGCATGAACATTTAGCTATGAAAAAGAAATGTTCCCGATACATTTCGCATAATTTGACCGAAGCTCAAAAAAAAAAAAAAAAAAAAAAAAAAAAAAAAAAAAAACTCGTATTAATTGGTGTAATGAAATGCACAAAAATACCACCGAGGAACTGTAAAATCCGTATATAACATCGTAACAGGCGACAAAACTTGAACTTATTCACATGAACCGGAAAATAAACAACAATCCACTGTTTGAGTGTACCAAGATGAACCGATCCCACAAATGTATGACAGTAGGTCCATAAGTTTCCAGCCTCGCCGATAAGGATTATTGCCTTCACAAAGGCCTTATCTGGTGTCATAATTATAATTGCAGCTGTAACTTCCGCTCCGCTGTGTACAGTTGTTCATATATAGTTGCATAAAGAAGGCTATGTTAGAAATTATGGATTTAACCAAGAAGTATGAAGAAAGTGCTTCTGTTGCTGATAAAGACCAGTCATTGCTAATTTGAATCTGTGCTAGTGCAAATAAAGCAACGCCATGTTTTTTGCCTTCTTTGTTAACTGAAAACGGCCCGCATTCACTAAAAAGTGTGAGCTTAAATTGACAGCGTTTGCACTCAAAGAGATGAAATTAAACAGCGATTGAACGGTGTATATCGGAAAGCACCCCCCTCATATTCTATCGAAAAGAATGGGCCAAACTTTTTCGAATGGGTCGAGAAAGCAATGACGACGAAGAGAGTGCAGGTTGGCCCTTGGAGGTACTCACTCCTAAAAACATCGCTCTTGTGGAAGGAGAAATAATGGAAGACGAGAGGCTCAAAGTTACAGAAATAGCAGCAAGGTTGGGTTTTTCTATAAAAACAGCCCTTGGAATTGTTCAGGAATATTTAAACATGAATAAGGTTAGTGCAAGATGGATGCCTAGACTTCTTTCTTCACTCCAAAAGCAGCAAAGAGTCATCCGTAATCAGACATTTTTGTAGCTCTGTCCTGGTAACGAGAGAGAAGTTCTGCAAACCTTGTTACAGGAGATGAAACTGTGGTCCTCTACTATGATCCCTTGTCTGAAAGAGATCGAAACATTGGAGTGGCGTAAACCTGGCGAAGCACCGCCTCTAAAGGCCAAGGTCACTCAATCAACCAAGAAGATCATGGCCACAATTTTTGGGACTGTAAAGGAATACTCTTCATTGACTTCAAGGAGAGGAACACCACAGTAAATGGGGAGTACTATGCTGGTCTACTGCACAGACTACGTGCTTTCATCAAAGAGAAAAGGCGAGAAAAGCTGAGTGGTGGTATGCGCCTTCTTCACCATAACGTACCTGTGCACGCAGCTCTTGTTGCAAAGGAATCTGTGAAGAAATGTGACTTCAGGGAGATCGGCCATCCACCCTACAGCCTAGATCTAGCTTCCAGTGACTATTTCCTCTTCTCAAAACTCAAGAAGGAGCTTCGAGGAAGGAATTTTAAGTGTGACGAAGAATTGATGGATGCTGTTTACGTCCATTTTGCAGATAAGACTTCTGACTACTTTGAGGGGAGGGGTTGAAATGTTAAGTGGGAAGTGTATTGTAATAAATGGTAATTATATTGAAAAGTGAAATACATTTTTTGTTTTTATCATGTAATGATTAGACCGGAAACTTATGCACCTACCCTCGTAGTTCGTTCACGAGGCACTTATGGTCGTTTGTGTCTTCGGTTGTACTGGACATGTCACAGCCATTCTTTTAGAGGATCGAAGAAGCAGTTAATTCTGAATGCTATACAACAATTTGTTTGTCAGAAGTCATAAACGAAATCGGGTAAACAATCGAGAACCTCACTTCATTCTTCATCATTAGAATGCTAGTTCTCACACAGCACGTCAAACAATTGATTATTTGAAGGGGAGAAACATCGAATTAATGTCTCATTGGCCGTATTCACCTGATTTATCGCCTGACGACTTCTTTTTGTTCCCGAATGTCAAACAAAAATGGGTGGACAGCGATTTTCATCACCTCAAGAAACTGTTGAAGCCTTTGAAAACCATGTTTTTGAGATACCAACTTCAGAGTGGAAAAAATGTTTTGAGAATTGATTTGAACAAATACAGTAGTGTATAAATCTTAAATGCAATTATTTTGCAAATCAATAAAATGGGTTGTTCCAAAAAAGTTATTTTTCTTTCCTAGTTTTTGTAAAAACTTAAAAGGTAACGCTCGTATATTGTTGATAATGTCAAAGCACATGATGCAGAGTGTATGGAGTGGAGATTTGAAAGGCACAATGTTACATTGTCATGCTCGGTTCTTATATGTGAATCCAATCGAGCATCTGTGGGCTATCCTTCAAAAGAGAATTTTAGAGCACTCTGGGTCAATGAGTTAAAGTCTGCATTACCAGAGGCAGAATAACGAAATCATTCTGCACATTTTTTCAATGCCATAAGGTGCTATGTAATACTTAATGCGAGAGGTGGTGGTGCAAATTACTGATTTCACAAGCTTCCAAGAACACACAAGAAAATAGACAATTTTACGTTTGATTCTTCATAATTAGAGATTTGTGTGTTTACTTCTATTAAAAGGATTTAAATTGTGCTTTTGTAAACTGTTATATTATTAATATAAGTATTGTGAATATTGTTTTCACAACTTGTATGATATTTCGTCAATGAGTATTAGAAAATTGAAGATAAATGCTATGTTTCTTAGACAATTCATATGTGTATTTATAATGCCTTAACTCTAAACATGATTGAAATATATAATATATTAAAATACTGCATAGGCGTATTTGATGTGTGTCGGTCGTGGTGGTGTAGTGGTTACCATAATTGCCTCCTAAACCCAAGATCGCGGGTTCGATCCCGGCCAGGCATTTATTGTGGTGCTCCTCTCTTTGAAGTCAATGAAGAGTATCCCTTCACAGTCCGAAAAATTGTGGCCATGATCTTCTTGGTTGATTGAGTGACCTTGGCCTTTAGAGGTGGTGCTTCGCCAGGTTTACGCCACTCCAATGTCTCGATCTCTTTCAGACAAGGATCATAGTAGAGGAGCATAGTTTCATCTCCTGTAACAAGGTTTGCAGAACATCTCTCTCGTTGCCATGGCAGAGCTGCAAAAATGTCTGATTACGGATGACTTTGCTGCTTTTGGAGTGAAGAAAGAAGTCTAGACACCCATTTTGCACTAACCTTATTCATGTTTAAATATTCATGAATAATTCGAATGTCTGTTGTTCTAGAAAGTCCCAAACTTGCTGCTATTTCTGTAACTTTGAGCCGCCGGTCTTCCGTAATGTCTCCTTTCACAAGAGCGATGTTTTCAGGAGTGAGCACCTCCAAGGGCCGACCTGTACGTTCTTCGTCTTCAATGCTTTCTCAACCTATTCGAAAAAGTTGGCCCATTCTTTTACCGTAGGATATGAGGTGGGGTGTTTCCCCATATACATAATCCAATCGCTGTTTTATTTCATTTGGAGCAAGACCTTCTTTTGTGAAGAACTTAATAACAGTTGAATACTCCATTTTGAACTTGTCACAATCTTCTACACATAACCTTTTTTGTGCAAATATATCTGAACAACTGAACGCAGCGGAACGGAAGTTACAACTACAATTAATTACTTAACAGATAAGATATGACATAGGATACGGGTTTTGTGAGGGCGATAAGCATCGGCTAGGCTGGAAACTTATGGACATACTCTCGTAGCTAATTTTGGCATACCATTGCTTGCTTTTCTGTGTTCCGAAACCGTTCTATTATCTCCGCCAGTATTATTGCACTCTTTACACTACCGAGCGAGGTTGATGGAGACATACACTATCGCTTCACATTTGTAAATTGCTCCGCTGGAAATTTTCCGCTGCCGTTCGCTACTGAAGCCACAGGACAACCAGTCTGGAAGGGTAAGTCCATCATTCATCCATACGCATGCGCAGACTATTCCTCGCATATTTCACATGATACAGAGTTTATCGTTTGGCGCGAATACCCAATTATTAATGTTAACTATAACAATCTGCCGGTATGCCACATTTTTCCCGGTCCACCTTAATCGACGTCCTAGCGGTTACAAAAATTCGTTTTTCAGGTATACCCCTACTCCTATTATCGGATTTCCCTAATTTTTAGAAATTATTTTTCTTGTTTTATTTAAATGGTATATACCAAGTTTCGTTGCAAAAAATGTGTTTGTTTTAATTTTGGGTTTCAGATAACCGGAAAAAATCCAAGGTAGGGATGACCGGCCCCAAGAGACTGGAATCTCCCGAATGCAAATCCCAAGCGTTACCGCCTAAACCAAACCACCCGGTTCAATCAGAGAGGACAGTCCTGGCGAGAATGGAATCGCTGACCTTCCGTGCCTTATCGCTCTCGGCCATTCTGTGTCGGTTTCCAACATCAAGATCACTTTTTCGCTTAATTTTGGTAACGCGAGCATTTCGAATCCTGTTAAGATGAAGCTGCACGGTTGAGATAATTCTGGAGTTTCTCCTTCTAACTAAAAATAACTAATGTCAGGCAAGTTTTAAGCCTTTCTGATCCCTAGACCCTAGGTTGATACAGAACATCGTTTCCCTGTAATCCAGAAGGCGGAATATTTCAGCAATCGGCAAAGCTCATTCATGTTGAATAAATAGCTGTTACAGAGATAAGCGGCTTATCAACTCTCTGTTACTCATAATCTTCTTAGGAAGCTCTTCACTACAGTTTTGTTCTATCCTTTCGTAAACAGTTTCCATAGCGGTAGAGCTAATTATTGCTTTTATTTATTGTAATTACCGCTTAAACTCCCCGCAGCGTAACAGTAATAGGCTGTTGTATTATAGCACAGTTTTCGTGCACTGTACTGCAATACATCCAGAGTCAACGTTCTTTTGGTTTTTATTTATCTCTTTAAAACTGACCCATGTTGTTAATATTCGTCCTTTATCGTCTGCTTTCAAAGTTAACCTTTCAGAATGCTGTGAACAAGCTTTAAGAACTCGCGTTCTGTTCTGTTTTACACACAAGGCAGAATCCTGGAGAGTCCAGGGCAATGTCCCAACCACAACCCAGAACACGTGAGAGGAACTGACAATAATATAAGTGTATCTGTAGCCTCCGGCCAGGCGTTTTTGAAATGAAATGACGCTATGAATGATGAAAATTGAGAGAAAGAGATGGAAGCTAAAGAGATTTTGATTGAATAAAACCGGTATAATGAGAAAACGATCTTGAGTTTTTTTCGTGGTTTCCCCAGGTCGTTTAGTCGATTTTTCGTACTCCCACTTCATTTCATTCTATTTATTTGTCACAGGACCGAAAGTGCCAATGAGGTGGGCTGATACTTATAGCTTGCGCGTTGGAATTTTGGCCTCCCGGTGTCTCCCTCACCTCATCCCAGCTTCCCATTTGTGTAGGCACAAACAGCCAGCCCTGGAGCATAGCTGAACTACCTACCGAAAATTCCTCCTCAATCCCTACCAACCTAAATGCAACCTAATAGAAAAACAGATATATATATATATATATATATATATATATATATATATATTGATTGATTGATTGATTGATTTAAGGACGCTCTTTAACATCTCAGGTCATCAGCGTCCCATTCAATTCAGTGCGTGAAACGGCCGACATATTTTGCTCAGAGGCCTCTCTTTCAGGCTTGAGGTTCTTTTTCGTGCCGTAAATGTCCGACACGGGACCCACGGCTTTACTTCCCTTCCGAAGGAAGCCATACTTAGGCCCGAAAAAAATCCATCGGTCCTGGCCGGGTTCGAACCCGCGATCTTGGGTTTAGGAGGCAAGTATGGTAACCACTATACCACCAGGACCGACAGAGAGAGAGAGAGAAAGAGAAAGAGAGTAGGGGGAGAGGGAGAGAGTAGGGGGAGAGGGAGAGAATAAAAGTGTTATCTTATCTCCGCCGTCACGGAGATCAAACCTCGGTTTTTAGTCATAACAGCTCATAGCTCAACATTATAAAAAATTATTTTACTTTTTTAAAAATTAAACCTTGTTAGTTAAATGTATGAGATTATGAGTTGCGGCAAATTTTTTATGCATTCTCTCGACGGTTTATAACACTGCTTAAAACTGTTCTTCTGTGGAAGTTCATAATAGCGTTGCCATGTGAAACAGAATGGTAAATTAGAATGTGGCCTCATATATTTTTGATATTTATTTACACAATTGCGAGATAAGAGCTAATTTTTTCAAAGCTGACACTGGTAATTCAAATAGAGGTTACCATATTTTGTTAATAGAAACAGATCTCGAATTCTATGAAAAAGAAATTTTAAAGCTGCTCTCTTGTCAAACTTAATGATTGGTAAAACATGTCATTTATTAGATTAGAAAACAATCCTTTTATTAACTTTGGAACAATTTCTCCTCAAATGCAACGGAAAATAAAAATATTGTAAACGTGCAAATTATTAAGAAAATTAATGTTTTTTACCTTCCCTTCCCAGATTTGCTCTCCTGTAGGTAAGTACTTGCATCTTATTGGGGGCCGATATAGTTATTATCAGGACCTGGGTTTTGATGATCTAAGAATATGTGAAAACTGAACAATAAAATAACCTAAAATTACTTTAATTTTTTTGATAATCTAAAATCGTGTAAAATTATCTATAAAATGTCATAGTTTTTTAATTAAAAACTTATAGGGACTTTAAAATCCTATTGTGTTAATTTCAGAGCATGGCAGTACGATACAATTCTTACTTCTGTAAGATTAGAATTAAAATTAAAAATGAATTGATTAATTTACTTAAGCACGCGAATTTTTCTGCTGTAGAAATCGTAATTCTTTGAAGATGTATGCAAATTTTAGGTATAAAAATTTTAATTTAGGAATTATTGCATGGAAAATGATGAAATGCCTGTTTCGGACTACGATGATGCACTTAAATAATGGTAGTAAGTTATTCTTCAATGCAAGAAGCACCAAGCGATTCTCCGGTTGGTACTCGAGGAATGCTTTCAACTATTTTCGGTAAATTTTTTTCAACTTCTCGCCTTTCATTTTTCCAATCAGATGTAGATTTTTTTAAAACTAAATTTAGGAAAATTTCGAGTCTCTACCTTTCTTTTTATAAATTTGAGATTCAATGTGTTAAGAAACTTGTAGGAGTAGCTGTTCTTAAATAGTTTCTTAACAGCTTCAATTGCACAATCATCGTCAGATTTCTGCGTTAGGAAAACAGATTTCATCACCGGGGAATGATCGCGGTAATAAATTGCCGAATCTTCCCGATGATGACAGGCTCTACTCGGAGTGTAACAGCTGGACTTGGTAGGGGAGCCTTGACAAACAGTTTCTTTGTTTCTGACACAACAGCATCCATTTGAGGAACATTTGCTCTACCTTTGTCAGCTACCCTATGCTATGCAAGTAATGTGCACCATTTATGGGTAAAAAGCCTGTTTTGCGTAAAAGGTATGGTGCTGCATCGGTCACAATAAACAAGACTCCATCGTGTTTGATTCCCTTAAGCCGTAACAAAAAGCATACACAAAGAGTCTACAAATTATGGAGTGATTAAAAGTTTCTATTACTTTACTCGTAAGCAAAAACACTTTATCTGGTTCATCGTCTGGTCGGTCCGTGTGGTCTAGTGGTAATCATACATATTTCGTAGATTAAGGTCACGAATTCAAACCCAACCAGGTTCTATGGTTTTTTTTTTAGGGTGTAATAATTCTAAGTATGGTAAAGCCATTGGTTTCGTGTCGTAGATTTAAATGATTCTCAAGCCTGAAAGAAGTGACTTTTGAGCAAAATTTGTCAGCCGTTTCACGCCCTGAATTGAATGACAAGAGGCGTTAAAGAGCGTCCATAAATAAAACCCAAATTAACCTGGTCCGTTGATCCTCAAAAGTACCAACGATAACGTAAGCCTTCTAACAATTTTATCGATAGATAAGAAATACTTCCTTTCATGTGCGGGGGCTGTTCAATGAAGAAGAAGAAGAAGAAGAATGTTGACAAAATATATTTACTCATCATGCTTGTAATGCTTTTTCTCAAAATAATCCCCGTTGGATGCAATGCAACTGTTCCAAATTTTTTGCCAGTCTTCAAAGACATACTCGATATATATATATATATATTCTGACAAATCGCCTCCACCACTACATCTGATGATAGATAGTGCATCCCACAAAAGTGTTTATTCAAAAGGAAAAAGTTACGGGGCAAAATCTGGACTATAGGAAGGGTGAGATATTCAACAACAGTATTTGCCACATGCGGCCGTGCATTATCGTGATGCAACATCCAGTTTGTTGCATGAAAATGTGACCTTTTGGGTGTGAAATGGCCTTGCAGAGTTTTCAGGAAACTTCTGTAACATTATCTGTTACAGTTGTGTATGCAGGTACGACATGCTGATAAACCATTCCTTTAATGTCGAAAAATAGATTCCCATAACTTTCCCAGCAGAAGCAACCACTTTTTGCTTCTTCTGGTGTTCGTTGGGTTGGAGATTTTCACACAGAGCTTTGCTGATTTTTTTCTCCTCAAGATCGAAATGATGTAGCCAAGTTTCATCAGCAATGATTTACCTTTGAAAGAAACTTCGCATCTATCTGTAACATCATGTTCAACTGCATGCAAACTTGCACGCCAACATCCTTTTGTTCGGGAACCCGCAGTGCACAAACACTCTCTTGTACAAACTGTTCAGTTACCAACGTGTGGTTAGCATTCAATGAAAATTTCAGAAGTTCTGTTCTTAATGTTATTCTGCTATCCTCACCCACACTTATTAGTAGCGGTGTTTACAGTGTTCTTTCGTTAGAGAACAGACTGGAGTGCCTAGTCCACCTTGTTTTCTCATTTTAAGTCCTCTTCAAGCTCTGCTATAGAGAAGAACAAACTATGCATTGGCCTCCTGTTAGGTTCATAGACCTCAGCTGGAGATTTGTTGAGGCGAAAGCAGATTTTGATAGCACCATATTTTTCGTCGAGTGTCACCTCCATTTTGCTGTAGACGGAAATGGACATGGTCTCAACTTGCATACTTTCACATGCCGGAACCGGAAGTGTCAATGAAACTACTACCACGGGTACATTACGCATTAAGCTAACAATATATTGTAAAATTATATTTTACCGTGAGAAATTATGCCTTTTTTATTTTTATTATATAGAAGAGCCCCCATGTCTTTATGATAACTGAAGAGAAAATTCTGGGATAGTACGTTCCAGAAAAATCTTCAATTTAGCATTGTTCAGTGTCCAAAACGGGATACTGAAACTTGAGGTTCTCAAAAGTCTGTGATATATCTGATGATTTATTGTCTTTCACGAATAGACTTTGTTGTAATAAAAGTTGCCTTGATTTCTTTTTACTTGCGAGCTGCAGTACCCCGTATGTGCTTATCGCGTCCCACATGTTGCTGTACTGCGAACTATTCTTTTAGCCGATACCTTTATTTTCTTACTCCCCCCCCCCAAAAGAAAGAAAGAAAGAAAGAAATGAAAGAAAAATGTCTTAATTCAGATACAATCTGTCTCAAATGATACAACTTTTAATTGGTTTTATTTTAGAAACGATTGAATGAAAGTACAGGAATAGAAAACCAAACTTTCCTCTCTAAGGATGTTGCATGAGCTAAACTTGTGACAGCGAAACTATGCAAACTAAAAAGAGTTTTGCGACAGTAAGAAGTAAGACAGCGATTTTCAACATGTATTTGTAATGTTGCTTTGTTCCTACGGGGAGTGGCAATAGTATTCTTTTTTTTTTTTCATTGCTACCGACATCATAACCATGAATATCAATTGTTATAGCTGGCTAAAATGAGCGTGTGCAACATAATTTAAGAATAATAATTAATCACCAACATTATATATATATAATTACAAAAATTGCCGAAAATAACTTAAAACACATTAAAAACACACACAAAAAAATTGAAGTGGAAAAAAGGACCTAAGTCTTGAAATTTTATAGCTAGAATTTCGTGTTCAGGATTTTAGTACTTAAGAGCAATGCAAATCATAAGGGAGGGGGGAATTATGACATTTCATCGTAATTCTGGTTATCACACAACTAATACTCTCAAAATAAAGTAGTACAGTTGACTTTTCTCAGGTCTCTCACGACCATCAAGTGCATCGTAGACTCAAGGTCGCGGGTTCAAACCCGGCCTGGATCGATGGGCTTTAAAGGGCGTAAAAATTCTAAGTGTGGCTTCTTTCAGAAGGAAAGTGTCGTAGATATTCGGCACGTAAAAGAACCTCAAGCCTGAAAGAAGTCTCTAGGCAAAATTTATCGGCCGTTTCACGTCCTGAGTTGAATGACCAGACATGTAAAAAAGATTCCTTAAATAAACCAAATAAATAAAACCACCATACGTGGATGCAATAGCAACTAAATATAATTTAACAAAATTATTTTATGGCAGTTCTTCTTGGTGTAACATTAAAGTAATATTGGTGCATTTACTGTCAGAAAAAGAAGGCAATCAACTGATATTTTTGTATTTACTGTTTTCTATGGGAAATTGTCAATTATGAATATATTGGTTTGTATTCCCGTAGAAATGTTGTATTAGATATGACATAAAACACTTTATAGAATGGTACTATCAGCTATACTTTCAACTTTTTTATGTCCTTCTAACTTGTTGATTTTCACAATTATACGATAAATGTATCGCACTAAACAAGAAAACTAATTTACTTAATGAAAAACTGTCTTCACATATCCCTTAACTCTCATTTTTTCCCCAAGGCAGTACTAATTTGTAAGGTTTCTTTATGTCCGATTTCAGTGCAATCGCCCGTACATGGACAAGACAAGTCTCTATGCAGACATACATAGGCAAATTGATTGAGGTGGTGTTCAACATGGCAGGAAGGCCTCCACCATTCTCACGTCAACCCTGCGACCTGTTATGGTCATTTGCGCGGGACATTCTAGAACATCCCCCATCAGTCCTCATCTAGTACCATGGAAATGGGCGTCTATAGGCGTATGATTGAGTAATCTAGATGCATTGTCTCAATCTAGACCTCTTTTCAGACCCATAAATGCCAGGAAAAAATAAACAAGTAATGTAATTGTATTGGATAAGTATATCTGCTAATTTTGGACACACCTAAAATTTTTAAATATGCTTCTGTTTCTGTTATGACGCAATCTATCTTATTTCTGTTCCTACTGCAGAGTGCTTTATTGGCAAGAAGAGGTGATCATGAAACACGAAGAGGTTATGAATAGTTTTTCTTTTGTTTTTGTTAGGCCATTCCGCATTTGTTTTCGCTTTTACATAATGTAAACAATTAGATGCTCTAGGATTGACTTTCCAGTCGGGATGTAACGCGTTTTTGAGTTAGATTTGTGTTATTTTACTTTATGTTTATTTTTTACTGTTCTATAGTGATGTACTCGATTTTATTGTTATTACATTTTTAGGACGATCTAAAAAAATTCTCGACCTGGATCATATATAGCCCTGCAATTGACAAAATAATTGCTTTTTACAGCGGTACATCTATTTTAAGCGTTTATTTAAAATATCAAGCTATTGATTGAAATAGTTTAATTAACACAGTTGTCTAATACAGCAGACGTGTTGTGGGTATTCCCTAAAATGTGTAAAACTGAGTATTAGTGGGCCTTTTCTCCTTCATTTTCAAGGATTAACAAATGGGTTGCCGAATTTAAATATGGCCGTATTGACGTAAACGCACCCTAATCTAATTATTAAGGGGAGTATGAAAGGCCTATCCTTGTAATGTTAACTTTATCATCTTCAGTTCCCATTTTCTCAACAACTATTAAATCTAATAAAATGAAACTTTTACAGCATACACATGCACATAATTGAATTTTGATGATGTATTTTAACTACTATACCATTATTCGGGAGAAAATTATAAATTATTTGATTTTTTTCTATTGTTTCCCAACATTTTGTTTTTTTACATTGTTACATTTTGTCCTAGCTCTATTTAATAGATCCACATCATCGCAATAATACCGTGAATAAGTGATAAAATTTTCAAAGTGATGATGGCTTATACAGATGGTAAAAAAATGGGAAAATTATGCAAAAAAAAAAAAAAATACTGCAGTTTTTCAACGATTGCAGCCAAGGAAATGTTTTACAGAAAAAAACTTGAGGGAAACACCAGCTAAAACCCTCCAACATTGTAAAACAACAAAGGATGATGTCATAGTAACAAACGCTGCCAATTTGAAATTCAGTTTTATATCATTCAAGACAAACCACAGCCTTCTACAACAAATAGCTCCTGAGATATAACAAGTGCTTGAAAAAAAAAAAAAAAACAAGGAATATTATTGAACATCATATGAAAATTCAGAAAATTCCGAATATTAAAAAAACAAAAATATGATTTTTGCCTCCCCTCTTTCCCTTTAATACTTCCCTTAACCATAACACATTTTTAATTATTCCAGTTTTTATCCTTGTTTTTTTTGATTGATTGATTTATGGGCGCTCTTTAACATCTCAGGTCATCAGCGTCCCATTCAACTCAGGGCGTGAAACGGCCGACAAATTTTGCTCAGAGGCCTCTCTTTTAGGCTTGAGGTTCTTTTTCGTGCCGTAAATGTACGACACGGGACCCACGGCTTTACTTCCCTTCCGAAGGAAGCCATACTTAGGATTTTTACGCCCGAAAAAATCTATAGGTCCCGGCCGGGTTCGAACCCGCGACCTTGGGTTTAGGAGGCAAGTATGGTTACCACTACACCACCAGGACCGACTTTTTATCCTAAAATCATACATTCGAAGTATACCATATCTTCCTAACTTTAATAATATACCTTGAAAATGACCCACACGAAGGACATCCAAAAAGTGCAACGTTAAAAGAATTCATTGAATATATGGCATTAGATGACGGGATTTTCAAAGGTTATATTTTTACTTGCAAAATTGCACATACCCCACTTGCTAACAGCAGGTCAAATACGCATTCGTTCAATATATTGCAAAGCGTGTTATAGCGATAGAAAAATTAAGAGCTTTGAAGTATGAAATGTTAGAGCATGTACCCTACTCTCCAGATTTGACTCCCTTGTCCTCCATCTCTCCCCTAAGCTCAAACTTTTCCTCGCTGGTCACGTTTGTTACTTAATTAAAACAACTATAGGGAAATCTTTTGCAGATCTTCCGTAAAATCACTTCAGAGAAACGATAATGGCATTGGAATATCGTTGGGATAAATGTATCGATCCTAAGAAAGATAGTGTAGAAAAATTAAAATAATTTTTATTTTTAAGCGAGAACTTGACAAATCGCCATGGTGTAATAAGCAAGCACATCGTCAGCGCGTTTTACTTGTAATTTATTTTGTCCATTTAAAATCAGTCGGTCAGCAAAAGTTACAGTATTTTTCTGGCTTTAAAGCGTTTATATTAAAAAACTTTAAAGTAATTCTAAATAAATGCAGTATTAAATGTACGCTTATAGACGGAAATGGTTTTTTGGTGGAGGGAAGAGGGGAGTGTATTAATTACAAACTTGTCATTATAGAAATAAGAGTGTTAAAAGCGAATAGTAAGGTTACGACATTTTATATGCAGAGTATTAGTGAAATACCGAAATATTTATGTTTTGTTTTAGGGTTTTAGACAAGTAATTTGAGAGAGAAGTCCTAGGGCTACCAACGTAAAATGTTGGGGGTATACGATTTTAGTGTAATTGCAATTTGATGCTTAGAAATTGACAGTAAAGCGAAATAGGCCCCATTCACAATGACAATTAAACGTAAAAGCTAGATGCTATGTATTGTAACGGAACTGTTCACAATGAATTGTGTAAACATAAAAATAATCGAACAATTGGACGTAAACTTAACAGCTTGCATGGTCCAATGTTTTGCATCAACATCTAACTTATTAAGAAATCAACCAATCAAAACACAGCTGCTCTGTTTGTGGAACTTTGTGGTAGAGAGTGCTGAAGATAGTGGCTCAGTAGACAGAATGGCGTCGATGGACAAAAGATTAATTGCATTATACGAAAGCTATCCTTGCTTATATTACTCCATGCAAATTAGTTGCTGCATTTTGCATATGCATAAACGCTACCGCCGCCTGTGCTCAGAAGCAGCCATTTTCAATCAGCTGTTAATTAATCTTAGCTTGTTCTTTATTTTTTAATTAATTAATTTATTTATTGCTAATACTTACGTTTGCCTCTTTCATTGTGAATGTGTACATACTACTAAGTTTACGTGTTGCGTCTTATTTTATTATGTTTACGTTTAATCTTCATTGTGAATGAGGCCATAAGGTAAATGAAATTAGTTTCTTAGTTGTCAGATAAAAAAAAAATCTGATTGTCAGCTCATCTATAGTATAACATAACACTTAACACTATGACAATCTGCTAAATACCTCATATAATGATTAGGGGGGGGGGACCCAACTACCCCAGTAGTGAGAAATATATAACCAAGTTAATACATAAATAAATAATAAGGAAGTGCAAACCAAAGCACATGTGATATAAACTAATGAGCAAATGAATTCCAGAAAAATTGAAAAAGAAGAGTAATATGGGAGCAAAGAAAGACATTCTGCATTTAAAATGTAAAACAATAATAATAACAATAATACTACAGATACTGGTTAATATACACTTAAAAATTGTAGTAATATGGTGTAATATTAACAGGAATTCACTAAAATTAGCGAAAACAAAGTTTCATTTACAGAGCAATGTGCTTTGTAGGTAGAAACTATGTGTCTGTCTATCTCATCTCCGTTATTGCCATGGGCAATTTCAGAGTAGGTTGCAAAAACATTACACTTTAATCCATTTCAAATATACATTTATTTTCAAGGGAATATATGGATTAGTCCGTGCAGAATCGGTTAGTAAAATTCCTTCTATGTTTATATTTAATAGAAAGTTTTTGAACTTACAGAAAAAGGAGAGGATAGGATAAATTATTCGTGAAAAATACGATCATTTATCAATAATAGTTTCTTTGCTAGAAAGGTATTAAGTCAGATTATTTTATAACTTTCGAAATAAAGAACTCTGTAATGTTTCAAAACATATAAAAAAAATAAATATTACGAGAACGTTTTTACTAAGCTGTTTGCAGTAAGCATCTCCTTATTTTATTTGATAAAGAGAGACGTTGCTTTTAGAATTAATTTGTCTCATCATCTCGCAGTAACTTT